>CM031241.1:211630748-212248789 GCA_018340775.1 Taxus wallichiana var. yunnanensis | reverse complement strand
TATTTATTAGATTAGATGGCTCTTTAGGTTATGTGTTATAAGTTGAGTTCTTGTGATCTTGAGTGTTGTACACTCTACCTCATCATGGAAATTTGGATTTGGCCTTAAGGGCCAATTTTGGAGGCTTGTGGGACAAGTTAAACTTGTCCCACACCTCTTAAATTACTATACCAACCCTACCTATGGATTGGGGGGTCAAAAATAGACCCCATTATGTTTTTTTGTAAGACAAAAGTGGCATTTATTGCACTTTTCTTACATGGGTTTTAAAGTTTTTCCTTAGGGGGTGTGGGTTTAGATTGTGTGTGTAAGAGGTTTGTCATTCCTCTCAACCACCAATTTATTGTGCATTGGGGTTGAGGTTTGACTTGTGAGGTGGAGTTGAGGATAAGTGATGTGGCATCCTACATGGATCCACCTCACCCTCCTCTCCCTTTTCTATTTATGTTAGTTCTTTTGTTTGTTTGGGGGTTACTTCATTTCATTTGTGTGCACTTGTATTTTGGAGTTGGAGAATTTTGGAGTGCTTGTGGATTTTTTGGAGCTTGTTGGTGTTGGAGTGGGCTTGAAGGAGCTTGGTGTGTGACTCTTGGATCAAGCTCTACCATGGAAAGGTAGGAGCTACACTCTTGTTTAAATGTTTTCTTTTATTTGTATATATGTGTATGTTATTGAGTGTTTTGGTATGCTTGTTGGGTTATTGGGTAGATTGTCTAAGTGTGGTGTAGGAGAGGACTATGTGGATCTTATATGTAGGGAGGAATAAGAGTTTATTTCATGTTTTGGAGGGAGTTGGGTTGGCTTCCCCACCTTGGAAAAGAAAATTATTGCATTTCTTACTTGTTTATTTTATGAGGGAGACACAAGAGATAATAGGGAGGTATAAGAAGATCTTGAGGGAGGAATAAGAGTTGTGTAGGGGTTTTAAGATGTATATTGGATGGTTTTAAGGTGGACACCTAATTCCCATTAGGAGGTATAAGTGATCTCCCCATAGATCCTTGGTCCATTGGCTTTGGATTTTGAAGCCTTGTATATTTTGTTAGTTTCCTTCTTATGATTATAGTTGTGTTCATTGTATTTTGGTATGGTTGTGAAATCTTTGTATTGTGATGTGGATGCTTGTATTGTTTCCATGAGTTAGATCTAACTTTTATTGCATTTTTGTTAGGGCTCGGGGCCAATGAGGAGGATTAAGCGAAGACATGATGGAACTCTCATTGGTGATGTTAAACTTGCAGCATTTGGCTATGTCCAAAAGAAATCCTTCATTGTGAGAAAACCTTCTTGTTATTCCCACTTCAAGTGGAAAACTTGTAGTATCAGATTTTATAAAAACAAATGTTACATTGTAAGTGCATTTACCAAGTTATATCAATATTTTGAATGAAGCTCATTAAGGAATTATATAATCTCCTTTCCCGAAATTGTAGTATGTAAAAAAATGAATCAAAATGTAAATCATGTTTAAAAGTTTAGTTATAAGTTTTATTGTGAGAAAGTAAGTTCTTTGCATTAAAAGAAATGATCTATGCTCAAGGAAAAAGAAATTTCATTATCATTGTTGAAGTTATAATATTGTAAAAAAAAGAAAGAAAGAACATAGAAGTTGTAAAATACTAATAGTGCATGCTTGGAAACCTTGAATGTGAAGCAAGTTGTTAGTGGTTATTTGAACAAATGGTTGCAGTGGAAACAAAAAGATGCAATAATTTTAAAGTAAATTATTATGTTTAATGCACTGGTAGTAAGGAAAAACATTAACAAATAAAGCATATTTAGTTTCATTTCTACTTTTGGGCTTGAAAAAAATTGTTAAACAAAAATGGAAATGATCTTGTAGTTTGTGTTTTATATTGAAAAAGGAAATTCTTTAAAATGAGTACTTTTACTATGGAATGAATAGATGGATTAAACCTTTCAACTAGAAACTTTAGGAACATAAATTTAAGTTCAGGATGACTTTTAAAACACTCTAGTGACTTTTTTTTTTGAAAATCTCAGATTTGAAGGTTCTATTTCTAAGGAACATGACGCATTGCCAGTATGCAGAGTGCGGAGAGGTATCGTAGCCGCTGCTCGGGAAAGGTGGCGGTCTCGGGAACCTCCTCTCGAGACAAGGCGGTGGTTTGTGAATCGTCACCCGGGAAGGGTGGTGGTCGCAGACCGCCGACCTACTCGAGCGATAGTTTTTTCATTGTCTACGGTAAAACGCAAATCTACACGTATGCAAATTTTAACTTGGTCTAAAAAAAATTTAATCTTGTAAAAATTAAAGAGGAAATCTCCACCAAGAAAATGAAGGTAAAATTTCAATTTTCAAAGAAATAAACTCTTCAAATCAATAATAAAAAGTGCTTAATATCATACATATTAATGGAGGTAGGGTTTTGGCTCAAATAGAAAACTCAAAATGGAAATTACTAAATCACAACACCAGATTTGGAGAGGAAACCCCTTCAATCTTCAAATGAAAGAAATTAAAATGCTAAATCTAAAATTTGAATAAACTAAGCTTGATTTTCTAAATTCCTCCATAGTTTTTCCTTTCTTACTCCCATGGCTTCCATTTCTCTAACCTACAAATTAAACAAGAAAAATAGAATAAACGAGGAGACTAGGGTAAAGAAAAGGATTTAATATAAATTCATAAGGATATTTAGGGTTAGTTTAGAAACCTAGGATCTAGTGGCCACAAATGAATTGATCCAAGGGTTGAGGATCAACCCTACAATTGTTTGGTAGGAATGAATTTTATGGGTGTTTTAAATAAAATTAAAGGTATGTGTAGATGGGTGAATGGGGCCATTTAAATACCTTGGTGTGCAAATTCATTATTTAGTTCCTAGTATGTTTTAGAAAATTAATGAAATGGACTTCAAATTTATTAAGATAATGGAACTAAAGTAACTAGGTATAAGGTTAATCATTTTGGGTTTGAATGTTAATTAAGGAGGAGAAAAAAATTTAACCAAGTAAATTTAAATTATGGCACATTTCTAGTTGTCTCTAATTAAGCGAAATTACACATAAATTAAGAATATTTAATCATTTAACTTAGACCTGGTCCATCCTTTGTAAAGTAGAGATTATTGGTGAAAATTAATTTAACATACACTAGGGGTTGACACCCTTGCAACCTTATAACTTAAAACAAAAAAATCTGCAACCTTCTGGATAAGTGTATAAGATTTAATGTGTTCCTAGGACATCATTTTTCACGGGTGTTACAATTGGTATCAGATCCGTGAAAACACAAGATAGGAGAACATTTAACCTAGCGCATTTTTATTTTTGACCTAGAAAAAAACATTCTTTGATAATTGTATAATATAGTAAACCTAGAATACTGAAACAAAACCTAAAATGATGAACTAACTCTCACGTTGGTCTGTGCACGAGGTGTGGACTAGACGAGGGGTTCTTGCAGGTAGATCTAGACTTGCCACCTCTAGATCAGGTGGTAGTGGTGATTTATCTCAGATTTTATAGAGGCTTCGGGACGTTAATGCTTTGTTATACACGGAGGTTCCTTAGGAGGATGAATTTATAGAAAGGATAGGGAGCCATCAGTTGAGGCTCATGCATCTCGTCAACACAAAATTTTGCACGACTATAATATATAAGAAATTTGATACAAATAATTATTTATTATCCTTTTTCCTTTAATGACCTAAAAATAAGATTCATTTTTTGGACAATTGATTACATGTCACTATATGTATCGAAAATCTACAAAGAGAACTCAAAAATTATATTTTCAATATGATTTTATGTGATCTGTCACTATATCTATATTTTTTATCTAAAATTATCTATTCTCTTTTTGGGGTCAATGTTGTCATTCCATCTTTCTAGATCTATGAACTCGACATATAAGTGTTTAAGAAAACAACTAGAGAATAATAACCCCACATTATACCTAACCAATTCTTTCCTTTCCTAAAATGATGTAGCTCACAAAGGATAAGATTAAACTCACTTTTATTTATCTTCTTTTATGGGATGTTTTGGGAATAATTATGGTTGTAGTTAGATTTTGATTTTTCTTGGCGGTGTAAGTCAACCATAAATCCATGTATAGGGATATAGTATTAACAAATACAAACAACATTGGAGGATTGTATAAAACATTGTTTGAATTAGTGTCTTAGCTTTCCATAATGTAGGGTATTTTGAGCAAGCACCATAGGATCCTAAACTATAGAAATTTTCTTGACCAAATGAAGTTTTTATCTAGAAATTACTTAGTCAACATAACTTATAATTACAAGAGGATCAAAATTTTGGAATCTTGTGTTCCTTACAATGAATAAATCAATAGCTAAAATTTTCTCTTTGGATACCTAAGGATTTATGAAAATGATAATCTTATTGATCTTTCGTACTCTATAGCCACATTTGTAGTGTTCTCTAAACATATACTATTTATGTAAAATTCTTGTAATAGTGATATATGCATAGTAAGGAATTATCAAAAAAACCTCTTACTTTCACAATCATGTGTCTCACGGTATACTTTGGTTTTGTACCCCTTGTTTTCATTCAACACACACACACACACACACACACACACACACACACACACACACACACACACACACACACACACACACACACACCTCCGAAAGTGATTGAGATCTACGTACATCATTGTAATATTTTCTACTATTAAGTGCAACTATTGACAATAGAATTTTCTCATTATTATGAAATATTAGTTCGAACTACTACTCTGTATAGAAATTAAGACAAAGAACGATTTAAAGGGATTAAGTTGATCATCCCATCCAATTGTAAAGTAGTAATATTTAAAATCTATTTTCCTTAGATCATTTTTTTGTAGAATTTAAGTAAATTTAAATTATGGCACCTTTCTAGTTGTCTCTAATTAATCAAACTTACATATAAATTAAGAATATTTAATCATTTAACTTAGACCTGGTCCATCCTTTGTAAAGTAGAGATTATTGGTGAAAATTAATTTAACGAACACTAGGGGTTGGCACCCTCGCAACCTTATAACTTAAAACAAACGAAAAATCCGCAACTTTTTGGATAAGTGTACAAGATTTAATGTGTTCCTAGAACATAATTTTTATGGGCGTTACACTTGGTATCGGATCCATGGTTTCAAAGTGTGGAACCATGGGCACACTGGAAAACACAAGACAGGAGAACATTTAACCTAGCACAATTTTTTATTTTTTATTTTTGACCTAGAAAACAACATTGTCTGATAATTGTATAATATAGTAAACCTAGAATCTGAAACAAAACTTAGAATGATGAACTAACTCTCACCTTGGTCTTTGCATGAGGTGCAGACTAGAAGAGGGGTTCTTGCATGTAGATCTAGACTTGCCACCTCTAGATTAGACGGTAGCGTCTATTTTATCTCAAATTTTACAGATGCTTCAGGACGTCAATGCCACTATACATGGAGGTTCCTTAGGAGGATTAATTTCTAGGAAGGATAGGGAGCCATCAAATGAGGCTCGTGCATCTAATCAACATAAAATTTTACACGACTATAATATATAACTAATTTGATAAAAAAAATTATTTATTATCCTTTTTCCTTTAATGACCTAAAAGGAAGATTCATTTTGTGGCCAATTGATTACATGTCACTATATGTATCGAAATATACAAAGAGAACTCAAAAATTATATTTTCAATATGATTTTATGTGATCTACCACTATATCTATATTTTGTATCTAAAATTATCTAGTCTCTTTTTGGGGTCAATTCCATCATTCCATCTTTCTAGATCTATGAACTCGACATATAAGTGTTTAAGAAAACAACTACGAATAATAACCCCACATTATACCTAGCCAATTCTTTCGCTTCCTAAAATGATGTAGCTCACAAAGGATAAGATTAAACTCACTTTTATTTATCGTCTTATATGGGATGTTTTGGGAATAATTATGGTTGTAGTTAGATTTTGATTTTTCTTGGCAAAGTGTAAGTCAACCATAAATCCATGTAGAGGGATATTGTATTAACAAATACAAACAACATTGGAGGATTGTATAAAACATTGTTTGAATTAGTGTCTTACCTTTTCATAATGTAGGGTATTTTGAGCAAGCACCATAGGATCCCGAACTATAGAAATTTGCTTGACCAAAAGAAGTTTTTATCTAGAAATTACTTAGTCAACATAACTTATAATTTCAAGAGGATCAACATTTTGGAATCTTCTGTTCCTTATAATGAATAAATCAATAGTTAAAATTTTCTCTTTGGATACCTAAGGATTGATGAAAATGATAATATTATTGATACTCTACTCTGTAGCCACATTTGTAGTGTTCTCTAAACATATACTATTTATGTAAAATTCTTGTAATAGTGATATATGGATAGTAAGGAATTATCAAAAAAACCTCTTACTTTCACAATCATGTGTCTCACGGTATACTTTGGTTTTGTACCCCTTGTTTTCATTCAACACACACACACACACACACACACACACACACACACACACACACACATACACACCTCGAAAGTGATCGAGATCTCTGTACATCATTCTAATATTTTCTACTATTAAGTGCAACTATTGACAATAGAATTTTATAATTATTATGAAATATTAGTTCGAACTATTACTCGTATTGAAATTAAGAAACAGAGCGATTTAAAGGGATTTATTTGATCATCCCATCCAATTGTAAAGTAATAATATTTAAAATCCATTTTCCTTAGATCATTTTTTCCTAGAATTTATTTCATTATGTGTATAAGCTTATTTTTTCGTAGACATCCATTTACCACCTATTTTTTGTTCCTATTAATGTTACATTTATCAATCTCGGTGTGTTTTTCATAACCTTATTTGCATATTGACTAATTGTAATGTTAGTTTTATCTCATGAGTAACCAAGTCTCATCCATTTTAAATACTTCATCGACAAGATATACCCAACTCCATGGACGAATTAAGGGTTATGAGCACCCTAGGCAATACTAGAGCTAACACCTTCTATAAATAAATAAAATTTATAGTCAAAAAAATAATTAACTATGACCAAATATTGTATTACTTGATATGGTATGGATCCACCATCCGAGAAAATATTCCTAATAATTTTATTATAGATATTCTGCCTAAAAACCCAGCTTATTTCTCTAATATATATTATATTATAATCCTCTTTTCTCATATATTTCCCAACTATTTTTTCCCGCATTTTTGACATATTCACCTTTCTTTATCTCTCCTCCAAAACAACTTCCAAGACTTAAAAACAATACAAAGTATGAAAATACATGAGTATGAATTAAATTTAAGAATCCTAGAACAAAGGCACTTGCATAAATATTTGAGGCCTCCTAAATATCATATTCTTAATACAATTATGTAATTTTAATTTTATTTTGATGAAGTGAATTGAATTGGTATGTAAGGTTGGAAAACTACTAGCATATATGGAACTAATAAATTAATCTACTCTTTATAAAAACCATAGTAAAATAAAATAAATTAACACCCCCTAAATATTAGCACCCTAGGCAGTTGCCTAGTTTTCCTAGGCCTTAATCCCCTCTACCCAACTCCGGAAGTTACGGAGATCTATGTGCATCGTGCTAACATTTTGTAGTAGTAAGTGCAATTACCGATCTTAACATTTTCTCATTAGAAACAAATATATGTTCCAATTACTACTCCCTAATGAAATTATTACAAAGCAAGATATTAAGGGTTCAATTGTGAGCATCTTACCTACCTCATAAAAAGTAATAGTATTTAAATTATATTTTCTTTGGATTTTTTTCAATTTTTTTTTCCAAAATATCTTCCATTATTTGTATAAGCGTATTTTTTGTTAGAATTCCATCTACCACCTAATGTTTTATTCCTACTAATCTAACTTTTATCGTTTTCATTATGCTTTTAACGAACTCATTTTCATATTGACTAATTGTAATGTTAGTATTATCTCATGAAAGAGCAAGGCTCATGCATTGTAAATACTTCATCACACAAGATAGGATCAACTTGAAGTGAGCGAGATCCACGTTGGTCATATTAACATTTTGTCACTAGCAAAAATATATGTTCAAATTACTACTCCATATTGAAATGAATATAAATAAAGTTATGAAGGGGTCAATTTTTAGCATCCCACCCACACTGCATATAAAGTATCATTATTTAAATTTTATTTTTGGTGGAAAATTTTGTCAAACAATATATTCCATTATTTTTATAAGCGTATTTTTCCTTACACTTACATCTACCACCCAATGTTTTGTTCTTACGAATCTTAGTTTTATCAGTCTCATTGTGCTTTTCATGAACTCATTTTCATATTCACTAATTGTAATGTTATTATTATTACATAATTAACAAGGGCGATGCATTGTAAATATTTCATCACACAAGATATGATCGAGATCCATGTGCATCATTCTAAAATTTTCTAGTAGTAAGTAGAATTATTGATAGTAACATTTTATTAATAGTAAGAAATATCGATTCTAACTATAATGCCCACAAAACAACACACCAAAACCGCATTAATCCTCATAATTATTTAGGAAAATTTACAGGATTTTTTTTTTTAAAAGATTGCAACATTACTAACCTTAGATTTCACTTATTTAATTTCCTTTATTAACCCACACAAAAACTACATCTCATTACTTAGAAAACTACGAGAATGATTTATATGTATATATATTTTAAATGCATTAATCAAGGTTTAAGAGACACTAATTAAATTTACCAAAATCTCACTCGGTACCTACTACAATTTGTTGTAGGTTATTAAGTTGTTGCAGTTGTTGTGGGCATTGGGCGTTGTTGCAAGTTTGTTGAGTAGTTGTTGTGGGCACTTAGTAGTGGCTACAGCCGCTAGATAGTTATTCACAGTGTGCACGCGCAGTGATTACGAGCTCTTGGAAAGTTGTTGCGAGACATTAGGCGGTGGTTGCATCTTCGCTTGGCGATTGCTACATGCATTTTTATTATTTTATTATTTCATCCTCGTTTTTTACATTAATTATGTTCATTAAAACTCATTCACTTATTTTCCATGCTTCCCATATGTCATTAGTTTTGTTCCATTCTTGTAATATCTTCACGAGTTAAATTAATTATATAAATTTTAACCATATACTTTTAATTAATTCTTTATGTTAACTTAGTTTGAAAGTAACTAAAATTAATCAAATTATTTAAATTATCTCGAGTAAGTTAAACAAAAAATTTTACCATTTTAATTTATTTTACTAGCACTTCAATCTTACCTAAAAATATCGGGACTAAGTGATTAAATAATTTTGGTCATAATTTTTTTACTTTTCTCGGAAGTATAAATCTACTCGAGAAGAATCTAAGGTCAGCCCAAATAACATATCCTTACCACAATCGTATATTAAATTAAAATATCCTTGCTATTATTTGTTTTTAAAAAAATTTTTTACTTTTGACCACCATAGTAAATTAATTCCAACATAACCATACAACACATTTATTTATTTGATCCATAATTAAAACAATAATGTCACATAACAATTTAAACTCATTATGGCTCATTTATGAAACCCCTCTCGAAGACCGTGACTTATCTTGAGATTTAGAAGCTCGAATATGTTAATAATTAAAGGGTTTTTAGATTAATATGTTATATGTAAGTTGTCTAATTTTTGAGAAAACCCAAAATATATTTTACGACCAGAACATTTTCTAAACTTGTTGTAATTGGATTCTTATATAGACTTTTTAGATTGAAATCGCTCGAAGATCGTGTATATCTTGAAATTCACTCTTTGGGAGGTTATGAAATTTAAAGCGTTTTTAAATTCACATGTTATAAGTAATATGTCCAATTTTTGGGAAAACCCAGAAGATATTTTAGGAGTAATAAATTTTCTAAGATCAATGTAATTTGATTCTTACACAGACATTTTCAGATTAAAACTGTTTTGAAGATCGTGGCGTATCTTGAGATTTATAAGCTGGGTTGTTATGAAATTTAAAGGGTTTTTAGATTAATATGTTGTAATTAAGCTACCCAATTTTGGGAAAACCAGAATATATTTTTGGAGTAATAAATTTTCTAAGATCACCGAATTTATATTCCTACACTACAATTTCCAGATTTTTGCATTTAAATTTGAAGAAAATTTAGAATTTCTTCCATCCCTTTAATGAGTTATAGATTTCAAATAAAACAAAATTTACAACAAGAATAAAAAATATCATTTTCCAACATTCATAAATTCATTTACAAACAACTTTTACATTCCTTACTTTTCTCAAATCTTCATAATCCAATATACAACTAAATAGAGTAGTTTACCATACAATTTTATAAGAATCCATTGCATGGTTTGCGAATTTCCACTTGAAGCGATTGGATAAAATTCATAAATGGAAAAATATTCTTTCCAACAATTTGAAAGAATAATTTACGAGATTACAACTTTCACTTGCCTCTATTCCAAAATATACATTTCTTGAATAATCAATAAAAATTAGTTTTACATGATACAATTACAAGGATTTGAGACTTTAAAATACAAGTTACAAAATCCCTCCACTTAGGTGGATATGACATGAGAAAATTTTACAAAGGTGGGATCTCTTTTTATCATCCTTAAAATGCAACAATGTCCCTAAACATCACTTGAGCTCTACTGTGTTATTCACTTCAAGCACAACAGCAAAGAAGGGGGAGTAGGTAGCACACTTTGCCCCACAAATAATCCAACGAGAAGAAGAATTTATCCTCTTCATTGACCCCGAGGCCCCAACCAAAGTGTAATAAGAAATGGATACAACCAATGGCAACTATCACAAGTGCTTCCACATTACAATACACAAAACAACCATCTTTCAACACACACACAAACACAAAATAAAAATAACAAAGAATATAAATTTTCAAAATAAAAAGTCTTGAAACTAAAATCCAATGCAGCAAGGAACTGTGGGTAAATCGCTTATGCCTCCCAATGGGATTAGGTGCCTGGTATCAAATTTTTCCCCCAGGAAAAATTGATCAAACACGACCTTGCATAGGAGAAACAGAGAGGTTGGTTCAGTCCTGCGAGCTCACATTCGATCCCACAAAATCAAGTTGCGGGAAAGCTTGGAGATGGAGAAGCAAGGTCAAAAATGGGGCCAAACAATGTTAAAAGAGATCAGAGCTCAACATGAGAAAAATGGAGAAAGGTAGTGTTCACTCGAAGCCCTGAATCGGCTAAGTATAAGAGAGTCCGCAGAATCCCCCACGTGTCTCGATGGTGTACCTTTAAAGCCCAAGTCCAAAGCAAGTTCTTGAATAAGCGTAGGCTTGCCATGTGGTCGAGTCCTAAAAGGTTCCACCGGCCATTCAAAATTCTCAAAGGACTAGTGGAAGGATCCGCGTGTTAGATCGATGTAACCCGGACATGAAATACAAAGCGGGTCTCCAAACAAGCGCAAGCTCATGATGTGATAAGAGTCCAAAAAGATGTAGAGCCAGCCATTTAATCGACTAAGCATAGAAGGCCTATGGAAGGTGCCATAGGTAAGTTCAGTGCAACTTTAGGAGTAAGACCCAAAAAACGAGTCTCCGAATGAGTGACATCCCTCACATGGTCGAGTATGAAAAGTGGCACCAATCGTTTAAAATTCCAACCATTAGTGGAATCCTCCATGTGCCTCATCGATATAACTTCAAAGGTAAAATCCGGAGGCAGGTATGAAACATGCATTGGATCTCCACGTGTCTCGTTAATACATATTTTCTTTTCCAAGAAGAAGGGACTCAAGCAGAACACAAAGAAATTAGAGCAGACCATGGACAATGCCACATGTCGAGATCAGCGTAACTTAAAGAGTGCAAAGAAGGGGAGAAATATTAAGATGCATAGGGCTGCCACGTAGATCTTATGCAAATAGACTCAAAACCCAAAGGACATTCGAGGGGGCCATATCTTTCGATTTGGAAGCTTAGTTTTGAGTGGGAAATGATTGTTTGGAAAGCTCCCAACGTCTCATTACTCACCTACTACCATTAATGAAGAATTTTAATTATAGTCTACCATTTTTGAGGTGCTCAGGCTTCTCACCTACCATTATAATGAGGTTTGGTCTTCCTTTCTTGCCCAAAAAGAAACATTAATGAAGGCATGGGTGGTGTCATGAAACCAATCAATTTTGTAGGTGAATTCAATGCATTTTCTCGGGTAGTAAGAGTAGGATCTCAAATTCTTCCCTCCTTTCTCTCTTATTCTTCCTATATATTATAAGGAGGGGCATTTCTCTAGAGGTGGACATTCTTGTTTTGCACCCTCCCTTCTTTCTGGTCGACAAGTGATTTTTGGAGTAAAACCCCTCATTCAAGTTGTAATGAATTTTTCCTCTCTTCTATTGTAATGCATTGTATGATCAATTTTTAGAGCAATAAGATAAGTCTGTGGATGATTTCAACCATCTCTTATGTTCATTGCATCCTCTTGATCTCTCATTATAGTTTGGGTATCATGCGGGGTGGTTGTTTTAAAGTTTTGATTGTTGTGTTTAAGTGCAAAGAAGGTCTCCAACATTCATTTGGTGGATCACCTCTGTTAGTTAGGTTCATTTTCTTGTATCTTCTTAACCCTGTCTCCTTGGAAAGTTAGAGTAGGTTTTAGAGTAGATCCTCTACAATAAGAATGTGTGAACCTAAACATAAGAATAGGAAGCCGACCTTCATCCAGAGAGATCTCTAGATTCACAAAGTCCCACTCTTTCGAGAGAAGCTCCATGTTATGCAATCACACTAAAAGTCTCAACCCATCGATTTGGAGACATTTAGGGTGCTTTGTGATTACGCATCAACAATTTTGGCATGCCCATTGGGATAAGAAGTCTTCATTTTTACTACAAAAATATTGATGTGCACTTGTTGTGAGTTCCTAGCTTGTAAGAAGCTCTAAAATTACACATCTGGTGACTCCAAAAGAGGTAGAATCCACTGGTTTCAAAAGCTCAAGTTTATCAAGTTCATGAGAAGAATACAAACAAGGTCAAGAACTAGAGAAGAGGGGCTATTCGTCTATCTAAATTTATCCCCAGATAGAGCAAGAAGGGGAAGAAGATCTCAAAGGTCTCCATCTCCACCAAACAGGACATTGTCAACACCTCTGCCTAATAGGCCTTTCATTTAATCGACTAGAGTTCTTCGACTAATCAAAATGGGAGAGCCCAACCCCTATGTCCAGTTCACAGGAAGTATCCCACTTGCCCTAAATTCTTAAAATCAGGTCCCAATTGCAGCATTGAAGAACATCCCATATTTCATTGGAGAGAACCAGACAACTCCAATTGAACACATCTAGGACATTACAAATGTTTGTGCAATTCATGAAATCAATGAAATGGATATTGCAGTCAAGTTGTTGGCTTTATATTTTAAAGAAAAAGCTTTGCAATGGTTTAGGAACCTCACAACAGGATCTATCTAGAATTGGGACCATTTGTGCATAGCTCTCCATAATCAATTTGGCAAAAAGGGGGATAACATGTCTTTATTGGAGCAGTTGAAAACATCAAGTGGGCTCCTAATGAGTAGTTGACCAACTTCAACTTCATATTCTAGTGGACATGGGATAGGATTCTGGTGGCCGTGAGACCAACAAGCTGAAGGTGCTTTTCTATACTTCCTTAAAGCTTTAAATTTTGATATTTCCATGATGATTCAATCAATGGGAGGCATAACTATACCCATAGCCTATAATATTGCTATTAGAGCTGAAAATTACTTGATCCAAGCTAGTAAACTCACACCTAGGCCACCTATGCCTCTATATCCAGAATTAGGAGCCCATACAACTAGTCAAACACCAGAATTGAATCCCATTCCATCCCCTAGGAGTCAAATTAATAGTGATTATAGCCTCTTTAAGAACATCAAAAGAGCTACAAGAGGTTATGAACCAACTGAGAAGCTAGGAAATGAGCTAGTGACTATAAAGAGATAACAAGCTTAATGTTCTAGGCCATATCAACCTCAAAATTGGTATCAAGAAAACTCCCATATCAGTAAAATAGAGAACCAAATTAGGCTAGAAATCAAAATCGAGCCAAGGAAAACCTCAAGCTGCCTGGCCATTCCGACCATATGATCCAAACCCACTTCCACATTGAGGTCCTTGGTTCCAACAAAAAACAACATGGCACATGAATAGGACTTGTGTTACCCCGGAATCTAACTCACAATCAATCAATGTGTTTCAACAAAGTGCACTAAACCATGTCTTGATGGTACAGACCATTGGTGTGTCCTAAGAACCAAGCCAAGAAGGAAATCAATAGCAAAAAAATCAGCCACAGGCACCTCCAGTGGAAAACACGTTGGTCAATTAGTAACATAAGACCTTTGTGGAGTTAATCAACCATCTATTCATGGTGTAGCTGCCAACACATAGTCAAAGAAGAGAAACATTGAAGAGGGACAACCATCTAGTCTAGATGTTTCTCAACCCACTCCTACACAACAAGGAGTTAGTAGACCAAATTTAGCCCCAAACATGCAAAACCAACCCAAGACACCTTCTACAAAGAACACATGTTCCTTTTCGGGCTCCCGATAAGGTTGTACCAAGTAAGGGGCAAAAAAGGATAATTCAACCCCCTTCAACACTATTGATCAAATGAAGAAAACACATGTGAACATTTCCATGTGGGAGTAATGGAAATCCCAAGACAACGAGATTTATTACAAGCTACAATGGCCAATTGGTCTACCTCAAATGGATCAAACCAAGGTCAGGAGAAAGTTCTCACTAATGCAGTGTATTAGGGTGGTAGTCAACTAATTGAAAATTTGAAGCTTCCACCATTCTATGTGTCATTAATTATCAGGAACCACTTAGTACATAACTAGATGATTGATTCAAGGGAAAGTAGCTCAGTCATGTCGAAGCAAATAACTGATCAATTAGGTCTAAAGTATGAGCTAGTGATGAGAAGAGTAGTGAAACTTGATGGTAAAGTAATGGGAATGGTGGGGTCATCAAACTACTAAGCCTAACACTCCATTCCTACCGAAATGGCACAATTCTATAGGATGTGTTTGTAATTGACCTTTGACCACTCTTTGCATTGTTCTTGTCAAGAGACTTCACTGCCAAAATTGTGAGCTATTTGTCTACTAATTGGTCTCACATGTTACTCGAGAACAAGGTATGGAGCTAAGGCTACAATCAAGTTTGAGCCCTGTTATCTTATTTTTCCCCGACAAAATTGATCCGAGACACAACCCTATGCAGAAAAGAAATTCAATGGACAGTTCTGTTGTACAAGCCCACACTTCAAATCCAACAAATAGGTTGCAGAGGGACTCTACAATGGAGGAGCAGGGTCAGAAAAAAGGCAAATAATATCAAAGAAACTAGAGGATCAAAGGAGAGAAACAGAAAAGTCTCAGAGTCTTCGGGCTTCATAAATGATTCAGAGCGGGCTTAAATTGGCTAATTATGGAAGAGACGATGAAAGATGCCAAGTGTCTCAATGGCACATCTTCAAAGATGCATCCAAAGAGTAGCTCTCAAACAAGAATGGTGCTTCCACATTTCTAAGGACTTAAAAGATAGTGGGCCCAAAAATGAATAAGTATAAAGGTGTCGATGGAAGAAGCCAAGTGTCGACACGGCGCTCCTTCAAAGGTAAAATCCTTAACGGGTTTCCAAATGAGCATGAGGCTTCCAATTTTCCTAGGTCCAAAAGGGGACAGAGTCGGGGTTAAATAGTCAAAGTAAAGGCGAGGCTAACAGAGGGAGCCAAGTGTCAGCACGATGCTACTTCAAAAGTAAAATTTGGAGCAAGTTTTTAACAAGTACCAAGACTACATGTGTCCAGGGTCAGACTTATTGCCCCACCAACCAAAAAAAAGGGACTTAGCAAAAATACAAAGGAGTTGAGCAAGCCGAAGAAGGTGCCATGTGTTTCATCGATGTAACTTCAAAAGTAAAATCTAAAGGCGGTCCCAAACTAGCGTCATTGCGCCACATGGCCATGTTGAAAAGTCAAAATGGGAAGGTGGGTCGTTGGAGGAAATTTGAAATTTTGGCTCGAGAATGCGTAAAGTGAAAAAATGAGCTACACCTTGTTCGACGCCTAGAGGAGCCATGTGTCAAGTCTAAATTTCATGTGGGAAGGCGGGCCTAGGGGGAATTTTCACCCCAATGGAAAATGCGGGCGGTGGGCCCAAAGATGGTTTTTTTGACAAAAATGAATTGCGGGGCTATGGGGTGATTTTTTCATTTTGTATTTTTTTGTGTCAAAATGCACAAAGTGATATTTGGGCCCTGAGACCCATTATGCTAAGTGGTTTTCATCATTTTCCTACGGACCCAACTCAAACATTCAAATGGACATATCTTTGATCCACTACCCGAAATTTTACAAATTTTGCACCATTGGAAAGGTGTTGACCTCATCTACACCATGGGAGCCTAAAAGTTTAATTTTTACAAGGTAAGGTGGATGAAAAAATGGAAACCATGTTTTGGCCCATTAATGTATAGTATAATTGCTTCAACTACTAGATCTAATTTTATTTGATTCGTCACACTTTCTTCTTTAACACACCGAGCATGATATAGAACGATGGACAAAATAGATTGTTGGTGGATTCGCTATGGAAATTGATGGTTGGTCGTTGGATTTTAAGAGAAGAGTCGAGCTTCTCGGTTGTTTTTCTAGTTTTCATCACCTATATATTGTAACACTTCTCATTTGAGAAGGGAGAGACATTTTGGGTGTGGGAAAAATCTGTCAAAGTCATTTCCCAACTCCATTTGAGTTGCAAGCCTTCTCCTACATCTGGAGAGCATATTTGTGCCTCTAAGCACCGCATGTAATAGTCTGTGCACCTTATAGAGCAATAAAATCTTATTTCATGGCATCTTTCAACTCTTTGCATCGTTTTGTTGTTTCTCTATGCCTCTCTATCTTGTGTTTACTCCTTTGTATGTATATCACATTTACGGGTGTAATATGTGTGTACTACTGAAGTTTCAATGGTGGATTTAGATGTCGGTTTATGTCACTTGTTTGACCTCCCTGAGTCCCCTTTTCCCTCTTCATTCTCCCTCAATAGATTATCCTGCCACTTCCTTTTCTAGTGTATCACCTCTTAGTGTAGGCTCTTTCACCCTTTCTCTCTCTCTCTATCCCCTTGGAAAGGTTAGATTAGGATTAGTTAGATTTTTCCTGCACTAGATTAGCTTGTGGTACAAAGATTAGGAAGAAATAAGCGGCTTTCTCAGAGGTCCATGTGAAGTTTTACAAGTCCCACAAATTGAGAGATGGTCTCGTGTTGTGCAATCAAACGGAATGCCCCACTCACACTCAGGCCATTCAAGGGTTTTGTGACTTTACGCTAATAGTTTTGGCACACCGGTGGGACACTAAGGTTATTTCTCCCATCTTTCCAAGTTGTCTCATTACAAAAGCAATCCATAAGTCGTTGTGTGACCACACTAACAGTTTTGGCATGCCTAGTTGTACATGTCCGAAGCACCTTACCACTTCATCTTAGCAGGTTGGTGTGTTCTTGTTAAGATTCATCCTTCTAAGGCACATACAAAGAACATCGGAAAATCCATCGGTCAATAACCCATTTTCTAAGTTGCGAGACCTTTTCCATCCATTTCCACCCATCTTCATTCATTTTCCTTTCCACATCTTTCATTTTCTCCCATTCCATGAAGTTGTACCATTATGAATTCATTCCCCTCATAGAAGTCAAACTTGCAAAAATAGTGAAATCCACCTCTAATGCATTTCCCAACTCCTCTAGACCAGCATTATGATTAGATCTAGAACCATTATGCTTACCCATTTGAGCAAAGTGTCAAAACCGGTTTGGCCATGAAACTTATCAAGAACAAGGGACGCATACGGTGGTGATGACTACATGGAGAATTCTTGTTCGTTGGATAAGATCCAAGGAATGGAGGCTAGCATGGTGCAATCCAGGGCTATAACACATGTCAAGGCATTTGAGGATTGGTTTTAGGGAACCTTGTCCATGGGGAGGCCATCTTCCAAGACATTACAATGTAAAGAGAAGCTTTACTTCATGGTTGAAATGTTGCCTCAACTTATACACTAGATTGAGGTGATTAAGGCTTATGATTTGGACACAAGACAACCTTGTGAATGGGTAAGTCCAACACCTCCTAGCTTTTCTTTTCCTCTTTCTCAAACTTTATCTTTTCAAAGCATGATCAAGAGTCAAGCCCCTCGGTTTCGCCCCAAGTGTTGATTTCCTTTCTCCACCTCCTAGTATTCCATCTTATTTCAATTATTCTCCCCTTTTACTTTCCAAGCATTCCTCTAAAAACCAAGAAGTTCCACCTCCCTCCCCACCACTAACAATTGCAAAATTTTGTTGAACCCCAACCTTTCACTCCTCTTGCTTTCCCAAGTCCATGTTGGGAAGAGAATGAAGAATCCAGATCAAGCGAGAACAACAACAAGAGGAACCCAACAAAGAAGAAATGATAGAAGATGTGAAGCGTTGGGTTTCCAGGTTTGGGTTTACAAAGATACCCTTTATGGTTAAGCCAAAAATGAGGTAAAGGTTGAAGAGCCGGTGGTGACCGAGGCTAAGTTTGCAGTAGAAGAAAAACAAGGACAAGAGGAAGAAGTTAAATAGTCTATTTTCTTTGGATATAGTGTCCCTAATGGCACTCTATCTAAAGAGGATGCTAATCTAACACAATCTGTATGACCAGTTAAGGAGGAGGAATAATCAACTCCAATTCCCATTGAAGAGGAGAAAATGGGAGAGATTAAATCAGATTTGAAGCCACTCAATGAAGAAAGTATCATTGGAGATTGTTTGCTTTCATTTCAAGGGCCTCGATTTGATTTATGAACCCATGATGTTGGAGGACCATATAGTTTTTGAGGCTCCAAGTGCGAGTAGGCCACAAAAGAACCTTTACTTCTTCCTCCCACTTCATACCCTTGTGGTCTAATGTTGAAGAAGAGTTTGAGATTTGAAACATCATGTTTGAAGAAGAGGGGAACCATAGTGAGAAAGTTTTAGATCGGGAGGATACCATGAGGGAGGTTGAGCACATGCAACGGGACAAAAACAAGGTAGATTATCTATCGAGTGGAAGAATTATTTGATGAAGAGGATCCCGAGGAGATCACATCATTCACTCCTACATAATCCACATTCCAAGCACATGAGTTTGTTACCATAAAGAAGAACATTCAAATGCAACAACCTACATTTTATGACATACCTCCGAAACAAAGGTTGGAAGATATGACTCTTCCATATTCTTCGGAGGAGAAGGATGAGAAAAGAAAAGAGGATGTCATCGTCTCTCTCACATCACCCATCAAGGAAAATATGCAAGAAGACTCCATTTTTGGAGTTAAATATCAGAAGCAAATGGGAAAATCCAAAATATCAGATGTTTCCCAATAAAATAATTAGCTTCATTGGAGCAAGGAGAAGCCAAAACTAGTTATGACTACTTCGAGGAATGAGGTTGAATATCAAAGTACCAAGGGTCACCATCAACACCTTAAGGAGTCCAATGCAGATCATCTTGAGGGGTTATTTTCCATTAATGTTGATACCTTGATGATTTGGGAGGAGGACCGATTGATTGTTAGTTTTTTTCTCATACAAGTAGCCATATCTAGCATGAAACCATTTACATGGCTGCCCCTTTTGAGAAAAGGAATCTATTTATGACTATCCATGATAGGCTTTGTTTAAGATTTTATTTCTCTCTGGTTAGTATAGGAGTAGGAGTAGATTTTGTTTCAGCAGAAGAAGTTCTTGTGCACACTCTGCATGTCTCATTTGAGGCATGTATGATTTTTATCTTTATACATATGTTTTGTTCATATTGCTCTAGAGGTGCAGAGGCCAAGCCCTTCAGTATTCATGATAGAGAGACCCATAGTTTCTGTAATAGTTGCTAGTTTCAAATAAAACACAAATACAGAGGAAACTAAAATCAGATTCTAGGCAATCTATTTCCAAAATAGGTTTAGGGGTGGTAAACAAGTAGTCGGTCTCGCGGTGGCTTAGGGATCAGATTTTGAGCAAAAAGGATCAGTATCAGGCTATCATTCTTGACTCCACGCCCAATGGATGCTTCAAGGCTATTGGTCTCTTCATCTAGTAGGAAGATGTCCCCATGAGTCGCCAAATTGTTATCTCAATTTTTTTGCGAGAAAAATTGATCCAAACATGACCCCATGAAGGAAAAATCCAAATGACGATTCCTTCCTACAAGCCCACATTTCAAATCCAACAAACAGGTTGCAGAGGGACTCTACAATAGAGGAGAAGGGTCGAGTAAAAGTGGAAAAAATGTTAGAAAAACTAGAGGCTCAAAGGAGAGAAATGGGAAAGTCTCGAGTCTTCAAGATTCACAAATGATTTAGAGTGGGCTTAAATTGGCTAAGTATGGAAGAGATGGTAGAAGATGCCAAGTGTCTCAATGATGCTACTTCAAAACTAAAATTTGCAGCGCATTTTTAAACATGCGCTAATCCTCCACGTGTCTAGGGATAGAATTATGGCCCTACCAAGCAAGAAAGGGAATTAGCCAAAATACCAAGGAGTAGTGCAATCTGCAGAAGGCGCAACATGTCTCTTCGGTGCAACTTTAAAAGAAAAATCCAAAGGCTATTCCCAAACTAACACAGGGTCACCACATGGCCATGTTGAAAAGTCAAAGCGGGAAGGTGGGTCATTGGAGGTAATTCAAACTGTTGGCCTGAGAAGGCGTAAAGTGAAAAAATGAGCTACACCTCTGCCAATTCATAGAGGAGCCACGTGTCAAGTCTAAATTACATGTGGGAAGGCAGGCCTGGGGGAGACTTTTCACCCGAATGGAAAATACGGGCCAACGAGCCCAAAGATAGTTTTTTTGACAAAAATTAATTGCGCAGCTATGGGGAAATATTTGAATTTTGTATTTTTGGTGCCAAAAGGAACAAAGTGAGTTTTGGGCCCACGCCCCTTCTGCTAATTGGTTTTCACCATTTTTGTACAAACCCAACTCAAACATTCAAATGGAAATATCTTTCATTCTAGTGCTCGAAATTTAACAAATTTGGCACCATTGGAAAGGTCTCAACCTCGTCTATGCCATGGGAGCCTAAAAATTTAATTTTGATGAGGTTAGGTGGGTGAAAAATCAGAAAACATATTTTAATCCATTAATACATAATCTAATTGCTTCAACTACCAGATCTAATTTTACTTGATTCATCACCCTTCCTTCTTCAACATGCCAAATGGACATTGAATGACATACTCAACATATTGTGGGTGGATTTATGGTGGGAATTGATGGTTAGTGGTTGGATTTTAAGAGTAGATTTGAGCTTCTCCTTTCTTTTTCTAGTTTTCATTGCCTATATATTGTAACACTTGTCATTTGAGCAGGGAGAGACATTCTGGGTGTGGGGAAACTCTGTCACAGTCATTTCCCAACTCCATTTGATCTGCAAGCCTTCTCCTATGTTTGGAGAGCATATTAGTGCCTTTGAGAACCATGAGATAATAATTTGTGCACCTTATAGAGCAATTAAATCTTGTTTCGTGGCGTATTTCAGCTCTTGGAATCATTTTGTTGTTTCTCTTTGCGTCTCTATCTCGTGTTTACTCCTATGTATGTACATCATGTTTTTAGGTGTAAGATGTCTTTCTTCATGGAGTTTTGATGGAGGATTTAGATTTGGTTCGTGTCACTTCTATCCGACCTCCCTCGAGTCCCCTTTTCCCTATTCATTCTCCCTCAGTAGAGTATCTCACCACTTCCTTTTCTAGTGTATCACCGCTTAGTGTGTAGGATCTTTCACCCTTTCTCTCTCTCTCTCTCTCTCTCTCATTGGGAAAGGTTAGACTAGGATTAGTTAGATTCTTCCCTGCACCTGGAGTCGATTTTGGCAGTAGATTAGGAAGCAAGAACTAGCTTTCTTGAGAGGTCCATCTCAAGTTTTACAAGTCCCACAACTTGAGAGATTGTGCCATGTTGTGCAATAATACCAAATTCCCCACTCACACTCGGGCCATTCGGGGGTGTTGTGATTTTGCACTAAGAAGCCCATCACAAATTTTCACATAGAGCCTCACACACCAAGTCCTATCAATGATGATTTCTCATCCTTTAACTAATAAGAGTGTTCAAATGATTTAGAAACATGTACTAAGGTTGAGGGTATTCCAGACTTGACTACGGATGAATGGGCGAGAAGAAGGAATGCATTCGACCCATACAAGGAAATTGAAGAATCTAAGGTAGGATTTTATTATTTGCATGAAGAGAACCATCCTCTCCCTAGCATAGCCAATCCATACCACAAGGATAATAATGAAGTATGGCAATTATTATTTGATGGCTCGAGGAGTAGACAAGGCACAGGAGGAGGGAGCTATTCTCATTTCACCACAACGTATGAAATACTACTCAACTTTTTGTTTCCACTTTGCTTTCTCAAACAATACAGCCGAGTGTGAAGCCTTAATCCACGGATTGCATTGGGTGAGAAAGAGAAACATTAAAAATTACAGGTCTTTAGTGATAGTGAGCTGATTGTGAATCAAGTCAGAGGATAGAATGCTATCAATAATGACCTACTCAAGAGCTACAAAAATAGGGTGTGGGACCTAATTGAAGACTTCAAAGCTTCCAACATTGTGTCCATACCCGGAAGATGAATGAAGCCACAGATAGGCTTGCGAAATTGGAGAAACATTTAATTTGGTCAACAGTTTCAAAAGAGACAAAAAACAACTGCATATCCACGTGATTGTAAGACCAACAGTTCTAGAGAATAACTGAAGCTGGCAGGTGTTTGAGAATGATCAATAGATAGTCAATTTATTGCAAGAAGAGGTCAAATTCTCAGCTAGGAATCAAGATAAATTGGAGTCGAATTATGGGGATCAATTAGTGTATCTGTGAACCAACAAGATTCCTATAGGTTTGGTGACACTGGAGTCAATATTCAATCCTACTAACCAATTTCGTAGGGAGATGATTCAGACACTCCAAACTAGTAATGGCCACTAAAAAGAGAGATATGAGTTTGCATGACTTTGTAAATAATTTCTAGATGTCTCATATGAAGCTATGAAGACTTGGGAGGTTTCAATCTGAAGTTGGTACAACATACAATTGAATTGGACCCGGATACTAAGCCCATCAAGAAGAAAAAAAGACTAGTCACCCTCACATTGAGCCTCTAATTCAGAAAGAGATAAACAAGCCGATCGAAGCTAACATCATCTTCCCTATTAAACATTCAAGTTGGGTTGTAGATTTGGTGCCAGTGAGGAAAAGAAATAGAGAAATTAGATTTTTTGTAGACTTTCATGATATGAACAAGCCATCACTCAAGGATCATTATCCAATTCCATCAATGGAAAAAATCTTACAGGTGGTAGCTGGCCTTGAATGGTTTTCATTGGTGGACGAATACTCGAGCTATAATGAAATAATGCTAAAAGAAGAAGATCAATACAAGACAACATTCACCATGAAATGAGGAACATATGCTTACAAGAAGATTTCATCTGGAATGTCCAACACCAAAGCAACATTTCAAGAAGCTATGGATATGTTATTCAAAGGCTTAATCAATAAGATGGTCTTTGGTACATCTAGATGATATCACCGTATTCTCGAAGAGTGCAACATTCCACCTCTTTCACCTCGGAAATTATTTCAAAGGTGTAGAAGGTTCAGAGTGTCATTGAATCGAAAAGAAATGTGTATTTTTGGAAAACAAGGGAAAGTTTTGGGACACATTATCTCAAGATACGAGTTAACAATTGACCTGGAAGATTCAAATCCATTAGAACACTTCCACTACCACATCACAAGAAATATCTCCAAAGATTCTTGGGAAGGATAAACTTTGTGTTATCCCAATTTCCCCGAGAAAAATTTTTCAAACATGACGAGTCCACATAGAAGTAAATTAGAAGGGTCATCTCTGTCCTACAAGATCACATTCAAATACAACAATCAAGGGGCGGGAAGACTCAACAATGGAGGATCGGGGGTCGACAAAGGGGGACAATAGTGTCAAAGAAACTAGAGAGTCTCAAGAGAAGACAAAAGTTAAAAGGGCTCAAATTTTTCATACTTCATCGCATACGAGTCGAACTCAGATCCAAGCAGTAGGGTCGGTGAAGGATCAAACAAAGGAGGCCGAGAGGATGACGGGGAGGAAAATGGGTAAGGCTTAAGTTTTTCAGACTTAGCCTCATACGAGTCATCTCAAGGTTGAACAAAGACTTGCGGAAGGTGTCACACATCATCGTTGCGTAATTACAAAAGGGCACATCAAAACAAAGAAACTTAATGTGTGTGGACCTTCCACATGTCCCAGTCCGAAAAGGAAGAAAATCGCCATTGAAAAATTCCAAACGAGTGGAAGGAGCCACGTGTCATCTAGGTGTAATTTTAAAAGTGAGATCCCAAGGTGGAGACTCAAACTAGCACAAAATCTCTGGTGTCCCAGAACCCAATGAGGCAATGTTCACTTGAGGCCGTAAATCGTATAGGTATAAGAGTTTCAAGTGAAGCCTCCACATGTATCATCAAGTGCACCAAGGCTAGGTTGGGTAAGTGCATGAAGTTGGTGGACAATTCTGTGGACATAAAAACCCAAAATTTAGGAACCATGATCGCAGTTTATATACCGCGATCACGGTTCTTGAATTCTAGGTTCGGTAATTACTCAACCTAAAACTATGATCGTGGTTTAGAACAGCGAGTGTGGTTATAAACAAAGTGATCACGGAACTCGAGACAAAAATTAGCGATCCGTGACTCCTTATTTTCCCCATTTTTCATTTCAAACCATGATTTCTCCTAGACATTTTTCACTCGAGCTTTGAATACCACCTCAAAATTGCTCATCGGACTTTTGGATAGTGATAGATTCAACCATGCCGCCAAGACGAGGAGGTAAGCCCTCGATTTTAATCATTTTTTTGCTTTTTAGGTTTTTTTTGCATTTTCATGGGTTTTTTGAAATGTTTGTTTATGTATACAATTTTCTTGTTTTATCAGTTGGTCAATAAGCTCGAAATCATGTAAACTATCAAAACATTCCTCAAAACCCACCAAACATTCCTAAAAACCCTCTAAACATTCCTCAAAACCCTCCTCCAAACATAGATCCACCTCCTGTGGCTCCTTCTGTCCCCACCGAGCTAGCAGGAACACAAGATAATATCATTGGAAGAATCCAAGAAAATAAAATTGTCATTGAGAACCTAATTCAGACTATAAGACAAAATCATTCTACAAATCCATCCCACATGACTTTAGCCAATACATTGTAAACATTGATTGGTGAAGTCGAGTCCATAACCAACCAAATACATACATGGAATACCTTTAGAGGTGACTGTAGGTGGTGGTACATGGATAAACTATCCCATGCGGCCATAAAAGACAAAAAAATTGGAAAAGACCGCATTTGTGCATTATTTTCGACCCTAGAACCAATGCCCCCACAGATTACTTTGCAAACAATTCCCAATCCATTGGTGCCATGATGACCGAATCAAAAAAATTTTGGGATCGATGGTGGATGGTTTTTTATTATCCACCATGCAAAAAAATGAGGTTCCTCTTTATTTTTTGAAGAAATTATATTTCAAGTTCATACTCAATGAGGTCCCGAATTATTTTGACTTTTCTCGACTTTTTTGGTCGAGGAGGTGGCTCTGACATGCAGTAGACCGATGCACGCGCATAGGTCAACCTAGGATCCCTCATGCCCTAAAACCCCACTTCCTTGAGTTATCTCTCCTATAGTGAAGGAGGTTGTGGAGATTGATACATTGCATGCATTGAGGGAGCTTATTAACACTCTAACCTAGCATAGTGACCGATTGCATCGGTGATGTTGGTGGAGGTGTCGGTTCTAGTGCACCACACCACTATGGATCATGTGGTGCCGTTTGCAGACTTGCATGTGACACATCATTTACTAGTTCACGGGATTTATTTTCTATAAATGAGATGTTGGGGAATGTTTTGGGGCTGGTGCCACTTGAAATTGGTCTTTCACAGGTAAATTTCAAATAAATATAAATAATATATATATATATATAGTTTAATCACATGTTTAACTCACATATATATATATATATATATATATATATGATTGTATGTCATCTACATACATGTAAAAACTATTTTTTATTTTATTTTAAATAGCAAGAGCCGATGAAGGAAAGATCCGGTGTCAACATGCTAGCTATTACAGTTGGGTGTGTTTCAAATGTAAGTTTCAAGTTGTACAAACTTACATTTTTAATTTCATTTGATTGCACTAGATTATTATTATAATGTTTCACGTGTATGTTGTACATATTAATATGTTTCTCTTTTATACACAGGATCCTAGCGGGTCATCATCTGCTCTGGGAATTGAGGCTACTAGCACACCTCACATGAGTTTTATGCAGGTTAGTAAATATCTTTACACTTTGTTGCTAATTACTGGAAGTTCATGTGGATTACATGCTTTAGACCTCTGTTATGTGGTGCACAGTCATGTAGATTTTAATATTGATTTCTACATGTTTTTTTATAGCTTATGACTACTAGAGAGACTCCTCATATATGCAACCTGGCTGGAGGCTACTATAGATCTTGCCATAGCATCTCTGAGATCCACTAACCGAGGTATAATTATTCAAGTTTGTTAAATATTAGAGGCTCATTATTTCTTATTACTTAAATCTACAATATCAAATTTTGTACATGTATATGTGAAATATTTAATTTGAAAATTAATTATTTATATGTAGCTTACCCCTTATGAGTCTATTGTTGTCCCTGCGATGCGTCAACAACAAATTGATATGGATCATGACATTGCGGTAAGATTTCACATGCATTTTAACTAAATTGTACAAGTTTCTAAATTTTGAATGTATTTTAAAATTTTGGGTGTTAAAAACTTGTTGTTTATGAATGTGCAGGTTAGGTTGTAGGCATGCTTAGAGACACATAGGACCACACGGATGAAATCCATAGTGGCATCTCCATCCACTACATCCCCAGGTCATGGACATGCTACTTCTAGTAGGGTAAAGAGAGGGAAGATGTTTCATGAGTAGATTCATAGTCCACCTGGATGTACATATATATATATGGGCCATCTGGTCCTAGTGAACATGTTTCTTCATATAACTTCCATTGTATATATATAGCCTTTTATGACCGCATGTGGTCCCATATGTACATTATGACACACTTAGTTCAAGATGTACACATACATCATGAATTATGTATATATTTTCAGAAACGTGCGTTTGGAGCACACTTTTTTTTATTCTTATATATCCATGTGTGTTGGTTTTCATAACGATAAATCTAAACTATATATGTTTGATTTGATTTCATTGCATGTATGATATCCTTCTATGTATGTTTTCATAACCATTTAAATTAGTTTTGTGATATGTATATGTTTTATTTAAATATTTAATCATGTCTTCTTCTATTTGGATTGAGATGAAATTTTTCATTAGATTAGGTATTTTCATATGGTTTCTGCTTCAAATTTCAATTGTTTTTGATCTCTAGAATTGTAAGGATATAAAAAGGAAAGTTTTTCTCTGAAATTTTAAATGGGATGCTATAAAAAATTAGGGTACCAATGGAAAATATTTTTAGATCATCTTCAAGGAGTTCATGAGTAGAAGTTACGGGAAAAATTGCAGGGGAAATGGAGCAAAAATTAAGGAGATATGAGCAAAAATGTGATTTTTGCAACGGGGTTTCTAAATACTAGCAGCAATGAAGGAAAAGGAAATATTAAAAAGGTATTAAAAAAATGGCTAAGTGTATGTTTATACTCACCTCTTAACATTAACCTAGCTAACTCACCTTCTAACTCCTCCTTGACCATTCTGGATTAACCCGGGTTACATGGCATGATAGGGTAGGGTTACAAGCCTTAAGTGACAAAGGGACTTAAAGGGGTGATAATGTAAGAAGGGGTTAAGTATTCATGAGAGGGGGAAACATAATAAAGTTGGGGTGCTGAGGAATTGAATACCTAGTGAGAATGTTACAAGCCTTAAGTGACGAAAGGGAGAGATTTCATGTGGTGGTGCATTCTGATGTCCCAAGTTGAAAAGGGTAAAAATTTAACAATAAGCCCTTATTAGTATTCTTAGGATCCACGCATCGCATGAAGAATCCTCATCTAATGAAGAATTAACTCATGTCTTCCTCCACGAAAGATCTTGAATGATGAGGCTTTTCCATAGACCATCTTGTTGAATCTAGAAACTACAAATAAAACTTTGTCATCTTCCAAGATGTTCACATGCTCAAATGTGTTGAGTCAATTCTAAGGAATGACATTGATATTTCCACATTGAGTAAAATATTTTTCATTTAAATCTTCATAGGATTCTAGAGATATAACCTATGATCTCTACAAGGGCTGAACTAAAGTATTGAATATTGAAGGAAAGGGTCACAAATATTTTCTGAACAAATTCTTAAAATTTGAATCCTGAAGATTCTTCATGTGGAATTAGTATCCTTGAGAGGAGTACCAATCTCATGCATTCTTGTGCCAAGATCTTCCAAATTTTTTGATACATTCTCCTCATGCGATTCAAAATCAGAAATGGCTTCTTTTAGAGAATCAAACCTCTAGGTGATGGTATGGGACAAAATGTCATACAAGTTCTCTGAGTCAGATGAAAACACACCTGAGATCACCAAGGAATGAGAATCAAAATTATTCATCTCACTCACAAATGGGAGATTATTTTCCCAATGGAATTTCTCTTTCTTGATCTCAACTCTATTCCTATTGATTTTCAAAAATATGACCAAGAACAATCTAAACAAAGAGATAATCTTAGGAAATAGATCATGTTCCCTTTTTCAAGGATCATGCTCACCCAATGGTCACATGTCCTTATTTGTAGTATGAATGCTTGATCTTGCTTGTTGGACTGGGGGGTTAAAGTTTCAGATGGGAGAAATTGCTTCAATTTGAGGTAGAGATGATTAATCTCATGCAATAAATGATGGCACTTATGAATAAAAGGTCCTCACACATGTGTTCCCTTAATTTTTTGGTGATTTACTTATACTCCTAATTCTGTGTCTAGTGATCTGTGATGAAGAATCCTATTACAATGCAAAAATAATGAGCATGTAAGCACATAGCTGAGGTAGTAGAGGATGGAGAGAGATCACCACAACAACATAGCTCAAGAGAGAAAAGAAAGGATAGTGATGAAGTAGGTCTAAGAGGATAGAGGCAAGTCCAAAGAGAACAAGAGAGATGGAAGGTAAACAAGTGACATTGAATGTTTTGAGTCCTAGGAAATGAACGGAGGTGAGGAGTGAGAAGTCATGCCTCAAGACATCGTGGCACCGAACCGACTATACCGCACATTTGGGTGGCAGGTGAATGCTAGAGGAGGTGGTGTTTTGGTGCATGACAAGGTCGTTGCTTCCGGGCTACTTCGTTCGGGCATAGTCCCTTAAGAGCCCTGAGACCAAAATATCATTCAACTTCAATGGGTGACTACTCAGACTCCATGGCACCTAGAGATAGCTCATCTAATCCAAAACCTCAGCGTAGGGACCCTATACAAAATCCTCTCTCATTTTTTTCCTTCTCATTTCGGTGCTCTCGCTGCCCTATTGTTTGCAAATGTGTGAAATAGTGCAGTTGGAGCCAGTGATTGGTTGTCAAATGCTATATTTTACAAATGGTGGGTCATGGCACCAAACTGACTATGTTGGCACATCTGGGTGGCTAGGTGAATGCTAGAGGAGGTAGTGTTTTGGTGCACAACAAGGTCGTTGATTCCGGGCTACTTCGTTCAGGCGTAGTCCCTTAAGAGCCCTGAGACCAAAATATCGTTCAACTTCAATGGGTGACTACTCAGACTCTTTGGCACCTAGAGATGACTTGTCTAATGCAAAACCTTAGTGTAGGGACCCTATAAAAATCCTCTCTCGGTTTTTTCCTTCTCATTTTGGTGCTCTCGCTGCCCTTTGTTTACAAACACGTGAAATAGTGCAGTTGGAGCCAGTGATTGGTTATCAAACGTTATATTTTGTAAACGGTGGGTCGTGGCACCTAACCAACTATGCTAGAACATCTGGGTGGCTAGGTGAATGCTAGAGGAGGTGGTCTTTCAGTCCATAACAAGGTCGTTGCTTCCAGGCTACTTTGTTCAGACGTAGTCCCTTAAGAGCCTTGAGACCAAAATATTGTTCAACTTCGACAGGTGACTACTCAGACTTTGTGGCACCTAGAGATGGCTCATCTAATCCATCACCTTGGCGTAGGGACCCTCTACAAAAAATCTCTTGGTTTTTTCCTTCTCATTTCGGTGATCTCGCTGCCCTATTGTTTGCAAATGCATGAAATAGTGCAGTTGGAGCCAGTGATTGGTTGTCAAATGCTATATTTTGCAAACGGTGGGTTGTGGCACCAAACCGACTACGCCGGACATGTCCAAGTGGCTAGGTGAACACTAGAGGAGGTGGTGTTTTAGTGCATGACAAGTTCGTTGCTTCTGGGCTACTTCATTCGGACGTAGTCCCTTAAGATCCCTGAGACCAAAATATCGTTCAACTTTGATGGGTGACTACTCAAACTCCGTGGCACCTAGAAATGACTCGTCGATCTTAAACTTAGTGTAAGGACCCTCTATAAAATCATCTCTCAATTTTTTACTTCTCATTTCGGTGCTCTCGCTGCCCTGTTGTTTGCAAACGCGTGAAATAGTGCAGTTGGAGCAAGTGATTGGTTGTCAAACGCTATATTTTGCAAATAGTGGGTCGTGGCACTAAATCAACTACCCTGCAACGTCTGGGTGGCCAGTGAACACTAGAGGAGGTGGTTTTGGTGCACGACAAGGTCATTTCTTTTGGGCTACTTCGTTCGGGCGTAGTCCCTTAAGAGCGCTGAGATAAAAATATATTTCAACTTCGACGGGTGACTACTCGAGACTTCATGGCACCTAGAGATGACTCGTATAATCCAAAAGCTTAGTGTACGGACCCTCTACAAAATTCTATCTCAATTTTTTTCCTTCTCCTTTCGGTGCTCTCACCGCCTAGTGTTTGCAAACGTGTACAATAGTGTAGTTAGAGCCGGTGATTGGTTTTCAAATGCTATATTTTGCAAATGGTGGGTTGTGGCACCAAACTCGACTACTGCCGACACATCGGGTGGCAGGTGAAATTAGAGGAGGTGGTGTTTTGGTGCGCGACAAGGTCGTTGCTTCTTAGCAGGATAATTCGTTCGGGCGTCGTCCCTTAAGAGCCCTGAGACGAAAATATCGTTCACTTTGACGGGTGACTACTTAGACTCCATGGCACCTAGAGATGGTTCATTTGATCCAACACCTTGGCATTGAGACCCTCTACAAATGACTCTCTCATTTTTTCACTTCTCATTTCGGTTCTCTTGCTTCCCTATTGTTTGCAAACACGTGAAATAGTGCGGTTAGAGCCGGTGATTGGTTGTCAAAAATGATATTTTGCAAACAAGTGGGTTGTGGCACCAAACCGACTTCACCGACACGTCCAGTGTCAGGTGAATGCTATAGGAGGTGGTGGTTTGGTGCACGACAAGGTCGTTGCTTCTGGGCTACTTCATTCGAGCATAGTCGGTTAAGAGCCCTAAGACTAAAATATCGTTCAACTTCGACGGGTGACTACTCAGACTTCGTGGCACCTAGAGCTTTCTCATGTGATCGACACCTCGGCGTAGGGACCCTCTAAAAATCCTCTCTCATCTTTTCCCTTCTCATTTCAGTGATCTCGCTGCCCTATTATTTACAAATGCGTAAAATAGTGCGATTGCGGCCCGATGATTGGTTGTCAAACGCTATATTTTGTAAATGGTGGGTTGTGGCACCAAACCGACATTGTCTGGTATTTCTAGGTGGATAGGTGAACACTAGAGGAGGTGGTGTTTTGGTGTACGAAAATGTCGTTGCTTCCGGGATACTTCGTTCGGTTGTAGTCCCTTAAGAACTCGAGACCAAAATATCATTCAACTTCAACGAGTGACTACTCGAACTCGTGGCACCTAGAGACGACTGTCCGATCGACACCTCAGTGTAGGGACCCTCTATAATATCTTATCTCATATTTTTCCTTCCCATATCGGTGCACATGCATAGTATGGTCTTGTAAACACTTGGGAGGAGTCTTTTTCAAAATTTACAACATTTTCAAATTTTACAAATTTTTCAAAATTTACAACTTTTTCAACATTTACAACATTTTCAAAATTTAGAACTTTTTCAAAATTTACAAATTTCAAAATTTACAACATTTTCAAAATTTACATCTTTTTCAAAATTTACAACATTTTCAAAATTTACAACATTTTCAAAATTTACAACTTTTTCAAAATTTACTGGTGCTACAACCACGTGAAGGTGGAAGCTTTTCTGGCACCACTAACCTAAACATAAAAGTGTTAGTTGAAAAGAAATTTAAGTTTCAAATCAAAACCATACTATCTAGACATACAAAATACAAAAATTTAAAATAAAATATATTCAAACTTAAATCTAGATTTGTAAGTTCTAAAATACATATATATATATATTGAAAAGAAATTATATATACTAGACATGAGCATTGTAAATTCATTCCAATGAACCATCAGGATCGGATCTACTCTGAATAGTAGACAAGATTGCTTCATGATCTGACTCTCGAACCTTCCAAAGAATCTTGTTATTAGGCCTTCCTTGATATCTATACAAGCTGAATATTTGTCACTAGAACTAGATGCGAATATAAGAGTATTTTCTTGTGTGTCTCAAAGTCTTCAAACACCCAAACAAAGGAGTTTTTTAATGGATACCATCGAAGCCAAGTTCCAGTAACTACCACTAACCCTGTAGGATACTCAATATCTTCGCCATCTATAATAGGAGAAGTCAACTTCTTTCTTTCCTTGATGCAACAACATAAGAAATAGTCTGTTCCTTCTTCATTGTCTTCTGTCACAATTACTGCAAACACATGTCCTACAAAAAAACAAAGGTTGAACAACTCAAATTTAAATTACATATTAAAATTTCAATGGACATAACTCAATATAAAAATTAAATAAATAACCATAAATACCTTGTCGCACCAAAATAAAAATTTCGTGAAAGTCCTTGGATGTTGCAACTTCATTTGCAAAAACAAGTCGTAATGCTTGTAGAGGTTGATAACTAGGAAGCGGAGTTAGAAGCCTACAAATCCATCCTTCCACCCATTCTTGTCAATCACACTCAACAGTGACAAATTCAATACAAGATGCACAAAAACTTGTCAACTTTCTTGTCCATACAGGGCATGAAGTAGCGTCTGAGCTACAAAATGAGTGCATATCACTGGACCCAATGAATGTCATACAATCCTCGTAGTTAGCAATTTTTTGTTCCTCTATCAACCAAAAATATCTGCGAACTATGGAATTTTCTTGAGAACCTCGGGCCATGTTGTCATTACACCATTCCACTATGCTCTTTGCATCTTTTAATTTAGCACCATCTTTGTACTTCAACTCTTCTCTTGCAAGATCTCTTTTCACACATGCCCCTGCACCGTCATGCTCTCCTTTTCCATGTCCAGCCTCAATGAAACTCCAAATATGTTGCACACCCATCTTGACATGCATTCTACTCATCCAATAAAACATTCGTGCATTCTTAAACTGAGATGTGTAATTATCTGACCATATATAATGTTGTTTGAAGTGGATGTCCCTATCAGACAAGTTTCCATAAAATAACTGGAAACACCCTTGCAAAAATTCAAGTAGAATGAGTATGATCATCACTGATATAAAAGTGGTACTCTCTTAAAAATTTTCAATCATTCTCTGTATTGTCAGGAGAATGTAGAAATGCTATATGCACAAAAATGGCAACTTGTACTGAGTTGTAATATTGCGATTGAACTTTCATTTGTGGTTGTAATGTGTAATTCTCAGTAAAATCGATGACTAAAACAATAGTACCAATAGGAAATGTGTCTTTGCATAGTTTGAACTATTCATCCAACCATTGAGCTCTTTTTGTATGCCTCGCATACTCAAACAATTTCATTCTTAAATTTTCTCAAAAATTGGAAAACGGGCATTTGCTTTGTAACTAGATCACACCATTTAGACTCTTTTCCATCTTTCAACTGGTATGCAATTGATTTATATTTATCAAACTCAACTAAATTATGTCCTATTGTACCTTTAATTTGCTCATGGATGTAACTTTCTAATTTAGGTAATCTGCCGCATGTACTACAACTTCCATCTAAATAATCTTGACTATAAAAAATTGTCTTCTTTTTCACAAAATATAGTAGGAATGAAATCCTGGAAGATATTGGTGGAACTTGAACACCACATTCTGATAACATAGTTTCAGAATGAAAATTAGAATGAATACGTAAAAATTTAGCATAATGCATCGCAAATTCAACATGTTGCCTACACCAACAAGTGGTGCGAGCATGGTTGATTTTCACATAGAATGGTTTCAACATTTCAAAAAAATGTCGAATAATTTTAATTTCTAGATTCTTTTGTTCAAACTTACAAAAAAATTGAGTTTGAGTCATATCTAAGAAATGCTTTGGATGTGGTTCACGATTAGTAGAACCAAATCTCCATTTTATAACATCTCTTATATTAGGTAAATCTCTAGTGTTATCATGCAAAAATTTAATAACTTCTCTTATAGCATCGAATTATTTTTTTCTTATGCGGTGCTCTAGCGTAAAATGCCCAAAAATCGGCATTATTGAGTGATTGAAGGATATTACGTCTTTCAATTGCTTTCATTAGAGTTTTTCGACTAACTTGCAACATTTGACTTGTTTGCATAATCAAACGTTGTTTATTTATTGATTCACTTACACCACTAGTAGCAAGTACACGATGCACAATATTACTATTCCTAGCTCCTCTCTGACACAAACGGTGTGATACGCATCATGAAGGTTTTGAACAATTGTAGAGGTTTGACCACGTATATTAGATGTTGTCAATCCTAAGGTGTTTAATTTAGGTCTCATTTTAATCAATTTCATCAAACTAACCAACAAATGACATCTTTGGGAATCATTTAAAATTTCAAAATGATTATCCCAAATTTTAGTGGCTTTTCTTCTGATTTGTCATTTAGAAATTACTGTCAGACATTGGTTTTAAAATGTTTTCTTCAATTTCAATAAAAAAATTATGTTTCTTACGTAAAATCCTAGGAGGTGTTTTTGTCAAATTTTGCTTGTCTACAATTTCAACATGAATTTCCTTATTCACATTTTCATTGTCTCTTCAATTTCAACATTTGCTACATCATGAATATTTAATTATTCTTCAACATTGATAGTAAAAACATCTTCATCACGAGTATTTAATTCAACTTCAACATCGACGGTAGAAACATTACTGGTTTTCATTGCTTACAATAGTTGGGGTTGAAGATGAACCTCTTCTTGATTCACGAAGTTTCTACATTCGCTCAAAGATTTTGAATTTTTTGGCCTCTAATTCATTTGGTGTTTTTTTACTTAATGGCTTCCTTTTTGACTTCATTTTTATTCTCCCATGATGTTTTACTTAGGTGATAAGAAAAATGTGCGAAAAAGACAAAATTTCATAGTAATTCATACGGTAAGGTCGAGAATAAAAATCACATGGTAATTCAAACATTAGGATGTGTGTAAATATGATTTATGAATGTGAGCACGCTTTATAAACCGTGATCATCGTTTATAAAGCACGCTCATGGTTTGTATTAAAGAAACCATGATCGTGCTTTATAAACTGCGATCGCGGATCTATCTACCGAACCTAATCCTCAAAAAAATCTTTTTTTCCCCAACCAAAGCTATGGAAGGTCATTATGAAGTGTAAAAGGTCAAAAACCTCAAATATTCTTTTCAAAGACTTGAACCATGCTAAAAACTAAAAACATTTCAAAAAAATGGTGTCATCGCATAGGAGAGACTCTTAGCTTCGTAGAAATATTGATTTTAAAGTGAATAGAATAAGATAAATATCATTTTATAATATTTTACTAACAATAGGTCTTTAAGACATTTTTTCCCATGAATGTTCATGTCTACATTTAAGATTGTAACTTTTGTTTCGCTTATCAAAATAAGATAAAAATTATACCATCCCAAGTGTGGACAAATTCTATACACGTTAAAAAATAATGATTTCGATATTTTTTGATATAGCTATGGCAGCAAACGGAAAGCGCTCCATTTTCTAAATATTTTCAGACCACTTTCACGGAAAAAATCATAAAAAAACATAATTGCTAAAAAAATATAAAATAAAATCCATCCCAAGATAGACAACTACATCTAACATTTCACCAAAGGAAAAAAAAAAAAAACAAGATTTGGTCACCAAAATGCGGGAAAACAACTACAATCTTATAAGTTTTTTTTGAAAAAAAAACTAAGTCATATAATTTTAAGTGTTTAATATAGATAAAATTGTCTCTGCTTTTAAAAAAAAAATAGTATTTTAGAAACTATATTCGAATGCTACGATTCATATTCATATAATTTTTCTAATTTAGAGTGCGCACACTAACTAATAATCCCTACAAGTTGAGATTTTGCTTTTTTACAATATGACATCCACGGTGACCCTATATTTGTCCATCAACTTCCCGCACTTACCTAGTCCAAAGATCAGGTTCCTAAATGAGTGCTAACCATCTATGTGTTCCAGTAAAAAAGTGGGACAGAGCGGTCCCAAATCATTAAATATAAGAGTGTCGGGGAAGGTGACACGTGTCGCAATGGTGCACCTTCAAGGTTGAAGCCAAAGACAAAGACTCAAACAAGCACCAAGCCTCCACATGTCCTAGGTCCGAAAAGGAGACAAAGTCGATAGTTGAAAAGTATCGGTCAGACCTGACACCATGTGTCTCATTGGTGTAAATTCAAGGGTCAAAGTGAACGAGAGGAGACTCAAGCATGTGCCCGGCCCGCCACATAGTCAAGGACCGAGAAAGGAAAAAGGCCCAAATCGGCTAAGTATAAAAAAAATAGAGCTAAACTACGAAGAATCCACGTGTCTCATCGGCGTAACTTCATAGGCATGACTCAAAGCATTGACCCAGAATATGCACAGAGCTTCCATGTGTCCCAGTGTCCTGAAATGGGGAAAAGACAGTTGTTGAATCGGCTAAGGAAAAATGGGAGAGTGGAGGCCTCCATATGTCTAATCGGCACATCTTCAAAGGTCGGTTCTAAACAACTATAGGTTCACCAAGTGTTCAAAAGTAAAAAAGGTGACAGATCTAGCCATTTAAATCGAAAAAGTATAGAAGGGTCGGTAAAAGCATCCACGTGCCTCGTCCCCAAAAATTAAAAGGTGAAATATAGGGAAGGTCCTAAGTGTCCGTTGAGCCTCCATGTGTCCAGGATCAAATATATGACCCCACCAAACAAAAGGGACACGTGGCCATGTTTCAAGAAAATCGAAGGAAGGCGAGTCAGAGGCAGTTTGATTTTTTTATTTATCATTTTGAAAAGGAGTAAAGTATAAAAGTAAGTCATACCTCCACCGACGCCTAGAGAGGCCATGTGTCATGCGTAAATTACATGTAGGAGACAGGCCTTGGAAGGATTTTTTTGCCAAAAGGGGTCCGACAGGCCTAAGGAAGACTTTTGGGAAATGTATGGTTGTGGGCTTATGGGGGCTTTTTGGCAAAAGTGAATTACAGGCTTGTAAGGCTGCGGGGACGTGTTTTTCACTTTTGTAATTTTTGTGTAATAGGTGCAAAGTGAATTTCAGTCCCATGGACCCGTTTACATACTGTTGTTTTTTGCCATTTTTGTATGGATCCGATTCAAGTATTCAAATGGGCATATATTTCAATCCAGTGCTTGAAATTAAACAAGTTTGGTACCATTGGAAAGGTCACGACCTCGTCTACACTATTAAAGCCTAAAAATTTAATTTTGACAAGGATAGATGGGTGAAAGATAATAAAACATCTTTCATGTCATTAATGTATGATCCGATTTGATCCACCATTATTCCTTCTTCAACATGCCAAACAAACATGGAGAGATAGGAAAACGTCTTTCATGCCATTAATATATGATCTGATTTCTTCAAAAACCACATCAGATTCAATTCAATCCACCATTCTTCCTTATTCAACACGCTAAATAGACATGGAGAGGCAGACTTGACAGATTATGGGAAGATTTGAAGGGGCATTGATGGCTGGTAGCTAAGCTTCAAAATCATATTTCCCACCTCTTTTCTTCTCCTCTATTTGCTTCATCTATAAAGGTAAGATCATGGATCATTGTAAAGGGTTTTAAATTCTCACTTTGTGTCCTCCCTTCTCTCTGGTTTGCATAAAAATTCGTGGAGTCCGAACATTATATTAACACCGTAATGTAAGTTTTTCACCTTTTGGCCATTGTAATGCTCTCTATCAATTTGTGAAGAAATAATACACATTTGTGGATGATTTTAACCCTCTCTTGTGTTCATTTCCTTATTTGATATTTCATTACAATATTGGTTATCTATGCATAGTGGTTGATTACATTTTAATGGTCTATGTTTGATAGCAAAGTCGGTGTTCAACATTCCTTTGGTGCATCACCTCTGTTAGTTTAGGTTTAATTTATTACATCTTTTAACTCTTTTCCTTGGAAAGTTAGAATATATTTTAGACTATATCCTCTAAAATTTAATGTGTGTACCTGAGTAGAGGAATAGGAACTGGCCTTCATCTATAGATCAATCTTGATTTCCAAGTCCCACACTTTGAGAGATGCTCCATGTTATGTAATCACATTGAGAGTCTCAACTCATCGAGTGCGCAGACATTTAGGGGTACTTTTATTTTGCACTAATAGTTTTGGCACACCTGGTGGGACCAAGAGGTCTCCATTCTTACTACACCAAGATTAATATGCACTTGTTTTAAGTTTTTAGCCTATAAGAAGCTTTGAAATAACACATTTGGTGACTCCAAAAGAGGAAAAGTCCACTAGTTTCAGTAGTCCAAGCATGGAAAATTCATGAGAATAATTGAGACGAGATCAAGAACTAGAGAAGAAGAATTTTTGTCTATCATACTTTTCTCAAGACAGAGGGAGAAGGGGAAGAAGAGCTCAAAGGTCTCCATATCCACCAAATATGAATTTTTCAACACCTCCCCCTAGTAGGAATTTCATTCAATCAACAAGAGTTCTTATGACAATCATAATGGCACATCCACAACCCAATCCCTATGTCAACTTCACTAGAATCAACCCACTCACTCTCAATGCACAAAATCTAGTTCTAGTTGTAGCATTGAAGAGCATTCCATATTTCACTAGAGAGAAAAAGACTACTCCTAGTGACCACATTCAAAACATTGCAAATGCATTTTCAATTCATGAAATCATTGAGATGGACATTACAGTCAAATTTTTAACCTCTTCACTCAAGGGTAAAGCTTCACAATGGTTCAAGAGTCTAACAACAAGCTCTATTCAAAATTGGGACCATCTATACAAATCTTTTCAAAATCAATTTGGAGAGAAGGGAGATAATCTATCCTTGTTGGAACAATTGAAAACAATCAAGAGGGCTCCTAATGAGTAGTTGACTGACTTCAAATTCAGATTCCAAAGTGGATGTGGGATAGGATTCTTTTTTCGTAAGACCAGTAGATGAAGGTTCTTTTCTATACTTCCTTAGAGCTTTAAATTCTGATATTTCCATAATGATTCAATCCATGGGAGGTGTAACCTTACCTATAGCCTATAAAATTTCCATTAGAGCTGAAAATTGTTTAATTTAGGTGGTAAACTTGCACCTAGGCCAGCTATCCCTCTATATGAAGAACTAGGAGCTCTAAACACTATTCAAAGATCCACATTATCTCCCATACATTCTCCAAGGAATTAGAGTTAAGATGAAGCTTCCACCTCATCTTCTAGCTCCTTAAATGAGCTCCAAGAAGTCTTGAAACAACTGTAAAACCTAGGAAACAAGATAGTGACTATCGAGAGACAACAAGCTTGGAGTTCTAGGCCATATTAGCCTCAAAATAAGTATCAAGCTAGGCCCCCATAGTAGAAAAATAGACCACCATCTTAGGCTGAAAATAAAAACCAAGGATAACCTCAAGTTGCCAAGACATTCTTAACATATAATCCAAATGCAACTTCAACATCAAAAGCTTTAATTCCAACACAAAACAACATGGCATAGGAGTAGGACTGGTGTTACCCCTGCAGTCTACCTCATTATCAATAAACATGTTTCAATGGTGTACTAAACCATGCCTTGATGGTACATACCATTGGTGTGTCCCAAGAACCTAATCAAGAAGAAAATCAGTAGCAAGAAGCTCAGCAAGAGACACCTCTAACTGAAACTATGCTAGTTAATTGGCAAATAGAATTATTTTGTGGAGTTAACGAAAGCCCCTTCTCAAAGTGTAGCTACCAATACATGGTCAAAGAAAAGGAATATTAGAGAGGGACAATCATAAAATTCAGGTAATCCACAACCCTCTATTACTCCACAAGGTATTGGAAATCAAAGTGCAACTCCCAATGTGTAAGGTCAGCCCAAGCCACCCCTAGACCAGCTCAAATTCCAATTACAACCCATGTGCAAGAGAAGAATATGAAAGGAAAAAGGAAACAGAGAGATAGCTCATCTCCATTCAACATCATTGAGTAGATGAAGAGGAAAAATGTAAATATCTCAATGTGGGAGTCATTGACTATCCCAAGACAAAGAGACCTATTGCAAGTTGCTATGGAAAATTGATCAACACAAAATCAGTCACCCAATCAGCAAGAGAAAGTTCTTACCAATGTAGCTCAGGCTGAAGGAAATCATAGAGATCACAAAGGTAAGAATCTGAAGCCTCCTCCCTTCTATGTCTCATTGATCATTGGAGACAAGCTAGTGCATAATTACATGATTGATTCGGGAGCAAGTAGCTTTATAATGCCAAAATAAATAACTGATTAGTTGGGTCTTTAATATGAAGTCATTTCCAAAGGTGTGGTACAATTGGATGGTACAACAGTAACAACGGTTGGAGTGATCAAATATTTGATCCTCACATTACATGCATGTCCCAATGTGACCATCTTGCAAAATGTATCAGTCATAGACTTGCCACCACACTTTTCATTGTTTTTATCAAGGAACTTCACTAGTAAAATTGGAGGTTATTTGTCTGCTGATTGGTCACACATGTTATTTAGAACAAGATATGGAGCTAAGGCTACAATCAGATATGAACCTATTGCAAAATTCCATATTAAGCCTCATACACCAAGTCCAATCAATGTAAATTGTTCATCCCTTGATCAAGAAGATTATCCAAGAACCCATGAAGCTAATACTAAAGTTGGATATATTCCAGACTTGACCCTTGATGAATGGGAAAACAAGAGGCATGCTTTTGACCCTTACAAGGAAATGGAAGAAGCGGAGCTAGGAGTCTATTGCTTGCATGAAGAGAATCATCCTCTTCCTGACATCACTAAGCCAGACCATAAGGATGATAATGAGGTATGGTAGTTATTCTTTGATGGCTCAAGAAATAGACAAAGAGTCAGAGGAGTAGATATGCTTGTTTCACCTCAAGGTACAAAATATTACTCAACCTTGATTCCAATTTTCTTGCTCAAACAACACAACAGAGTATGAATCCTTGATCCATGGACTGTATTGGGCAAGAAAGAGAGGCATTAAGAATATGTAAATATTTGGTGATAGTGAGTTGATTGTGAACCAAGTCAAAGGAAAACATGCTATAAGGAATGACCTAATCGGCCAGAGCCATAAAAATTGGGTATGGGACCTCATTGAGGAATTTGAAGCTTTCAACATTGTGTCCATACCCAAGAAAAAGAATGATGTAAAGCAGACAGACCGCAGCAATTGGGGTAATGTTTTATGTTATATAAAGTATAAAAAGTGATAGATCTCAGCCCCATATCAAGGTGGTTGTGAGGCCAGCTATCCTAGATAATAACACAAGTTGGCATGTCTTCAAGAATGATCATCAAATTATCAATTTTCTACAAGAAGAAGCTGAGTTCTTCTCTAAAATAAAGACAAATTGGAACATCAGTATGGTGACCAAGTGGTGTATCGAGAACCAACAAATTACCAAATGTCTTGTAACCTTGGAGTCAATCTTAAACCCAAATGAACAATTCCAGAAGGAGAAATCAAATATTCAGGTAAAGGGTGAAGATTCAGCCCATTTCCATAAATGAAGGTAAAACGTTGTGAATCGAAAAGGTAAGTACCCAATGAGAAAAAAATTAGCTCGTTCAACTTTGTAATGAATTACCATGTCTTTTCTTGGACTTATAAGGATTTAAGAGGTTTCAACCCAAGGTTGGAATAACACACTATCGAGCTAGATCCAGGATCTAAGCCTTTCAGAAAAAAGCAAAGGCCAGTAAAACCTCACATTGAACCTCTCAGTAGAAAAAAGTAGAATAAGATAATTGAGGCCAGCACCATCTTACCTATCAAGCATTAAAGTTGGGTTGCAAACCTAGTGCTTGTGAGGAAAAGAAATGGAGAAATCAGATTGTGTGTAGAATTTCATGATCTAAATAGAGCATCACTCAAAGATCACTACCCACTTCCATCAATGGAGAAAATATTGCATGTTGTAGCTGGATCTAAGAGGTTTTCATTGCTAGATGGATACTCAGGCTATAATCAGATAATGGTGAAAGAGGAAGATCGGTACAAGATGACCTTAACCACAATATAGGTCACATATGCTTATAAGAAGATGCCATTTGGGTTGTCTAATGCTAGAGCAACATTTCAGCGAGCTATGGATATGGAATTAAAAGGATTGATCAACAAGATGGTTCTGGTGTATCTAGATGATATCAATGTATTCTCAAAGAATGATAAAGACCATTTCTTCTACCTCGTAAAGGTATTTGAGCTATAGAAGGTTCAGAATGTCATTTAATCCAAAGAAGTGTGTATTCTTAGTACAAGAGGGAAAATCGTTGTGCCACATTGTCTCAAGAGGAGGGTTGAAAATTTACCCTGAAAGAGTTGAAGCCAATAGAACACTACCACTACCACATCACAAGAAATCCCTCTAAAGCTTTTTAGGAAGGATAAGATTTTTCCGCAAGTTTTTGCCTGATTTTTCCACTCTTGTAAATCCTTTAATGATGATGCTAAAGAAGAGTCTTGCATTCAAATGGACAACAAAAGGAAAAGAGAGTTTTGAGGCCATCAAGCTTGCAATATCAATGGGTCTAACTCTTATTAACCTAGAATTTTCAAACTAATTCATGTTGTATGCTTTTGGAGGGTTAGAAAAAATCCTGGCTATCTTGGTTCAGCTAAACAAGGAAGGTTTAGAACAACCCATATCCTTCTTAAGTCAGATCTTGGAATATTATGAAGTAAATTATTCTTCTTTTTAAGAGCATATCCTTGTTGTCATTAGGAGTTTTAAAGAATTTCAGACACCTAGTCTCGAAAAACAAGATTCAACTGCTAGTGTCTTATGCTGGTGTCAATGAATTTATCCTAAACAAGGACTTGAATGAGAAGAGAGCAGTTTGGATCACTCGTGTAATGGAGTATGATATTGAAATCAAAGTGACCAAGCTGGTTTGAGGAAAAGGTTTATGCGAGTAGCTCGCTTCCAAGCAACAGAGTGAGTCATTAGATGAGGAAGAGGTTGTCTGGCTATTGCAAAATGATAAAGAGTAGTAAGCTAATGATGCACCCATTCCATGTTGGACTCAAGCCTTGGTGCATTATCTCTGAACAAGTTTGTGCCCTCTGGAATGGAAGAAAGCAAAGAGGAGATACTTCAGATTACAAGGGATCCTATATGTGCTTATTGGTGGTGTCTTGTTCAAGAAGGACATCAATAGTATTCTATTGAGGTGCATTTGGAAACTCTAAATTGATAAGGTGTTACTTGAGTTCCATGATGGAGAAGGAAAAGGCCACTATGCAACATGGGTAACAATGCTCAAAATCATGAGGGCTGGTTACTATTGGCCTAAGGTGTTTAGGGATTGATAAACATGGATCAAGAAATGCAAGAAGTATGCATTCTGCATAGGGAAGGAAAATTTAGTAGCCCTCCCCTTCATCAAATTTCAGTGGATCAACCATTCATGCAATGGGGACTAGACTTCATCAGGAGTAATCAACCCAAATTCAAGCCAGGGGCACAAGTGGATACTCATAGCGATTGACTATTTTACCAAGTGGACTGAAGTGGTGGCACTAAAGGAGGTAAATGAATCCAACATCTTAGATTTCTATGAAGGGATAGTCACTAGGTTTGGATTCCTACCACTATCATATCAGATAATGCATTGGCATTCCTTGGTATAAGGATCACTGAATGGGCTGTCAGAATGGTGTATACCTCAACACTTCATCAAACTATTACCCTCAAGGTAATGGCCAAGCAGATTCCACAAACAAGAACCTACTAAGAATTATCAGAAGGACTCTTGATGAAAATAAGAGAACTTGGCACACAAATCTCAAATCAGCTCTATGGGTTGATAGGATCACATCCAAAAGGTCTACAAGCAGCTCCCCATACAAGATTGTATACAAAAAGAGGTAGTATTGCCCATATCATTGGAGCTACCCACTTTGGAGCTCATGAAATAGTTGGAACTAGCTGAGTTTGAACCTATGGAAATCAGGTATGCAGAGCTAATGGGAGTAGAAGAAGCAAGAGAACATGCAATGCAGATCATGGAGAAATATCAAGCATTGATCAAGAAGAGATTTGATAAGAAAGCAAGAACAAAGACCTTTCAAGAGGGGGACTTAGTTATAAAGTGGGATGCAAATCGGGAAAAACTAGGAAGGCATTCCAAGTTTGATGCCATTTGGAGTGGCCCCTATATGGTCACAAGATGTAAAAGTAGCAATGCCTTCTAGCTGGCTAAGTTGGATGGTGAAGAATTATAGATTCCAGTCAATGGGATCTACCTCAAACACTGCTACTAAAAGGAAAATTACTCACCCTTGTAAATATTATCCTAGGTTTTCAATTTCTCCAAGTGCATATGCACATTGTCTTGTTATAGTTTAGGTTTCAATTTCCCTAAGTGTTAGTGCACATGTTCTATTGCTTCGGTGTATTATCATATATAATTCATATCACTCATGGAAACAAATTGTAGCCACAAGAAATTAAATCTGCAAAGTATCCATATTGGAGTAGTTCGGATGTTTTCATTGTATTCCAATAGATCAAGTTTGCTAAAAAATCAAATGAGGGAGAAGATTCTATGTTTCAAACAACTCTCTACTCTCACAAATCTTGAATCTAAGATTTTCTTGCAAAGATAAGAGTGCATGTAGTGAAGGCGAGTTCCATACCAGATTTGAAATTACGGGTAGACTCTATGCCTAATGGATACTTCTAAGGCTACTAGTCTCTTCATCTAGTAGGCAGATGTCCCCGTGAGTTGCCAAATTGTTATCCCAATTTTTCCCCGTAACAATTGGTCAAACACGACCTCACACGAGAAGAAAATTAGAAGGGTTGGATTTTTCTACGAGATCACATTCAAATCCAACAATCAATGGGGCGGGAGGACTCGACAATGGAGGAGCAGGATCGATTTAAGGTGGCTAGCAGTGTCAAAGAAACCAGAGAGTCTTAGGAGAAGAAAAAAATTCAAAGGGGCTCAAAGTTTTTAGACTTCGTAACATATGAGTTGACTCGAGTAACCAAGAATCAAATTTGGTGAAGGATCGAACAATGGAGGCCGAGAGGATCATGGGAGGAAAATGGGGAAGGCTCAAAGTTTTCAAACTTAGCAACATATGAGTCAACTCAAGGCTGAACAATAGACTCAAGGAAGGCAACATGTGTTAGTTTAGTGTAATTCTAAAAGGGCACATCAGAACAGAGACCCAAATGTGCATAGATCTTCCACATGTCCTAGGTCTGAAAAGGGATAGAGTCACCGTTGAAAATTTTAAACAAGCGGAAGGAGGCATGTGTCGGTGCGGTGTAATTTTAAAATTGAGATCCCAAGGTAGAGAATCAAACTAGCACCAGCTCTCTCCACATTTCCTAGTCCCTACGAGGCGGTGTTCACTCGAGGCCGTGATTCGGTTAATTATAAGAGTGTTAGCAGAAGCCTCCACATGTCTCATCGGTGCAACACCAAGGCTAGTTCCAAAGAGAGGTTTTCCAAATGAGTGCTAACCCTCCTTGTGTTCTAAGTCAAAAAGGGAAAAAAGCAGCCCAAATTGGTTAATTATAAGAGTGTAGGCGGAAGGTGCCATGTATCTCAACATCACACCATCAAGGGTCGAAGCCAAATTTTGGAGACTCAAACAAGTGCTATGCCTCCACGTGTCCGGGTTTGAAAAGGATACATTCAGCAATTGAAAAGTCTCGGGCCATAAACGGCTCCAAGTGTCTCATCGAAACAAATTTAAGGGTCAAATCCAAAGAGTGAAGACTCAAATATGTGCTAGCCCGCCATGTAGTCGGGATTGAGAAAGAAAACATGCCCAAATCAGATAAGTATAAAAGAAATAAAGATAAGTTGCGGAAGGAGCCACGTGTCTCATTGGTGAAACTTAAAAGGTTTGGCCCAAAGTAGAGTCCCCAAATGTGCATGGAGATTCCATGTGTCTGAGGTCTGAAATGGGGGCAAAGATGGTCGTTGAGTTAGCTAAGTAAAGAAGAGAGAGTGGAGGCCTCCATGTGTCCAATCGATGCATCTTCAAAGGTCAGACCCAAAGGCTAGTTCCAAACAAGCCCAGGCTCGCCACGTGTCCAAAAGTAAAAAAGGGAACAGTGGCCATAAAATCGATTAAATATAGAAGGGTCAACGGAATCCTCCACGTGCCTCATCCATGTAACTTCAAAGGTAAAATCTTGGGGCATGTCCCAAGTGTGCACTAAGCCTCCACGTATTCATGATCATATATATGACCTCCCCTAACAAAAGGTACATGTGGTCATGTTTCAAGTCAAAGCGGGAAGGTGGGTCACCGGAGGCAATTTGAATTTTTGGATTTCGTTTGAAAAGGCGTAAAGTATAAAAGTAAGCCACACCTCCCCAACACCCAGAGAATCCATGTGAAATTACATGTAAGGAGGTGGACCTTGGAAGGATTTTTTGCCAAAAGCAGTGGCGGGCTTGGGGAAGACTTTTTCCCATGTGGAAAATGCGGGTGGTGGGCCCAGAGATGACTTTTGGGAAATGTAAGGTTACAAGCTTGCCAGAATTTTGGGAAAATTTGAATTTTGGGCTTATGCGGGGCTGCACGGTGTTTTCTAAACTTTTGTAATTTTTGTGTAAAAGGAACAAAGTGAATTTTAGGCCCGCGGCCCTATTTTGATAAACTTATTTTTCGCCATTTTTGTACGGATCCGATTTAAGTATTCAAATGGGTATATATTTCGATCCGGTGCTTAAAATTTAACAAATTTGGTACCATTGGAAAGGTCTCGACCTCTTCTATGCCATGGAATCTTGAAACTTTAATTTTTACAAGTTTAGGTGGGTGAAAGAAAAGAAAACGTATTTCATTCCATTAATGTATGATCTGATTTGATTCGCCATTCTTCCTTCTTCAACACACCAAACATACATGAGGAGATAGGAAAATGTCTTTCATGCCATTAATGTATGATCCAATTGCTTCCAAAACTAGATTCGATTCTATTCGATCCTTGTTCTTCCTTCTTCAACACCCTAAATAGACATGGAGAGGCAGACTTTATAGATTGTGGAGCCAGATTTGCGGGGGCATTGATGGCGGTAGTTGAGCTTCTAAATCAGATTTCCCCCTCTTTTCTTGTCCCCTCTTTGCGTTATCTATAAATTTAAGAGTTTGACTCATTGTAAAGGGTTGGAAATTCTTGTTTTGTGCCCTCACTTCTTCTACGATCTCGTAGATGAATTCGTGAAGTCCGAACCTTCTATTAAGACTGTAATGTAATTTTTTCTCCTTTTGGCCATTGTAATGCTCTGTATCAATTTGTGAAGCAATAATACACATCTTTGGATTATTTTAACCCTCTCTTGTTTTCATTTCCCTTATCTGATCTTTCATTTCAATATTGGATATCTTTGCATGGTGGTTGTATTACATTTTAATGGTTTTGTTTGATAGTAAAGCCAGTGTTCAACATTCCTTCAAAGTGCATCACCTCTGTTAGTTTAGGTTTAATTTCTTACATCTTGTTAACCCTATCTCCTTGGCAAGTTAGAATATATTTTAGAATAGGTCCTCTACAAATGTTATGTGTGCACTTGAACAAAGGAATAGGAACCTACCTTCGTCCGGGAGAGCTATCTCAATTTCAATGTCCGACACTTTGAGATATGCTCCATGTTATGAAATCACCGAGAGTCTCAACTCATTGAGTTGCAGACATTCATGGGTGTTTTGATTTTTGCAATAACACTTTGTCCACATATTTGTGCTTGATTTTTCCACTCTTGTGAATCATTTAACAATGATGTTGAAGAATAATCTCTCATTCAAACGGAAAATAGAAGGAAAATAGAGTTTTGAGGCTATCAAGCGTGCAATATTACAAGCCCCAACTCTTATTAACAAAAAAATTTCACAGGATTTCATGTTGTATGATTTTGGAGGGTCAGAGACAATCTCAGCTATCTTGGTACAACTGAATAGAGAAGGTTCAGAACAACCCATAGCATTCTTCAGCCAAATCCTGGAATATTATGAAATAAGGTACTCTTTTATTGAGAAGCATGTCCTTACAGTAATTAGAAACTTGAAGAAGTTGAAGCACCTTGTCTTAAACAACCAAATTCAGTTTTGGTCTTTCATGCGGGAGTCAAGGACTTCCTTTTGAACAAATATCTAAATGGAAACGTGTAGGATGGATCATGCGTGTCATGGAATATGACATTGATATTAAAGTCACTAAGCTGGTCCGTGGAAAGGGGTTATGTGAATAGTTGGATTGAAGTAATCAAGATGAAGCAGGTAATGAAAAAGGGGTTGTCTTGGTATTGCAGGATGGTCAAAGGAAAGTGAATGATAATGTTCCTATCCATTATTGGACTCAAACTATGATACATTTCCTATAAACATGCCTATGCCGTCTAGAAATGAGAAAAGCAAAGAGAAGATACTTCATATTACAATACATTCCATATGTGCTTCTAGATGGTGTTTTGTTCAAGAAGGACATCAATGGTGTTCTATTGAGATGCATTGGAACAGATCAAATTGAGATATTGTTACAAGAGTTTCACAATGGAGAAGTCGAGAGCATTTTTCTCTGTAGGTAACAACTCTCAAGATAATGAAGGTGGGTTATTATTGGCCCATAGTGTTTAGTGACTGTTACACTTGGATCAAGAAGTGTAAAAAATGTGCATTCTTCATAGGAAAGGAAAGACTAGCAACACTCCCATTGCACCCAATTTCAGTTGACCATCCATTCATGTAATGGGGATTGGAATTCATTGGGGTCATTAATCCAAACTCAAGCCAAGGTCACAAGTGGATTCTCATAGCAATAGACTATTTCACCAAGTGGAATGAGGCGGTAACACTCAAAGAAGCAAACGATTCTAGCATACTAGACTTTTATGAAGGGATAGTGACTAGGTTCGGGGTACCAGCCACTATTATATCAGAAAATGCATTGGCCTTCTAGGGTTCTAAGATCATAGAATGGGATATCAAGGATTGGATCTACTTGAGCACCTCTTGAAATTATTACCCGTAGGGTAATGGTCAGGAAGAGTCTAAAAATAAGAATTTCTAAGGATCATCAGGAGGAATCTAGATGAAAATCAAAGGATGTTCCATACCAAGCTCAAATCAACATTATGGGCTAACAAAATCACACCAAATAGGTCTACAGGTAATTCCCCTAACAAGTTAGTCTATGGTAAAGAAGCAGTGTTGCCTATTTCCTTAGAACTACCTGCATTAGAGCTCATGAAGTAGTTGGAGTTGTATGAGTTCGAACCAAGGGAGGCTAGGTATGCAGACCTGATGGAATTATGATAAATTAGGGAATATGTAGTTCAAACAATGGAAAAGGATCAAGCCTTAATTAAGAGATGGTTTGATAAGAAATTAAGAGTAAGGAATTTCAAGAAAGGGACCTAGTTTTGAAGTGGGATGCAAATCGGGAAAAGTGAGGAAGGCATTCTAAATTTGATCCTATTTGGAGTGTCCCCTACATAGTTATAGGATGTAAACATAACAATGCCTTCCAATTGTCTACATTGGATGGAGAGGAGCTTCTAATTCCAGTTAATGGAATCTATCTCAAACATTGCTACTGAAAGGGAAGTTTCACCCTTGTAAATATTAGCCTAGGATTTTAATTCCTCTAAGTGCGTATGCACATTGTCTTGTTTTAGTGTAGGTTTCAATTTCCCTAAGTCCTTCGGAAAATATTTTGTTACTCCAATGTTGTATCATGGTGCATTCAATGTTCCTCCAAGTGAATATGTTCCTATAGTCCATTTCCGTAAGCGTGTGATTCTCTGTGTCAAGATAACTTTCTACTCTTAGAAATCTCAACTTTGAGGTTTTCTAATGGAAATTGAGAGTGCAAAAATGGAGCAGGTAAAGGGCCAAAAATTTGTGATTAGTTAGGACTCAATTTTTCGAGGACAGGATCAGTACTAGGCTATAATTCATGACTCCATGCCTAATGGATGCAACAAGGCAACTGATCTTTTCATCTAGTAGACAGATGATCCCGTGAGTCACCAACTTGTTATCCAATTTTTCCCCTCGGGAAAAATTGATCAAACATGACCTTGCATAGGAGAAACAAAGAGGTTGGTTCAGTCATGTGAGCTCACATTCAATCCCAAAAATCAAGTTGTGGGTGGGCTCGGTGATGGAGAATTAAGGTCAGAAAATATGGAAAAAAATGTTAAAAGATATCGAGGTCAACAGGAGAAAAATGGAGAAAGGAAGTGTTTACTCAAGGCCCCGAATCGACTCGGTATAAGAGAGTCCTCGAAGCTACCACGCGTCTCGATGGTGTAACTTCAAAGGCCAAGTACAAAGTAAGGTCCCGAACAAGTGAAGGCTCACCACGTGGTCGAGTCAAAAAGGTTGCACCACCCGTTGAAAAGTCTTAAAGGACCGGCAGAAGGATCGGTGTGTCATCTTGAAAAAACTTAAGAGGTAATATATAAAGCATCTCTCTAAACAAGTGTAGGCTCACCATGAGGTCGATTCCAAAAATGGGTATACCGGCCATTTAATGGCTAAGTATAGAAAACAAGTGGAAGGTTCCACGTGTTAGATCGGTGTAACTTCAAGAGTAAGACCCAAAGAGTGAGTCTCCAAACGATCCCAACCCTCTAAGTGGTCAACGTATAAAAATTTGCACCAGCCGTTGAAAATTCCAACCATTATCGGAAGCCTCCACATGCCGCATTAGCACAAATTCAAAGGAAAATCTAGAGGCGGGTCCCAAACATGCGTTATCTCTGTCCATGAGTCTGGGTAAGACATAGTGTCTTCACCAAGCAGAAGGGACTCAAGAAGAACACAAAGAAATTAGAGAAGGTCCACAAATGATGCCATGTGTCATATCAAAGCATAACTTTAAGAGTGAAAATAAGGGGAGAAATATTAATATGGATGGGGCTACCACATTGATCTTATGCAAATAGACTCCAAACCCAAAGCACCTTCAGATGGCCATATCTTTCAATTGGAAGCTTGGTTTTGAGCGGGAAAGGACTTTTTGGAAAGATCCCAATGTCTGCTACTCACCTACCACCATTAATGAAGAATTTTAATTACATTCCACCATTTTTTAGGCTATCAGGATTCTCACCTACCATTTTAATGAGGTTTGGTCTTCCTTTCTTTCCCAACAAGAAACATTAATGAAGGCACGAGTGGTGTTATGAAATAGATCAATTTTACAGTGAATTCAATGCATTTTCTTGGGTAGTTTGAGTAAGATCTCATATTCTTCCCTCCTTTCTCTCTTAATCTTCCTATATATTGTAAGGAGGGGAATTTTTCTAGAGGTTAGATGTTCTTGTTTTTCACTGCGATGTGGAATCACAACACCCATGAATGTATGCAAGTTGGATTGGTTGAGACTCTCAAAGTGTGATTGCATAACATGGAGATTTTCTCAAAGTTTGAGACTTTTAAATCGAAAGATCTCTAGATGAAGGTCGGTTTCTTTTCTTCTATTCAGGTGCACACATTCATATTACAGAGGATATACTCTAAAACCTACTCTAACTTATCAAGGAGACAAGGTTAAGAAGATGCAAGAAAATAAACCTAATCTAACAAGGTAATGCAAAAAGGAATGTCAAAAACCTACTTGCAAATAGACATAGACTAGAAAAATGCATACAATCACCATGCATAGTTCACTAAAAATGAAATGAGATATCGGGAGGATGCAATGAACACAAGCGAGGGTTGAAATCATCCACAGACTTATCTTATTGCTTAGAAGATTTATACGGTGAACTATAATGGCCAAGAGGCAAAAATTTCATTATAGTCGACATGGGAGGTCTGAGACTTCATGAATTCACCTTGCATAGAGAAGAAAGGAGGGTGAAAAATAGAAAATGTCCAACCCTTTACAATGAGCCAAGATCTTTCCTTTATAGATGAAGCAAAGAGAAGAGATTAAAAAGAGGAGGAAAATGGATTTGGAAGATCAACTACTAGCCATCAATACCCCTACAAATCAGCATACAATCTGTCAAATCTAGTTGTCCATGTCTGTAGGTGTGTTAGAGAAGGAAGGATGGCGATTAAATCAAATATGGGTAGTTTAAGTGATCGGATCCCAAATTAATGGCTTAAAATGCATTTTCTAGATTTTAAACCATGAAATCCTACTTAAAATAATATTTTATGCTTCCATCATGTAGAGGACATTGATACCTTTCAAACGGGAAAAATTTGTTGAATTTAAAGCACTTGATAGAAATTTATGCCCATTTGAATATTTGAATCGAATCCATACAAAAATGGTGAAAAAACAAGTTTTGTAAAAACAGATCCGTGGGCCCAAAACTCACTTCCTACATTACGAAAATACACAAAATTATAAAAACCTCTCATAGCCCCGCACGCCTGAAATTCAATTTTTCCCAAAAGCTCCATGGTCCTAAAATTGAAATTGCACCTTTTGCGTAAAAATTATAAAAGTGTAAAAGGCCCCTACAAGCCCACAACTTCACATTTTTCCATTTAGTAAAAATCCTCCTCGGGCCTATGGGCCCCTACTTTTCATTGTGCCACTTGCACAAAGTTACAAAAATACAAAAACTCCAAAGCATCCCCACAATTTCACATCTTTCCATTTTGGTGAAAACCTCGGTTGGCCCATGGCCATGTATTTTCCACTTAGCAAAATAAATCCTTCCCGGGCTTGCGGGCCCAGAATTATAACTTTCATCTTTTACGAAACATGCAAAATACCAAAAATATATCCCATTACCTGCACAACTAGTCTAAAATTCACTTTTGGCAAAAAGTCTTCCCTAAGTTTGAAACCCGCATTTGGCAAAAAAAATCTTGCCAAATCCCATTGGCCCGTAACTTGCAAAATATGAGGAGTTAGAAGGACTTAATTATATTTTTACGAAAGGGGAATAAATTTCCTATCTGATGGATATGCTTTCAGCAATCATTAAGTACTTAGAATGCATAAAAAATCAGATTGAATCACAAAAAGGGGAAAAATGGTGTTAGTTGACCCAAGGATAAGTGTGAGCTTATTTTGGTCAACAATTTGGTGAATCACGGGGATCACCTCGCCTATTAGGTGAAATGATCAATTACCTTGAAGAATACATTGGGCATGGTATCTACCGGTAATTTCAAATCTAATCTAGAACTACCTTCTATTGCATGCACTCTCATCTTTGTAAGAAAACCTTGGATTCCAGATTTGTGAGAGTATCAAACTACCTGAAACCTGAAAGATTTTTTCCCATTTGATTTTCTGCAAATCTAATCTGTTGGATGTAATGAAAACATCCAAAAATAATCCAATATGGATGCTCTGTTGATTTAATTCTCTTGTGGCTACAAGTCTCTTCCATGAGTGAGATGAATTGTATACAAGCATACACCGTAAGCAATAAATCATGTGCATGAGAACTTAAATAAATTGAAACCTAAATTACAACAAGACAATGTACACACGCAATTTCAAGAATTGAAATCCTAGGTTAATATTTACAAGGGTGAAACCTTTATTTTTAGTAGCATTGTTTAAGATAGATTCCGTTCACTAGAATTTGTAATGCTTTACCATCCAATGTAGACAATTGGAAGGCATTGCTCTTTGTTACATCCTATAACCATGTATGGGCCACTCCAAATGGCATCAAACTTGGAATGCCTTCCTTGTTTTTACCAATCTTCATCCCACTTTAGAACTAAGTACCCCTCCTGAAAGGTCCTTGTTCTTGCTTTCTTATCAACCCATATTTTGAGTAAGGCTTGATCCTTTTCCATGGTCTACACTACATGTTCTCTAATTTCTTCTAATTCCATAATCTTTTCATACCTAACCTCTATTGGTTCAAACTCAGATAGCTCCAACTGCTTCATTAGTTCCAATGCAGGTAGCTCCAATGTTATAGGAAATATTGTCTCCTTCCCATAGAAAAACTTCTTAGGGTAATTACCCTTTGACCTATTTAGTGTGACCATGTCATCCCATAATGCTGACTTAATCTTGGTATGCCATGTCCTTTTGTTTTCATCTAGATTTCTTCGATGATTCTCAACAAATTCTTGTTTGTAGACTCTACTTACCCATTTCCTGTGGGTAATAGTTTGAAGAGGTGCTCAAGTGGATTCCATTCCCGACATCCCATTCTATGATCCCCGGAACCTATGAATACCAAAGTATTCTCTCGATATGATAGTTGCGGGGACTCCCAATCTGGTTACTATCCCTTCATAGAAATCTAAGATATTGGATTCATTTTCCTCCTTATTTGCCACTACTTCGGTCCACTTGGTTAAATAGTATGTTGCTATTAGAATCGACTTGTGGCCTTGGCTTGAAATTGGATTGATGACCCCAATGAAGTCCAATCCCCATTGTATCAATGGCTGGTCAACTGAAATTGGGTGCAATGGAAGTGCTGCAATTTTTTCCTTTCTTGAGAAGAACGCACATTTCTTGCACTTGTTGATCACGGTATAGAAGTCACCGAACACTTTGGGCCAATAATAACCTGCCTTCATTATCTTCCGAGATGTTACCCATTGAGAAAAATGTCCCCCGGAGTCTCCATCATGAAAACCTTGTAAAACCCTCTTAATTTGACCAATCTCAATACACCTCAATAGAACTCCATTGACGTCCTTTCGAACAAAAACCATCAACAAGCACATATGGAATGGCTTATAATATGAAGTATCTCCTCTTTTATCTACTCATTTCTGAGGAGGGTATATTCTGGTTGGAGATAATGCACCAAGTCTTGGGTCCAACATGGAATGGGTGCATCATCAGCTAGTTGTTCTTGATTATTTTGCAAAGAGTGGACAACCTCTTCTTCTCCTTTTGATTCATCATGTTGTTTGGAAGCAAGCTACTCACACAAACCTTTTCCATAAACCATCTTGGTCACCTTGATTTCAATATCATACTCCATTACAGAGGTGATTCAACCTTCTCTCCTCTCATTCAAGTCCTTGTTTAGGATAAATTCCTTGACACTAGCATGAGACACTAACATTTGGATCTTGTTGTTCAAGACCAAGTGTCTAAACTTCCTCAAACTCCTAATGATAACAAGGACATTTTTTAATAAAGAAACACCTTACTTCGTAATCTTCGAGGCTCTGAAAGAAGAATACTATGGGCTACTCTGATCCTTCTCTATTCAGTTGTACCAAGATAGCTAAGATTGTGTCTGATCCTCCAAAAACATACAACATGAAGTCCTTTGAGAATTCTAGGTTGATAAGAGTTGGATCTTGTGATATTGCATGCTTGATGGCCTAAAAACTCTATTTTCCTTGTATTGTCCATTTGAATGCAAGAATATTCTTCAACATTATTGTCGAGGCTTCATAAGAGTGGAAAAATTAGGCACAAATCATGTGGAAAATTTATCCTTCCCAAGAAGCTTTGGAGAGATTTCTTGTGATGTTGTAATGGAAGCGTTTGGATGGCTTCAACTCTCTCACAATCAATGATCAACCCTTCCCTTGAGACAATGTGGCCCAACAATTTTCCCTGGTGTGCCAAGATACACACTTCTTTGTATTCAATGACACTCGAACCTTCTACATCTTTGAAATACATGCCGAGGTAGAAGAGGTGGTGTGTAGAATTATTTGAGAATATGGTGAAATCATCTAGAGACATTAGCATTATCTTGTTAATTAAACCTCGAATTCCATGTCCATAGCTCGGCTGAAGTTTTGATTTGGAATTTGAAAGTCCAAATGGCATCTTCTTATAAGCATATGTACCCCATTTGGTAGTGAAGGATGTCTTGAACTGATCTTATTGTTTTACCATTATTTTATTATAGCTTGAGTAACCATCTAACAACGAGAACCTTTAAAAACTAGCTACAACCTGCAATATTTTCTCCATTGATGGAAGTGGGTAGTGATCTTTGAGTGATGCCCTATTTAGATCACAAAAGTCTACACACAATCTGATTTCTCCATTTCTTTTCTCATAGGCACCAAGTTTGTAACCCAACTTGAATGCTTGATAGGGAAGATGATGCTAGCCTTAATCATTTTTCTCAACTCTTTCCTCATGAGAAGTTCAATGTGAGAATTCACTGGCCTTTTCTTTTGTCTTAAGGGCTTGGTTTCATGATTTAATTCAATTGTATGCTTAGCCAATCTTAGGTTGAAACCTCTTAAATCCTTATAGGTCCATGCAAAAACATCTCAAAATTCTTGAAAAGTTGAAAAAATTCAACTTTCTCTTGTGGAGTACTTACTTTACCAATTTGCAATGCCTTGCCTTCATCTACTGAAATGAGATATGAATCTTCACCTTTTACCTAAATATTTTCTTTCTCCTTTCAGAACTGGTCATTTAGGTTGAATATTGACTCTAAGGTTACAAGACCTTTTTGTAATTTGTAAGTTCTCAGCTACACCACTTGTTCACCGTACTCACTGTTCCAACATGTGCTGGTTTTTAGTAGAGAACTCATCTTCTTCTTGTATAAAATTGACAATTTGATGGTCATTCTCAAAGACTTGGCAACTCATATTGTTATATGGAATAGTTGGTCTCACAACCACTTTGATATGAGGTTGATATTTCTCTTTTTGATACTTTCTACAACATCAAATGTTGCCCCAATTGTTATCGTTAGTTAGTTACATCATTCCTTTTCCTAGGTATGGACACAATGTTGAAAGCTTCAAAGTCCACAATGAGGTCACATAACTAGTTTTTATAGCTCCGAGAAGGTCATTATTTACACCATGTTGTCCTCTCGACTTAGTTCACAATCATCTCACTATCACCAGATATTTGTAGATTCTTAATGCCTCTCCTCCTGGCCCAATGCAATCCGTGAATCAAAGCTTCATACTCATCTATGTTGTTTGAGAAATAAAACTGAAGTGAAAAGCTGAGTAATATTTTATGCCTTGAGGTGAAACAAGCATAGCTCCTCCTTCTGCACCTTGACTACTTATTGAGCCATCAAAGAATAAAATCCATACCTCATTATCATTCTTGTGGTTTGGCTTGGTGATGCTAGGGAGAGGATGATTCTCTTCATGCAAGCAATAGACTCCTAATTCAGATTCTTCCATTTCTTTGTAACGGTCCAAAGCATTCCTCTTGTTCACCCATTTGTCAAGGGTCAAGTCTAGAATACATATAACCTTGGTATTAGCTTCATGGGTGCTTTAGTAATCGTTTTGATCAAAAGTTGAACAATTTGCATTGATTGGACTCGGTGTATGAGGCTCAATATGGAAGTTTACAATAGGCTCAGATTTGATTGTAGCCTTAGCTCCATACCTTTTTTTGAATAACATGTGTGACCAATCAGCAGACAAATAACCTCCAATTTTAGTAGTGAAGTCTCTTGACAAACACAATGCAAAGAGTGGTGGAAATTCTATGACTGATACATCTTGCAAGATGGTCACATTGGGACATGCATGCAATGTGAGGCTCAAATCTTTGATTACTCCAACCATTGTTACTATTGTACCATCCAATTACACCACACCTTTGGAAATGACTTCATATTGAAGACCCAACTGATCAACTATTTGTTTTGGCATTACAAAGCTACTTGCTCCAGAATCAATCATGCAATTATGCACCAATTTATCTCCAATGATCAATGAGATATAGAATGGTGGGGGCTTCAAATTTTACCTTGTTGTTCTCCATTATTTCCTTCTGGCTTTTATGAATTGATAAGCACTTTTTCTTATTGATTGGGTGGATGTTTTAATGTCGACCAATTTTCCATAGCAGCTTGCAATAGGTCTCTTTGTCCTGGGATAGCCAATGATTCCCACATTGATATGTTTACATTGGTTTTCTTCATCTGCTCAATGATGTTGAATGGATTTGAGCCATATCTTTGTTTCCCTCTACTTTGCACATTATTCTCTTGCACATGGGCTATTATAGCTAGCATTTGAGCTGGTCTAGAAGGTGGCTTGGGTTGCCCCTATACATAGGAAGTTACAATTTGATTGCTAACACCTTGTGGAGTGATGGAGGGTTGTGGATCACTTAAATTTGATGAATGTTCCTCCTCTTGGACCATGTATTGGTTGCTACACTTTGAGAAGGTGCTTGATTCATACCATAAAAGTCTTCAACTTGCCAATTTACAAGTGTGGTCTCATTTGGAGTTGCCTCTTGTTGAGATGCTCCCTATTGCTGATTTACTTCTTGGCCTATTTCTTGTTCTACACTAATTGTTGTCACCATCAGAGCTTGATTAAAATCACCATTAAAACACATTGACTTGTTATGAGGTTGATTACATGGGAAACACTAGTCATATTCCTAAGCCATGTTATTTTGCACTGGTACTAAGGCTCTAGATGTGGATGCAACATTAGGATTGTAAGGCTGGAATGGTCTATTAGCAGGAGGCCTGACCTGGTTCTGATTTATGTTTTGAATGGGTGGCCTATTAGGATGATATGGTGGTCTATTGGGTTGAGTTTGAGGTTGATATGGAGGTCTAAAATTTTGAGCTTGCTACCTCTTAAGTGTCACCAACTCATTACCCAAATTTTGTAGTTACTTCATGAATTCTTGGAGCTCATTTGAGGCACTGGAAGATGAAGTAGAAGCTTCATTTGAATTCTGATTTCTTGGAGTAGGAATGGGAGCTAATGTAGGTGTTTGACTAGTACTTGGATTCCCTAATTTTGGATAGAGAGGTAGGTGCCCTAGGTGTGAGTTTACCAACTTGAATTAAGTAATTTTTAGCTCTAATATAAATGTTATAGGATGCAGGTAAAGTTACACCTCCCATGGATTGTATCATCATGGAAATATTATAATTTAAAGATTTAAGGAAGTATAGAAAATCACCTTCAGTGGTTGGTCTCAAGGCTAATGGAATCCTATCCCACATCCTCTGGAATCTGAATTCAAAATTAGTCAATTCTTTATTAGGATCCATCTTGATTATTTTCATTGTAAAACAAAAGACAGACTATCCCCTTTTTCTCCAAATTAATTGTGAAGAGTTGTGCACAGATGGTCCCAATTTTGGATAGAGCCTATTGTTAGACTTCTGAACCATTGCAAATCTTTTCCCTTAAAGGAGGATGCCAATAACTTTACAAAAATGTCCATTTCATTAATCTCATGAATTACACAGACATTTGCAATGTCTTGAATATGATCAATTAAAGTTATTTGGTTTTCTCCAGTGAAATATGGAATGTTCTTCAATGCTGCAACTAGAACTAGATTTTGTGCATTGAGAGGAAGTGGGCTGCTGCTAGTGAAATTGACATAAGGATTGGGTTGTGCCATCCTGATTGGTTGAATAAATATAGTTGCTTGAATGAAAGACCTACCAAGTGAAGGTGTTGAAAAATTTCTATTTTTTGGGGATGTAAATCTTTGAGATATTCTTCCCCTTCTCCACCTGTCTGGGGACAAGTTTAGATAGAAAAACAATCCTTCTTCTCTAGTTCTTGATCTAGTCTGAATTCTTCTCATGAATCTGCCAAGCCTAGGATGCTAAAACCAGTAGAATCTACCTCTTGTGGAGTTTCAGATGTGTAATTTCAAAGCTCCTTACAAGTTGAAAACTTGCAAAAAGTGCACATAAATCTTGTTTCTATAAAAATTAAGACCTCTTAGTCCCATAGCGTTTGCCCAAATTGTTGATGCGGAATCACAAAGACACCTAAATATCTACAACTCGATTGGTTGGGAATATCAGCGTGTTTGCATAACATGGAGCTTCTCTCAAAGTGTGGCACTTTGAAATCAAGATATCTCTCCAGATGAAGACCTGGTTCTACTCCTTTGTTTAGGTGCACACATTCATATTTCCAAGGATCAACTCTAAAACCTACTCTAATTTATCAAGGAGATAGGGTTAAGAAGATGTGATAAAATAAACCTAAGCTAACAAGGTGATGCACCAAAGGAATGTTGAACACCTACTTGTAAATAGACATGAAACATAAAAATGTATACAATCACCATGCATAGTTAACCAAACTATAATGAGAGATCATGAGGATGCAATGGACACAAGAGAGGGTTTAAATCATCCACAGACTTATCTTATTGCTTCAAATATTGATACAATGCATTACAATGGCCAAGAGGAAAAAATTGCATTACAGTCTATATGGGAGGTCTGAAACTCCATGAATTCACCTACCAAAGAGAAGAAGGAGGATGCAAAACTGAAAATTTACAACCCTTTACAATGACCCAAGCTCTTACCTTTATAGATGTAGCGAAGAGAGGAGAGGAAAAAGAGGAGGAAAAATTGATTTGGAAGCTCAACCACCAAACATCAATGCCCTAAAATCCACCTAAAATCTTTCAAATCGGCTCTCCATGTCTATTTGACATGTTGGAGAAGGAAGGATGATAGATCAAATTAAATCTACGTAGTTGAAGCAATCAAATCATACATTAATGTCTTAAAAATGTTTTCCATATTTCACCCATCAAATCCTATTGAAAATAATATTTTATGCTTCCTTGGCATAAAGGAGGTTAAGACCTTTCCGATGGTATTAAATTTGTTGAATTTTGAGCCTTTGGATCAAAAGTTATGCCCATTTGAATATGAAAGGAATGATAACCAAATCGTACCAAGCCAAGAACACAGATGCTAATCAAACACCATGATCAATAAGATGAAAGCAATTCACTAGAATAACTTTACATAAAACATTTGCCAATAAATGAGCAGCAATATCATATATTATTATGGAACTCAATCCAATACATTGAGAATGAGCCTTGCTTAAATAGGCGGGGAATAACAATCTAAGAACCATCAAGGTCGTAGATCAAGCCATAAATTAAGGAAATATCTAGTCATCAAAGAACTAGTCAAGACCATAGATTTAGGAGATAACTAGACATCAAGGATCTAGTAAGTACCATAGATCAAGGAAAGAACTAGTCAATACCATGGATCAAGGAAAGAACTATACCTAACAACTAGTTAACATCTCCTAATATCTAAATAAGATAAAAGAAATATCCACACACATAAGTGGGTGAGGATAAATAGAATAAAGGTAAATAAAGTACCTAGGTGAACATGAGCTAAGGTAAATACCTACTCTAACACACCCCCTCAAGTGAAGTTAGGGGCCAAAATAGATGTGGCATGTCCATAGTATGAGTCCCGAAACTAGGATCGATGAGGTACTCGTGCACAATAAGCTAAGAAAAAGGGACACTACAATGTACCAAAACTAATAACAACAAAATAAAGAGAGTAAAGACCCACTCCAAGGCATCCCAAAGAAGCTTGGCTCAAAAACTCATACAATGTTGAATAAATTTGGTGTGTTTGTGGTCTGAATCCTTTGCTCGATCACAAAACTCAAAAACAAGCGACACTAGGTTTCACGAGAATAGATCCACATAAGAGATCACAACGGAGTGATGTCGAAAGTGCATAAAAACACAAAACATAATTCAATCAACTGTTTTAAATAGGTGTGCCATGATCCAAGAACAATAATCAAAGCAACAAGACAAGGACACTAACTCCATAGTGTCACAATCCAAGAAAACCCAAGGTAACTAGGCAAGGACACAAAACCTAAAGAAGTAGGATCAACACCATAGATACCATGAAAGGAACGATAACCAGATCGTACCAAGCCAAGAACACAGATGTTAATCAAACACCACAATCAATAAGATGAAATTAATTCACCATAATAACTTTACATAAAACCTTTATAAATAAATGAGGAGCAATATCATATATTATTATGGAACTCTATGCACGATACATTGAGAATGGGCCTTTCTTAAATAGGTAAGGGATAACAATATAAAAACCATTCAAGGTCGTAGATCAAGCCATAAATCAAGGAAATAACCAGTCATCAAAGAACTAGTCAAGACCATAGATTTAGGAGATAACTAGAAATCAAGTATCTAGTCAATACCATAGATCAAGGAAAGAACTAGTCAATACCATGGATCAAGGAAAGAAGTATACCTAAAAATAGATAATATCTCCTAATATCTAAATAAGATAAAAGAAATATCCACACATATAAGTGGGTGAGGATAAATACAATAAATTTAAATAAAGTACCTAGGTGAACATGAGCTAAGGTAAATACCTACTCTAACACCCCCTCAAGTGAAGCTAGGGGCCAAAATATATGTGGCATGTCCACGGTATGAGTCCTCGACAACTAGGCCGATGAAATACTCATGTACAATAAGCGGAAAAAGGGACACCACAAGGTACCCAAAACAGTAAGAACAACAAAGTAAAGAGAGTAAAGACCCGCTCCGGGCATCCCAAGAAGATTGGATAAAAAAACTCATACCTTTGTTGAAGAATTTTTGTGTGTCTTTGTGGTTTGAATCCACTACTCGATCACAAAACTCAAAAACAACTGACACTAGGTTTCACCAAAATAGCTCCACACAGGGAGATTGTCAACGGAGTGATGTCGAAAGTGTAAAAAAACACCAAACATAATTCAATCAACTACTAAAAATAGGTGTGCCACGATCCAAAAAAAATAACCAAAGCAACAAGGCAAGGACACTAACTCCAGTGTCATGATCCAAGAAAAGCTAAGGTAACAAGGAAAGGACACAAAACCCAAAGAATTAGGATCAACACCACACGCTCCCATACTTTTGTTGAATGGGTAGAGTGGACGCTACAAATCTGTATGAGCTGTCAAAACAAGTACTCGAAGACTGAAAAACTAACACTAGAATACGAGAATAGATCCCCCTTAAGAGATATTGTCAACATGCCAAAAGAGTCAAAAATACGGATACAAAATCTCTCAACAAACAAGAGAGATACACTACTCCCTGCTAAAGAAAAATGCTTAAAAAAGAAGCATCACAATGCATAAGGTATAGAAACTGGAGCAAGAGCCCTAATGGTGGAGGAGCCACGCTTGTAGAGTCCTCTCAATAAATGCTTATGTCGCTGCCACGAGTGATTAGATATCCACCCCAAATCAACATGGATGGATAAAGAATATGTCTACATATGACTTGGTGTAAAATGCCCAATGTGTACATGAAAAAGAACATTAGAATGTGTGTTAGGTTGATTATGTGTGACACTGAAATCTAAGGTTTCTCAAGCTTGGGTGAAGGTGAAAAACTCATGTGTTGGTCATGATCCTCGAGAAAGAGTCGAGCGAATAAAAAAAGGAGCTCTGTTAATGTGTGATCCCAATGAAGTATCTCTCAAAACCAATGGCATGACGCTAATTCCATGTAACATGTAGAATAGAGGAAAAAATACCTTGTGAATATCTGCTAATGACTCTGCTAGTGAGACCCATAGAGACAAAGCATGCGAGATCGAATGCGGTGTATGCTTCTCAAAAAGGCCATGCAATCGAGTGAAGTAGGATACACAACATGTGGTGCTGTAATAGGCACAGATGTGGAAGAGCATGCAATAACAAGCCTCACAAGTTTAGAAGCATCAAAAGTAAGTTTAGGCTCAAAGAATGGCAGATCAATGTCAGTGGGTACAAGATCAACAATTAAGTGGAGTAGGAGCATGGATATGGTTGTCCACAATATGATGGTGATGTTGTAGGCTAGCAAGTTTGTTCTATAGGGAGTGTATTATTGTATTCTTATCATGAATGAGTGATTGTAGAAGAGAATTTTACTTCTTGAGTGATCTATTTTCTTCCACAAATTTTACAATATCCTCTTGAAGTCCACATACTTGAGAGAAAAGTGTATCATTCTCGAGAATCCATAATAAGTACAAACCGTAACTCCCAAAGTTTAGGATGTCGGGTTCAGCCGAAATTGCATCCACAATTGATTACAACACTCCTCCATATTTGGCACTTTATAATTATAGTGCAAGTCTCAAAATAAGTATTTCCATTGGAAAAATCATGTAAAACTAAGCACTTTTACAAAAATGACACTAAAAACCGAGTTACCGATCAAAAGTTACAAGCTTTCTAATATTTTTTTCTCTGTTATTTATTTTAGTTGCCACTAAAACAAAATAAATTGTTCTTACCTTCACCACACATAAAATAAATAGGGGCTGAAGTTAAGCACCTACAAGTAGGAATCAAGTTTTAAGCCCTCATATGACCATACCATATAACCAAGGGTGAAGGACCTTTATTGCCAAAATAGGAAAGATCGAAAAACTTCCTACACGCAAACTAAGAAATATATGCTGCAAGTGAAAATTACCCTATCCAAATCTTGAGAAATCCAATAGACCCGAAAAATAATCCCACATTTTTTTATAGCATGGATCTGAGGCGCAGACAATGTCCTTCCCTGCAACAATGCAAAAAATCTAGAAAATGATCACGCCTCAAAATGGTCAAGTTTATCGATCTTAGGGTTTTCCCACCTTACGGATCCAATGGAAGACTCTATTTTGCATAAAAATTCATGAAGCAATAAAATACAACCAAATCCCAAATATATGAATATACAATGAATTTATTTGCAAAATAAAACTTACAAGACGGATGTCAACGGCAATCTGGCAAGCTCTAGCTCACGATATCATGAAAGGCGATAACCAGATTATACCAAGCCAAGAACACAGATGCTAATCAAACACCACCATTAATAAGATGAAAGCAATTCGCGAGAAAAACTTTACATAAAATCTTTACAAATAAATGAGTAGAAATATCATATATTATTATGGAACTCAATGTAATACAATGAGAATGGGCCTTGCTTAAATAGGCAAGGAATAAAAATCTAAGAACCAGTCAAGGTCGTAGATCAAGCCATAAATCAAGGAAATAACTAGTCATCAAAGAACTAGTCAAGACCATAGATTTAGGAGATAACTAGACATCAAGGATCTAGTCAATACCATGGATCAAGGAAAGAACTATACCTAACAACTAGATAATATCTCCTAATATCTAAATAAGATAAAATAAATATCCACATACATAAGTGGGTGAAGATAAATACAATAAAGGTAAATAAAATACCTAGGTGAACATGAGCTAAGGTAAATACCTACTCTAACAGAATATTGAAATCAAATCCGTACAAAATGGTGAGAAAACATGTTTTGCAAAATGGATCCATAGGCCTAAAATTCATTTCGTGCCTTTTGCGAAAAAAAAGTAAAATTATAAAAACCTCCCGTAGCCTTGCATGCCTAAAATTAACTTTTACACAAAATCTTCGCCGGCCCAAAACTGAAATTGCACTTTTTACACGAAAATTATAAAAGTGCAAAAGTCCCCTGCAGGCCACCAAGCCCGCAACTTCACATTTTTCATTTGGAAACAAACCTCCTCGGGCTCGCGGGCCTGTAATTCACATTTCTCCATTTGTGAAAAGTTACAAAAATGTAAAAACTCCTGCATCCCCACAACTTTTCATCTTTCCATTTTGGTGAAAAGATCACCAGGCCCGTTGCCCCACCTTTTCCACTTAGCAAAAGAAATCCTCCTCGGGATCGCGGGTCTGCAATTATAACTTGTGCCATTTTCAAAAAGTGCAAAATGCCAACATATCTCCCGCTGCCCTACTGGTCCAAAATTAACTTTTGGTGAAAAGTCTTCCCCAGGCCCTCGGGCCCGCATTTGGCAAAAAAATCCTCCCCAGTCCTGTCGGCCTGTAACTTGCAAAATATGAGTTAGACGGACTTCTTTATATTTTTGAAAAGTGGAAGAAACTTTCTATCTTATGAAAATGCTTTTAGTAATCTGAAGTACTTAGAATGTATAAAAATCGAATGAAGCACAAAAGGGGTAAAATTGTGTTAGTTGACCCAAGAATAAGTGTGAGCCTATTTTGGTCAATAACACCATCCCTTCTTCCCTTATTCGCAAGTGATTTTGTGGAGTAAAACCCCCATTTAAGTTGTAATGCAATTTTTCCTCTTATCTCTTGTAATGCACTATATCAAGTTTTGGAGCAATAAGATAAGTCTCGGGATGATTCAAATCCTCTCTTGTGTTAATTGCATCTACCTAATCTCTCATTATAGTTTGCTTATCTATGCATGGTGGTTGTTATATAGTTTTAATGGTTATGTTTAATTGCAATGTAGGTGTTCAACATTCCTTCAGTGCATCACCTCTATTAGTCTAGGTTCATTTTCTTGTATCTTCTTAACTCTATCTCCTTGACAAGTTAGAGTAGGTTTTAGAGTAGATCCTCTATAATATGAACATGTGCACCTAAAAGAGGAATAGGAACTGACCTTATTGTAGAGAGATCTCTCAATTCACAAAGTCCCACACTTTGGGAGAAGCTCCATGTTATGCAATCACATTGAGAGTCTTAACCCATCGAGTTGCAGACATTTAGGGGTTTTGTGATTATGCATCAATAGTGCCCACCTTAAAATCATCAAACACAAAAAAAAACCCGTAAACAACAATTATGCCTCACTCAATATCCTCTTATGCCTCCCCACAATCTCATATGTTGCTCTTAATAAAACATATAAGAAAAGTAAGCATTTTTAATATAAAAACATGTGGCACATAACCCAAATCCCTCCCAAAATATGTATTAATACTCTTATGCATGCCTCAAAAATAAAACACCCATGAACCTTCTCCTATACCATACATAAGGTATTCTACCCATGATCCCAAACAAGCACACAAAACCATTCATTTAGACACACACACACACACACACACACACACACACACACACACACACAGATATAAATAGCATGGGTGTAGCTCCTAGCTTTCCATAACAAGATCTTGATCCCAAAATAAAAACTCCAAGCTCCTTCAAAGCTCAAATCCAAGACAAACAAGCTTCAAGACTCCTAAGCAAGCAACTCAAAAACTCAACTCCAAAAAAATACAAGTGCACCACCAAATGAAGTAATCCCATAACCAAAAAATAAACTTGTATATATAGAATATGATAAGATGATAGTGCATTGTCTCCATGTAGGATGCCACATCACTTATCTTCAACTCCACATCACAAGTCAAACATCAACCCCAAGGCTAATAATTTGGTGGTTGAGAAAAATGACAAGCCTCTTACACACACAAACTCATACCCACACCTCTAAAGGACATAATTTAAAACTCATGTAAGAAGGTGCAATAAATATCACCTTTTATCTAACAATTCACATAATGGGGTATATTTTTACCCCCAACCCATAGGTATAGTTGGTAGATGAATTTAAGAGGTGTGGGACAAGCTCAACTTGTCCCACAAGCCTCCAAAAATGGCTTAAAGGTCAAATTTCGGATTTTGGAAGATGGGTTGAGTACCCAACACTCAAAATCAATTACAATCAACTCAAATCACAAAATCAAAAGACCAAATACTTTAATAAATAACTCCTTTTTGTCCCATCCAAAATTAACTTAATAAACATGATTTACCAACTTAAATAAGAGCACATTATTCAACAATAATGAAATGAATTACTTTACAAAATAAATCATATACTCCACAAATAATTAAAAATAAGCTGGGAAAACACATAAAGCCCATGGTAATATTTTAAGGTCATTCCCTCCCATGGGGATATCCAAACAAACTAACAACATAAAACAATAACATAACACAAAGTGTCATGATGACCATCAATGTATCCATATAATATTTTTCCATGGTTAGAGTCGTAATCCCCTCTTGTTTGTTGTGATATAGTTACCTGTAAAAATCAAACAATACCCCTTGGACATTGTGGATGCATCAAATACATAAAAATACAATACATGGACATCCATAAATAAATATCGCCATATCACATAACTAGATCATCATCAAAGCTAATCAATGTTATCAATCATTTACATATTTCTAACATTAATTCTACCATTTCTACTAGCATCAATGAGATCACAAGACTAGTCCGAACATAAAAATGTAATCAATAAGTCAAGAATCATGAGTTCCTATACATATATAAAATAACAACACATCATCATCATTTATTCAAAAATATTTGTCCATTCCTCTAAGATTCCATACAAACCACAACACGAGTCACAATATCCATAGTGTCTAACAATAGTCTATCAAAATATCGAACGAGGTCCAAGTATCTAATCAACAGTGCTCAAAATCATAGTAAAATAAGTCTCAAGAGAGAGTGGGCATTGAAACCCCCTCCCTTTAGAATTGACTTCCTAGAAATCATGCAAAGAGGTAGGGAAACAAGGCATACAAACTTTAAGAATAACCTCTACAAGGTTAACCAAGTTATAACACAAAACATATAAATAAGAAATTGTCAATGGAATCCCAAGGAATGACAACTAAGGTCCAAGAAGAATAGGAAAATTCATGTACACAAGGTGTCTACGTAGCCACACATGGATACAACACATGATAACAAGGAAGATAAGACTTCCACTTAGGTTGAATTACACTTCAATGTTTTTATTTTAGATAAGATTAACAACTACCAATCATGACCTTCAATTTTACATGAAAACCACACCTTCTTATAGGACCAACCAATTTAGGGCCACACAAAATGAGGCTTAACAACAAGGAAGAAATCTAATTTTATCAAAAGTGTTTACAAGGATGAATACTATTCATTAGAATTACTTAATATAATACCAAAGATCTCACTTAAATTTTCATGGTGATACTAAGCACAATCTTTGCCACAAGGTTTCCATAACTTGAATTTTTATTCAATATTGTAACACATAACCACAAATCCTGATTTATAAAACCCAATCAATTAGACAACATTTCTAATTATTTTTGATAGAAAATCTTTGCTCATACTATTATATCAACACAAGAGGTACCATTCACTCTATATAACAAAATTTCTTAATTTTAAGCCCTCCCTAGCTCAAAATAATCTTATAACAAACAAAAACTTATTATTATAACACAAAGGAACACTCAAGCAAGCTGGAAGGAAATAGGTAACAGGAGAGGTCCAACTAATAATTTACGAGAGAAACACAACAAACATACCTGTAAAAACTTATGGAAGAAACCTACACCATACCCTTCCCAAGGAAAAGGAAAAAACATCATGTTTTCTCAAAATGAAAGAGGATTACAAAATTCCTCCATATCCTTAACATATGTTGCCTAAACTTGCCAATAAGCTTAGGTCACCAATAACCTTTTTCAAACACAAGAAGGGTGCCTAACATGAAACTAGAGATATATAATTATACGTAAAAGATCGAAATTCATACACATGCCGAGCTAACAAGAAAAGGGTATGACAAACTGAAAAAACTCCAAGGGAAGATTATGCACATTTTTGCTCAAGGGAGAATAAAAATATGGCTATAATGCATCATTATCAATAAGGTACTCCATTTTTCAAGGTAGGCGGATAGATTTAAAGGTTCAAATAGTTGTCGTTGTTGGCAAGATGGACGTAAGACCCACCAACATGAACATAGAAATTATTCCATTCTAACAAGGTGATACAATCCTTATGCATACTTCTAAAAATTTCATACTAACCAATGAGAGGTCCAAAAATGACCTAGCATATACTTGTGTTATAAATATTATACATATGTTTATTGTTTGATATGACAAGTAGGGTATAATCATTTTATTATCATGGCTTCAAATTTGGAGTTCATTACGAGATTCACACTAATTTTTATACTTTTCTAGCATTGAAACAACTCATTCTTTCATGATTTATGGTTTTGGTATTATATCACATACTAATCACCATAAAAGATCATGAGAATTTTACCACAAGAACATAATATATGTTATATTAAGGCTACATATATTTATTTGATACATTTTATAATATTTCAATGTTTTTTTCAACGAGAAAAATATGAGGGCGCAATTGCAATTAGGCACTCAAATAGTAGGTCCAATAAACTTTTCAATTAGTTCTATCATTCAGATTATATCCCTTACAAATTTTAGGGCATGTAATAGCAATTTATATAATTAAGGTTGTTTATTTGTACATTCTACTTGTGTTCAATCTCATAAAATTACTTGTTCCATATTCCAAATTATAAAACACAAGTTATAGTTATGTTTTCCAAGAACATTTCTTATAAGCTTCTAATTAATGCATTCATTATATTATGATATCCCAAATCTTGTGTCATGAAGGATCATCATCAATGTTGACATGATTTCTTGCCATTCTATATAGGCGAAAAGTTAGTCATTCTACTTCGGAGTAAGTTTAAAAGGTTTATTGCTATTTTTCACATAGTTTTATTTCTTTTATTAAACTACAAGGTTAGAGTAAGGATCCATCTTCCTAGTGTCCAAATTTAATTGTTAAGTTTTGAAAATCCAAGCCTTCCAAATAGAGTTATAATATGCTCAGGTTTATCACATTACCAATTAAATTTTAATGAGTAGGAAGAGTCAAGCATATCACATTATTAATTTTATAGAAGCAAGAGATCATTAACCAAATAGAACACACCAAGTTTACAAGAGTTTACCAAAGAATTACATGCATCACCGATGCACCCCAAGTGGGTCTCCACAAGTATCATTAGGAGTTACGATGAAGGAGCACATTATAGTTACAAATTTTCTTTACGATTTCAAGGAGTTTAGATCAATATGAGGAGAAAACAAAGTTTGTGGTTTAGACTCAAAATAGGTTCACTAAATAAGAAAGGGAGATTTTCCAAACAAAAATTATACCTCCACAAGATACCATCAACCAAGAAACAAGGTGAAAAGGGGAAATTTACTCCATGGAAACTACACTCCCTTGTCAAGAGGACATCAAATACAAGAGAACAATCAACTGATTTACTCAAACATGGCCTTTATGGCCAAGAGTTATAGCCTTGGAAGAAAGAGCATGGCATAACCATAGCTAAGGTTGGACTTTTACAACCTATACAACAAAGATATCCAAGCACAAATTCCAAAAAGACACCAAGGCATCCATATCTATCTCAACATATCTCAATACTAATAAATTATAGTGTGGCATATGCTAACAATACAAGGGATCAAGACAAGGGTATATCTAGGTATGGGTCCTCGAGAGAAAATAAAACACACTTATTTAAGCACAATGCCTAAGGGTCTTAAGAATAACCATATTTACTCAAGATACATACAGTCCACTATCGATATTTTCTAAAATAAAACAAGGGAACCACATTAGAACCTAGTATACCCATCAATATAAAATCACATCCGAACAATAAACTATCACTAGAAACCTATAATTATCCTTGAGTAAGTCCATCCCTAACAATATCTACAAGTCCATAGAAATATCCACACCTATTCGACTATCAAAAATATCCTACCAGAGCAAAAAGATACACAACCACCATCAAAACTTCCAACTATACTGCATGGGACGACATGGATAAATCTCTTCCTAGAAAGGATGGGTACCAAAAGGGTCATGTTGATGTATAATCACAACACCCATGACTGTTTGTGATTGAAGCATTGTGACCTTCAGTTTGATTGCATAATATGGAGATTTTCCCAACGTGTGGGACTTTGCAATTGGTAAATATCTTTGTATGAATTTCAGTTCCTATTCCTCTATTCTTATACACACATCCAAATTTTAGAGGATATATCTTAAAATCTACTCTAGCTTGCTAATGAGACGAGGTTATGAAGATTGTAAGGAATAAAACCTAAAATAACAAAGGTGATGCACCAAAAGGAATTTTGAACACTTGATTTGCATGAAAATGGAAACCACAATCAAATTAAGAAGGATGAAAATACACCATGATCAATCCAATGATGAGAATCCACTAACCATTAAACACAAACCATTAAACATGTAATACAATAACCATGCATAGATAACCAAGATTGTAATGAGAGATCAGGAGAAAGCAATGAACACAAGAGAGGGTTGAAATTCATCCACAAACTTATATTATTTCTCCATAAATTTGATACAATGCATTACAATGGCCAAGAGAAAAATTCCTTTAAATGTTGAATGGGAGGTTTGTGTTAGGAAATTAAATATTAATGTTTACATTATAGTTTTTTAGCTAATATTTAATATTGTTATATATTAAATATTAGGTTTGAAATTATATTGTTATAATATATTGTTTCAACAATATATTATTCTTAGATTTTGTTATACCCGTGAATAACATTCCGGGTTAATTGTTGTGACTCCTTCCTATTTTATAGGAGGTTGTTTAGCTGTTATTATGGCTATATATTAGCCTAATGTATTGCACAGGATATTGGGGACAGAAAATATAATACGAGAGTGATTTTGCTATGTAAATTTGCTTCTTTGCTATTTCATTTGGTACCAAAGCGAGTATGGGCTTGTGAATATTTAGTAAGGGGCTTCTCCAAATTCGTTGCTGCCCCCTAGTAATGAGAGAAACTAGATTTGTGTAAAAAGTTTAGTATAAAATTAAATAACTTTAGCTTAGGTCTCTTTGATAGCTGCGTGGAAAATCTGTGGATTGTTATTCGTGTACATTAATGTGTGGCTATTGAATGCAAAGAATATTTGCAATCAGGAAATAAAGAAAGATAACGTTGATACAAAATAGAGAAAGATGTGTGTTTCCACAACTATGTAGGTTGAGGAGAATCGAATTGATGACATGGTGCTATTGGCATGGTAAATATCGATTCATCACTTTGTTGATTTGATCTTTGATGTCATCTCCAACACGCAGCTCTTCCGCCAAGCTTGATCCAAAACCGACCTTCAGTAAAATACTCATAACTTTCTCATTTCTTAACGAAATTGAGAATTTCAAAGTGTTCCGAAAAGGTTGCAACGCGAGGAATAAAACCCAGAAATCGTTTTGGAAAATTTGTTTTGATAAGTGAGCAGTTCTGTTCAGAAATGTGACGGGTTTTGTGCATGTGTTTGTTCCTGCGAAGTGCTTGCAAGAATTTCGGTAAGCTTGTTTCCATCAACGTGATCTACGTGGAGGTGAAATAAAATATTAAGAAACAGGTAGAAATCATAGGGGTGCACCATTTATAGAGCCGTGTTAAGTGTTGATTGATGAAGGTGTCTATTATAAAACACATATTCCAGTATATGCAACTGTTGGTCAATTCATTTCAATTGTGCCACTTGTAATGAACGTTGGTAAAAGTGATGTTTGGAGAAGGAAAGGTGTCTAAAGATTACATTGCTCATTGGTGACCATTTTTGATCAATTTCACAAAGTCGTTGAGGATAAAAATGTATCACATCAATTACAGTTCATACATTCTTGGCTTCATTCGACCGTCCATTGTTAGGCTCCACATGTTTGTCTTGAGGTTTGAACATTCCCAACACGGTCGTTTTATGCTTCCATGTATTAATTTTTATATTTAGGTGGATTTAGTAATTAGAGGTTCTAATAGTGCCATTAGTCTTCATTCAAGTTATGTTTTAGTAGTATTAAATGGTAAAAGTTTGAGTTTATTAAAGTAATAGTGTTGTAGAGTCATCTCTAAAGTGTTGTCATCTATTTATTGAGTCTTTGTAGATTTTATGTTGTTATACTCAAATTTCGAGTCAATTGTTGTCGAGTAGTTGTGTGTCAGTGAAAATCATTGTATTGTTATAATACTAGTCTTGTCATCATTAGTCTCAATAGTCATTTTAAAAAAAAAAATCACATTTTGTTTATCTATTAAAATCCAATCTTTAATTGGATTTTATGTTAGTCATCAAGATATGTGTTTGTCATATTGTCAAAATAGTATTATTGAGTCTTATCAATAGTGTCCTAGTCAAATATTAAAGAAAAATAAAAATTGCCTCACAGACGCATTTTCGGTGTTATCCGACGTCTGGAAATAATTGTTTTCACATTGCGGGGAGAGACAAAATAAAGTACAATGTGAAACTTGATGAGCTTCAAAGATATATTCCGTTGAGTTAGCAGCATGCAACTGGAGGATGGAGGCACAGGAGGTGGAGATCATTCGGCGACCTCTCGTCGATCCACCAACGACGGGCCGCATGAAGCTATGGTGGCACATTTTGTGGTGTGAGTGTGCTTTCGTGTATTTGATGTCTAGTGTGATTCTTTTTCGAGCTCTATTGTGTGTTGAATAAGTGAAATGTTCACATTGAGGGGGGAACATGATCAACATGATCCAATGTTCCATTTTCAGTTTTTCAGTTGAGTATGTGGTTATTCCTATTTCCCCAAATGCAAAAACATAGTATAGAACAAATAACACAATGAAACGTAGCATCATGAGGCTTGATGAGGTAGAACAGTCAGATGTGTTCCTATTCATACCTAGGTTTGTGGTTAGCCTCTTGAAAACCATTGAAGGCTGTTCAGATGTGTTCCTGCTTGAGTTCCCACACTGCTAGGTCAGATGTGTTCCCTAGAGTGACTAGTTGATAAGCAGATGATTCCTGAGCGTGTTCCCATCCTCGTCGGTCAGATGTGTTCCCAGACGAGTGCATGGTCGATAAGAAGTTGATGTGTTCCTTCTTCTACCTTCAGTTCGAGTGTGTGCCAAGATCATGAGCACGCAGAGGCGGCGAGGCAAAGGAAGTGTGAAAGTTCTAATGTTACCATGTAAACATTAAGGGGGGGAATGTTAGGAAATTAAATATTAATGTTTACATTATAGTTTGTTAGCTAATATTTAATATTTTTATATATTAAATATTAGGTTTGAAAGTATATTGTTATAATATATTGTTTCAACAATATATTATTCTTAGATTTTGTTATACCCGTGAATAACATTCCGGGTTAATTGTTGTGACTCCTTCCTATTTTATAGGAGGTTGTTTAGCTGTTATTATGGCTATATATTAGCCTAATGTATTACACAGGATATTGGGGATAGAAAATATAATACAGAGAGTGATTTTGCTATGTAAATTTGTTTCTGCTCTTTTAGTTTGAACTCCAAAAGATCACTTACAAAAATATAAGAAGGAGGAGAGTGCAAAGAAAAATTATCCAACATTAGAACAATGCCTCTCCTTACAATATATAGGAAGAATGTGAGAAGGGGAGAGAAGAATTTGAAATGTTTCTCCAACCACCCTAGAATGAATTAAAATCTCCTTCAACAATGATGGGCGCCATTTAGCAAAGACATACCCCTATGTTGTTATCCATCTACCTCTTAGGAAAAATAGACAAACATGACCTTCCATGAAGAGAAGCCAAAGGGGTTGATCCATCAAGAGAGCTTGCATTTCAGAGTTGGTCCAAAAGGTTAAAGCACACCCCAACAGAAGTTGCAGAGATTTGAGGAAAGAAGAAGTCTCGAAACTCACATTTCGGACTTGAGAGGTGGAGCTTTTTAGAGATGGGCTAAGGAGGATTTGAGGGACTTAGAAAGATAAAAAATCTCTGAAACCCGAAAGTCTGAAAGTATGAAATTTCATACTTTTAGGTTTCAAGGTTTTGGATTTCTCAGGCAAAATTTGGAAAAATGAGCAAAAACTTTGAAATCTGAAGTCTGAAATTTTGGAATTACGGGTTTCGTGGTTTTAGGGATCTTGGTGAGAGGGAACATAATAGGGGTGATCAATGTACAAAATCTTGAAGTCTGAAACTATGAAATTTCAAAATTTCAAACTTTAGATTTTCAGGGGTTTGGAAGTCTCGATGGGTTTTAAACGGTGAATAATGCCAAATTGTCCGAAGAATCAATTTCTAAAATTTTAAAATTTTGGACTTTCGGAGTTTCAGGTTTCAGATTTCAGATTTCTCAAACTCTAGACCATAAAAATAGCCACTCAATGTCTGAAATTCCAAAATTTGAAACTCCAAAATTTTAGACTTTTGAAGTTTTAGGTTGTAGACTTTCGAAACTCTTAGGAAAAGTTAGCAGATGAACATTATCCCAATCTTTGAAACGGAAATGTCAGAAATTCCTAATTTTGGGATTTCAAGAGTTACAAGCTTTTTAGACTCTGAAGTAGGACATAGCCATCCACCCGTAAATTTTGTAGAATGACACCTCGACCTTCAGATGGACATAACTTTTGAGTAGGAGCTCAGATTTGCACAAGAAAGGAATTTTTGGAAAGCTCTTAAAATTCATCAGACTAAGTTATTCAAAATTAAGAAATACAGTCTTTCATTTTTGAGGATGTCAGATTTCCCACCTACCAAAATAATCAAGTATGGGATTTCTTTCTTGCCCAACAAGTAACAACACATGGAGGGATGGGTTTTGCGGTAGAACTCATAATTGTTGTAGGTGCATTCAATGCCTTTTGGGGTGGTTGAAGTAGGATTTTGGATTCTTCTCATCTCCTTCTCTTATTCTTGATATATATTGTAAGGAGGGGTATTTTTCTAAAGGTTGGACAATTTGGATTTTCACCCTCCCTTCTTCTCTTTTCTACAAGTTGATTTACGGAGTTCAAACCTCCCATCAAAACTATTAGGAAAATCTTGTCTCTTGGCCATGGTAGCGTATTGTATCAAATTTTAGAGCAATAATACATGTTTGTGGATGATTTACAACGCTCTATTGTGTTCATTGCATCTCTTTCATCTCTCATTACAATCTTGGTTATGTGTGTATGGTGCTTGTATCACATTTCATGGTTTGTGTTTAAAGGAAAACTAACTATTCAACATTCCTTTGGTACATCACCCATGTTAATTTAGGTTTATTTTCTTGCATCTTCTTAACCCCTGTCTCCTTGGTAAGCTAAAGTGGATTCTCGATTAGATCCTCTATAATTTTAATGTCTTCATCTAACGAGCAGAGGAATATGAACCAAAATTTATCCAAAGATATTTCCCGATTGAAAGTCCCACACTTTGGGAAAATCTCCATGTTATGAAATCACACTAAGATTTTCAACCCATCGAGTTACATACATTCAAGGGTGTTGTGATTATGCATTAACACATGTACTTTTACTTTTTGGGAAAGAAAGGAAGCCCATACCTCATCATTTGGGTAGGTGAGAAACTTGGAACATCCTCTAAAATGGAGGACTTTGTTTTTGAATTTTGAAGAACTTAGTCCCAATTTAATTATACAACGCTAAAATATTTCTAAAAATTCATTTGTTGCATAAATCCGAGCTTCGGTCAAAAGTTAGGGCCATCTCAAGATTGGTGTACCATACTACATTATTGGCGAGTTATTGACCTTCTCCTTTCAAAGTTTGAAATTTCATGGAACCTTCGAAATCTAAAATTTTAGAACTTGAATTTTGAATTTGAGAGATCGGAGTTATTGTTCGTCTACTAATTTGGCTTGAGATTTCTCGAAACCTAAAAACTCTAGAGTTTGAAATTAAGACTTTGGGTTTTGAGACCTTTGCCTTTTCGGGGTTGCTTATGATTATTCACTCACCCAAAATCTGAACCTCTCGAATCTTGAACCTCCAAACTAACGAGTCCAAAATTCAAACATCGGTTCTAGACCTTTTCCTTTTGAAATTCTTCCCGCTTCAACCCCGAAACGATCCTTCGAAAATAGACCTCGAAGATCCAAAATAAGGAGCTCAAAGTCTGAAAATTCTTGTCGCATTGATCCACGAAGTTAAGGTTAACCCCAAAAAATTTTAACCCTTTTAAGACTTTGGCATTTCAAGATTTCAAGATTTCAAGATTTGGCTCACATTTTTGTGTTTTCTCGATGAATACTCCGAACCCCAAACATCCGAAAATCGATGTACAAAATTCAAACTTCCACATTTTTGAGTTTTTCGACCTTTTGGTTCATTTTTTTCTTATTTTTTTCCCCGTCTAGTCTCCAAAGTGTTGAATACGAAGTGTAAAATATTTGGGCATGTACCTCCATTCCTTTTCGACCGCTAAGCAAGTTACTTATCTAAACCTAGCCCAAATTTATTTTGAGCTCGGTGAGTTGATCTGATCCTTTCTTGCTCAAGCTCCAATCTCCTTCGACGTTCTCTTGGCCAAGTTGGCCCTTGTCCATTCCTTTTCCAACCTTGCATTTCCATGGTCAAGCTTACCTCGTAACCTTATTTTTGAATTAAAATGTGAGCTCCCATGGCCAAATGGTCCCTTCAATTTCTCAGTGTGCAAGGTCATGTTTGCTCAATTTTTCCTGAGGGGAAAAATTGGGTAATAGGTCACTCAAAGATCCTAGACACAAAATTATGTCATTCCAAAACCAAAGGCATGAATTTAAGCACCTAAGAAGACTAGGGTGTCACGTAACCAGAGATCGTGTACAAATAGTGTAGAACTAGCTCATCAAGAGATAGGAAAAATACAAACAGTCTTAGAATTTAGAGTGGCCAACAAGATAAAAGAGTTCGAGTCACAAATCAAAGATTAAATCCAAGAAATTTTGGCAATAAAAAAATGGCTAAGTAGCCGCATTGCAATCCTTGAAAATATTGCAATAAGATAATAATAACAAGAACAACCTCATAGCTTCTCAATAAAATAATAAAATAAAATGTTGGTCCTCGATAAAAGAACTTAAGTTTACGTATATAAAACATAGAAAATGTCCACATCACATTCACTTCACTGACCCTTCATGGGCCACCAAAAGTAGGGGTAATATACATGGATCTCGGATCTAAGAACACACATACAAAATTGGATCAAATGTTACACTATGTCCTTATATCCACTCTCCCATATGGTGATTAAGTCATCAAAGGGACAACCATAACCAACTCTTCTAACCATTGAAATAAGGGGAGCTCTAAACAACTAATTAACCTGTAGTTTTCTTCCAAACTGACCCCTAAATGCTACCTCTAACACTATTCCACAAGAGTTACATCAAATCAAATACAAATGTAGATAAGGAAATGTCTCTATGGGGTCAACGCCATCACATGACCATAACTAAGAACTAAGAACCCAATTACGAACATCCTCACAAGGAAACTCTATTTCCTAACACTTAATAAGCTCACAAGAATATCCAACTGAATTATATTTTCCCATCAATGGGTTTGATAAGACACCCACTTAGAGGGGTATAACAATCCCATAAATTTATTAAAGTTATTATTATTTTTATTTTAGAGGCCCTAGTGTCCTATGTTTAAGTTTCGTTAACCGATTGCTATGTTCACATGTTTTCCCAGGGTCTGAGCATTGAATCAATAGTTTTGATACTAAGTGTAATGGCCACAAAACAATGCACCAACACCATGTCAATCTGATAATTATTTTGGAAAATTTACGTGAATTTTTATTTTTTTAAATACTATAATATTACTAACCTTAGATTTCACTTATTTGGTTTCCTTTATTAACCCACTAAACAACTACATCTCATTACTTTAAAAAATATGGGAATGATTTATATGTATATCTATTTTAATTTCATAAAATAAGACTCAAGCTATATTGATTATGTTTACTAAAATATCACTCCCTAACTACTTCAATTTGTTGCAGGTTACTAAGTGGTTTCTTTGCAGGATGATGACGATTCTTTGCGGGCATTGGGAAGTGTGGACACACTATTGGATAGTTGTTGCAGGCATTGGGCGTGTTTGTAGGCTGTTGGAAAGTTGTTTTTGGCATTATGTAGTTGTTGCAGCTTTTCTCGATAGTTTTTCTGGGCACTTGGTAGTGAATACAAGCTTCTTAACATTCTTTGAGGGAAATGGGTAGTGGCTACATGTTGTTGTGGGCATTGGGAAGTGGTTGCAGCCTTTGGACGATTGCTACAAGTATTTTTATTATTTTGTTATTTCATCCTTGTGTTTTTATTTTAACATTAATTACATTCATTAAAATTCATTCACATATTTTCCATGCTTCCCATCCATAAGTATTTTTATTCCATTATCCCAAAGTCTTCATGAGTTAAATTAACTACATAAATTTTAATCATATAGTTTTAATTAACTCTTCACATTACCTTACATGAAAGTAACTAAATTTAATCTATTTATTTAAATTATCCCAGTAAGTTAAATAAGAAATTTGACCATTTTTATTTATTACACCAACACTTTAAACTTACCCATAAATATAAGGACTAAGAGATTAAATAATTTTGGTCATAAAAAAAAAATCTTTTCTTGATAGTATAAATATATCGAGGAGAATCTAAGGTAAACGCAAATAACATACCCTTAAGAAAATCTCCATATTAACTTAAAAGTCTATGCCATTATGTTTTTTTTTTAATTACGTTTGATCACCCTAAGTAAAATAATTCCAACATACCCGTGCTACACATTTATTTATTTGATCCATAATTAAAACAACAATGTCACATAATAATTTAAACTCACCATGGCTCGTTTATAAAAACCCTCTCAATATAGTGACTTATATTGAGATTTATATGTTGGGTTGTGATAATATTTGAAGCATTATAAGAATCATATGCTATATGTAAGTTGTCTATGTTTTGAAAAAACCCGAGAAGATATTTTACGAGAAGAACATTTCCTAAAATCGTTGTAATTTGATTCTTACACAAAAATTTCAAATTAAAAATTCTCTCGAAGATCGTGGTGTATCTTGAAATTTACATGTTGGGTTATTATGAAATTTAAAGGGTTTTTAGATTCATATGTTATAAGTAAGTTGTCCAATTTTTGGGAAAACCTAGAAGATATTTTATGAGTAATAAATTTTTAAGATCGTTGTAATTTGATTGTTATACAAAAAGTTTTAGATTAAAAGCGCTCGAAGATTATGGCGTATCTTTAGATTTATATCTTTGAGTTGTTATGAAATTAAAATATTATTTACATTAATGTGTTATAAGTAAGTTTGTACAATTTTTGGGAAAACCTAGAAGATATTTTAGGAGTAATAAATTTTCTAAGATCACTGAATTTTTATTCCTACGCTGAAATTTCTAGATTTTTGCATACAAATTTGAAGCAGATTTAGAATTTCTTCCATCTTTCCAATGAGTTATAGATTTCAAATAAAACAACATTTACAACAAGAATAAAAAAATATCTTTTTCCAACATTCATAAATTTATTTACAAACAACTTTTACATTCCTTACTTTTCTCAAATCTTCATAATCCAATATACAACCAAATAGAGCTCTTTACCATACAATTTTACAAGAATTCATTGCATGGATTACAAACTTTCCACTTGAAATGATGGGATAAAATTCATAAATGGAAAAATCTTCTTTCCAACAATTTGAAAGAATAATTTACGAGATTATAACTTTGACTTTCCTATATTCCAAAATATTCATTTCTTGAATAATCAATACAAATCACTTTTACATGATACAAATACAAAGAGTGGAGACTTTAAACTTCAAGTTTCAAAAGCCCTCATCTTAGGTAGAGTTGACATGATTTTTTTTTACAAAGGTAGGATCTCTTCTTATCTTCTTCAAAATACAACAATATCCCAAAACTTCACTTGAGCTCTACCATGGTGTTCACTTCAAGTATAATAACAAATAAGAGGGAGTAGATAATACTCTCTGCCTAACCAAGTAATCAATGAAGAGAAGAATCTATCCTCTTTATTGGCCCCCGAGCCCTAACAAAAGTGCAATAAGAAATAGATACAACCAATGGAAACGATCACACATGCTTCTACATTACAACAAACAAAACTATCATCTTTCAACACACACAAGTGTAGACACCAAAATTGGGTCACACTCCCCTTGGTCCCTTGTCAAATAAACACCTTGAACACATTCATCTAACCATGGCCCCTTCCTTCTCACTCTAATATTAATTTAATTAATTTAATTAGCTTTATTTCATTATTATCATAATATTTATTATTTAAATATCCTAATTGAGATAATGCCCACATATTTACCTCACCTATGCACATTAGCTAGCCACCTCACCCTAAGACCTATTCTTAGTATATTTCCATAACTAACTAAGACCTACCAAAACCTAAAATCAAAGCCTACATTCCTCTAACAACATTCCCACACGTTAGAAAGAAGCTTCCATTCTAATCCGTAGAGGGCAAAAAAATGAGATCCCAGAAAATCAAGGGGATTTACCTAGATTAGTAAACCAAGGAAATCCCACCCTAAGCGAAGCGGTTACCTAACCCACCACCAGTTAACCTAGAACCACTCTAGGTTACCATTTAATCCCCAAAACAACATTATTTTGAGGTTGGCACATTTCGAGAGTTGGGCACATCTTCGATAATGAGAGACAAAATTAGAGCTGCATGCAAGTAGAATCAGCATTCGTACACGCATCAAAAGAACCCCAGAACCATCGGCCTTCACGGGAGCATCCCAGGAAGTGTCGGCACCACACAAAGTTCCTTCCATCGATCACCCACAATTTCTAACCATACATCAAGCTCATACAAAAATAAGTATTTTTTAACTAGCACTTGTCTATTATCATTTGAGGAGACTCCTTTACTTCATTATAAGTTTCTCCTTCCATTTCCATTCCCCCACCATCTACCTGCATGAAAACCTGAACCATTCCTTCACCCACACCATTAAACTACCCATATCCAGATCTTACTCATCCTATACATATCTAATACCCCCATGAACCTTGTCATTGCTCTTCCATTTTCACCTAGCCTCGGATCTATCACCCCGCCAAGATTTTTAATGAGTTTATTGTACTTCGACCATACCAATGCTGGTTACCCACAACCATCACCGGTTATCATAAACCGACACCAATCATACCAGACGGACATTGTTCTCTTTGGTATTTTCCCTCGGACCAAGAACAAAGTTTTAAACCTCTACTAATACACAAAATATACGAGAACCTAACCTAACAAGATTGCAGATTAGTACCCGAAAGTGACCTTGACCTTGATTCAATCATAGCTTAGCTTAGCTCGTTATGAATGAATTTTCTTATTATAGACGAATGAGATACCTAAATCATTTTAACTATAGTAGGATTTCCTTTATTGTTAACATTAAGTTGTTTTAATTAATGGATTTGAGTCATTTAAGAAGTATCACACTTCCCAGATCTAACATACACTAGGTAGTCCACTTCATATACTATTTAACTTTCATTTGGTGGTCTTATTTTCCATTTCAGGTAGTTTCACCAAGTAAAAGTAATCTCTCACGATCATCTATGGATCAAGAATTCATATGCGTGTAACAACCTATAACCAGCTTTTTCCAGGTATTCCTCCTAGCCCTTTACCCTTATTTGTTTTGTCAACATTTGAAGAAATGATCTAGACTCAAGTGAAACATTTTGGCATGCACAGTGGGACCCATTCGTGGTTCTTTTGCATTTTTTTCTAGGAGAAAATTTTCATGCTTTTTTCCTTTCTAAAAGGTTCTTGAATTAAATTATCTCCCCTAGAACCTTCTCTTCTTCTATTGTCTAAAATCAATCATATTTTATTGCTTTAAAAAGAACATTTCTTCCCTTTCATTGGTATCACATTAGTGAAAGAGCATCCCTTCTCCTCTTCATATTTGTGTGTCTTCGAATTCAACATTTTGATTTGGGTTTAAAAATCATTTCATTTAATTCTACTTTTCTGCATTAGCTCACATTAATTTAGGGAAACATATACGCTGGAAGTAATTACGAGTTGATGGTTGACAAATGAAATGAAATGTAAAAAGCACTTTATTTCTCTTTTTCTCTCTCTCGAGTCTTACCCAAACATCAAAAAATTGAAAATACACACATTCTTAAACAACATCTCTCCGGAAGAAGTTGTAGGTGATCGCATGATCACGGCATAGTAGGTAACCAACTTGTTGTTTCTATCGATTCATACATTAGAGTAAAGTTAGCCCTCACCATAACATACCGGAAACCTCTCCTTGTAGATCTCCTTCTTCATAGGAAGCCATCCTCACCAAAAATTCTCCTCTAAATTTCATGAGTCGGTCCTTTAGTAGCATAAGCTAAAAACATAATAAAAAAGAACTCTTAGGATCATATTTTTCTCGGTGTTTCTTCTTGGCTTGCATTTTGAGGTAAGAGGTCACATTATTCATTTTCTTATTTCCCTTTTCAAGCTCATCATCACAAAGTTGGTGTATTCCAGATTGATTTGAGTGTCCCGCACCATATTCTCATCATTCTCAAAATTCTGGGTTTGATTCCACATCTAATTTTAACTCGCAACCACATTTTCTTCATTGTTATTTCAATTTCATAGTAACCGGTGTCGGTCCAATGACCGTGGTGAGATATCTTCTTCGATCGTCATTGGTTTCACCAACCGACATCATATTATTCATTGTTCTTTTGGTTAACCTACCCAAAAGGACACTTGTTTCACCTTCTTTGTTATTCAGAGTCTCTATCACTCTTATCATATTCATTTTCTGGTAAATTCCATCTAAACTTGCATACTTGGAAAATTATTGGCCTTTTACCTTGTTTTGACAAACTATCCATTTTCCATAGTGACCGACAATAGTTAACTATGGTGATGTGGTTTGCCCTAATCAACATCGGTTAGCTTGTGTAATTTTTCTAGCTAACATCTTAACTCCAATTCAACTACCACTGGCTGATTTTTTTATTTTTATTGTATTTCTATGTTAGTTACTAAAGCAGTCCTACCATGTCAAGTACTTGTTCACATGGTGTTGACTCAAAGCCAACCAAATGCCCTTATATTCCATGCCATTCGTCAAAAACTCCCACCTAGTCCTTCACCACCTTCTATTTTATCACCCATGGATCCTACCTAACCTATCACTATTACCACAGAGACGAGGAGTTCACACAACTCCCCGAAAAAATCCTCTTGCCTTGCACTTTTATTTATTGCACTCATCCACTCGATATGCCTTGGGTCGGTTAACATACGGCATGCCCATATCTATCCCCCAAGACTCTCTCCTACTTCGTGTCATCCCCACTAGATATGTGTTTCCCACATCTGTCTTGCCCCGAGTCATTTCACGGTTGGGCCCTATGCCTACTATGACTATCGCATCTCGTGACATCTATTTCACCTACTACATCCATTATACCTTCGCCAACCACCTATAACGTAACTTCATCCATGCCTATTGTCTCGTATATACCCATAGCTACATAACCACCCATGGTGTCGATTACCCCTACTCCTTTTCAAAATGTTATCATTTCTATTCCATGATCCTTAGCTCGTATTACTACTAGAGTCACCACGACCCTTCCACCTCCATATACATACTATCAGCAGCCTCCCGCTTTTGTCTATCGGTCACACTGGGTACATACCCCTATCTCACCCCCTCCTTCTCAATTTACCTATATGGCAACACCATACACTGGATTTCCACCTCCATCATATGCCCAACACCAACCACCTTTTGTTATAGGAGGTACCCATACATCACAACCTACCAATGACCTAGTAAGGGTAATGATGGACAAGATGTGGACACTTTGGAAGGATTGGTTTCGGTACACGTAACTCTCTCACCTCTAATGAGATTTGCAATGAGCCTATCCACCCATCCATTCCTATCTCTGTCCATATCCCATACATTGGGAAATGCCTAAATTTAACCACTTAAATAAAAAATAAGACCCGTAACAACATTTATAGTCTTATAAACATGGGTGTTATCGATCGCCCATGATGACACTTTTTTTTTCGTGGACCTTTCCCATGTCTCTTACTAGGCCTCCATTAGTGGTATAGTGGCTTACCTTGACATTCTATCTTATCATTAAACCAAGTAGCCCAAGCCTTCTTGGATCACTTCTCCATTAATATTGTTAAGAAGGTTACCATGACTGACCTCTACTCTACGCGTCAATATGATGATGAATCTATCACAGATTTTGTTGCTCATTGGCGTAGCTTGATCAATCAACTCATATTCCAACTACCACAAACCGAACTCATAGAGATCTTCACGTGAGCTTGTGCTAGACATATGTCACCGACCATGTAGGTCCATACTTTCCAAACCTTCGATGAAACATTCACCATGGCATGAAAGCTAGAGATTTGGGCCATCGAAGAAAATAAAATTCAACTACGCAATAAAACTTGGCATTCAAATTGAATGATACCTCTTCTTATTTGAAACCACAGAATAATTACTCAAAATCCAATGGAACCGCTAATGTAGTGGCACTTAAGGCCAGCCCAGCTCATCCCTAAAGTTAGGCTAACCCCTCATCTAATCTCTCACCCATTCAGACTTTTCAATTGGACATGAACAATGAAAATACACCCCAATGGGGAACCTTATTCTTATGTCTCACAAAATTTTATTAAATATGGGGCCATCACCCTTCCTCCTGTAAAACCACACACTTTGGTTTCAAGCTGCTAACCACACACCAACCGCATGGTATAAAGAACATGACATTTACAACTATCATTAGGTAAAAAGTCATAGTGATGGAAATTGCATCACTTTCGAGAACATTGTACAAGAAATTCTCAAGAAAGGAAAGTTAACCTTGGATAATCCCAACACACTGCCAACTAAAACCTTCACATATTCAAGAAACCATTTCCTGATCATGCGCCGCTTCTTCTAATCAAATTGAAGAGACCTCAATTCATGATAGCCATATCCGTGAGGTCCTTGTTATTTTCGGTGACATTTTAATTGCTTCCCAATTACCTCATATTTCTTCCATGGAAGAAATTCTAGCCCAATGTCCTCCACCTATGCTTGAACCTACTTCACATATTCCTCTACCCATAGAAGAATACCCTTCATCTCCTCCTCCTCACCGTGGAGGAGCCTCCTATTAACATCGGGACCATTTCACCTTGGCTTCCCCCACCTAGAGAGCCGTCACCCATGGTACCCCTCCCACCCATGGAAGCTACTTGTTTATCTCCTCCACCCACAAAGGAGCACCTATTTTCTCCTCCACCTATCAAGGATCCGGTAGAGATACCTTTTCCTATAGGTGACCATTCTACATCAGTTTCCCAAGATATCATGCGGACTTACTTTAGGATTTCTTACCCATGCAAGCCAAAGCTAGCAAATTCCCCATCTCTAAGACACATTTTATGGGAATCGCCATTGGATCCTAATCAACCTCACCTACAACAAGTGCCTTTCTCATGCTTAGTCGATCGCCTAGATTGTGTCAATAGAGCCTTACTTTGGGCATCTTCGCTCCCCTGTCTCAACACAAATGCAAATGTCACTTACTAACACTTCCACTATCTACCCAAAAATATTTTGGCCAATCTAACCAAACACAACAAAAACTATCACAAATTCCACCACGATACCAATCATGGATCAAATCACACTGCTACCCATATCCCAACATGCATCTACATCCAAACCCACACTGACATCATCTTCCTCACCTAAACCTATTTCTACCGTAGGGGTCATCCCAATCGCCATCCTTACTCATCCACCCATCAAATTAGATTTAGCTACATCCTCGAAAGCTAACACCAAACCTACCCCGACACCCAAACGGAAGAACTAACCCCTTAGATCTCATACTCCAACCTCACCAATCACACCTTCATCACCTTCACCTTTTCATCCATCTTAGGACATTTCCCTTATAGCATGGTTAAGAAACCTCCATCCACCAAAGTAAACTAAAAACACAATAGCCCATTCTTCCCCTCACAAACCTCTACCATACCCAAGCACCTGACACGACTTCCGCCCACACCCGCAACGTACTTAATGTCCATACCTCTAATACCATCGATCACTTCTTCACTACCCATAATGCTTCAGTCCCTTTCCCTCACACCTCCTGCATGACTCATGCCATCTACCTTCACATCACCTCGTTATCCCCATGGGTAACTAGCCCTGTTTCACAATCGCCTTTCGCTCTAGATCTCGTGAGCCCATATCACCTTTACCCAAGAAGGTACAACCTAAAGACAAAATCTGCTACCCCCACTAAGGTAGTCAAACCGACCCCACATTCTCTTTCAGGTCCATCTACCATACCGCTACCCAAGAAAACATGATCAACATCAAGACCACACCAACTACTAAAACCATAGCTTGAGCTACTCCACCTCGGGAAAATACCCACCTCTCTGCAATCAGCCGCACTTTTGCACCCAAACCAACTTTCACTTCCCATTGTGATCTGCTAGTGGGATCCTATGCAAAAAATTTAACTAACCTCCTTGAATCTTCTGTCATCACATTACCGTCCCTTAGACCTTATGACCCTCTCGGACCCAAATAAAAGGGGTTTTACGACACCAAAATTTGTGCCTACCATCGTGTGCTAGGGCACGATGTGAGAACCACAAGGCTTTCAAAACCATTCTTATCAAGTTGTGTCCTCCTGAAGAATATTTTACGATGATGACCTTCTCAATGAGGACCCTATTTCATTAGCACCCATTCCCACAGTTCTTCCGTCATTTCCTACTCGGTGACTAAAAACTCCACCTCCTCAACTCCTAGAGCCACCCCAAAGATTTTAAATTAACATGGTTCACATTAACGAACTCGCCAAACCTCCACCCAAATGTCCGTGTTCCCATCTCATCTCACAAGGTTCCTTCCCACCACTTGGTTTTTCCCCCTCTTGTCTCTATATTTTTCATGGCTCACCTACTCCACCTACCTCCTCACCTCAAATCAACATGATCCATGTTACTACCCATGCTCGGAAGGAAAAGGTAAGGAAAAGGCAAACGACCCGATGAACTGAATCCTATACCCAACATTCCATCTACACCCACACCTATAATCACTATCAGCGGCCCCACATATCCTACATCTAATGGGGTTACACACCGCGCGATGCTCAAAAAACTACACTAATTTCCCCTCAAAATGTACCTATATGACCTCATCCAAACCTCGGAATCCCATCGTCAAGCTCTCATGGAGTTTCTTGGTCTATTGAGGTCTTACCCAATGAACCTACACCCGTGGGCTCCATTATTACACCCCATCATGTAGCCACTCTCACAAAATTACCACCTTCATGTACACCTCCACCTACTCACCAAATAACAACACTTAGCTTCTCGGATGAAGAGATTACACTTGCACCAAACCGATCACCCGGATCCAACTCTCTTCATCTTTGTCCACATCGATTATATACATGTGTGACATGTTATGATCAATGAGAGGCTAGCATTAATATCATCTCCTCCTATGCCTTCGATCAAATGCGCATACCGATAATTACATGAATAAACATCCCATCATGTTGCATTCATTCAATGACGATATCACAAATACACTTGGAACTGTCATCCTCCATGTTCGTGTGGGCTCCCGCATAGTTCCAAAGTTGTTTTACGTCTTAGAGGGGGAATTTCAATATAAATTGTTGCTTGGTAGATCTTGGATTCATGTTATAGGTTGTGTTCCTTCCACTTTGCATCATTGTGTAATGTTTGAGCATGAGGGACACACCTATACCATTCACTAACCCATCACCTTTCAAAACTTACAACATGCTTTACCGACCCAATGACATGCTTATACCCATTAAAGCATCTACCTCCACAATTATTACTTCTTTAGATACACCTCCACTCACCAATGTAGCCACTACCTCAACCGCACATACCTCCTCCATTCCTACCATTTGCACAACCTCCATGGCTGAACCGTCAGCCTCCCAATCTATTAACCCCATCTCCGATCTAATCGCTGACACATTGTCTATCCCATCTACCCACATATCAACCACCGATCCCTTAGAAGGAGTTTTTCAATGCCTCGCTCTGGGGGAGTATTGCCTATATAGTGTCAACACATTCCTTACTCCACAAGAGTATGGAAGTCTTCACCAACACCCTCGCTATGATCACCGTATAGGAGAGTGCTTCCTTTAGGGTCCTCCCCACCTTCATACCAATCTCACCTATGGGGGACTTGATACCACCACTTACACTCCTGAACAACCATCACAAACCCTCCCAATTTTTTCTAACCTCCATTCACTCACCAATCGCCATTTTTCCCACACCTTCCACTTTGATGTGCGTGGAAGGGTTTTGGTTTTGGATTTTACAAGAAAGTCCGCCATATTGTTATTCCATATACTACCTACAAACATAACGACCGTAGTGGTATCAAATTTGTTGAACCACTACCAAGAAGGCCCCATTGAACTCATTGAGGACATAAGCCCTTCTCCACCTTCTTCACCCACTCCACCTTCGTCACCACCTTTAGCCGAAAAAGATTTGATGGATAGATAATTCATTCCTCGTAAAAAAATTCATAAACAACATTTCCTTGGGACCTATTACTTATCAACATGAGGGCGACGCTCCCTCTTCTCTTCCCTTCTGCACTACTAAATGATTGATGATGATACACCTTGATTAAAATCATTCAATGTCGGGATGATGAGTCTATACTCACCTACCTTATTGCTAAACACTCATATATTAATCAATCGTTACCATCTCGAGACACAAACCATGTTGAATGAATCGACTATCAAGATCAACATTCATACTCAAGATAACCCACACATTCTAAAGATTGGTCAATCTTTAGATGCTACTGAATAGGAAGCCATCACTTCTTTTCTCAAAGATCATAACCATGCTTTCGATTGGTCTTACATAGATATGCACGGTATTGACCCCACGATAGTGGTCCACAATATCTTAACCATTCCCGATGCCAAACCCATCAAATAAAAGATGATGAAAATGCACCCTTGCATTGTGATTTTGGTAAAAGAAGAGCTTGATGCCTTCTTTTTATTTCCTTTATCTTACCCATTGATTATCCTTGGTGGATTTCTAACATTGTCCCTATCACTAAGGTGACAGGGGGACTTCGTATTTGCATGGATTTCTGTGACCTCAACCTAGCCTATCCAAAAGATGACTTCCCTCTACCCGGTATTGACTAACTGGTTGACCTTACTACTGGTCACGAGATGGTATCACTCATGGATGGTTTCTTGGGTTATAACCCAATCTTTCTTTCCCTAGAGGATCAACACAAAACCACATTCATCACCCCTTAGGGGACCTTTTCCATTTGAGTCATGCCTTTTTTCCTTAAAACGTTGGTTCCAAATACCAACGGGATATGAATTATATCTTCCATGACTTCATGCATCGTATATTAGAAGATTACGTGCAAGATCTCTTGGCCAAATCTAAATGACACTCGAGCACCTTGCCATCCTAAAAATTGTCTTCGACCACCTCATTAAATATTACATTTTCCTTTAGCGCTAGAAGTGTGTCTTTGCGGGTCTCTTAAGAAATATCTTGGGATTTATTGTTTCCTATGTGGTATAGAGGTTTACCATGATAAATTCAAGGTTATTCTTGAGATGCCTCCACCCAATAACCTTAGGAAACTTCGTAGCCTACAAGGTAAGTTACTGATCTATTCACCGTTTCATTTCACAATTTTCTAATTGGTGTCAACCATTCCATCATCTTATCAATAAGGATGTCTCTTTTAAATGGGATGATGACTGCCACAAATCTTTTGAGGCCTTAAAATAAAACCTTCTCCATCCACCCATCCTCATTCCACCTAAAGATGATCAACCCTTCTACCTATACATCTCATCTACTGATCATTCCTTGGGGGCCATGCTCGCTCATCATGATGAACAACACAAGGAGTAGGTGGTTTATTACATAAGCTGTGCTATTTTGGACTACGAAAATTGATACACCCATTGCGAAATTTTTTTCTTAGGCTTAGATTTCATTGCCACAAAAATATGCCATTACCTAGTTAACCAAAAAACCTATGTTATGACTAACATCAACCCCTAACACTTCATGTATGCCAAACCGTACCAAAATCAACGTGCCACATGCTTTCTCATGCTTTTGGATGACCTCAACCTCAACTTTACCCATCAAAAATCCATCAAGGGATAAGCCATCGCTAACAAATTGGTGATGCACCTATTTCTCGGGAGCTTGACTTTCTAACTTTGACTTCCTCAATGAGTTAATTGCTACCCTTTCCCTGGACAAACTCGCTTACCAAATGACACTCTTCTTTTATGGTTCCAAGTGTTAGTGTGGGGGTAGGGAAGACATTATTTTCATTCCACCGATGGTGAACCCATGCCTTTATCTGTCAAACTCAATTTTGATTGTACTAATAATATTGCCAAATATGAAGCACTCATATTAGGTCCCTAAGCTTCCTATGCCTTAGATGTTAAGACAATCAACATCTTTGGTTATTCTTAATTGGTCATAAACCAAGTCAATGGTATATACCAATGTCTTAGCGAGACACTTCAAAAGTATAAGCATCATGTGGACATAGTTTTGACCACCTTCAACCATTACACCCTTCAAAATGTTCCCGCTCAATGAACAAATTTGTAGACACCATGTCCTATTTGTCCTCTCAAATCCCCGCTTGACCTACCAATTCTAAAATATTTGTCACCGTAAAAAGACTCCAATCACCCGCTTATTTACCTCACGAGGTTTACTCCATCAGAACCACTACCCCCGACCCAGTGACCTTTGGTATAAAAATATTCGAGACTACCTTCCCCTCTCCATCTTGCCTCCCAACCTCACTTGTAATGGACAACAGGCCTTTCTTAAAAGGTATCTCATTACGTCATCACGGGTGACCTTCTCTCTAAATGCAACTTTGATGGTATTATCTTACGATTGCATTACAAGTTATGAAATTCCTTATACCATTAAGGAGGCTCATGATGGCATATGTGGAAGTCACCTCAATGACCTTGTTGTTACTTAGCGTATTCTTCACCGAGGCTATTACTTGTCCGACCCTCAACCATGATTGTTGCAGCTACGTTAAGCATTGGGTAAAATTCCAACAACATTCCAACCTTCAACATACACCTTGTCATGCCTTACAGGTCACCCGTGACCTTTGGCCCTTCTCTCAATGGGGTTTGGATATCGTCGGAGAGATCAATCCCCATTCTTCACAATGACATCAATGGATCATCACCACTATTAAATACTAAAAAATGGGTTGAAGCCATACCTCTCATCTCTAGGAAATTTGAGAAAATATGTGAGTTTATCAACCATCACATTATTTGTCACTTTGGCATTACGCATCGCCACATCACCGATAATGGAAAGAAATTTAAAAATTAAACTTTACGAAAACTCTACGATGCCTTTGGCATCTAGTTAAGTTTCTCATCACCATATTACCCACAAACCAATGCCCAAGCCAAATCCACTAATAAAACCTTAAAACAAATTCTCATGAAAGTGGTTAACGATACTTGGGAAGGACCGACATATGCACATTCCTTTTTTTTGTGGGCGTACCGCACTAGTATCGCACTTCCACCGATGCCACACCCTTTCTCTACGGTCTATGGTAAAGAGGTTGTTCTACCTCTCGAAGTCTATATTTCCTCACTTTGCATTTCTCTCCATGACATACAATGATGATGACTTTCCTCGGGACCGTTTAGCACAAATCGAGTTATTAGACAAATGCCGTCTCCATGATTTTGACCATCTCCAAATTTACCAAAAATGGATCAAATGTGCCCATGACAAACATGTCCATAAACAAACCTTCCAAGTCGGTGACCTTGTCCTAAAATAAAATCAACATGTAAAAAAAGTAGAAAAAAATTAAATGGGGTGAATTCACTCCTAATTGGCTTGGACCATACATCATGACTCATACTTATGGATCAGGTGCTTATCGTTTATCTTCACTAGATGGTAAACTAGAACTTGAACCCCTTAATGCCTTGCATCTTAGACCATTCTATTGTTTAATTTTAGTCCTACCTCACCTTCTTCCTCTTTTTTTCTCGCCCCTTGAGCATTTTTCACTTTCATCCTTTCACTATAACGCCCATGACGATTAAACAATAATCATGTGCGTACTCGTTACTTTTTATCTTCTCTTGAATATGTGTACCACGGCATCTTGCACATAGCATGATTCTCATGGATACTTCTCATCTATTTCTAGATTAGATCCCATGGTCGTTTCACCTTGCTTCCTAAATAATAATCCTATCCTTCACCTTAGTCTTGTCCGTGACTTGAAAACCCTCACATGGGATTCAAATCCTTGAGCCAAACTTCCAATAAAAGATGACTCCATCAAAACAAAATATCTTCTCTTTACATCACTTCTATAAATAGACTACTCCATCGAAGGATAGCTATGTGAAGCTTCCCGCATCGATTAGCTTCGTGAAGACCACAAGGAGTTAATTTCCTCGTCCCATATAGACTTCCTACATTGATCGGTCTATCTCACATATCACGTCAAACATAAAAAAATTCATGGACTTTCCCATTGTGATCTTGGATCTCTTTATCAAAACACATGCTACCAAATATCATATAAACTACTCACTTTTCACCCTCTTTACCTTTGCACCTTCATTTCCTTCTACCTTAAGGACCTACTAAAACTTTGACATTCGGTGATCATGTGACTTTTCTTCACCTTTAGAATAATCAATCATGTAATGTATTTAAGGTATTATGTTCATCGGTCTATCTAAGGTATGACCTACTTGTTATGATCCTTACTAATTAGGTGGCTTCCTCGCCTCCTCTTGTATTTTAACCTTCTTCATTACGTATCGATTACCTTATATAGGACTAGGTCCTCGACGCATATCTTTTGGTAATTTTTCTCCTCTTTCACTACAATCATCAACATCACCCATACCAATGTGCCCAAAATTCACCCATACCTAAAAATACCTAAACCCAATCATGCCTATAACCTACCAACCCATACTCATACCTCCTCATATTCTTCCCCTTTGCTTATGAGAGAACCACATCGGCATAAGGTCCCTTTTCATTAGGACTATGTAGGTAGCACTCGAGGGCATGGGGCCCTTGGAGGTTAGCTCGGCCACTCTCTACCCTAACCAATTCACCTTTCATTTTCCTAAATCACAATATACCCTTGTTCAATTTATTTTTTGGGAATTAAACCAAACAAACAAAAAATTACTTTCCACATTTTTATCATCATCATACATACATTCATTATGTCTACCATTTCTTTACCATTATCATGCATATTACTATAAAACATCTCAAACATGACCCATATCATCATTAATTGCACAAATTAATGAATTATAAACTCAACCACCCTGACTTAATCCATTCCTATGACTTGACTCCATCCTTCCTAACACACCTATCATAACGCACCATGCCTACAACCCGACTCAATCCATGCCTATGACTCGACTCCATCATGCCTAAAACACCTATCATAACTCCACCATGCCTACAACCCGAATTAATCCATGTCTAGACCATGACCTAACTCAATCCATGCTTATGACTTGACTCAATCCATGCCTATGACTTGACTCAATCCATACCTAGAACATAACCTAACTCGATCCATGCCTATGACCTCACTCTACCATGCCTACACTACTCGATTTCCATCACATATATAAATCCTAAAATAGCAAGATAACCTCAACCATCTATACACATAATGACCATAATCATCATCATCTCTACAAATAACAATATCTCGAACATGTGTCCCTATATAAATAACTCAAAAATATTTTTGCACGTAGGCAAGTATATATAACCAAATCTCTCGAACTATCATATACAATGTCACCATCTTCAAAGCATGCGGGACGATATATGATCAAAAATATAAAAACTCTCATACATAACATCACCATTTTTAGCATGTAGGATGATATATGATCAAAAATATAAAAACTCTCATACACAACATCACCATCTTTAGCACGCATGCCGATATATGATAAAATATATATAAATCTTGTCCATCATCACTCTCTTGAAGGCAGTCCGTTATATATAAAAATGAATCAAATACATTAAAAAGGAAGGAGGTACATTAGGCATCACCCACATCGGTTATCCTCCATATGAGTCACTCTTGTCTCCTCCTCGGCTCTGGCTGGTGGCATGATAAATCATCTCCCCGCCTACCATAGGTGGTAGGTCGGGCCCCTACTTGGTACATCACCTGGAGCTAGCCTCTCGTGAGCTGGTATGGGATCTCATCCTCTCACTCGAGGCCCATTGTGCCCTGTAATCTCCATAATATAGAAAATCTATCCCGGCCACCATCAACTGATCCTTATAATATCTAGCCTCACCTAGGGCATCCCGTAACTGGGATAGGGGCACTATCTGTGGTGGCCCCATCGGCCTTGGCCCTGTACTATCCTATGGGACCTTTCCCGCCCCTTCCTATGACACTGGGACCCTTTCCGGTGCTATGGAGGTGCCATTGGTCTCGCACCTATGTATTTTCCTAGGCCTCGTAATACCTGAATTAGCGTCGTGTAGTGGCCAGGCGGCCCTGCAAACCTATAACCTGCATCTATGGGGCGGTTACCTACTAATCATCACCCTCTCCATCTCCACCCTAGGCCATCGAGCCTATAAACCAGCCACCTATGCATGTAATGGGGAAACCTCTACCTCTCAGAAGTTGCTAACGCCCTATCCATCCCCAACTAGGTAAAAATGGTCACCACCGTGCTCGTAGGGCGTCTCTCTACACAGTGATGGTGGCTAAATCTAGTTGCATCGACCTAGGAGGTACCACTCATAGATGGGCCACCAACCACTTTCTATACATGTCCATCACTCCAGCATCATCAATCCGCCTATCTATAACCTACTTCTCCTACCCGGTAGGTATTGTCGACTTTGGAAGTGGTAGTGGTCTCTCCACATCATCTCTCTTAGACTGTGGGAAGGGTGGTGGTATATCCTATAGTAATCCAAACTTTCGTCATAACTGGTCTACTAGGATCATCTCATGCTCTACCGCACATGATGCCCTTGTATCCATCTAAGTAGCTAAAGGCAAGCTAACTCATCACCATCTCTGTCCATTTGACGGATAGCTCACATATGCTCTCCAAATAATGTCGATGTTAAACAATCCCTTGAGTAACTCCCTGTAATAGGCCACATCATCCATAGCCCCACCTACTCAGTGCTCTCTTATAATAGGAACCCATCACCTATATCCCACCGAAATAAATGAAATAGGGTTTAAAACCCACAAGCGAGGATCACAAGCGCATTTACATGCACATCAAAATATGTGCAAACAGCAGTGGTGTGAAGAGATCTCGGGAGGAGCGAGCATCAAACGAATGTGCATGCAAAGCTTTGACAAATGGGAAGAACTGGTTTAGCCATAAAATATCCTCTATCTCATAGATCAAAAGATGTGTACATATAGGAGGTCTTTGAGTAACCCCAAAGGCTGCAATCATGACAACTCGAGTAGAGAGGGGGAGTTACATTCCTAGAATAGAAGTGTAACTCCCAATGACACATATGACGCACTGATGCACTAACGTGTTGATGCACTGACGTGTAAGGGAATCTCATAATGACCCCTAAATGACATGTGGACCTACTATCTCACTTAAGTGAGATGACTCACCTAATGATGTGGAAAATAACACACAATAACACCCCCTTCATCGTAACTTAGGATGAGGCGGCAAGTTAGAAACGAGAAATGGGTCTCGGCACAAATCCCGATGAGGTGCCCATGTACAAGAAGAAGATCCTGAAAGCGGTGAAGGAAAACACAGTAGGAAAAACATCCACTATAAGAGAACAACACACTCTCTAATCTAAGAAAGATGCAAAGAAAGGGTACCCATGTACAAAGAGACAATCTATCAGAAAGAAGAAGAAGAGAGAAGAAGAGGGAGACGAGAGGAATGCAGAAGATGCCATGGATGGATCTGAACTCTGCAGCTCTAGGAGGTCTCCTAGAAGAATGTTGATGATGAGATCCTCTACCTCTGGACTGAAGAAGAGCCACCCGCAACGAACTATGTGCCTGCCCTTAGGAAGGACAGAAATGATGTGCTGGAAGTCCACCCACTCCACAAAGGAAACTCTCGAGTCTAGTGCACGGAAGTGTGACATAGGTCTAGCGAGTGAGTGACAAGGAACCAAAGGTAATGCCACATGTGTAGAACTGTCAGAGTGTGAAGAGTGAACACCTGTAAAGAGGATTTCCATGTGATGTGAAGGCAACAAAACATCCCCCACAATAGAAAATGGATCCACAAGTAAGGGTGGATCATTGAAGTCTCGAAAAATTGGAAGTGGTAAGATTCCCAAAATGGACACTCCCAACAATTGAGATGATGAACTCGTCTGAAACACCGTAGATGGATGAGGGACCTATAGTGCATCACAAGTAGACTCTATGAAAATATGACTAAGGTCAGGCAGATACTCATCCCAATGAGGGGGCTCAACAAATAGAAGAGTGATGTCAGATAGGTATGAGTCATCCAATGAAGGTAAAGGAGTGAAAGGGGCCTCACACACTAGAAGTGGAAAGGAGGCGGGTGTAATGATAGTGTGAGGCTAAGTAGAAGACTGCTCGATATCTGATGAGATGTGGGGGTGACAACAATGTCTAGAATAGTGAGAGAAAGAGGAGAAGAGTCCTCTGTAGTGCTCTCGACATCAAAACTAGGTGCAAAATCCTCATCATCGAAGTATAAACAAGTGATTCTATGTCGGTGGAATTGCGATCACATGAAAAAGAGGATACAATGAATCCGTAGCAATAACAATGCATGGCGGTAGTATGTGAAGGGTCTCCATACTGAGGAATGAAGAATGCTCCGGACATGGTGAGGTGGATCTCGAGTCTGCTATGTGAAACTAGATAGAACGAGAGACATGCGTCATCATATGACCATATATGTGGTCGCAAGTGTTGAGGAATTCTTCTAGATAACGATGATCAATGGGTGCGAAAGGCCCAAGCAAGAAGGGTAAAAGACCCTTGTGGGAAAACTAATGTTCCATGGAAGCACGCTAAGATGAATAGTTCCCTCTCTAGTGAGAAGTGGTGGAGGCTATAAAGAAATCCTATGACACTCACGTCTGGAAAGAGAACTCTCCATGATGCAAAATTAAAGATGCACAAAAGCAAGACGTCGGACTCGCCGATAATGCATTTGCATGTGTAGGCCCAATACTACAAGTAACCCCCAAAATGTGGCACTTTATAAAATTAGTGCGTTTACAAAATTGACAATGCCATCACGTAATGTGTGAAAAATCATGCGCGTGACTAAAGAAAGCGCTAAAAATGAGCTACGAGTCAAAAGTTATGGCATTATAACGATTTCCGCAAGTGATGGAAAAAATGACTAAACGATGTAAATGCATAAAAAAGTGCTCGAAATGGATGCGAAGGGTATCGTGTGGGTACCCATTTGAAATGGCATGGAATTTCCTAGTGTCACTTCCTCCTAATGCCATTGGGCCTAATTGGGTGTATATGTGGTGGGCCCAGAGCTCATGTGGTTGCATCCGGCTTCATCGTGTAGGGGTGTGTTGGTGTAGCAGCTGATTAACACGATGAGATCCCTCTCCACCATCATTTCGAGCTTTTGGTGTGGCAAGTCGTGTAGCTTTGATACCATGAAAGAGGGTTTAAAACCCATAAGCGAGGATCATGAGGGATGACGTGCACATCAACGGACATGCGAACGGAAGTGTGAAGAGATCTTGGGAGGAGCGAGCATCAACCGAATGTGCATGCAAAGATTCAAAAAATAGGAAGAACCTAGTTAAGCCATAAAACTCTCCTCTATCTCATAGATCAAAAGATGTGTACATATAGGAGGTGTTGAGTAACCCCCAGTGCTGCAATCATGACAACTCGAGTAGAAAGGGGAGTTACATTCCCATAATAGAAGTGTAACTCCCAATGACACATATGACGCACTAACGCACTGATGCGCTGACGCACTGACGTGTAAGGGAATCTCATAATGACCCCTAAATGACACGTGGACCTACGATCTCACCTAAGTGAGATGACTCACCTAATGATGTGGAAAATAACACACACCAACAATAAAACCATGCTTAAAGGAATATTCCGAGGCATACACATCAGATGAACACAAACAATGTGCTCATAAGCCCAATAGTGAAGAATAGAAGTGTAACAAAGACTAAACCTACGGAGCTGCCCATATACCAAGTAGCTCTCTATATACCTGCACTAGGAATGTTGGTGCCTGGAAAAGTGAGTCCTCTCCATCATCATGTCATTTAATACCCCCATCAATAATCATGGGAGTCTCCCACCCTCTGCATCTGAAAGTGTAAAATAGTAGACTACCTCATTAGTAATACTACTAGCCTCATATCCTCTGGATGGGCTAGGTACATCTCTCCATAGCTTAGAGTAGCACTGTGGAATGTCAGATCTGTCGGTCCCTCACTGAACACTATCAAAGCATAAACACCTTAGATTGCTCGAGGTGATCAAATATACCTACGTCCCCAATATGGGTAATCGCAGGATCCTATACACATCCTCCAAGGTGATGGTCATCTCCCTCGTCATTAGGTAGAATGTGTTGGTCGCGAAATACCATCTATCGATGAGAGTGACCATCGAATCAGTCTGCTAGACTACATGTTGGTAGCGTTTGACCCCAATCAATCCAACATCGGTGATATTCCTCCACTCCACAACTATCACTACCCCATGAATCACATCACGAGTAGGGGTAGAACCTGTCTCGCATCCGCAGATTGATCTCTTGCTAGCATCCAGCCAAAACATTATATTAATATAACTTTCTCATAACCACAAGCTCACAAGCACCTCACCTATACCTACTACCGTACCTCTCTTCCCCTAGACCTCCTTACCTTTGTAGGAAATCTTCTAATCTACCCAACCCAACCCTAATCCACTATCATTCACCCTTACCTATTTGTTTACCCCTTACCTATGTTATGATTTTCACCGAGGAAACTTCTCTTACCCCAACTAGGTCACCCGCCCAACCTAGGAACTTTTGGCCCCTTTTTCTCAAAACCATGACTGGTGCCGGCTACCCCAAACCGATCCGGTCTCCCTAAAACCTGCATCGGTCACCTACTTTGTGATTGATACTAGAGCACTAACACGGACATCGACTAAGCTCCAACTAATGCCGGTCACTATCACATAAAAATACCACGACACCAAAACCCCCCATTTTTTCCTTTAACTCCTCTTTTTCTCCCTTCTACCCACCTAATCCTACCCAAATCCCCTACACCCTTCCCCACCCCTTCTTCACCCAATCCTGTCCCTCCCCATTCCTATTTTAATTGATTCCACTTCCATAATTTAAAATTCATTTTTCCCCACACAAATAACCAATTTTCACCTACCCGACCTCTAATTCACTCTAACAATCAAAACAAAGCATAGGATTGAATCTTACCTCATCGCACTCATTGTCTCTTGTGTGGCACCTCTAGCCATTACACTTGTGGTCCCCCCGATCCCTCTCCTGCCTCTATCATCACCAAATGACCTCTCGCTCTCTAACCAATCAATCAATCAAATCGATCTCACCTAGCTCATGGATCCACATATCACCCAACTATTATTAGGCATGAGGCTCACCAACTCGGTCCTCGGTCTCACTTTGTTACTTTTCACCTTTTCCTCTCTCTTTTTCATTTTCTCCAATTTGATACAAGACAAATGATTTGCAAAATATGGAAACTTTTTATTTTTATAACCTAACCGACTTGATAGCGGACGATTTTACCTTAACGGACATCAGTCTTGTTCCTAGCTTACCGTGGTTTGTGTCCATCTTCACCGGCATCGGTTCCTCTAAACCGTCATCGGCTTACTCGCTTAGTCTTTTTCCTACCCCCTACCCCCAATTGTTAACTGAATCATTTTTTACCTCACCCATATCTCCCTTGGGCACTTCACTTTATCTCCTTGACCTTATCATTTATCCCTTACCTCGTCCTCGGTCGAGGAATCTTTATTTTACACATACCTCGACCCTACCCATGTCAGTAACCTAAATACTTGGACTGAAACATCATTAGTGACCTGCAACCTCATGTGTTTGATATACCTTGCAACATGTTACCTATGTTGATAGACATACGGACCTTACCTTACCTATTGCCATGACCATTTATCCGACTCCAACCTTTGGTGTCTGGAACATACCTAAACATTCCCGCACCTTTGACATGTGATGCATTTCTTGACCATATCCTATTCCTTGGATACCGAACTCACCTCAACTATGTTTGGATAAACCTATCAACCTTAGACACTGTAGATATTTCCCACTCTTCAAACTCGTATTGTGCTATAGTTTATACGTGTGCGTGCATTTGAATGTAACTACCTTCAAACCTGACCCATTACTTAGATTACCCGCATAGAAATTTTTCCCTTTTTACCCCTATTTCCCATCTTATCTTCATCACATTCACCTTTTATCAAATCACTCACCGATTCTTCCTTTTGCCTCATCGGTTTCTGGGTTGAGGGGATTTCCCTCACCCACACATGCGGAGACCACATCTTATTTTTGTCGGTGTCACTTACCAATACAAGCTACGCAATAAAATGGGGCAAAATTTAGACACCAAAATTGGTTCACACTCCCTTAGTCCCTTGTCAAATAAACACCTTCAAAACATTCACCTAACAATGGCCCCTTCCATCTCACTCTAATATTAATTTAATTAATTTAATTAAATGTATTCATTATCCTCACAATATTTATTATTTAAATATTCTATTTGAGATAATGCCCACATATTTACCTCACCCATACACATCAGCGAGCCACCTCACCTTAAGACCTATTCTTAGTATATTTCCATAACTAACTAAGACCTACAAAAAGCTAAAAATCAAAGCCTACATTCCCTCTAACCACATTCTTGCACGTTAGAAAAAATCTTCCATTCCAATCATGCGGTAAAACAAACAAGATCCCAAAAAATCAAGGGGATATGCCTAGTTTAGGAAACATAGAAAATCCCACCCTAATTGATGCCATGATTACCTAAACCACCATCGGTTACCATTTAATCCCCAAAATAACCTGATTTTGAGGTTGGTGCATTTTTGAGAGTTGGGCACATCTTCTAAGAATGAGAGACAAAACTAGAGCTGCATGCAAGAAGAATTAACATCCGTACACGCATGAAAAGTACCCATAGAGCCATCTACCTTCACAAGAGCATTAGGGAAGCGCCAAAGCACCACACCAAGTTCTTTCCATCTGATCACCCACCATTTCTAACTAGACATCAAGCTCATACAACATTAAGTGTTTGTTAACCAACACTTTTCTATTATCATTTGAGGAGACTCCTTTACTTATGTGATCATTTTGCACTCCCATTTCCATTCCCCCACCATCTACCTCCATGCAAACTAGACCATTCCTTCACCCACACCATTGAACTACCCATATCCGGATCTTAATCATCCCTGTGCATATCTAAGACCCCCACAAACCTTGCCATTTCCCTTCCATTTTCACCTAGCCTCAGATCTATCACCCCACCAAGTTTTTTTATTGAGTTTCCTATACCCCGACCATACCGACGCTGGTTACCCACAACCATCACCGATTATCATAAACCGACACCAATCATACTGGATCGATCCGTCTCTTTGTTTTTTTTCCTTAGACTAAGAAAAAAATTTAAACCTCTACTAATACCCAAAACAACCCAAAACCTGACCCGACAAGTACTAGTACCCTAAAAGTGACCTTGACTTTTTTTTCCCGATGAAGGAAAAAAAGTTTTAGAGAGGCTATTACTAATACCCCAGCTTATTTAAACCTGACCTGACAAGTACTAGTACCACCTTGATTCAATCATAGATTATCCTGTTGTGAAAAAATTTGCTTATTGTAGATGAATGAGATACCTAAATCATTTTAACTACAATAGGATTTCCTTTATTGTTAGCATTAAGTTGTTTTAAACAATGGATTGATAGTCGTCTAAGAAGTATCACACTTCCCAGATCTAGCATACACTAGGTAGTCCACTGCATATACTATTTAAATTTCATTTGGTGGTCTTGTTTTCCATTTCAGGTAGTTCCTCTAAGCAAAAAGAAGCTCTCATGATCATCTGTGGATAAAGAAGTCATATGCGTGCAACAACCTACAACCAACATTCAACAGGTATTCCTCCTAGTCCTTTACCCTTATTTGTTTCGTCAACATTCAAATAAATGATCTAGAATCAGGTGAAACAACAAGTACAAAATAACAATAACAAAGATTGCAATTTTTCAAAATAACAAGGCTTGAAAACTTAAAGACAATGTAGCAAGGAACTATGGAGAAATAACTTATGGCTCCTAATGGGATTAGTAACCACCTTAAAATCCTCCAAAACACAAAACAAACCCCTACACAAATCTTATGCCTCCTTCAATATCCTCATATGCCTCCCACAATCTCTTTTCCCTCCTTGTAGTCTCTTATGTTTCCCTTAATAAAACGTATAAGAAAATAAAGCATTTATCTTATCTAATAAGTTTGGGCACCTAACACATCTCCCTCCCAAAATATGTAACAATAATCTTATTCCTCCCTCCAAAATAAAATCCCTAATAACCTTCTCTTACTCCATACTTAAGGTATTATACCCATTATTCCAAACAAGCACACAAAACCATTCATTTACATACCCCCACACACACACACACACACACACACACACACACACACACACACACACACACACACAGATAACATGGGTGTAGCTCCTACCTTTCCATAGCAATATCTTGATCAAAAATAAAAACTCCAAGCTCCTTCAAAGCTTAAATCCACTTGCCAAAAAATCTTCAAGACTCCTAGAAAACAACTCAAAATCTTAACTCCAAAAAAAATTAAAGTGCACCACCAAATGAAGTAACCCCATAACCAACAAATAAACTTGTAGATATAGAAAAATAGAAGAGTAGGGTGAGGTAGGTCCTTTTAGGATTCCACATCAGTTATCCTCCACTCCAATTTACAAGCCAAACATCAACCCCAAGGCTAATAATGTGGTGGTTAAGAAAAATGACAAGCCTCTTACACACACAAACTCATACCCACACCTCTAAAGGACATAATTTAAAACTCATGTAAGAAGGTGCAATAAATATCACCTTTTACCTTACAATTTACATAATGTGGTGTATTTTTGACCCCCAAACCTATAGGTATAGTTGGTATATGAATTTAAGAGGTGTGGGACAAGGTCAATTTGTCGCACAAGCCTCTAAAAATGGCTTAAAAGACATATTTCGGATTTTAGAAGATGGGTTGCGTACTCAACACTCAAAATCAATTATAGTCAACCCAAATAAAAAAATAAAGGAACCAATTACTCTAATAAATATCCCCTTTTTGTCACATTCAAAATTAACTGAATAAAAATGACTTAACAACTTAACTAAGAGCACATTATTTAACAATAATGAAATGAATTACTTTACAAAATAAGTTACATACTCCAAAAATAATTAAAAAGGAAAGGGGAAAACACATAAATCTCATGGTTACATTTTAAGGTCATCTCCTCCCATGGGGACTCAGTAAAAAAACTAACACCATACAACAATAACATAGCACAAAGTTGTCATGGTGACCATCGTTTTATCCATACAATATTCTGCCACAGTTAGTATCCTAACCCCCTCTTGTTTGATGTGGTATAGTTACCTGTAAAAAAAAAATTACCTCTTTGGCCTCGTAGCTACATGTAATGCATCAAATATACAATACATGCACATCCATCAATAAATATTTTCATATCACATAACTAGATCATCATCAAAGCTAAGCAATGTTATCAATCGTTTACATTTTTCTAACATTTCAATTCTACCATTTCTACCAGATCAATGAGATCACAAGACTAGTCCGAACATCAAAACATAATCAATACGTCAAGAATCTTGAGTGCCAGTACATATATGAAATAACAACACCTCATCATCATCAATACAAAAATATCTATCCATGCCTCTAAGAGTCCATACAAACCACAACACGAGTCACAATATCCATAGTGTCTAATAGTAGTCTATCAAAATATCGAACGAGGTCAAAGTATCTAATCAACAATGCTCAAAATCATAGTAAAATAAGTGTCAAAGAGGAGTGGGCATTAAACTAACTTCTTTGTATTTAAATCGAGACAAAGTAAGATATGAAGAGTTCAATTATGGGCATCTTACTCGGTTGCATATAAAGTAACACTATTTAAACTATTTTTCATTTGATCATTATTTCAAAAAAATTATTCCATTATGTGTATAAGCCTATATAATCTTAAACTTCAATTTACCACCTAGTGTTTTATTCCTATTAATCTTACTTTTATCAATGTAATTGTTCTTTTCATGAACTCATTTGGATATTGACTAATTATAATGTTAGAATTATCTCATGAGTAACCAAGGATTATGCATTGTAAATACTTCATCAAACAAGATATTCCTTAGAGAATAATAAATTCTATCATTTGCATACATTTAAGCATAAAAGGTTTCACCTTACATATGATCCCTCTCAAGATTATGCTCCTAATAAATGATCATCTTCTCAAGGATGGAGTTGGAATAGACAAATGAGGAAAAATCGAAGTAGGATAATACTATCATTTAGTAATGCAATCATCAATGGGATGTATGAGTTCTCATGATGCAAATGATTTAAGGGGTGAATTTATAGTTTTGAGCATTCTGCATACTTAAAAGCCAAATACACCCACTTAATTTCTAGTAACATTATATATTGGATTTTTCTCATAATCCATAATTAGGACTAGGAATGATTCTTTATCAATACATTAGTAGTAAGATCAAAAATAGAATTATTTTCTTTTACAAACACATCAAATAATATATTAGGGTTGAAATGGATTAATTCTTAAATATTAAGTTTTGAGTGATTTTTGTTTGTTATTGTAAAACTATTCAAAAGCCAAAACTGTTAACTCATTCTAGGGGCATAATGTAACCGATGACCAAATAGACAAAGTAAAACTATTTTATAAATGAGTATCATAGATTTTATCTTGTATTGGATAAAAATAAAATTGAGGATTATTGTTTTTTTTTCTTTTCAAATTTCATGTTTATTAATTACGAAATCTATATATTACCTATTTTTTACTTTTTTAAATTTGAAAAAGAATATTTATGTGTCAAACAGATATCTAAACTTTTTTTTTTTTTTTTTAAATTTAATTTGGAAAAGAATATTTATATGTCAAATGGATACCTAATATAATATAAAAATAAAACATTACACGGTGAAACCACAAAATATCACCCTCTTATTTCCATCACTTTTATCACTTGATGTTTATGGATAACATGCCAATCACTAAATCCTTATTTGGATACATGGTTTCTACCATCATTTTACCCCGCATTGCCAATTCATTCTCTTATCATTAAGTCTCTCTATGTTGTAAGAGCATGCCAATCTATTATTTTCCTATTCTATTTCCCTTCCTCTCTAATAATATTTTTCCCACCTCTTCACATAAACTTAATTATGTGAGTTACTCCTTTCTCTTTCTTACTTACACAATTGAATTATCATTGTACATTGATCCACCAATATTTAATATTTAGTTTCTCTCATGGAGTGTTTTATAACCTATGGGATAAAAATTTATTATCCTTCAACGAATATAATTATTCTTAAAAATCAATCTCACCATTCCAATCTCATATTAAATATATTAAATTTTTTTTATTAATGTTAAATGGCTATTTTTGGGAGGTGTTGGTATTCAAATTTATTCTTCTTTAGAAAGACGATCAACATCATAGATTTAACGAGATACTCATAGATTTAAAAATCACGATATATGTCGTTTTGTAGTGGGAAGGAGATTCGGCTAGCTCTTTGTCACTCAGTGTTGAAGAAATGAATAACACCTTCATCAAGGATTTGATCTATCTTCACCGCTTTAGGTTGTTCCTTTCAATCAAGGTGAGAGGACCCATTTTGTAACCTCTATTGATGAAGGACACGAAGAGATCCTTCTTTGCACAATTTTCAGGAAAACCTTGAGAAAATATGATAAATACACCACAATTTAACTATCACGAGTTGTCACTTCTAAAGAATGGAGATATTTTCTAGAAAAGGTTTAAGGTTACTAAAGACAATTAAAACATGATTCCTTCTACATATTTTTGGCAGTAGAATTTTTTCATTTGTGGACATACAACACAAATATGGGTATTTCAGGTAGGATTCATTGTTTAATAATTTTTGGTGGGAGATTAAGATGGATAAAGTTGATTTCACCATATATTTGAGAATTTTTACCATAATTGGAAAACTAATAGACAAAATGCTTCAAAATAGCCAAAATATTCCTTTAACCAGAAGGTGTGCATCAATGGAGGCCAGATCTGCGCACGAGTTTCACACAATCTTCAAGAATTTAACACAAAGCCTCAAGATAAAGACTCAATTAAACATTAACAGCCCCTGGTTCATCACACCTAAGATACACTCATAGACTTAAAGACAATCTCTCATCAACAAGTGATAGAAAAGTGATTTTAAATTTTTATTTCATTACAGGATGAAAGCTCTTCTCATAACGAAATTTCAAATGCCACTAAACTATCACAAGGATAATATCCTATGTGATTTAGAGAGATTTCAACATAATATTGCAATGGGAACAAGAAAAACTACTTGAAAAAAATCTGAAATAAAAGCGGCATAAATTTTTCCCAAGATCAACACACATTAAATCAATATTTATTAGATTCATAATCAGGGGAAAGTTTCTGGAATGATCTCAGAGCTTGTCAATGGTTGTACACTTACAACCATCTTGATGTGATCAAATCTAAAACACAGGAAATTAATAGGTTTCTCAGATGGTCTCTCAAGAAGATGGGATTTCTCAAATTTCCTTGTAAAAATTACCCTCGACCATTTGCATGACATGATCATGCCTTTTTATATCGCTCAATTGCATTAAAGCTTTCTCCCCAAACAAATAATATTTTAGGAACCTTTTTGCACATATTTGATCATGATTCCAAAAAGTGATGTTTAACATGATTTACAAAGAAAAATTGTCGTGTGTTAAAAAGGAAAATCTTTTGAGATATTTTCACCAATTGTTTAATCTGGGACATCTAGTTATCTCTTTTGGCAAAGCACACTTTTCATCTTTCATGCCTATAACATTCTTCTCCTCATTCTTTTCCTTTGCAATTTGCTTTGTTGGATCTTGCTTTTCTAATAATTCATTTTTGTAGGTGCCCGAGCAACTCTGTTTCATCATTTAAACTTTCGGATCCCAAATTTACAAATCAAGGTCCAAAATCAAATCAATTGCACTTCTTTGATAAAAATGACAAGACATCATCAAATTTGAAATGAAAACATCATCAATTTGTCTCTCTTAAATATTTAGAATGTTAATGATGGAAAAACTAGATGCATTGCACAACAACCGTTGATTCGCATTTCTCAACTTTAAATTAGAGCTATCCACGTGGAAAGATCTCGGCTAAAATGGGCTTGAGGATACCTTTTACATATTTTTGAGATTTTTCCCCACCCCTCAACCTTTGAAATATAGGCTTCACCTATGGCTTAATCTTGTACATCGATGGAAATGCGACCCATTTTTATAACTTTACTTGTTTTACCATAAAGGTAAAATTTCCAATTTCCCTCTAGCAATCGCCCTCCCGCTTGAAACTTTTGATGTTGGCCAAAATGGAGTCATAGATCCCTTTTAAACTTTTACTTCAAAAAGGCAAAATTCTTCAAAATGCTCCGATGCTCGCCTCCCGCTTTGACTTCTCAACGCAAGCTTTAATTGGTGTCGGCGAGGCCACACTTCAACTTACAATATTATTTCTAAAAAAATCCCAAAAACTTCAAATTCCACTTTTGATGTAGACTCGTCACGTGGATTTACAGGAATTGGCGGGGCCACGTGTCAATTTTATACTTTATCCTTTTTACAACATAAAGCTAAATGTTACAAAAACCTCCTATTGACCCGTCTCCTTACTTTGACTTTTCAAATTTGTGAGATGTCCTTCTCTGTTCCCCTGCTTGGGAGTCACGGTTCACGTTATGAATTTAATCCCTTTACAAAGCTCAAAAAATCACAAAGTGTTGCATCGATTCATTTCTACGGTCCTTTGACTTTTCAACTAGCCATGTTTCTTTCTTTGGTTCTCTTACGGGCCTTAGGAATTTCTTTTTCCTTTTAACTATTTTTCCCATAATGCCTTAAAGAAAAAAGGGCCCGCCATTCCACAATCACTCAATTGATGACACGTGTACACCTTCTGGGCAAAAAGTAAGAATTTTCTCCACCTCTTCATAATTTTAACTATCCAATCAGCATTCAATGGAGCAATGCGACCAATTCATTCCTTTTGAAAACATAGAAAAAATGAAAAATTTATAAAATAAACCCACCATGCCGCATCCAATTAGAGAAGAACACATGTCCTGTAGATGTTGAGATATAATTTGATGGGGAAAACATGACCGTCAAATAGTAAAATGCAGGGAACTTCACCATTCGCACCCAAAATTGAATTTTTCAACAAGGATATATAAACTAAAAATAATTAATGGCTCGACAACAATCCACGACCATAGAGAAGGATCTACAACAACAACCTAGCAAAGATAAAACTCATACGCATCAATTCAGTGGAGATAGAAAATTCATTGAACCACACAGACTGAAGAATTCTTTGAACAAATTGGGCGAGATCAAATTGAACACCAACTTGTAAAGTAGAGAAAAAAACCAACTTCCCAAGAATGAACTGAGAAACCAACAAAAACTTGGTCACCAAGGACCAAGACAACAAAAATAGAACAAAACCAAAGGACTATACACTATACAATGATTCATACCTTGATTTTGGGAAATCAATCAAGGAAAATTTTCAAGTGTCTTACATTAAAAGGAAACTCAAGTAATTCCCCATCTAGGTATTTTAAGAAGAACGTATGTTCACCAATATGAATGTCAATAGAATAAGGGCCCATCTATAATGCATCAAACATTCTATGCTTTCCATTATCCTTATGTCTTCTATCCCATAATAGTAACAGATCTCCCACATTGAAAGCTCTTAGAGTCACCTTTTTACTAAATAATTTCTTCTATTTCTCCCTAAAATTCACGTGTCTTTGATGGGATGCTCTTCTCTCTTCATCTAAGTCAACAACTGATTGATACGTGTATCATAAGGATTGACTCTTGGTCCTCTCGATTGTTAGATGAATTGATAAGAATATAGTTGCATATGTAAGGGAAGTAGGGATTGAGTTCCATACACCAAATCAAATGGAATTTTTCCAGTAGCTCTTTTAACAAAGTAATTTATTAGCCCAAATAGCAAACCGCAACTACTCACCCCACTTCCTTTTGTTCAACTCCAAGGTTCTTTTGATTATCTTCAACAAGTTTTTATTGCTTGATTCTAATTGTCTTTTAGCTTGGGGATTGTAATTTGAAGCATATGTTAAAGTGATCCCATATTCTTGACACATGGCTAAAAATGGTTTACCTCGAAATCTCATTGCATTGTCAGCAACTATCTTAGCAAGCACTCCAAACCTACAAATAATATGATTCAAAATGAAATTCATGAAAATTTGGTGAGTTTCCTTCTTGGTGGGAATTTCCTCCACCCACTTAGTGAAGTAGTCAATGGCCACTAAGATCCACTTATGGCCTAAAATATAAGGATCTGAAATCTCACCAATGAATTACATTCCCATTTCTTAAATGGGGCTTCAACTTATGAACGATGCAAAGGAAAGGAATATGAAGGTTTCAGTCTTCGTGAGAAGCCTTAACCACTTTCACACCTTTTACCAACAAAGTAGTATCCTTGAAAAGAGTTGGCCACCAAGTAACTAGCCCTCAAGATATTATGAGCTATTACTCTCCCAAAAAAATGCCCCCACAAAATCCTCCATGGAAATCAACAATTATTTTTGGGGCTTCATCCTCGTGATGCATCTTAAGAAAACTACCTCGTGGTTTTTCTAAGTTAACCCATAATCGTGATAACATACTTGGGAAGATAACTTAAGTGATATTTTTGGTTATTACTCAAATATTCAAGACATTGCATATTTTTGAGATAAAAATGATGTCCTTGTACCATTCAAAATTTACCAGCTTTTCAAGGACATTTAACCTTTCTTCATCAACTTCATTTACCTCAACTATCTACGGGTTGATTTCTACCATAAGCTTTACTAAAAAAAGACCTCGACCAACTTTTTGGTTTTGATATCCATATCATACTACCGTAGCTTACTTACCCATCTACATCTCTTACTTGGAACCTCTATTTCTAATAGGTTATCCTTCACCATGGTGTGGGGAACATAGGCTATGCCTTAAAAACTCGAATATATGGCTTGAATATTTTATCAGCTTTAACCAAAGAAAATTCTTGTTTCTTCATGATAGTGTACCTTAGTTCTGCTCCTTGTAATGATTTACTAAAGAAAGCAATTGGCCTTTCAGCTCCTTCATCATCCATTTGTAATAGGACAAATGCAATGGTATTCTCAAAAGCAAAGGAAAACATTTGAAATCCTTTTTATAATCACGAGCTGCTAAAATAGAGGCAATTTTTTAATGCTTCTTTGATCCCAAGTAAAGGCTTTAACAACTACTTCTTCCCATTTGATAGTTTGATCTATCTCCAACATCTTTGGTAATTGGGATAGTCAATTCGAAAAGTTAGAGATAAATATCCCGATAAAGTTTATTTTCCCAAAAAGGATTGGATCCCCTTTTGGTCCTTGGAATAGGCACTTCGCTAATGGCCTCCACTCTTTCGGGATCAATCATGACCCCTTCTTTTGACACTATATGTCCAAGCATGACTTTGCATTTGAACCCCAAAATGACATTTCTTAGGATTTAATGAGATACCAAACTCCCGCATCTTAACAATATTTTTTCTAAGTGTTGCAGGTGGTCACTTCTTTTCTTGGAGAAAACTGTCATATCATCTTGATACACAACAATGAAATCATTAATGTGTCAAGAGAAGACAACATCCATTGCTCTTTGGAAAATTCTCTCGGCATTCATCGGACCAAAAGGCATTCTCGATATATACATAGGTTCCCCATATCCTTGGTTATATCTAGAGAAACCATCCAAAGTAGTTAAAAATCTGAACTAGTAACCAAGTAAAACATATTATCCATATTTAGTTGAGGGTAGTTATCTTTCATTGATTATCTATTCAAATTTGTAAAGTCCATGCACAACCTTATATCCCCATTCTTTTTCTAACATGTGTACCAAGTTTCGCAACCCATGAGGAGTACCTTGTAGGCTGTATAATTCCCCCATCCCTTAACTTTTTCAACTCCTCTTGCATTTTTAGGGAAAGGAGTGGATTGATCGGCCTTTGTTTCTACCTAAACGGATTGGAATTATCTTCCAGGGGAATTTTGAGCTGAAACAGATCTTCCCTATATGCTTTTAGTTCAAAATATGACCATGCTAAAATGAGTCTAGTATTTCTTTAACAGTTGGACATATGATTACTTTTCTTCCTTGCTCAAATTGCTACCTATCCATATCTTCAATGGTTTATCTTTTGTGCCAAGTTATGCTCTTCAACATCCTGCCGAGGTTGAAAGATGCCTATTGAAAATGCGATTAGCATTATCAAAATTTGATTCGAGCGCAACCAACCCTTTGGGAATAGTATTAGTTTTCAACTAAATAATTTCTTTACCGAACAAGGTCTCCTTTCCATCATCTAAACAAACCATTGGTTCCTAGTCTATACATTGATCGAGAATATTCTCCTTAGTTCTCCAAAACCATTGGACCTAGGCATCATCCGAACAAACACTTGCCAACACTTGATATTTTTAGGAATGGATGGCTAGGTTATAATCTCAATATCATACTCATAATAGGGGGATACTATATAATTTTCAGACCTTAATCCCAATCGCCAACTTGTCTGCTACAACATTGTACTTCCTATCATGATATATTATATTAAAAGAGTCAAACATTTCAATGAAATCCCAGACTAAATGATTGTACTTCTTCATTTTTGATTCTTTGTTACATACAACTTCCTAACCTATTTGACTATCAGCTCATAATCCCTTTTTAAAATGATATTCTCAACACCATATTTCCAAGAAAGTATTAAGCCCAAGAGCAGTGCTTTGTACTCTGTAATATTGTTTGTGCACTCGAATTTGAGTTTAAAAGAAAGATTAAACTCCTCTTGGCTAGGAGATATCAAAACCACACCAACACCATTACCAAACATTGAAGAATCTCCATCAAACAACAAAAAATAGGGAGAGCCTACTTGTTCAATACACTTGCACTCATCAATTTTGTGCTCTTTACAATTAGAAAAACCAAAAAAATTATCAACATCAACATCTGTGTACAATACTTCATAAGAAGCATTATTAGGATCCTCAATGAGATGAAAACTTTCTTCTCACCATACAACTTCACAAGGCTGCCCTCCATTGGTATGGTTACAAAATACATGTCTGTTTGCACAGTTCAACCAACACGAGCTTCCCACTTTCTAGATAACAACATCCCCCATTTAGCAGGATAGTCCACAATGACCACATCCAATGTTAAGTACTTGCCTAGATAAGATGCCAGTTGAACTACCAAACCCTTGACACATCTAATAATTGGAACTTCTCTTAAATATATGGCAAGATATGGTTCCCATAAGTTGTTGTTACTTTGATGTTTAACTCATTCATAACCTCAAGAGGAATTGCATTACATGAGGCTCCTGAATCAAACATGTAGTTGTGTAACAATCTATTTTTAAAAATCAGAGTAGTAAAAAATGGATCCACATTCAGGTGAGACTCTACCAAAGAAGTTCCCAAATAAACCTCGGTGGTTCCCCACTCCCGCAATGTTTGGGGTTTTTCTAATTCTTTCATAGTAGGAGAAACCTCTACATTGTTCGCATTTCTAGCCTAGGGAATCCTTTCTTCTTTGAATCCCAAATACTAAAAAGACCTTTTCTTATGCTCGAAATTATAAGCAACTCAACATTCGGAAAAATAACTTTGATCTAACTCAAGATTTGGGCAATGTCACGAGGAGCATATTTGGGTAAGGCATTATTTTGAGGGTTATTTACAACTTCATCGACATAATGGGATTTTTCACATTTTGAGCATGAGGTGGAATGCAGGTTCTGTTTGGGGAAACAAGGCATTAGCGAGATGCATCATTCTTAGGATTTGCTGAAAATTTTAGCACTTGTGTAAAAATGGGCAACTCGAAACTTCATATGATGGTTGGAATTGGTGAAGTATACCTAATCAAGGGGAGTTTCTTTAGACACTATTGTTACTTTTGAATTAATTAATGAATATATGAAATCTACAACTATGTGTGCTATTCCAAAACATAAAAATCACATAGTTTGTAATTTTTTTGACTATCTTCAAAGAAAAGAACACAAGGCCCCGAAGGAAAGATGTGTTGTCTTGATGAAGAAATCCAATCATGAGAATAGATGAAATGTTGAGTCTTGGAACAATAAACATAAGTAGAGATTATAGAATTTAGAGTTCATTACTGGAAGTTACAGGTATTATTAATGTTCTTTCCTTCATGATTAAGACATTCAATTATATTATTGAGTTGTTTAGTTCATTATACAATCCATACAGTAAAGTTGAAATGAAGAAAGAAATACACAACTCAATTCCGAATCTCACCTGTTTTATTCATGAGGAATTTTAAATGTTCCCACACAAGTTGTGGGATGTAGGTGAAAAGTAAAGTAAAACAACTAAAATATGAGGTACACAGGCATGAAAGAGAAAATATAGGAGTATGAGTCAACCCATAATTCCCTTGGTTCTTCTCCTTTGGTTGATGCATCTTCATCTTTAGCTTATTCCCTCTTCATCTTCACCACTGGAAAGAATATACCTGAAAAGAAGAAAAGAGAAAAAAATTATTAGTTATGAGCTCAGGGTTAATCCATATCCCTACATTTTCCTAATTCATGTATATGAATCTCTTAACAACATAATATATAGATTACTTGAAGATCATACTACATACATGATTTACTCACTCAGGATGAAGGGGAAAAGAGAAAATAAAACCATGGACATAAGAGAGGCCAAAAATCCTAAATTTTTTCTAAACATTTTCTTTAAGTGTGTAGGTACAGGTTGCAGCCAATGAAATAAATTACAGTCCTTATTATTATTTCAGATTGCAGATTTCAATTACTTCTATCCTATATTACATGAAGTAGAGTGAATGAAGAATACAACTCAAAGATTCAACAACTATTCTAGAGAGAGAAGAGACTTGCAGACAAAGTACATGTTTCAGATTACAACTAAAGAATAAAGAATTCTAGAAAAATTTGTATAGGGCTTCATCATGTAAAATGAACGTTTCAAATTTTCCAAGAGGGCACAAACACGCTACTATCAAAGAAGTATAGTACCTAAACAAAAGAAATTAGATTGTGGTATTTCAACAAGGAATTTGAATCAAGATTGCAGAATCAAAAGGAGTAAAGAATCTTGAATACCCATGCCAAAGCAAGGATACCCATATCGGGTCCTACTATCTCGAGCCATAAATTGAAAAATACAGATTAGGGTAAGGAACAATTTTTCACTGGTAGAATTGAAGCAAAACAAACCCTCAAAAAATCATCCAATTCAAAGCCAAAAGGGAGAACCCACAACAAGTTTTCGACTCAGAGATCAAGGTTTCACAAGAATAATCACATCTTAAGTACAAAATATAAAAGAATATGCCTCTATCATAGTTGGAAAATCAAAGAAACTAGAGTTTTAGAATTAACTACAATGGTGGCCTTTCTTTTTGTGCGATCCAAATATTTCATAATTGTCAGAGCTAAAATATGCAATTACCCACAACAGATCTGGGTCTATCTCAGAACAAGCTAAAATTTTAGAGAAGAGCACAATTACCCATGATGTAAAAATGCTAGATCTGGAGATATGATTCAAAAGTAAAAGGGCGAGCTAAATATTGATCAAAATAAGCAATATATAGTCGGAATATTAGACAAAAACACAAATCCACGACTACCTTTCTCAAAATAATGGTGTTACAGGTGTAAGAAAGCAACAGATGGTCATTTATACGTAACGATTTCAAGCTCACAAACCTTAATAATGGCATCCACTAAATCTACTCATACATACAAATATTTTGAAGAAAATATCAAACTCAAAACAATTCAACCATAAATTGATCAAGTCTTGCAAAGATAGGTCAGATCCGAACTCGAAATGGTTAAAATGGTGGTCATAATGTGAGAGAATTCCAAAGTTGAGCTCACACAGAGAAAAAAAGAATGGCGGAATGATATGAAAACTCATAATCCATGAAGTCTCCAAAAAATTCTCCAGAATAAAAATGCATTGTGATCTAGTAAGGGGCCGAGCTCTAAAGCTTCATCAATCGGCAGCCATTAATTTTTTTGCAGAGTTCATTTAGCTTGACTAGAGCTCAAGAATGAAAATGTAAAAGATTAGGATTCGAGTGTTTTACTCATCAAAAAAATAATCAACCTAACTCACTCTGAGTTAAGGATTAAAGAATTGATGACCACATATCAACGAGTACTAGCTCAAGAGCTTGACAAACGTCCACAATTTCGATGCAAACCACTATGGTTAGGTTTCACTAACCACATTCAATGCAAGTCAGAAACCCTAATCATGGGTTGGAAATCAATAGCGGTGGATCAAAAGTACAACAATCAATGCGCGAAATTGATCAAAAAATCGATGCAAACTCAACCTTTAGAGTTTATTAACCAAGGTGAAACGGCGGATCATTTTGATGAACTTATTTATTTTTCAATTTTGTGTAAATTGAGAAAAATTGTCCAAACCCACAATCCCACAGGATTACATGTGGTCCTTTTATCATAGAGGTTTAAAAGTGGAAGGTCGTAAGTATTTTTCCTTCAAAACTTTAAGTTTTGCAAAAAGAATAAAGTTTTAAAGTGTCTCGAGACCCCACTAATCCAAATTCACCACTGCCAAAACTCAAATCATTGATTCTATAAATCAACAACAGAGCATTGGAGGATTTTAAAACTTTGAGTCTTTTGAAAAGATTAAAGTTCTAAAGTATAACGTGATTCTGTTGAAGCATCGACAGTCAAACACATTGAAAAAATTTAATAGTGGATCGTTGGGTAAATCTTAGAATTTTAAGCTTTTTGAAAAAGGAGAAAAATTTTAAAATGATCTACGGGCCCACTAAAGGAAACTTATCCAAATTTTATGGAGAAGTCGGTCACCGACATATTTGGTACCTTTAAAACTTTGATCTTTTTGCAAAAGGAAATAACATTAAAAAGTTACCTAAGACTCCGCTGGTAAAAGCGCAAAGGCATAAAATTTACCCGCAGCTCCGCCAATTATTTCAAAAGTTAAGTGATTAAGCAAAAAGTCAAAATCGGGACTTTAGATCAATTTTGAAACTTTAGTCTTTTGGAAAAAGATATAAAGTGTTAAAATTCCTCGCAGGCCCGAAGGAGTCACATTTTCTTTTTCTGAAAGTCAAAGGTAGATCGAGGGAATTATTTTTTCCTTTGAGACTTTAGGCTTTTGGGAAAATAATTAAGGTTATAAATTTTCCTGAAACTCCGCAGCAAAATTCAAAGCATAAAAAGTCAAAGTATTGATTAAACCTAAAGGTTGCCAATCGGTTCAAGTCAGAACTTTGAACCTTTTTGTTTAAAAGGAATAAAGTGATGAAGTACCCCGCATCCCTGCAAAGGACCAAACAAACCATGTATCCATAACAGAAGCGGGAGTTTGGACCATCAGATTTTAATGAGAATTTGAACCCTTTGAAAAAATAATAAAGTGATTAAGTCACCCACGACTCTACCCAATCATCAAAAATTAATATCAGGGAAGCGGGCCACTGGGGTGTTTTAAGATTTTGATCCTTTTTAAAAAAGTGGCAAAGTATCAAAAGTAAGCCGTGATCTTGCTACGACCAGATTCAGACACATGTAAGGCCTAGTTTAAAATCAAATGGGTGGGCCTGATATTCAAAAATGCACAAATTTTATGAGAAATGATAACGAAGGATTTTCTATGCTGTTTTGGATCAAATTTGTCATACATGAGTAGTCTTTTTTAGGGTAATAAAATATAGAGTTCTATAGAGAACCTTCTACCAAGGTCGAAGATCACATCAATGACGGAATAAAAAAGGGGATCCGTTAGAAAGCTTGAACATTTATTAATGGCGGCCACAGGAAAAAATTTGTAGGGGATTTACTAGCTCAATTGGAGCTTAATAATTTAATTGCTGGATAAAGACTAAGTCTGCAATATTTTTATATCTGAATCTGAGTCCAAGTTAACTAGTTTCAATCATGGTCAATAAATAAATATTTTTTCTCACTCACAGAGAGAAAAGTAGCATACCTTTGTAAAATTCAGAAAAGGACAGATAAGCAAAAAGATGGTGTTTGCATGCATAGGAAGAAGACTTTCTTAGCAAGCAAAGCTTATTTTTAGCAAATCATCCACTCATGTTTTTCTTAAAAATAGACATGCTTTTCTTAAAAATAGATCAGTCAACTTTAGTTGACTAGTTGTAACCGATGGCTATTAATGCCTCTTTGTATTTGCATGTTTTATTTTTATTCCTTTATTTATTAATAGATGAAGGATAAAAATAGGATGCATGGGTGAGTACAAGATTTAGTCTATTTTTAGGAAGGGTGGGTAGATCAAATTTGCTATATATTGTGTGCCTTAGCAAAGCACAAGAGAGGTTTTTTATACGTGAGTGCTAAAGCAAGTTTTTTCGGTTTTACCCTCCGAATGTGAAGTATTTTTGCCTTTCCAATTTTTTCAGTCTTGTGTATGTTTCATTAAAATTGTGAATGAAAATTCCCTTGTTAATTATCTTACCCTATTGCATATTCAGTAATTTATGCATGATATTAATGTGTATGTTTAACTTACCAATATTTTTGTGATCTTATAACTCAATACATCAAGTGTTTACCCTTAATATTCTACAAAAATTGTTGGTTTATGCAACAAGAATTATTCCCATATTAATTGTGCATATACTTAGTCAAATCCCCACAAATTTGGTGTATCACCTTAGTTTTAATTATTTTTCAGTCATCTTTTACCCGTAACCCTACAAAATTCAAATTTAGGATACATCAATAAGGAACCAACCTTGATACTGGAGACTCACCTAAAAATAGGTATACCCACAGACCTAAGGTGTTTCCATTGTATCTATGAAAGAGAGATCAATTTTACAAGCTTAGAACACCTACATCCATCTCTCTACAGGGTGCAATTTCAAGAGATAACATGAATTTCCTTAGGGATATTGGTGAGAACTGGAATTTTATATTTGGCTTGTGGCCCTACCCCTTTTATAACCTTACTTCTAGTGTTATCTTCTTTTCTAAGGAAACTAGTGCATTTATTAAAGATTGCTGTCCTCTTCGAAACGGATTCCTCCATCATATTTTTAATCATTAATTCCCTCAAGTACTCAAAATCATGATTACGAAAATCAATACATTTTACAATATCAATATAAGAAAGTATTAGTGGGAGCAAGAGGTAATACTCGGTGCATGCAATCCTAGAAACTTTTAGCAATTCTTGAACTAATTAATTCGGTTGAAGTTTCTCCCGTTTTGAGTTTGTAGAGCATCCAATCATGCATACATCATCATCCGACTCATCATCATCATCTTCCTCAACATATTTTTCTTCATCACAAGGTGAATGTGGCAGAAAATATTAATCACACCATTCAATTACATGGGCTTCTTCCACATTTGTAACCCTGGCGGTGAGAGGATAGACACCAATATATTTTGTTGGGGATGTATATTTTCTATTCCCATGGGTCCCTTACCTATGTCATCAGATGTATGATCACCTCCGGGATGATTTCCAAATATCTCTTGACCTTGCGGCATGTGTTGACCTTGGGAGGTCTATCCTAACCCCTTTTCTGCTCTGGCGCTTTATATGATATCTCTTTGAAATCCTTGGGCAATTTTTTAAAACCTCCTCCAGTTCCATAACCTTGCTTGACCGAGGTTTTTATAGATTGATCAATTTAACACCCTCCCTCTTAGGAGGCTTACCAATAGCCTTGATGTTATTTTCAATCAGTAAAGCCATCTTAAAGGCTTGCCTCAAAGTTCTAGGTTTTTGTCCCTCAAATAATAAGCTTCCTTTTTGTCAAATGGATCGAATATTTTATCGGACATGATTCATCACATGGACTTAAGTTTACAAGTATCCTTCTCAATGTCTTATTAAACCTTGTATTGAAATCATGAACATATTCTTTAGGGTTTTTCTTTATATTTGTAAATTTAGACTAAAGAAACCTTGGATCTTTTTATCTCCATAGTGCAATCTAAATGAAATTTTCATTTCGTCCATGAATCAATTGGATTATCTAGAAAATATTTATACCACTCATGTGCATCCTCCTCAAGAGTATGAATAAATAATTTTATATACACATCCTCAATTTCAATCTCAATGTCTTCCATCATATTGACAAAAAGCTTTAAATGTTGATCACCAGTGATAGCATTATTACCTTGAAACTTTGGTAGTCTATTCCTAACATCTTGTGGCACTGCATTTGGATATCTAGCCATACCTCTGAAATTTATAGGACAAAAAGTATTCACAACAAAAAGACGTCTAGGCGTAGGTTGGGCCATATTGCCTTGAGGAGGTGAATTTACGGGAGAAACAATATGATGATGAACATAGGGCCTCGAAGCATAGGAATATGATTTTTAAAACAAATGTTCTCTATTGACTCAACTTCATGAACAACCCTATCAACCTTGGAAAACATAGAGACAAAATGAGAAGCACACTTTTCAGATACAAATGAAGGCCCCTCTCCAGGTTGGAGAATTTAGATCAATATAAAAATTACCTAGTTCGAGAATCACTCGAAGATGAATAGTAATCCTCAACCAAGGCTAATCACTTTTCAAAACCGATAACCCCTTGCTTGATTTTTGATCTCCAACTACTTTGAGACTTTTTTCCTTCGAACTTGTATTTCTCGGTTCTAGAAACAACTTCCTAGTAGGATCCTTAGTGAAGAAATATCTTCTTCCATCTAGCTTTGCAAATATTAGTGATAAATTTCACTCGATAATAGGTTAATACACTGGTATTTATCAAATTCAAATCAACACGGAGTCACCACTAAGGATTTGCACCCTAGTTGTGTAAATAAACTATAAATGACCAGTCAAATGTCTATCAACACTTAATTCCTGCAAAGCCTAGTAGATTTGACCTTCCTTTACCAATATTTATCAATGATGCTAAAATTCAATGAAATAACCACTATGAACTTGAAATATTGCACAATGCACTTGCTACCTAACACAATTCTCACAAATCTTGACATAGGATTACGTTTAAACAATGTATTTGTACTTAGATCATGTAAGAAACATTACGGGGAAAATTAAATTTCAACTAGAATCAAAAAGTCCTCTCGTAGTTGCGCCAATCTAGTGTTGGTATCAAAAGTGATTCTTCGTAGAAAGCCAAGAAGCATCATAGATTTAACAAGATTCTCAGAGACATAAAAATCATGATATATGTCATTTTGTAGCGGGGAGGAGATTCAACCTGGGTCTTCTCATAATAAAATTGCAAATACAACTAAAATATCATAGGGATAATATCATGTGTGATTCGAGTGATTTCAACATAAGATTCGCAACAGAACAAGAAAAACTACTTGAAAACAATTTTGAAATAAAAGAAAACACAATTTTGCCTAAGATCAACACAGATTAAATCAAGATTTATTAGATTCGTCATCAAGAGAAAGTTTCAAACAATCTCAGATCTTGTCAATGGTTGTACACTTGAAACCATCTTGATGTGATCAAATCTAAAACATGGGAAATTAATAGGTTTCTCAAGAAGATGGGATTTCTCAAATTTCCTCGTAATAATTAACCCTGACCATTTTCATGACATGATAATGCCTTTTTATAGAACTCATTTACATTAAATATTTCCCCAAACAAAGAATATTTGAGGAACCTTTGTTGCACATATTTGATCATGATTCAAAAAGAGTGATGTTTAATGATTTACAACAAAAAGTTACTGTGTGTTCAAAAGGAAAATCTCTACAGATATTTCTACCGATTGTTTAATCGGGACATCCGGTTATCTCTTTTGGCCACACGTTTTCATCTTTCATGCTTATAACATTCTTCTCATTATTTTCCTCTCGTAATTTGCTTTGTTAGATCTTTCTCTACTAATAATTCGCTTTATGTAGGTGCCCGAGTAACTCTGTTTCATCATTTCAACTTTCACATCCCAAATTTACAAATCGAGCTCCACAATCAATTCAATTTCACTTCGTGATAAAAATGACAACATATCATCAAATTTGGAATGAAAATGACATGAATTTGCATCTCTTGAAACTTTATAATGTTATTTGGCAAAACCAGATGCATTGCACAACAGCCATTGATTATGCATTTCTCAACTTTAAATTAGAGACGTCCACGTGGGAAGATCTCACTAAAATCGAGGATACCTTTTGCATTTTATGAAATTTTTCCACAATGAAATACATGATGACACATGCTTAATTTTGGGCATGCATAAACTCATTTTTGAAACTTTACCAAAAGGCAAAATTTCCAATTTTCCTCCATTGATCCGCCCTCCCTCTTAGAAATTTTTGATGTGAGACCTAATCCATAGTCCTGACTCACTTTTAAACTTTTGCTCAAAAGGAAAAATTCAAAATGCTCCGATGCTCTGCTCCGTGCTTTGAATTTTCAAAAAAAAGGCGTCTTTGGCACGTGAAGATCTTCAAAGTCCCTCGAAATACAAATGTGGCAAGCCGTTTCTTTACCTGAGGATACGTTTCATTTTTACTTTTTTTATGTTCCAAAAATGTTTTGCCAAACACCGTTTCCTTCTCTCTGACTTTAATCTTTTTAAATACAAATGATCCATTTCTCTGCCCTTGAATTTTCAACCTACCACATGCGGGCCTTAGTCATTTATTTTACCTTTTACTCTTTTTCCCATAAATCCTTAAAGCACAAAAAGGGCCTCAAATCCACAATCACTCAACTACCGACACGTGTACACCTTTGGGGAAAAAAAGTAAGAATTTTCTCTGCCTCTTTAAATTTTAACTATCCAATCAGCATTTAATGGAGCCACAGGACCAATTCAACCCTTTTGAAAACATAGAAAAAATGAAAATTTTATAAAATAAAGCCAATTAGAGAGAGAACATATGTTTTTTTAGATGTTGAGATATAAAGGACCATCAAATTTTTTGAAAATTTTTCAACAAGGATATAGAAATTGTAAATAATTCATGAAAGTCACAACATAGAGAAATCGACAACAACATGGCGAAGATAAAACTCGTATATCGGGGAGATAGAAAAATTGCAACCACGTAGACCGAAGAATTCTTTGAACAAATTGAGAAACCTTTACATGAGGGACCATACCCTAGTACAAAAGGGTCAAATACCCAAATACAACAACATAGCACAAAAAGGAAGGTTTGAAAATATAGATAGTCAACAAATCCCAACCAATATAAAAAATAGCAAGTCTGTAGCCAAATAGAAATCTGCGCTTGAGAGAAGAAAAACTACCTTAGAAATAACAAGCCAAGAACCCGGATAAAGCAATAAAAGAATAAGGAAGGACAAAAGTCAAATCTTGTATGATTTAGTTTAATGTGAACTTTCTTCCTTCGCTCTACCACCGTTGAATCCTTATTAAATTATTCTGCAAATATCAGAAGAACTCCTTAAATATTCTTAATGGGATTGTGACCCTTTTACGACACATCATCTATCTTAGTTTCCAAAACAACTGATAAGGTAGAAGAAATCGAACAAAACCTTTAGAGCCTGGATAGTTATAATTTGACTCATTCTGTGGAAGATCATCTGATGGGTTAGAAGTGTCCTCAACCAAGTCGGAATAGGGGCTAATTGTAAGATGTTCTAGTAAAGAATCCTTCCACTATGCAATTTATTCCTTGCATTTAGAATGTGTCCATTCTTGCAAGAGATGCCCTTTTTGATAACATCATCGACATCTAAATGCTAAACCCTCATACTTAATCCTCTAAGCCCAATGTTTTTCACCTATCTATAAGTTAATTTATGTTGGAACAAAATGGGATGTATCGAGATCAATCAGAATCCTAGCATAAGTGCTATGATTTTGACCCGTGGATTTATCATCTTCTTTCAAGTAGATCCCATGGCATCTCCAATAGGAAAAAGGAAATATTTATTGCAAATCTACAAAGGGGTCCCAGGAAAGTAAATACAAACCGGGTGGAAATAAAAGGAGTATTTTAAAGGATCAAAGGATGGGTACCATGGCTTGAGCATGATACCATGTTCTCCCCAAACCCAATACTTTTCATAAATTAGATCTCTATCCCTAGGGTTTTCAAAAATAACAATAAAATAGGCTTTAATACAGGGGTAAATTTCAATATTACCCATAATCACTTGTCTCCATTATCTTGTGAAATATAGTCGTGAGTTTGTGACATTTGGGAAAGAGCTTGTGAAATTTGCAAATGATTCCAACTTAGACAAGAATCACCTCCTTAAGGACTGTTGCAGTAGATCCTCCTTGATCTTCAACACAGTAGATCTCAATATGCTTTACACTATTTTTTTCATTTGAGATGACTGCAGAAAAATATTTGGGGGAACCACCTTTCCCCAACTTTGTAGAGGAATCACCTTCCCGTATCCACTAGCTTCACCAATCCTTCCCTAAATTCCCGTAGCCTTGCCACTTCCATTAATGGAGCCTCTAAAGGAAACTCGAATCCGGAGAAGTCTTTCTCTCCATTTTATCATGCGAAACCTCACTTTCTCCTCCAAGCATCATTCACCCTTGTTTATCCCGATCCAATCCATATCCATGTTTGAGAGTGGGCATTCCTATCATTTTCATTTCTATAGTCTCCCTAGATGGCGTTGCCTCTGACAATCGAAGCATGTGCCCTACAATCCATTTAGGGATCATTTAGGTTTGGGAGGAGAAACAAGGTTAATCAAAGATTAATTGAGAATGTTTTTTCGATTTTGTTGAAGGAGTGAAACTAGGATTCATGAGAAACTGATGGTAATGATAAACCCCATATATAAACAATTAATTATTGTGAAACCTTCCATGTAATCAATATGAATTTTCAAAAGATATGGTTTCTAAATATTCTCTTATCTACTTTGATTTTACCCTTCGTAATAATATTGTTCTGTTAGTTCGACAAACTATTTTAATCTAAAGATTATTTCTTTGTATTAATAATATTCTCTTAATTCCAAAACTATATCAATTAAATTCTTCTCAATGATTTCAAAAATGTGTATTACTGCATGTAAATATCTAATACTGAAGTTGTTTAGAGATTTTTGACATTCATAAAGAATTTGTATTTACCTCATATACACACCACCCTTATAACCAAGATGAATCCCTCGCCAATAGACCATGGGTATAGTTCAACGTACATATATGTGAATTTATAAGATTCACTTTAGAGGGAGGGAATGTTTCACGTCACCTACACAATATTATTACATTTAGGTGAATGGAAGTCCATGTAAATATATTTAGCTTTATTCAATGTTTTTCTAATATTAGTCTCCTTAGGATTCACATTAATAGATATATAGATAAATATTATTTATTAAATTATTTTATTTAAAGAATGTTATAATATTATAATACTACTTAATTTATATTGAAATGAAAATTTATATTTTTTTAATTTAATATTGAAAATTAAATAAAGATTATAATTCATATTTAATATTTAAATTTTATGACCAATTATACCTTTCTAATAAATTATTTGTCACTATTATTTATCAATAATGCATTTCAAATTATATATATTAATATAATTATATTTAAATTAAAAAACAGATTTTATTAATTTTAAGAATTTTAAAAATATATTTCAATATATTAATATATTACCTAGACGTAACTTTGTAAACAATGACAATCTGATTATAAATTTACAAATTGTAGTGGACGTGTATGTCAATTTTTTACAAAGTTAAAATCTTTTTTAAAAAGTAAAAATGGCCATCACATTTAAAATTTTTTAGAACCATTATATGGCTGTACCAATAAGATTCACTTAAATTTTTGAATAGATCCCATTTTATTCATCACATTAAGTAACATTAAGAATCACCTAAGAATTTAATATTTTTAAAGTATTCTAACATAAAATTTATCTTATCATTTTAATGTTGAAATTCTTTGTTAAGTTCAACTGGATTATATATGGTGAAATTTCATTTTGTATGCCTTACTATTTTGCCATTTCCATGTATAATATTATTATATAAGTGTTAGATTATTTAAGCTTTGTTTTTATATTGTTTTTGCAGATTAACCACTTGGTTGGATGGTTGGAATACTTGTCCAATATGTGACTGTACCATGTCCACCTATATATATTGCATTACTTGCATTGAATAAGGACACATAATATGTATGAGAGTCAAGATTTTGTTTATGATGAGTCATCATTTGACTCATTCTCACACAAAGAAGAGTTAGTATCGAACTCATCTCATATATTACTCCCACACTCAAATGATGAGCATGGAGATTCTTCACATAATAAAAATGATCTATAAGGAGAATTATTTGTTGATGTTGGTCATTTGGAAAATAAGTCTTCACATCAGCAACATAATCAACAATCAAAATGAGTCAAAACCACCATAAGAAACTACCATATGAAATCTCTCGCAGATACTTCTCAAGGATTCAGAATGTCAAGACTAACGATAAAGCATGTAAATCTCACACTTATGAGTTCAATAGTTGATAGAACAAAACTTTATATAATTCAAGAGGCACTTAGTCAACGAGAGTGGATAAAGTCCATGGACACAGATTGTGAATCCTTGATTCAAAATCAAACATAGGAACTTGTCCATCTACGTAAAGGAAATAAATCCATTGGTTAGAAATGGATTGGAAAAACAAAATACAAGGAAGATGGATCTATCAACAAGTACAAATCACATCTAGTTATAAAGGGATATGCTCAATAAGAAGGAATTGATGATTAAGATACCATTGCACCCAAAATGAAGATCAAACACGAGAATAATTGTTTGTGTACTAGAAACACAAAAATGATGGAAAATTAGTCGAGATGGAAGCAAAAAGTGCTTTCTTGAATGGCGATCTCAAAGGGAAAGTTTACATGACCCGGTAAATAAAGTTTTTTCAATCAGCACCACCCTAAAAAAGGTATGTTGTCTAATTAAGTCTCTTTATGTATTAATCAGTCCACAAGGCATGGTACATTAAAAATAGATGATCACATATTGAAACATATATTCACTCATAGCCCCTTTGATTCAAATCCATATATAAAAAAAAGGTTTAGAGATTGTCATTTTGATTTTTTATGTTGATGATCTTGTGATCACATGGAGTTTATAGAATGTCTCCAAAGATGCTAAGAATGATCTAAATAAATCCTTTGACAAGAAATATTTTGGGGTACTTCACTAGAGTCTTAGCCTAGAGATATGACAGAAAAATAATAACATTTTTTAGATCTCCGAGATGAAATATGCCAAGATGGTCATAGAAAAGTATGGGATGTACGATTATGAACATATGTCTACTCCAATGGAGAAAGGTTTGAAACTTTCTATATTCTAGGATTAGGTCCGAATTAAAGGTTGGGAGCGCCTAGGCAATAGTTTGAGTGGGCACCCTCCTCAAAAATTTATTTAATATTTTTCCGTAAGGTAAATAAATAAAATTTGTCTATTATTTTGTATTTTTAAATTTACATCATGGTCATAATAAAATAATAATAAAAATATATTATTAAATTATCATGGAAGGGTGAAAAATATTCTGTGGATAGAAAAAATTAATTGTAGGAGATGTTCAGAATGCAAAAAATACAATATTTTATACAAGGCTTCTTACAAGTCTGATTTACCCATATCCAGTAGGTGACAAGAACTCTATCCTGAAATAAAACACCATTTTTTTGCAAAGAAACAAAAATATTTATGTAGCTCCCATGGTTTTGTGAAGAGTTGTATTTGGACTAGCCCTACAGATTCCTCCATAACAAAATAATAGAAATTTTCCCCAAAAATTAAGAATAGAAAATTAAATACTTTTTTCCTTTAATTATACTCACCTCTACTAGATACACCAGCAACATTATAAAACATACATTAACCTTTTTCTAGAACGAATTACACACCTACATAATTCGGAGCTACATCAGAGAATAGGTAATAATACCAAAAAAATCATATGTGCTTATAAATATGTGATATTTTCTTTTACTTGCAAAAATATTACAAAAATTTTCTACGTGTATGCGTGAAATTTATGTTCTTTGTACAATAAAATTTATAAATGGGTTTATCAATATTAATTCTTCACAAAAATTATTTAAAAGTTAAGTTCTAAAATTAACCGACAAAAGGAAATTTTTAGATTTAGGCGCCACCTTACTATCTTTGGCGCTTTAGGAAACTACTTAGTTTGCCTAAAGATTAATCCCCCTCTGCTAGGATTCACATCAATTAGATGGTTCTCAATACGAATCTTGTTAGAAGTTTCATTTACTTGACTTATACCAAACTCCGACATATGGTTTTGTGTCAGCTATCTTTCCATTCTGTGCACAAGTCAAGAAATGTCACCGAGCAACAAATAAATATGTTTTGAGATATGTCCAAGCTACACTTGATTATTTGAAATATTATTTTTTCTTGCAAGGAAATGACAACTCAAACTATGTTAGATCTATGGATGAAAGGAGATAAACTATAGGATATGTTTTTTCACCTAATATCTGAACATATCTCATGTATTATCAAGAAACAAATTGAGGTTTCTCTTTCATCCACTAAGGTAGAGTATCATACTCCATAAGTAGATGTGTGTGAATTGATTTGGTTACGTCACATTATTGATTATATGGGCATTCATGAAGAAAACACACACATCATTCATTGTGACAATCATGGTGTGTTAAAGCTTGTCAATAATCTATTTTTCTAGAAAAATAACCAAGCACATTGAGGTTGAATTTCATTACATTTGAGAACAAGTTTGGAACTACCACATCCACCTCCAAGATTTACCCACATATTCTCAAATAGCATATACACTCACCAAAATCCTTTGCAAAGTAAAAATTGATTTGTTTCGGGGTACATTTGTACAAATGTAATGCAATAAGAGGAGATTGTTAGCATAGTTAAGATTTTTATTACATTGTTTTTGTTAGTTAGAACCACTTGGTTGGTTGGATAGTAGTCGAGACATATATATGTAACTATATTTTCTCCACCTATATATATTTCATTGTTTTCATTGAATAAATTAATACAATTTTCTATTAAGATCTAAAATTAGATTTAAGCATGCTCTACTAGGAAGATTTTTGAGATCCAAAACTAACATTGAGGCCTTGAGAAACTAGACTTAGAGAAAATGGAGGAAAAAGGAAAAGCTGAAGTGATTGCTTTGGCCAAGTAGTCATATTTTTTAACACTTTGCTATAGTAATATTTTCTTATAATTTTACTTACGAGCCCCTAGTTATTTGGAAGGAAATATTTTATATTGATCAAGTGGAATCTTAGAAGCTTCCATCGATGTATTATTAGTGTCTATCTTGTATGGGTCAGTTTACCTACTCTTCTTGTGGATTATTGGGAGAAGGATGTGATTCTAGACATGGTTAAGGAATTGAGGGGAGCTGATGATTTATCCTACTACTAGAGCTTGCATAAGGATGATATACGCTAGGTTCAACATTAACATGTATGCAAATAACCAAGCCCATGTCTCCATCATAATGGTTACCAAAATGGTGTTTGGACTCAAAAATTCCGTATGAGGATTCAAATGTCTTCTCGCCCAAGAAATTGCATAGTGGCCATGGAGTTGGGCAATGTTCTACTACTAAATCATTGGAAAAAAGGGAGAATGAATAGTGAATGCTGATAAAATGGTGGCCATGGTGGCATAGGATCATAAAAATGGGGGTTGGAATCCTTTTGGTATAAGGGTTTGTTCTTTACAAAAGGGCCAGTGAATATTATCCTTCCTCTGAGCCCAGTTTTGAAAGTTGGGATTAATCTTGTCTAGTGGAGTATGACCATGATGGGGTATTTTCATTTGGCAATGGTTGGTTGCCATGCTCAACGTTATTCTTGATCCATAAATATAAAATGTATTTTTATGGAAAAATGATGGAATTGGTAGTTTACATTCTGAAATAAAGTAAAAGAAGGGAAAATTTTAGTGGCGAATTTTCATGAACTCGCGAATATTAGGGATTTTGGAAATTTGAAATGGCTAATTTTCAGCGATCGGTTCCCGTCAATTCGCTGAAAATTTCCATTGATAAGTCATTTATATGGGTGAATTCACCTACTATTTATATGTTAAATTAACTTCTCGCATGTATTTCACAAAATAATCATTTCCTATCATCGTACCTCATCTAAGAAAATTGTGCCCTGTGAAATTGCCTTTACCACGAAACTTTTTCAAAAATTCGCCATTGATTTGAAAGTCAATTTTGGAGATTCACCACTCATTCTAAACTATTTTTTTGGAGGGTGGGTCTTAAAATGAACCCCGAGTGAAAGATCGACGAAAAATCCAATTTTTGCATTACTAGAGAACAATAAAAATTTCATATGGATTATAATGTAATTAAAGTAAACATATGAATTATATTGAATCTAGAAGGGAAAATTGTAGACTACTTCATCGCTAGGTTGAAAACTTTCAGGAGGAGGCATTTTCTCTATGACAAAGAGTATTAATGAAAATTAAAAGAAGTGAAGTGTAATACTTTTTTCGACGTTACCCAGTTCTGCCTCGGTGATCATGTCGCTAAGCGTGTAATGGTTATGTGTGCCGTTGGACCGTAGGTCGACTTCGACCTTGTTGGAGTTAAGGATTAGCATCCTTCCTCTCTATTTTCCTCCCCATGTCATTGTCGATGCCTCTAGATCTTGTGGCATCCTTTACGATTATCATATTAAAGGAAAATCATGTTCTTGAATTCTATAGGTGGCTTGTTTGATGATTTGGTGTTGTTAGGGTGTGTCCAGTTAAAAGGAATATCCATATAATAATAATTATATTGAATTGTCGATCTTTGAGTATTATTATTATTATTTGTCGAGCTTTATTGTTGGTAATTATTATTATGGTTAATAATTACTTTAAGTTGTAATAATAAATAATAATAATACAAGTATTTTAATTGTCGGTCGATGCTTATTTCATTATTTTACTTTTTCTAGTTATCAGTATCACTATTTATTATCGTTAAACTATTTTATTGTTTTATTGGTCGTCATGCAGATCAAGCCTTGGTTCCCAAATGAAGGGGTTTCCCCATTATGGCACCATGCTTGGTCATAGTCCTATGTTTGAGTTTGAAGCTCCAACCTCCATTTTGTTTCTCCCCCTTTTGGCTCCACGCATACTTAGAAATCTATGGCAATTTAATAAAGGAAAATTTTGTAGAGATTTTTTTCACCCACGGACTTTCCATCCCTTATGGTAATTTATCCTTCTTGTTTTTGTGTGGGAAGAAGCTTATACTGCTGCGGCACTGGGAGTGGTTGGCCCCTACCAGGTTTAGTCCAATGCATTAATTTTTTTTCCCCTAACCATATACCTTCCACCTTGGCTGACCAAGCCTCCTCTTGTGCCTTATTTTATAGATAATTTAATTATAGAATTTGGATGCATTTACCCACTTTGGCCACTTTTGTTAGCGCCCCACCATTTAATCCTCCTAACGGCTGCTTGTGCCACTTTTATTGTTTTGTTTATGACCTACTTCTCATTTTGGAAAACGTTTTTGTTTTTTAGATAATTGGTCACGCCTTGTTTCATGGTGATCACTTAGCTTTCTACTATTGATTCATTTTAATGTATGACCTGGATTTTGGTTGGTGGCTTGCATACACCAATTTTGGGACTGGTTGTCTCCTTTTTATTTCACTCTAGCTCTTGTTGCATACTGCAAATGTACCCCTGGTGTTGACTACATGCTTGCTAGAAAAGGGTGAACTGAGAAAACAATGAACACGTTGGTTTCTTAGGATGAAGAAGGATTTTTTTGAAGATCCCTATTTGTGTAAATCATGAAATCATGGTGTTTCCTAGAGAGCACATCTCTTGAGGAATTTGTGAGTATTTTCCACTTCTTGTGTATCCCTCCACGTTTGCATTCACAACTCTTGAGAAGCTGCAACTTCAGCTGAAAAAATGTGTGTTTCCCTACTCTAACTGTCACATTTTTACGTAGGATGGGAGTATGTTTGTAAGGTTGTGGGATGGGTTTTCCCCTATCCCTCATGTGTTCCTGGGCCTTTCCTATAAATTTGTTTTGTGTTTATATTATTGTCATGGTAGTCATTGTGACCTCAGTCCATTCAATTAGATGCCACTCATGAAATGGAGCTCCCTTCCTATGTCTAAGTATGGACGTCAAGGAGGATTGGGTGCCTATCTTGCAGATTTGGGGAAGAATCTTGGATTTGATGTTGCATGCACTGGTAGAAATTGTTTGCAAGTGTTGGAGCTCATTACAGGCATGATAAATACTACCATCTGAATTTTATGCTACCTTTAACCATACCATGAAATGAATTACTTTTACTTGCTGAAATGGTAGTTTTCTTAGAACTCTATGGTTGTTATGTTGTTGATTTCAGCCTTTTGGCTATACTTCTAGTTTCTCCATGTTCTCTTTGATGGTTTTAAACAAATTTCCTTGAAATTTATCGACCGCATATGGATTTTTACCCGATATCTTGTTTATTTCTTGCTTTTGTTTTGTTCCATTGGTTTCTAGGTATTATTTGGAACTTGAAAGGGAAGATAGTTTTTCATTTTTCCCTTGCAATAGTGATCTAGGTGTTTTTGTTAATAGATATAACTTTGGATCGAATAGTATGTTTCTTAAGCTGTAGAGTTATGCTATTATTTGAGTGACTAAGGAAAATTTACCCTCTTCTAGGTGTCGGTGTTTCATTATTATGATTAACCATTTGAAATCTTGGCTTCTATGTCAGTGATACTTCAAGCTATTGGTCCGAACTTGGTTTGATTTAGCTGTTGGTAGAGCAATTACTTGTATTTACCATGTAATGTGTATGCTTCTAGTTTACAAACTAAAATTTGAAATTCCTATCTCCTCATTAGCTTTGATTGTTTTATTTTTGTTCTCGACCTTGTTGTCAATTAGAAGTATGGGCTTAGCTTATGATTGTTTAAAATAAATAAATAAATAAAATATAACCCTTATCCATTTGTAGGGATCTGTCACTTTTAATGACAGGTTGATACCGAGTTATCCTTGTTCAATCAAAAGGTAATTTTACAAAACTATTTCGAGAGTTAGATCTGGAATGTAGTGGATTGCAAAGGGGAGTGTGTTTTATGTTAACTCCTAGTTTCCACCGTAAAAATATTACATCCGTGGTAATGTGGTAGTTGCAATGTTAGCTCTCATAAGCTTAATAGACAAGTAATGAGACGTAAAATAGCACTGTATTTTTGAGATATGGCTCAAGACTCTTGTAGAATTCCTATAACCTTTGTCTCGTGTCATTATATAGTCGTAGATAGTTTTGCTAGTTCTTATGGGACGTAGTTGGGTTCAGAGCTGCTTCGTATGGAACCCTTGTTTAATATTGGTAGCATGTATATAAGTTGTATTAAACCTAGTGTAACTTTATTGACGAAAAACTTAGTAAGACCGTGGCATTAGATTAGATTTAAGTGTTGACTTTTGAATATGGGTTACTTATTTTATCGTATAGTATGATTGTTTTTCTTGTTATGGCTAGATAATCAATTTTTTAGAATTTGTCATTTAAAACTTAATCAGTATGCTTTATCTAGTGATAAAATGTTGGGTTTTGGTGGGGCTATTTTTAATCGATAAATGGTGGTTAAGTACATGATATTGGAATTATAACTTTCATTCTATTGGATCCTATGACTTAGTTAAGGAAATGTTGATTGATGTTCGAGTATTAGATTTCAATTATATGATTGAAATATCAATACACCTGAAACTTTTGTGAACTTATCGGGTCATTAACCCTACTTAAATGTTTTTAAGCATGATCATAACGGGATTATTTTGGTTTCCTTCTAATCCTTGATATGGTATAAATTTCTAGCATGATTAGTGGTGTTGTTAGTGTTTTACTTAGCTCCTTTTTGTGGAATAAAATATTCTTTTATGATTTTTAATGGTAGTATTCTATTTCTTTTTGTATTTGTTAAAATGCTCAATTCTCATAACCGACTCAAGGTTGATAATTTGTTGCACATGGATTTTGCAAGTAGATGAGGGAAAAAAATTGTAGAAAATTGGATCAATCTTGGCTATGAAATTTCTTTTGTATGAATGCTTATGTTGTAAAACTCGGAATGAGTTTTATGGAATTTTTAAAGGAAGATTAGTGCATTAGCTTTATATTTTGTGGATTAATGTTTTCTTAACTACCAAACCTTGCCTTGTGCTTACTATCATGGGAAAAAATAAAATTGGATCATCCTATTTTTATGAGTGGTTTTAATGTATTTTAGAAATTCTAAGAATAGTATAACATGTTTGATCAATGTTGTTACCTTCATGTTATCTAGTCATAGATCCATAGAAATGATGTAACCATGTTACTTTAGTTGGTGTAATGGTAAGCATTTTCTTGAGTCAAAATGTTGCATCGTGAACCTTATAGGTCATGGCATTAATGCAATTATAGGTATTTTGTAGGGGTTTATATTCCTTATAAAAGTTATATATATATATATATATATATATATATATATGAATAAATTAATGTAGTTGTGATCTACTTGATAATATTTGATCCCTTAAGTGATCGAGAGAGGCTGGTATTTTGTAAGAAAATATATACCTTGTTTTCCCCAAACTAAATTAGTCAACATTATCCTTATTTTGGTGAGTCCTTAAATTATCTTAAGGATAACTAAACAATTATATTTTGGAAGATGAAAATTTATAATAAGTAGGAGGAAATTGATTAATAAACCATGCAATCTATCTCTCCGTTTGAAACATAAATTGTATACTTTAAACAAACTTGTGTTGTGAAGCCTGGTAAAATTTATAATCATTACGGATAAAACTCTTAGCTTTGAATAAAATCCTAAAGGATAACTAATGAGATCTTAAAGATGAACCCATTTCGATCTTCTTCCCTAACTTCTTTTAAAAGTTCTTTGTAATCTTCTCTTAAGTGTTGATAAATGTTTAACCCTTGCACAAGGAGGTTATAATTCTGAATCTAAATGGTACCTTCCCTCAACTAGAGCTTGTGCTCATCACCTTGTGCAATGGAGGTAGGAAAAAAGATTCAGTATCTTGAGTATGAATAAATAACCTTTTGAGAAATGGAAAATGTTCTTTTTAAATCAAACAAATTAAGAAAGTTTTGACATATTCTCAATGATACTCTTTAGAAAACTTGATCTTAAAAAAATTAGTCAATAAGTATAAAATAAAGAATATCTTGCTTTTGAAAGAAATTGTATGAATCATTACATGAATATTATAAGAACGTAAGTGAAGAATTAAGATACATTTTAGTAAACAAGAAACCTTAAAAATAATTTCATCATGGGATTCCCCTAAACGTAAGTTAAGAATTAAGATACATTTTAGTAAACAAGAAACCTTAAAAATAATTTCATAGTGGGATGCCCCTAAACGTAAGTGTGTTTTGTGGTTGGACATGTATGTGATGTTCACAAAATGAGAAGTGAAAAATTTCATGTTGAGTATCGTATATTTCTTTTTACCTTGGTGGTCAATGTTGTTTCAAGCCTATTGTGAGTTGGTGGTAGCCATTCTGATCTCTTATTGTGTCCTGTAAACTCCAACCATGTCAAAAAAAAAAAATTATCTGAGTTTTCCGTGTTGTTTTTGTGTGTGTTTTTAGAAAGTGTTACATGAAGTAGTGGAGATATTATGTAGTACCAAATGATATTGTATTCTACATAGATCATTTTTGTCGTTAAAATGTGCTGACAGGAAATTGGAAGTTTCTAAACATGACAACTATACCCCTATGGTAAATTTTTCATTCCTAGGTACTCCAGTCAAATCCATTAGTCCGATCACCGTCTATTTGATGTCAAATTTGTCCCCTAGGTGATTTAGTAAAGTTCACTCATTCCACCTAGGTGATTTTAGGGAGTTATAAAAGATGTTATCTTCGGCAAAGATTAGGAGGGCTATCGCTTGCCTTCTCAAGATTGTATTCAACCCCCGAAGTAGAACAAAAGAGAAAAGTAAACATGGAGGTGAATAAAATACCTTGGAACATCATGGAAATGATTTAGAAGGTTTGGGAAGTTCTGCAAGACTTGGAGAGCGATCGATTAAAAAACAGGGTTCACAAGCCTAGACATTACACAGGCCTAAAATAGCCATTGGGCTTTAGAAGAAGATTCCAGGAGCTCCAGATGGAGTTGGAAGTAAAAAAACATATTTGGAAAGAGGATTCCAAGACCTACATTATGGTGAAATAATATTTTTCACAACATCTTGGAGCATATGACTAGAAGGTAGTTTTATCACCACAAACGGAGTCCCGGATAAAAATCCTATTTTACATGGATAATATGGTCTAATTAAGACATGAAAGCCACAATATTGGATTAAAAATTCCATTTACAAGTAAGGATCATATAAAATTTTAACAAGAAATTCCACCTAGGAGCTCAAGTTATCTTCATTCCAGTTACCCTCTCGAGAGACAATTCGGGAATTAGTCATTTTTTCGAGAGGACACGTGTCAGCACCAGGAACACCATGGAAATTTATATCCATTATGCACCTGAGGTGGGGACATCATATATTAAAAATTCACCCATCCTCCATAGGGAGTCTTTTGGACACTCACGTGACCGCATTTCAACCCCTGTGTGCTTATTTGGAGCTTGATTCCTCGCCGTTGGATCGGGTGCCACGTGTCACCTCCAGACCACCATGGAAACTGATGTCCCTTATTTACCTGAGTTGGGGACATCAGACATGGAAAAATATTCCCATCCCATAGGAGGATTCTTTTGGACACCCATGTGACCTCCTTTCAGCTCCCAGTGCTTCAAATAAGCTTTTTCCTCCTTCATTCCTTGTCGTTGGATCTAGTGCCACATGTCGCCATCTTGCTCATTGTGGAAATTGATGTCCCTCATATCCCTGAGGTCAGGGACATCAAGAATGGAAAAATTCACCCAAGCCCTACCTATGCATATCTTTTTGAAAATTTTCCAAGTGCCGCTTTTTCCCGCTTCTAACTTCTAACAGTTATATGTGCACTTCATTCCTCCATACTTCCTCTGCAACATTCTTCCATCACTCTACCATTGCAAATGCTCAGACCTTCTCAACCCAATAACTGAAACACATTCCCCATAGTGATGTGTAGGTCTCAGAAGGAATCCTCATCAAACACAAAAGGAGAAGCACAGAGCACAGAAGGAGAAAACAGAGAAAACTCCATAGCCATGAAATGAGAAGTTGAAGAAATATCCCAAACAGATGCATGAAACAACAAGATATATTTTTCTGCTCATTCCTCTACCCAAGGCCATCAAGAATACACCTTCAAACTCCCCCATGTGTGATAGAGCATCCACAACAAAGAAATCTCCTTTCCAGCTCAACGAAGAAAGAAGTGGGATTTCCCGTCAAACCGGTTGCCGGATTGAAGTAAGATTACACGTGAAGCACCAGAAGAAAAAACACACATCAAAAATACAATTTTCTTCATAAATGAAGGAGAAAACCAGACCTGCAATTTTGAGGTCCATTAATGGCTACCGTACCTAGAAGCACTGCCAGGTCCAAAAATTAAAACTTTAAAATCTCTTGGATTATTAAGCGGGCGGACCCGAAATTTTAGAGGGATAATATTGGAAAAAAACCATATCAAAAAAATTGTTCCACGTCAATCCGACTCTTAAAGGTGAACTTTATAAAAATAGCAGCTCTACTACATAGGAAGGCTGCTATTTCGGGAAAGTCATTAATGAAGAACCTGCAAAGGAGATGAAGATATCGGAGGTGCACTATAGCTGAGAATTCACAGAACGAAAATTTTGGCACTTGCTAAAACTAGTAAGCGGGCCCTCGAACACTGCTAAAAATATAAATTTGATCCAAAGAAGTGACGAATGCGGGGAGAAAGGGAAATCAAGGTCACAACACTCACTAAGGATCAAGGGAATTACTTTTTACACACTTACTAAAAATAGTTAGTTACACTCATCGAGAATTTTTTTCACAATGGGATGTACAAGGCTAATCATTCGGGGACATCATTGTTCGGGAGTATCCTAGCAATTTTTCATAGGGAATTCGAGATCTACCTTAGTTAAGTCAACTGGGTGAGCATTCGAGAGCTAATTTGGAGGAGTTTCACAGTGTGCAAGGAGTTTGAAGATTCAAAGTTTCACTGCATTTGGAGCTTTCCATCAATGAGGATCAACGGACTTCATCAAGTGACATCTCCTCTTCTTCTTCTCCCTCTCTTTCTCTCTCCTCTTTTCCCCAACTTTCTCTCACTTTCCAATATTCTAATTTCACCTTGGGGTTTTCACTTTTAATATGACTTAAGCGAATTTAGAAAAAAATGTAAATTATGTCACCTTTCTATTATAAAAAGGGACTTAAATATTTTAAGTGGAATATGAAGGTCTTAAGTCATATTAATGTATTCAAAAGGTCATGAGGAAGATGAAGAGTCATAGTCTATTCTATAAATTATAAAGCCATTCCCATTTCAAAGGGTTGGTGATTGATCTTGAAAACTCAAGAGTATATTGCACCTTGAGAAAAAAAAGCAGATAGCCATTTTCTTCTATTCCCCCCTTCTCAATTTCTTCCATTCCCACACTATGTACAAATTCTGCTTGAGCTTCAATAAAGGAAGAAGGAATTTTAGCCTCTTTGATTGAGGATTTTATTGGTACTTTGTGTTCATTAAGCTCTATTTAGTCTTGTTGTTGTTTTGTAGATTTGTTTTCTTCTAAAATTCAAGTGCATGTGATGAAACTTCTGACTGGTGTGCGCAAGCCTCTAATTTTCTACTTGCAACATTGGTTCTCCTACATCAATTCTCACTCCCTTTCCCACTTCCAGACAAAGTCTTCCCTAGCAAGAGATTTCTAGCTTTGCCGCAGGGTCAGTGGAGTGCCCCTGTTGGATCCCCGGTCGAAAGGCCACCATAGAAATCCACCTTTTCATGCGCATGCATATACGGTAGTTACACCGGTTAAGTAGAGGACTTAGATTCCTAGAGCGTTGGAAAGAAATCCACAAGTTTTCCCCTAAAAATTTTCTCGCGAACAATTTTTGGCACCCACCGTGGGGTAGATTTAGCAATATTTGCACCTAATATACGACCGCAAGGTCCAAAAATTCAAAAAAACCAAAAAGAGTTTTCATGAAAGTCCATTGTTGAAGGCTACACTATTGATTTCTACACATGTCTTTTCACATTCTCACTTCAAGAATTTCACCAAGCTGACTGATTGAAGACACACTAGGTTGATCAAGTCGAGAGGTTTTGATGATTTCAATTTCAAGGCTTCAAAAATTCAGCAAGAACGAATTAGAGATAACCCATACTTCTTTTCTCCAGCCTCCTCTCCATCTGAATCTTCACGAAGATCGTCAGGTAATCCTATCAAAACTCCTGTGGATATTCCACCTTAAAATTCTCCCATTTTTCAACCACCATTGAGCATTGAGCTCCTAAGAAGAAGAATTCATAGAAGCAAGAGCAGAAGCAGAAACAAAAATGGCAGATGAAGAAGAAATACCTCAACCCATTGTTCCATGGGGAAGGAATACAGCCCGCTTGCTCTTGAGCCACCTCTCCATGATCTACCAATGGGTTCCCACAAGAACTTTCCAAAGTTCAAAGGTGACAACACACAACATCCTGAAGAACACATTGTTTGTTTCATGACATCATGTGAAATTCTTGGTGTCCAACATGAAGATGTTACTATAAGATTGTTCGTGGAGTCCCTCCAAGAAAAGAACCAGAATGATTCGACTCCTACCTTTCTCGATCCATCTTTGGTTGGGAAAACATCAAGGCTACCATCGAGGAAAGATTTAAATCAATCGAAGATTGTCAAGTCTTCTTGGTGTAGTTGGCTCAAATTAGGAAAGGAGAAAGTGAAATGATGAAAGACTTCATGGCTTGTTTGAACGGTTGCTTTGTAGGAGACCGGAAGAAGATTCACCCTCTCGAACAAAATCAAAAGATTCTTCATAAACGCTCAATCACTAGAGGTACGATTTCTCCTACAAAGAGTTCAACCAAGAACATTGTAGAATCAAAAAGGAGGGCCATTGAATTGGATGATGACCTCATCCTCTTTGGAAATATCAAGAATCCATCAAAGGTAAAGGCCCAAAGATCATCGAAGATGAGAGAACTAATCCATCGCTACAAAATTTGGTGAATGAGATGGCCTCTTTGAAGAGGGAATTATTTGAACGAGTTTCTTCTCAGAGAAGCAACAGAAATCAGATTGTAGGAGCACCCCAAAAACATGCCTTGTAGGCCCCACCCATGAATGTAAATTGTGGATCTCAAGAAAGTGAAGAAGAGATTGAACAAGAAGGTGGCAATTTCCAAGAAAGTGATGAGTTTGAGAATGATACACAAATCAGATTTTGTGAGTATTCTAGAGGTTATGAAGAAGATGAAGAAGATGCACCTAGTTTCTCATGCGTGGTATTCACTCGTTCTCATTCGAGAAAAGAGCATCTCCCTCCACTGATGTAAAAGAAAAGAAGGTTTATGATCCTCCTATGGTGACTCGAAAAATAAAATAATCAGTTGAGGATCCCCACTTCCATCTTCCATGAAGTCTGCATTTTTGGATCTTGATCTTGTAGCAAGTAAGAAGACTCCCAAAATCCCAAGTAAGTCTTCCAATGTCTCTTCCATTTCTAAACCCAAATCTGCTCCTAAAAAATCTAATTCCTTGAAAGAAACTAGTGTGCCTTTTAAAATACCGTCCGTCCATTCTTCAAACATCAAATCCTGCTCCTAAACCTATCCAGGACTCCAAAATCAGTCCCTTCACCCCCCTTGTCCACATCTACTCCCTTTGACTTCATAGAATATGCAAACAAAGCCAAAGTGCAGATTACCGAAACCGAATATTTGCGGACTCATCCTGAACAATTCAAGAGGTTCGTCTGATATATCAGGAGTGGTAGTCTAACACCCAATGATGTAGCTCATCATTCCAAAGGCATGCTACCAAACTCACCTACACCTCCCTCATAGAACATGCTTTCTCTAAGTGCATCAAAGACTAATTAAGTTGAACCTTTCTATGTCTCCCTTCTTATTGGAGAATATGTACTGAATAATTGCATAATAGATTCTAGTGCCTTAGAAAACGTGATGCCTTTGAAGGTCGCCAAGGCTCTTAAACTTACAATGACTCCACCTAGTGGCTCTTGTTACTCTTTAGAATCAAAAAGGTCTCACTTTTAGCGAAGGTTAAAGATGCACAGGTGGCTCTCGCCATATTTCTAGACAAGAAAGTTTCAGTGATGATTTTGGTAGTAGACATCCTAGCCTCGTTCGGAATGTTCTGAGTAGAAATTTCTCGAGAGTTGGGAGGAAAATTTAGATGAATTGGTCTTTACAACCATACCGGTGAAGGGAGACATGGAGAAATTACTTCTCGAGAAGAAGATGAGGTACACAAGTACAAAATTCTAGAAACACGAAGCTAACATCTTGTATCAAGGTAGCAGGAAGCTGAATCACTTTTTGGCAACCGAGGAAGAAAAGGATATCCCCATCTTGATAGGCCCAGACATGCCTTCCCAAATATATTTGGATTGAATAATCCTTGAGGAGATTCGAGTTACAAGAGGGCAGCCCCGAATAACTAGATGATGCAGACCACAAGGAAGAGGAGATGGTTCTTGATGATTTTCAAGAAGATAAATCAACTTATATGATTTTCCAAGATGAGGATTTATTCTCATTCCAATTCGAGGATGAATATGATCTCAGTCAAGCCATCTATGGAGAGAAAAACTCATCTTGTGATGAGATCGTGAAATTTTTGAAAGAAATATCTATACAAGAAATGCTTAAGGCTGCAGAAGAAACTAAAGATCCTGAGCTTAGTCTCAAGATCTTGATACAAGCCATAGGTCTCGAAGGAAAAGAGTGAAGCTATTTTGGAAGCCTTAACTGGTGTGAAGGCTGGCCACATCGAGATAAAGCAATATGAAAAATACGATGCCACTCTAGAGCTAATGATTGATGGATGCAATAACCAAATGGAAATATTTTCATTCCAATTTAAAGATGAATCTCTTTTTGATGAGGGATCGTTAGAGTTCAGTGATTTCCAAGATGATGAGATCTCTGTGTAAGAACTATTGGATATAGTAGAATTTACGGAAGACCCGGATATGACTCTTTATCTCTTCACTTGTGCCATGGGCATACAAGAAAAGTATGAGGCCACGCCCAGTCCCTCCGTTCATACACAAGCACCTTACAGTGGAGTAAAGGAAACCAATAAGTCTGAGGTTTCTCATGGAAGATATGTCAATGAGCATAGGCCTAGGAAAGAAAATAATCAAGAATTTTCAAGTATTTTGAACAAAAATCAGCCCTGGGGCAGCGATGAGATGCTCAATGGAAAATCAGCTATATGGATAAACATGAAAGGCAACTGGCACTATGAGACCGACTTCAAAGAACACGAAGGTAGTAAAATTTCCAAGCAAGGACCAAAACATCAAGAAGCTCACATGGAATCACTCCTACAAAGTAAAAGGAAAATCATGGAAGCACCTGGCTTCCATAAACAATTAAGGAAAGGAGGCTACTTTTTGGAACCCGTCAACGGCTTCGCAGAACATCATCATTCGGTGTTGCCTCTTTAGGGGTAACTTTTGAGAAATGAAAAGTACTTCAGTGAAAGTGGGTTTTCCCCCACCTTGTACCATAGGTGATTGATAGGTGTGTTTCCTTCTGTTGTGTGTCATGTGTTTCCTTCTAATATTCCTTTCTTGAAGATGTGCATGACTCCACAGGGCCTAATGGATAAGGCACTAGTCAACAAACTATATGGTCTAATATTGATATTCTAGAATCTCATTTCATGTCTTCTCTGCACTCAGTCCATCTCATGTCCCCAAGCTAGAGCCAGTCGTTCTTTTCAAAATGTGCAATAAGGAAATCGGAAGTTTCCAAGCATGAAAACTATACCCCTATGGAAAACATTTCATTCCTAGGTACCCCCAGTCAAATCCATCAGTCCGATCACCCTCTATTTGATGTAAATTTTTTCCCTAGCTGATTTAGTAAAGTGCACTCATTCCACCTAGGTGATTTTAGGGAGTTCTAAAAAGATTCTATCTTCGGCAAAGTATTGGGAAGGGCTATCTTTGCCCTCCCGGACCTGGATTCAACCCCTCAAGTAGAAAAAAAGAGAAAATAAAAATGGAGGTGAATTGAATACCTTGGTATATCATGGAAAATATTTTGGAAGGTGCTGGGAAGTTCTGCGAGACTTGGAGCGATCGAGTAAAAATAGGGTTCAAGCCTAGAGCATAAGTACACAAGCCTAAAAGCATACCCACTTGGGCTTTAGAAGAAGATTTTGGGAGCTCCGAATGGAGTTGGAAGTAAAATAAAACATCTTTGGAAATAGGATTACAAGACCTACATGATGGTGAAATAATATTTTTCACAACACCTTGGAGCATATTATTGGAAGGTAGTTTTTATCAGGCACAAATGGAGTCCCAGATCAAAAATTCAATTTTTAGGGACCATATAGGTATATTAAGACATGAGACCCACATAATCGGATTCAAAATGTATTTCCATTTAGGATCATATACAATTTCACAAATAAATTCCACCGAGATCTCAAGTTATCTTCATTCCAATTTACCCTCTCGAAGGCGATTCAGGACTTAGTCATTTTTTCGAGAGGACACGTGTCAACTCCAAGACCACTTGTGAAACCGATGTCCATTCTGCACTTTGAGGTGTGGGACATAAAACTTTGAAAAATGTTCCCAACCCCCATAGGAGTCTTCGGACACTCACATTACCACAGTTCAACCCCTAGGTGCTTATTTGGAGCGTGCATTTCTTGTCGTCGGATCGGGCGCCACGTGTCACTTCCAAGACCACCGTGAAACCGATGTCCCTTATGTACACGACATGGGGGACATCAGACATGGAAAAATTCACCCATCCCCTAGGTGGAGTCTTTTTGACACCCATGTGACCTCCTTTCAGCTCTGAGTGCTTCAAATCAGCTTTTTCCTCCTTCATTCCCTGCCGTTGGATCTAGTGCCACGTGTCATTTGTCTTGTTCATTGTTGAAATTGATGTCTCTCACGCCCCCGAGGTCGGGGACATAAAGCATGGAAAAATGCACCAAATCCCTACTGTGCATATCTTTTTGAAATTTTTCCAAGTGCCACTTTTTCCCATTTCCAACTTCTAAGAGTTATATATGCACTTCATTCCTCCATACTTCCTCTGCAACATTCTTCCATCACTCTATCATTGCAAATGCTCGGACCTGATCAACCCAAGAATTGAAATACATCCCCCATAGTGATGTATAGGTCTCATAAGTAATCCTCATCAAACACAAAAGGCGAAGCACAAAGCATGTATGAAGGAAAAGCAGAAAAACTCCATAGCCATGAAATGAGAAGTTGAAGAAATCTCCCAAACAAATGCATGAAATAAAAAGATATATTTTTCTGCTCATTCCTCCCCCCGAGGCCATCAAGAAGACACCTTCAAACTCCCTCCATGTGCGACAGAGCATCCAAAATGAAGAAATCTCCTTTCCGGCTCAATGAAGAAAGAAGTGGGATTTCCCATCAAACTGGTTGCCGAATCGAATTAAGATTACGTGAAGCAACAGAAGAAAAAACGCACATCAAAAATAGAATTTTTTTTGCAAATGGAGGAGAAAACCAGACCTGCAATTTTGAGGTCCATTAATGCTTGCCATACCAGACGCACTTGCTTTATCGGGTCTGAAAATTAAAACTTTAAAATCTCTTGGATTATTAAGCGGGCGAGCCCGAAATTTTAGAGGCATGATATTGGTAAAAAAACCATTTCAAAAAACTTCATTCCACGTCAATCCAACTCTCAAAGGCCAACTTTCTAAAAATAGGAGGTCTACTACATAGAAACTACTATTTCGGGAAAGTCATTAATAGAAGAACCTGCGAAGGACATGAAGTTATCGAGGTGCATTATAGTAGAGAATTCACGAACTTAAAATTTTGGCACTTAATAAAAATAGTAAGTGGGCCCTTGAACACCTGCTAAAAATAGAAATTTGATCCAAAGAAGTGAGGAACGCAGGAGAAAGGGGAATCAAGGTCACAACACTCGGCTAGGGGGTCGAGGGAGTTACTTTTTTCACACTTGCTAAAATAGTAAGTTACACTCAAAGAGAAGTTTTGGTAGGATGGGATGGACAAGGCTAATCATTCCGGGAGACATCATTGTTCGGGAGCATCCTAGCCATTTTTCATAGGGAATTCAAGATCCACCTTAGTTCATTCAACTGGGTGAGCTTTGGAAGCTAATTTGGAGGAGTTTCATAGTGTGCAAGGATTTGAAGATTTAGAGTTTCACTGCATTTAGAGATTTCCTTCAATGAGGATCAACGGACTTCATCAGGCGACATCTCCTCTTCTTCTTCTCCCTCTCTTTCTCTCTCCTCTTCCCCCCAATTTTCTCTCACTTTCCAATATTCTAATTTCACGTTGGGGTTTGCACTTTTAATATGACTTAAGTGACTTTAGAAACATAATGTAAATTAAGTCACCTTGCTATTAGAAAAGGGACTTAAATATTTGAAGTGGAATATGAACAATCTTAAGTCATATTAAGGTATTCAAAAGGTCATGAGGAAGATGAAGAGTCATATTCTATTCTATAAATTGTAAAGCCATTCCCATTTCAAAGGGTTGGTGATTGATCTTGTAAACTCAAGAGTATATTGCACCTTGAGAGAACAAAGGAGATAGCCATTTTCTTCTATCCCCCCTTCTCAATTTCTTCCATTCCCACACTATGTACAAATTCTTCTTGAGCTTCAATAAAGGAAGAAGGAATTTTAGCCTCTTTGATTGAGGATTTTATTGGTACTTTGTGTTCATTAAGCTCTATTTAGTCTTGTTGTTATTTTGCAGATTTGTTTTCTTCTGAAATTCAAGTGCATGTGATGAAACTTCTAACTAGTGTGCGTAAGCCTCTGATTTTCTACTTGCAACATTAGTTCTCCTACATCAATTCTCACTCCCTTTCCCACTTCCAGACAAAGTCTTCCCTAGTAAGAGATTGCTAGCTTTGCCGCAAGGTCGGTGGAGTGCCCATGTTGGATCCCGGTCGAAAGGCCACCATAGAAATCCACCTTTTCATGTGCATGCATATACGGTAGTTGCACCGATTAAGTAAAGGGACTTAGATTCCCAAAGCGTTGGCAATAAATCCACAAGTTTGTTCACCCGACAAATTTTCTCGCCAACAATCATCATGTATTTTAGTTCATTAAGAATGAAGTGATGAGGAGACAAAGATATATGTAATGGGTTATTATATTGGTAGGCTACTCATTCTAAATGAAGCATTGAAGTGGAAAATTTAACTTGTTTGCAAATACATTAAATAAGAGGATTCTCTTACTATATGTGGTGACGTCTGTATTTAAAGGTTTTCACAACATCCACAAAAATTATATTGATGAAAATGAGTTCAAGAATTCATAGAAACTACGCATGGAGCCAATAAGTGTAGATTAAATGTTGTAGAAATTTAGTCTTAGTTAGATTTCTTCAACACGTCAATAACAGATTATATAAGATGAAACCTAATAATAATAATATTTTGTCTGTATTTAACATTATATAAATGGGTTAAAATTAGATATTCAAATTTTTAAATTTAAACATGAGAAAATTAGAATGAATACTCATTTTTATTAGGAATTTTAATCAGGTCAAATCAATCAAACTGTAAATAGAAGTATTTTAAAATAATTTACAGGGATTTTTAAATACTAATTTTAATTAGTATCAATTAGTAATATTCAATGTTTCCACAAATTAGTACTAAAATTTCTCCTTCCAAAGAAAATATCGCTGAAGATATATATATTTATAATTTGAATATCTCAAACTAGAGATTCTAAATAGTTAGTCCATCTTTACAAAGAAAAATTTGATATAATACGATTCTATTTATATATTTATACACACACACATACATATAAGAGTGATTTTGAAGGGATCATGAACCCTTTACAAACAAAAGATAGAAATTAAATCTTAACAAGAAACAAAGTGAAGCGAGTTCACCGAGACAAAAAACCAACCAAATAGAGATACCACCCATAATCAAGACTAGCAATGAGAAAAAAAGAGGAGAAAGAATATTTAAAAATTCTGTCACACGCTTGACCTTCCATCATATACACTCTAAACCTCCATTGAACAAGCTTAGCAAGACACATAGGGAATATTTACCATGAGACCAAACATGGGATTCATAAGCTCATATTAAGAGGACAAATTATAGATTTTCCTTTATTTTTTCTATTTATGAATGTCCAACCTTCTCACCTATTAGGATCCATCTTCTCATCTTGAAATATTGGAATCCTTATTTCAAAGATCTCTTTTTCCCATATTTGACTCCTTCAAGATTATAATTTTTGTACACCCAAAGTGTTAAACCCCAAAGATAGAGGCAACGCCTATATATGCTTGACAAGAAACTGACCCCTCAAACCCCAATGCGGGAGGAAATAAGATTCTAAATAGGTAACTAAATGTCGCCTTTTTCAATTGCATCCTCTTGAATTTTAACACGAAACATCCTCTGCCGAATCTTCTAAGGAATTATTTGAAACGTCCCCAACAATGAACAATTTGGGTTGGGAATCCTTCCATGAAGAAACTTAATCATTCACCTTTTTGTGTCACTTTCTATAATCACACATAAGGTGACCCAAGGTGAAACATTTCCTACATCTCAAGGACAAGCCTTAATAGTTAAGAGGTTGAATCCATATCCTATCAAGGAATTTTAGTTCAATGGAGGAGGGTACATCAAGAGAGGTAATATGTCTTTAAAATTTCGTTTTAGAATCGATGGATAAACATCTTCCCAATGCAGTACCCATAGAAATCAAACTCTCCTCCCCCAAAGCTGCAGCAAAACATGAGGTAATCGAACCCATACAAGCTCGAAATTAATTTTTTCAATGATTGGATTGAAGGATAAGAACTTCGCTTTCACCAGTCAGTGATGATTCTGTATATCCCATAACTTAGAGAAGATAAAATCTCTATCTTCATCAATATTAAACACCACAATAAACAAACCTCTAGCACAAGGGTAAATCTATACTTTACCTACCTTGATCGGTCACCAATTCGAGGATATCCAATAGTGGAGAATAGACGAGCTAGGACAAATTCTAATGAAACTTCAGACCAACCCTTGGCTGGAGAAGTATTTTTCTGCATATAGCACCGTCTGGCCAAAAGAAACCGAAGGAGATATTCTAGCAGCATTAAGTGGTATAGTGGCTTGGCGGTTTGCAAAAGGGGCTGCAGTAACCTCATTGAAAAAAGACTGCTTCTTAAAAGAGGTTTTTTCGGACAGAACAAAGCTTTCCCCAACAAAACCCACCTTCTTTCCCGTATTGTATACCATAGGAACCATGAAAGAGGGACAGAGCCTAGATGAAGGGACTATCTGACCGCTATGCTGAGAAACAAGACAACCAATCCCTACACCCTTGACTGCCATCACAACAGCTTCTATATACGAGTGACTCAAAGGAATAGAAAATGACTGCGTAAAAGACGAAAACTCGACACCCCGATCTAGTGACACGACTCCACCATACATCAGAGCAGGGTCCAAATCGCCACCGTCAACAATAGCAACACAACCAGAGGAGCTGTTGATCATGGTAGCCATAATAGTCTCCATAATCCCTACAGCAGCCCACTCCCATCAGCCACAATGGACTCAGGGTTAGGTTTCGGAAATGTCTAGCAAAGGAAGAAATCATCATAGTCAGAAAATTGCTTTCCATTATTATCTAATGGCCCTAAATAGTAATATTGCATCAATGATTCAGTAAATGGCTGATTTCCCGCTCCGTGCAGCTTATGACATAGCCATAAGTGTTGAAAACAACATGGAAACACCTAAAACAAAGACAAGTTGAATACCCTTTTATACCATATCAATAGGACATCTTATTTATTTATGTTACGGAGTAAATAATGAATTTTTTTTTTTACCTATTTGTGACATTCATTTATCCGAGGAAGTAAGTGAACCCTCCTCAAAACTAATATATTTTATTAAAAAGGAAAATGTTATTAACTCAGACTTGAAAGGGAAATGTTATTACCTATATTTCATATCAATGATTATCTAATGAATTATCACTTCTTCCAAACCTCATTTTGGAGCAACCTATAATACATAACTATGAGCGGCATATTGCAGTTTGAAGATGACCATGTGAGTGTGACCCTCAAGGAACACTGATATGACCCTCAAGGAACACTTCCACACGTGAGACACTTCCTATATTGTGAGACACTTACTTACTATATTGCACGTGAGACACTTCCACACATCAATCCTCCACTAAGAGGCAACCTAGAAGCTTCAGCATTACCCATAAATAAATTTATTGATGAGTTGTCCATGCCACTCCTAAAACAAGTTTTTTTGAGTATCTTCTAACTCACTCTCGATATAGATCAGACAACTTGTACTATTTTTTTCTAATACCTCCCATGCCTAACAAACATTAATGTTCTAAACACGTCTAATACATTTCTAAACCTGAATTATTCCTCAAATATTATTGGAAATGGCCATGCGATTATGAGGACCTGCCAAATATCACGTTTTAAATAGAGTGCGTGACCGCAACATATGTATGTTATTCTCCTATTTAATAAATCACAAGGAAGTTGCCTTAGTCCTGCTTTTAATTTTCACGAATATCACGCCATTTCCATGCATCCGCTACTTATACCAACTCGTATTACTATTACCGTCGAATTTGGAATATTATATAGGTGAAGCTAAATTTAAAAAGGTGTTAACTACTTAGTTTATCCGTTTTTCCCCTTATGCTATGTATTCACGTTTATAATATGGTAAAGCAATAAACCATGTGTCTCGGGAATAATTATTTATATAATTTTGAGTTTTATAACTGTTTTGGCTCTTCATTAGAGCTGTTAAGTTAAATGTTTTTCTCTCATCATACCTTACAAGCCGCTAAAAATTGTAACCTATGACCGCAATGCATGTAATTACGCCGAAGGCGTTCCCCCTATGGGAAAGGCCCTTGCGGACGTTTCTCCAACTATGTAAAATTTGACGGCCGTTTAGACGTTTTGGACGTTTTCGTTTTTTTCGGGTTATTTTTTACGGTTGTTTTTTTGCATGTAATGGTTTTTGCGAGGATCATGTTGGCGGCCACACCTGCCACCGTCACCAGCAGCCGGTCCAAAATGGGTCTGTTCTTCAGCAAATCTTTGTCGTCGGAGGGAATTCCGCTGTCCTGATCATTGTCCGGAAAACCCACATACCCTCCAAGCGGAATGGCTCTCACAGAGCACTCCAATGCCTTTGCCTCACTACTTCGGCCATCTGTATGTCTAATGTAATGCTCCTACAGATTCTGCAAAATAATGCAATCTTTGTCGTCAGTATAAAACAAGCCTCCAATCTACAAAAAACCGGTGACAAAATGAATGGAAATATAGACAGCAAGCAGAAACCAGAGGCTTAGAAATCCTAATAACAAGGTCACATCTGACATACTTCAGGGCCTTGTGAATTGATGGAAGCATCATAAACTACATATTGCATGTCTATCAATGTGCAAACTATATCAAAAACTTAAAAGAAGCTTTGCTCTATCCTTGCACTCCACATTAACCACAGAATATCCTTTCTCATCACAGTTATGAACTGTTACTAATGGCTTCACACTATCACGCAATGTTTCCAATCTGTCAATTCGCTCAAAATCTCTGTCAGCAAACATCATTTCATGTAGATGCCTTTCAGTGTGAGTAAGCCCCATGGAAACTACAGTTTTGGCACTTCATATGTCATTCTCTCGTTTGATAACCTTAGATACCATTTTTTAATTGTTGTAAGCCTTTCTTGATCATGAATTGTTGCACCTGTAGCTTTATCAGTAACATACAAAATACAGGCAACCCTTGTGTTATGTGTCCACACCTCAGCCTCAACAACATTATATCCCAAGTCTGTAAGAACAACAAATACTTCAGAAAGTATCCCTGGCCCGTCCGTGCCTGTCATTTCAATTGTTGTATGCTCCGATACAACCTCGACTCCAACAGACCTCCTCAACAAAGGAAGAAAGCAAACAGTTGTTCCCAAGGACTGCAAGTAAACAACAGTTCTGACTAAGCAATCTAATGTGACTCAGTGGTCGGTGTAGTAAAACATATACTGTGAAATCATAAAATGTATAATCTACTTCTTAAGACTCTTTAAGATTGATTAAGAGCCATCTCATATACTTGCAATGGATGTGAATTAGGAGGCAACCATACAGAATTATCATTTGCATAACAGTATAGCTCTTCAAATTTTTAAACATTTCTATTGACTCGGTGCTTCTTCAGGGTGTCTCTGATTCAAGTGAGAAAGTAAAATTGGACAAAATTAAATCAGTTCACAACAGCATCAACCACATCTCCCTCACATACATAACCCTAGATATCCTCCCTCTTGTGATTGGTTTAGGGTTTTCCGTGAAATGGCAGTTGCATGTTTTATTGCTGAGAGAGAGGAGTGGTAGAAGAGTGAGCGTTGTAGTGCCATGAGCAGGAGGAAGCGACCTGGCTGCCCTGTCCGTCAATCATATTTGGAACTGTATATTTGATTAATGCATGTTAGTATACATGGGCGCCTACTCGGAATGACCTCCACTCTCGCGCCAGAGACTATACACAGTGGGTATTTATTGAAATCTACATCTTCCCCTAGCGATGGTTGAGGGTCACTGTTTTGGCATTGTGGTGGATTGAATAGTAGACAGAGCCTCCTGCCATGGTCGATCAGTAGTTCCACGCCCAGGGATTAGTGTTGAAGGGTTTGTTCTCCAACGCGCCTGAGATCCGGTAAGAGCTCTCCCTCTATCTACAGTGTTGTTAACCCGACCCATGTTGTTTCCACGTGCCTCTCCTGCCAGCTGTATTGGAGTCATCATAATTTGTGAGGAGAATATGCACTTGTTTTGTGAATATTGCAGTCCATGGGTTGCCCTCCGCTTCAGACATTCCATCAAGCTGTTAGATGTTACCTGCCAGTAAATCAAATTGCGTTGTTAATCAAATTGCATTGTTGCATTGTTGAAAGTGGCAGTTTGTCCTCTGACCATGAATCTGGTAAGTATTTACATGCTTCATTAGGGTCTTAATCAGCCCCTGTGAACACGTATTGAAAGAGAACTTATTTCCCCAATAGTTCTACTGCTACATATTTAAATATGAGGCTTACAAAGCTCTGTTATTGAAGTTTTTCCACTTTGCACGTTATGTCACTGCAGGATAGTAGTATGACGGTAGATCTGCCCTGGTTTGTAAACTGTATTGGCATATCTTCATAAAAATTGATTTCAGGTGTTTGTGTAAAGCGTTCTGCTACTGCAAAACAGATTGTTGAACGGTGTTTAAGACATTTTTTTCCATTTAAATTGCCGGTTGTCAATGAGTAAGATTTTCGTTTTGTTAAGTAGAGTTTATGGGTGGGTTTTATGGATTCTCTTGAAGGGAAGAGGGTAGCTAATGAGATTGATCTGAGAGAGCGACATGGGGTTTGAGCATTGAGCATATTTGAAGCACCCACAACATGCTTTAGCACAAAGGTGTGCTCCATTCCTGTTTTAGGCTGAATTTGTTCTTCTTTTTTAGTTCTATGGACAGAAATTGGGAATATGGGCACTTACTAATTTGTACCCTTGAATTTTTTCTCCTGCTCTATAGGTCTATGCACTGAAATTGGGAATATGGACACTACGTAATTTGTACCCTTGAAAATATTCTCCTGTTTTTAAGGTCTATGGACTGAAAATAGAAATATATAAGCACTCACTAAATTGTACACGCTCACAATACTCAGAAAATATGCAGAAACAAAATTGTACCCTTCGGCAATAATAAGAATCTATAGAGTTTTAGGATTGGGATCAAAACAGCCAGTTACTAATTTGTACCAGGGTGGAAGTTTCTGGATACAACCACCTGATACTAATTTGTACCTTTACAGAGCCCTTTGACAAGCTCTTTATGAGAAAAGATAATAGCAATCTCTTGAGCTCAAGAATTGGAATTAAGATAACCTTTACAGTAGAAATTAATAGGATCGAAGATGGACTTATTGAATCCAATAGCTTGCATAATGCATGACGTTTCACAATAAATAACACCTAACCAATTGGCAAACGATAGTTTAGAATGCCGTAAACCCGGACAACTAAGATAGCCTACCTGCAAATACAAACAAAATAGAGATTAAAACAGGTCCACTTAAAAGAACAGAGAACTATCTGCTCAATAAGTTTGATTAAGATGTCATTGCAGTCATTGAGACCAAATATCTTTCAGGCATGCATTTTGTCGAACAGTTCGCATGCTTCCATTTCTTACTGTGCCCTTGGATTCGGCAAGAACGCCATTGGAGGACAGAATGGTAGATTTTATGTGTTCTGTTTGTTTATGGTGATTGAAGGTTGAGGAGATCACCAATACCAAGCCCAATGGTATAAAAAAGATGCAGGGGAGAGGTATTTACTCCAATGGACGTTTCTACAACTATATTAAATTCAAGAACTTAATATGTTTTGTATCAAAACCTAGAAGTTCTGGGGCCTGAATATCCTCGAATTCAATCTAATGAAAGCCAATTGTAATCAGTAAATACAAACTAGTGAATGGAAAAATGTATGCCAACGAAAAAGCTATTCTAATATAATTTTAGGTCTTATTAGTTGTACTCTAGATAGCTTTTAGAGATAGCTACTGCCATAAAAATGGGATAACTGATGTCTAACAAATAGAAAAGAAGACGAAAGCATATGGAATAGTTAACCTCGACAGCAACATTGATGACAAGCTCAGACTAAAAAGAACATAGATGAAATTCTCCACAGGTGCTAACAGGAACAGTTTGGTAAATGATATATGAATATAATTAATTTAGCCCCATTTTCAATGAAAGAGTAAGAAAGCAAGTAGCTTCATGACTAAGAGTGAGTGTAAGTAATTTTCAAAAAGAAAACCAATTCAATAAATCTTTATAATGAGCACTGTATTTTTTTCATCATAACTTATATAAAAAGATAACAACATAGATATTATATATCCCAAAAATCATAGCGAATCAAATGGATTTTAACTCTGGATTGGAATGAATTCCTTGTTTATACAAGTAAGGTAAATTTCTAAAAGTGATTATGGGGTAAGGCTTATATCAATGATTCGAAACTTTCAAGTTGAGAAATTGAACTTCAGGAAAAATTATAAAGTCTCTCTGTTTCCCATACCGTTCATGAAAATCTAAATTCAAGACTAATACTAAATTATTAAAGAAGAGGATTCAGACTTGGCATTGCAACCGGGTCTTGATCACATCAAGTGGCGTTGTCACAACACTTGCTAGAGCTCCAACTACCCCGCTGCAGTGATGTGAGCAAGTAGGTGCTCTTCACTTGCATTTTCTGGAGAAAATTTGGTGAGGACTTTCTTGGCAGCTTCATAAGTTGCAAAATGAACAGCAGTGAAAGGGGCATTCATTACCACATAATTTGCATGCTTATCCAACCTGTATTGTAATTTTACTTCATATATTTTAATAATGAATGATCTGAATGATATCTCTTCCGTGGATCTAAGATACTCCCATATACTATTGAATTCTTTCCTTTGATTCTCACCAAATTGGATTTAGAAGCATCTCTCTGTGATTTGCTTGCGGGTATTGCCTTTGACTAGGCTTCCCCTTTTATCCTTGAAGCTTTTACAACAATCTACATTTGATGTGCTAACATGATGGGCATTTTGGTTCCCACCCACAATTTCACTACTTCCTTCTAAATCTCATAATGTGGCATAGGAGCCGGTATACAACAACAATTGTTATGAAACATAACATTGAATCTGGAATCCCTCCAACAATCAGGGACAACCACTGACATTTTCTATGACACATCAATGTTACCACCAACATTACCTTTATTTGTTATTGTCAAATTTGATAGATATAATGGCCCATGTTGGGATCCCTCCAACCCGTTACATATTTGGATACCCCTATTTCATGAGGGAATCAAAGACAATTTCCGAATAAAATGGCTTGATGATTAACTATCCACAAGTCCCAGGGACTTACTTTGCATAGAGAAACTATCAACATTGGAACCACTGAAAGGCAAGGTTTGACATTCACAACTTTCTCCATAGTTCCTTCACTTTTAAATATGTGCATTTCACCTCCTTTTTCATTCAAAAGGTACTCAAAAATGGCACACATACCAACACTCGGAGCAAGAAGAAAGGAGGAGTCAAGACTACTATCCCTCGACCAAAACAACCCGTCATAAATACTACCCTCTACTTTGATAGCACCTCCAGTACTACTTTAGTCAACACTTATTGTATCCAAAGAGGCAATTCCATTCAAGGGGTATCAAATGTATTCATGTTTAGTGGAAATAAAATTGGCCACAAAATGCTACCATTCATGATATAAATTCTCTAAATGTACAAAGGTCTTCATGTATTCATGTTTAGTTCATATATCGTGATATAAGATTTGCAACTGCATATCTACGATTTTGTAACAAATTTAAATGTATACACAGAACATTTCGATGTAATGTTTCATATATAATCCAACACTTCCACTATCAATCACACCCCTTATCAACATGTTATCGACAGTATAAAAATGGATTTTTCAACAGCCAACCAACCAAACAACCGATGTAACCATTGTCTCAAACACGTTGCAACACAAACACAATTTCCCCCAAATAATTACAAACGACATTAACTACAAAAGTAATTAACTATCACTCATGATATAAGATTTGCAAATGTATATGTACAAATTTGTAACAAATTTGAAATGTAGAGATAGAACCTTTAAATGTAATGCTTCATCTATATTCCTACACTTACAAAATCAATCACACCCCTTATAAACATCAACTACAAAAGTAATAATTATCCCTCTAAATCAAATAACATATGTCGTTCGGCGTTCACATTGCATTTTACACATGCGATTGCTAGTATAATATACGTTATATTATGGGACACAAGCAATAAGTTGCCCTCAAAGGATATCTGATTCTATATATTCAATGGTGATATTTTCTCAAAGACAAATCAATATCCGACTCTAACTTGAGCATACAGAGTCTTTTTCCACGTTCCATGCACCAACGGAAATCCCACAACACGCTTTACAACTATTTCATGGTTATGGAGATTTAGGGAAGTCCAAACATCCCAAAATTTCCTCTAGATCATCATCAATGTCATATATGTGGAAATTTCTACAATTTTTTTCTACAATTTTCCTTACCACATAAAACTTTTAGGTTGAAGCTACAATTTGATTTCCACAGTAATCAATTGTGACATTATCTTTTTTTTAAATGTAGAAAAGTTATTATTAACAACCAATTAGACATTTATTTATATAATTCTTTATGTACATTATCTACATTTAAAACACACAAAAATATATAATCTTATTACTAAACGAGAATATATTTTTATGGGAAAACTATTTTTCATTTTTATATGTTGAATATATATATTATATTAAAATGTATGATCTAAATAGAAAACTTTAGCAATCTAAATTATTTTTTTCCTCGACTCATTGGGATTCATGAAGAACTTAGGAATAGTTATGAGGTTACATGAGTTCTAAATCTACCAAACTCATGGAATAATTCTAAATTTGTATGTGTTCTACACAAATTTCATATACATTACATTATTGGTTCAAAATTTGTGAATCTACGAAGAAGCAATTTAGTATTATAATTGATTGGTATAATTTATCAATTCTCTTCAAAATACATCTATTTTATTGCTTGTAAAGGCAAGATCATACCTTACAAATATTCAAATAACTACAATCACTATATATTTGATGAATAATCCATCACCTTATTCAAGAAGTGCATCTTCTTGAACATGTTGCAAAATCTACTAATGAAAACATAGGATAATATTAAACAGTCTCTTTCGCACAGTGCATTCGGCAATTGATACATATCACAATTTTAGAGAATGCTCATTCCCTTGTGAAGGTAGGATATGACAGTGTAAACCTATGATATTTTCAATCTCCATCCATCTTGATTCAACACACAATCTAAGGTAAAGTCAAGGAATATCTATGGATGGTAATGAAATAGTATGAAGAACTCAATGTCATTACCCTCCTCATAATCATAGGTTCCCGCCTCAAAAGCTCGATTTTCCACCTACGTTGAGAAGAGTTAGAGGATCGCATGGTTTATTTACAAAGACATGTACAAAAAATACTTTGAAATTGTTTCCTTTTCAATCAGATTTGAGTGCCATGAATAATTTCATGTCTCCTTTGATCTTTACCATCCTATAAAAGACGATCCTTTCCCAGTGTTTACTTGTTGAATCTTTAACGAATTTTTCCTCTTCCATGTAGATTGCATCACAAATATGGTGATCTTCCATTGTGAATGGATTCAAGACTTGAAGCTCGTTGGAGTTGATTTTATGTAGAAGCATAAGACCACCATCTCCAGCCCTCACCTTCCAATCCGCTTCACTTTTTGGATCTTCAAATAGGTTCTTCTTTTATTGATATATTGAAAATCATTTTTCTCAAATATCAAGGACATCATCTTCTACTAGAACACCAACACGAGGAAAGAAAACCCTCCTAGATCTTGTAGTGAGATTAAAAAAAGAGTTGAAGATAATTGAAAACATCTCATACAATTGATGCATCATAAACTCAACAATTCTTTGGCTACGGTGGTCATTTAACTTGATCCACAAGAATTTGGGGAAGAGGACGTGCAGCACACCCTGGTCAAAACTGTCTGACATGGACGCCAGGTTTGCGTCATTCAAATTTTTTTAAACGGCAACTTCTTGTACTTCCACATTGTAGGAGGTGCCACATCAACCCAACCATACCCATGTCATGTAAATATTTGTGTCCAGGTATCATAAGCATCCGCATGTTGTCTATCTGCAGCCATACATGTTCTTTATTCAAACCTATTTAATCACACAACAAATCCATCAGTACCCAAGTACATTAACTAATAGAAATCTAGTGAATTAAAAAATGACTGATGTGCCTCGTAGATTAACATTGAGGAAGTAGGAGGATTTTGTCTCCCTCAATTGCAAGCCACGATCGAATGCTTCAAACTAAATTCCAATCAGTAGTTTTCCCACAGGTGTTGTAATTGGTACTACACAGATCGCTAAGACCCAAATTAAAGTCCATTAACTCAACACTGACTTAATATGGACAAATTGTAGGGAGTAAACGTGTTCCACCTAAATTTGAATGATCCTCCGAGTCGAGAGATACCAGCGGTTTGAATGATGTGATGCACTCTATGTTTTCAGCGAGTCTTACCATGGAGAGATACCATCTGTTTAAAGTTGTAATGCATCTGGTAAAATTAGACGGGCTTGACGAACTGGATTACGCTTTAAAGATGTAATTTTTGGGCATTATGTTTTCTAAAAATAAACATAGAGCGTAGAAAGACCAGCTTATAAAAATGGTTCATGAAGGTAGAGAAAAATCATTCAATCTTACAGTGACAGATCAAAAGTCCAAGAAGGCGTCGGATGACACACCCTATAAACCCACGACACCATATCAACCTACGAACTTGGGTATAGATTGGAGAATGAGAAAAATAATGTCAAATTTCTTAACATTCCAAGCATAGGTGTAAAGGAAGGGAATATTTTGTTCATGTCTATACTCACCACGGGATACTCCCTCGTTATGACCCGCCTCAATGATGATACAAACCATTGTTATACTTTGAAAACCACATAGCATGCTCATTGGTGTTACAGTGGTTGCCAAGATCCATAGAGAAAACTATTTCTATGACCCTAATTGCTTGATGGATGGATATTTGGACCTTCGAGCCGATATTATTCCGGTAGAGCCTTATGATTAGACTGCTCGATGGCACCTCAATCTATGTTCCACTTTCCCGCTTCTTTTTGGGGTCCCCCTAGCCATTTTTCATCCTTATCTTATGTTCTAGTCAGCCATGTTGGGTTTCATTTTGAAATTAGAGCAAGAGAACCCTATAAATACAATGTTATTAGACCACAATGTGGGTCCTCACGTCACATACTACTATCACTCCATCTATAGTTGCATCAATTAAATCACTTGCATCCACATAGTGTCATGCATCAAGGCTATGAGATCTACATCAACAAACACAACATAGGGAGAGGATTCTATTCTATTTCATGCACACATGCTATTACATTTTCTATATTTATTATTTCTTGATACTTAACAAAGTCGACTACAACAAGATCACCTACGACACGACATGCACACACACAACAAAACTACATACACAATGTATGAAATGAATTGCAAGTGCTCGGTGATAAGACCACTAGTTTTGTGTTTGAGGGTGGGTTGAGGTCAGTCTGACCCATTCATTTTGCATATTTTATTTTTCTTAGGGTTTGATACTTTCTCATTATATTGCAGGCCGTCATTACATTATTCACCACATTCGACGCAAACCTGGAAGATCTAATGAAAAAAGAAAATAATTTGAGATACCTTGCAACCATATGAAATTAAGATTCTCGAGCATATTCAGAATCAAGGCACCTAATTTACATACCAAGGCACCCGAGGCACCCTAGTACATTCTCAAGAGCCTTAGCTAGCTCGGATCTTGACTTGAGAGGAATTCCCGAGTGGTCATTCTTATTTCTAGAGTTTATTATTAGACCCGTGACAATATATGACAATCCTCTTTACTCATCTAAGTTATTTCTACTCACTCTTTTGCAAATTTGGGTTCGATTTCATTTAGTATAATTATTTATAATTATTTTGTATGCTTTTTTAGTGCATTTATATAGAGTTTTAGTCCTATTTAGATTAACTATTGTCTATATTTCTCATAGTTTACTAAAATTTTAGTTATTCATTTTGGTGAACCTCACGTTTCGTATAGCATCTTTTTCACCATGTCATATCCTTATCAAGTTATGGCCCAATCTTCTTATCCTACCTATACACCTACCAAAGTCACCAATATAGTTACTACACGCCACCCATTTTATGCGTGTACGCACGCAACACCCTCCTCACTTTGTCACACAGTACTACTTATTGAACACACCTTAATCCACCAACCACTCCACCCATTTCTCTTCCACCACCTGTTGCACTGTCACTCCATTCACTACTTCCAAAGGCTACAACATTATTGACCAACTCAAGAATACACCAGCTAAGATATCACTCTATGAATTTTTGTGAAATGTTCCCAATTTTTGAACCACACTAGAGGATGAACTCCGTGCTATCCACGTTAAACGTGACCAATATACCAAGGATTTTGCATATCTCATTCAATCTATTTGTAGTTTACCCTTTTTTATCTCCTTTATAAATGAGGATATATCTCCCTTTGCCAAAAATAACCCTTGTGCCCCATTTCTCATTATCGTTGTCATTAGTACTAATTGTATCAAGTGTGTTCTCATTGATAATGGGTTTGTTATCTCTAAGAAGTGCACTGGTTGAGGGATATCAACAGGGGTTGTTAGCTTGCTTCTCTCCCTCACTTCTCTAGATAGATGGAAAAACTTAGGGCTATGGGTATTCTTATTGTAGAGGTGAGTCTCCAGTATCAAGGAAATTTCCTTGTTGATGTATCCTAAATTAATTTTTGGGCTTTTAGAGTTTAAACGGTGGGTGAATGGTGGTTTAGCATTGTGCATCATTGATTTTTACATCAATCAATCTCCACCATTGGTATTTCTACTTGCTTTTACTAGGAGTTAACCTGGGTTATCAAGCTATCGGGTTATGGCTTTTGATCTCCATCGTTTGATCTTGAACCTTCTAATCTTGATTGTCTATCATTAAACCCTGAGTTTGGAGGAGTTCGAGGTATTGTTGGAAAAACTCAAATCAAACCCTAAATGATGATTCATTTTTATTTGTTGAAAAATGAGGGCAAAGCCTTATCGTATTTTCTCCAGCCGCATGATAGGTTACCAATTTAAAGATCTATTGCTCTTATCTTTCATTGTGGGTTGCTCTATTGCAAAGAAGGTAATCCTTTACGTTTTGAACTCCACGTTCATTCCATAAGGATTTTTTATCTTTTCGATCTGTAACATCTTTATTTTGTTCCTTCTGAATTCTCAATGATTTTGTGGCACTTCATTTCATGGTCTATAATTTGAGCACGAAATCTACTGCAGGTATTCATCGTTTAGCTTGTGTACTTTGAGGGTTTTCTCTACTTGGATCAAACTGACGAGTTATTAAATTTTGAAATCTAATATTTTAAAAAAATAATGGCTCTCGAATGACCATGACATGTGACTGTAAATAATCAACTGTAGCTTGAAGAAAATTATTATTGATAACCCAAACATGGGTATTCTCGTTGTTATTGAAGAATGTTGATTATTTTATTATTCCATTGTCTACATTTGGTTATTTTGTTACGATTTTTTGTTTCCTCCATGACTATATTGTTGGTTTAGTGAGCTCCATTTCCATGAATTTGGGGTTTGATGCTAAAATGACTCTATTTTGTCACCATTATTGAAGTCTTTGATTTGAAAATATGTTGGTATCTTTCTGTGACCTTGCTCATTTTGCATTGGTAAATGGCTTCCATATAGACATCTTCGAATCTTTTACAAAATGTGTACTAGAAATGGCTCATTTCTAAAATAACCCATATCCGGGTTATTCTTTTTGTATGTTGGTTGTGCATATTTTACTTTTATAGTCGCTTATTGAAGAATTCATTGAAGTGGATCATTGTGCGGATCTTTGTTGCTTTCAATGTATTTTCTAATATAGTTGTACATTGTATATCTCATGAACATCTCAAGCTTAGTTTTTAGTTTCTCCTTTCTCATGACTGTTTCCTCTATATTAGTTAGCTCACTTTAATTAACATTAGAATTGTGTACTTGACTTGTGATAGATTTAAATTATTCCCTACAAAAATTAATTCCTACAGGAAATATATCTTTTGCAATGAAAGACATGGAAACTTCAATCTTTGATTTACAATTAAAAAATTCTACTTGTCTTGATGAGATACTCTGTGTGGCTTTATTTACTTTTCTTGTACAATGTTTGAAAATTGCTTCCCTTGATTCTAGCACTTGCAAGATGATCGCAAATTCTAAAAATTTCCTTCCTCTGTAAAAACTTGTAAAATTTCTACCTTAATGCTTGGAAGGTTGATCTCTTCATGCATATATCCTTATTCTAAAAGTGTTAATCCTTATGATCAACATTGCAAGCTGAATGATGATGTCATGAGTTCCTTTAAGGTAGGCTGCAAGCTCTTTTTAAGATCTAGAAAGGCATACATTTGGTGCTTCTTTGACTGCTAGAATTTTATCTCTTGAAATTCATGTTGTGATATGAGATGTCCGTAATTTTTCCATTGAAACAATTTTACAAATGACTGATTTGAACTTCTTTATTTATTCTATGATGTAATTGAAAAAAAAACCAACCCTGTTGTAGCTTCATGCAAATATGAGGATACAATTTTTAAACGTTCTTTGATTATTCAATGTGACAGATATGACCCATGCTTCTTTTAAGAGTCATTTTTCGAGAAGATCTTTACTCGTATTATGATTTTATTTACATCATAAGGTATGTTTTTACTATTATCACCGAATCACAATACCCTTGATTTTCTCAAGTGTGTGTGCTTGAGCTCACGGGTGTGTTGTGTAACATTGGACCATCTCTCAAGTTGTGGGACTTGCTACTTGAGATAGACCTTCACATAAATATTGTTCTTTCCGCTAAACTACTTGCCACAATCTACTCTAATGTGGACAAAACTATTTTATCCTAATCTAACTTTCCAAGGGACGAGGAGAGAGAGTGCATGGAAAAAATCCTACGCTTAAGTGGTGATACACCGAGAAAAGGGGGATGAGAATAGCTTTCCAATGTGTAAAATATGGAGGCCAAGTGGATACTAGAGAGGGTGATAAAATTCTTCACAATCTAGCAACAACATTCACAAACATATTTTATACACACACAATGATAATGAATCCATCCAAGAGTATAAAATAGACACAATATATTTACAATGACGTTAAAAGATAAAGAAGAATGCAAACAAACACAACAGGGAAAGATACATCCTCAAACCTACATCTTTTTCTTCATAGTATGCACAATTCAATCTATAAAAAATAAGGGCACGGATCACCATCCAAGGAGTCCACTAAAAGGGCACTGTAGCACATGGGCTTCCCAAAACTAATTTAGAGAGATTTTCTACTTAAAAACTATCTTCTCGTTTACAATGAGCCCAACACTCCAATTTATAGAATTTTGAGAGGAGAAAGAGAGGGAGAAATGAAAATCCCAAAATTTTACTTCCCACCACTTGCAAGATTTTATAAATCAAGTGAAATTGTGGTATTTTTCTTGCAAAAGGCTCCCCATGTTGTCCCAAAACTTCTAACAAGAAAAGAATTATTTCCCATGCTCATTTAATGTTCTCCCAACCACATATAAAATCATTGTTCTAAATTTGGATTTTTTTTAGAAAAATGACCATCAAGTTGTCATCAAATTACAAAATTCTTGATATTTTTGCATTGTTCTTGGATCCATCATTCCAATGGTACCAATTTTGTGCGATTTCATTTAGGAATGCAAAAGTTATGGTCCTCTAACTACCGGAAGCTATTTTGAGTTTGCCAGAGATTTCTGGCATTTTATGGGATTGAGTACTTATATTTTTAGAGATGGATATGTTTATTTCCTTCTCACCCACCTACCCTTGTTAAATTTTTGTGAAATTTTTAAAGCTAGATTTTTAGAGCTCTGGATCAAAATTTATGACTGTTTGAAGTTCAGGGTCGGGATGTTCCACGCGGGCTCTCATGATTCACATTTTCCTTTGTATTGTGGTTTTTATGGGTTTGGATGTCCCATGTGTCCTTGGACGTTCAGGAAAAGATTCTCCACCTTTTCTAATTACTTCTTTGTGTGGTCAAATCGTCTATTTTGGGCCCAACTGTCTCGCATTTTCATTTGTAGCTTGGGCCGATTTTCTCCACGTCTCTCTGATTGGTCCTTTTCTTTTGTTGCGCATCCACCATTGACCAAGCCAAGTGGGTGGGCCCTTGAATATTGACATATCTACATTACTTTGAGTGTGGCGATCTTGGCTTTTAGGGGCACTGGGAGTACTTTTGTCCTAATTGTCTCGTGGATTGCTCAAGACAAAATCTTGTTTTTTCCACATTTCACGTACTCCTTATCATTTTGGGCCCGTCATTTTAGGTAGGATGAACCTAGGTACAATTCACATTTGTTCCATCCATAGCCTCCAGGACCCAATTTGCACTAAAATAGGCCTTTCACTTCCTTTTTTCAAATTTTTGCAATTTTTCACTAACTCCTTAGATTTTTCTTTGGATAGGGAAGTTAGAGAAAATACAATAGATATCTCAAAACTTGATTTTGGGCCTCGAACCATTTTTCAATTGCTCAATCCTAAATAAATTGTGCAAGTTATCAAAACTACCTTGGGGTGAATTTTTATAACAGATTAGTTACAATTCCTTAATTTGTAAACAAGGTGTTTTGTACCTTATATAACCTTATGAAAATGATATCTATCTTTTTATGTTGTATTTTATCTTTTGGAACTTGTGGTGAGCTTCAATCATTTCATACTTGTCATTTGTACTCCATTACTTGAAATCTTCTTGATTCTATCGTATTTGAGATGAAACATGAAACTTAGATGATTTGTTTCTTTCAACTTGAAATATTTGTTTTCTATTATGTACTTTCTCCTAATCCCCAGAATTTTAAAGGATTCTTCACAATTTTTTGTTCATGATTTGTACTTTACTTCATGAATTGATGGGAAAACTCAAAACTAATTACTCCTCTTCATTGTTCTATACTGATATTTTGTAACTCAAACAATTTTCTTCTTAAAAAGATTGTGTACTTGCAAAAGAATGATTGGTAGTTTCGAGTATTTGTTTCATAACTCCTTTCACAATAGTGCTTGGCAATTCATGATCTTTGAATCAGAATATGCAATTTTCTTTCCACTTTGTGATGTATTGAACCCTCCTTGATGTGTGATCAAAACTATTACAAAAGAAGTTTAAAATTTATACCTCATCATTGATAATCTGTGTTATGTTTTTTTCTCTTTGAGGAACATCTTATATGTACAAGTACTTTTCCACATCAATGATTCACCACTTTGCTTTTAATGGATGTTCTTAATGAATCTTTTCTTTATTTTTTCAAATAGTCCTTGGACTTTGATTACACTATAATGCATGAATGATGTTTTATTTTTATGCAACATATTACTACAAACTTAAGAAAAAAGTTAGAAAATAAATAGTCCTTAACCTCTCTTATTTTTCATAGTGATTTTAATTTCTTTCTTTTCTCTTTTTACCATGATTTCTTTGAATAACATGATCTTCATAAGATACTAATTCCTCAATTATGCATATGTTACTTTCATCTACCTTATTATTTTTGATCTCAAATGATTCATTTTCCCAAAACTAGATAGCACATGAGTACAGACCAAACCCTAAGTTCTTAAATGATTTATTTCTTTTTCTAATTAAGCTAGGTTGATGGACTAAAGGATGCTGAAGAATAAGATGAAGGAGCTGGAACTGAAAAAATGAAGAATGAAAAAAAAACCAAGGAAATGATGGGTTTCTTCTATACTCTTTTTGCTTTTAGTTTCATGTACATGTACCATTTATTTCAATAATCATAAGTTACATCCCATGGCTTGTGTGGGAAACATTGAATTTCCTTAATGAATAAATGATATTATTTCGTAATTGAGTTGTGTACTTCCTTTTACTTTCAGCTCTTATGATATGTAATGATGGTATAATGAATTAAACAACTCAATAACATACTTAATAACACTTAATCATAGGAAATGATCAAATTGAAAATACATGTAACTTAATAATGAACATCTGCAATGCAAACAACATTTTTTTTTCTAATTTTGAGTCCAACCCCTCATTTACGTAGCTATTCGCTCCTTCCTCAAGGATGTACTTGACTTCTTTGGATCTTTTGTGATACTTTTATGAAAGTGAAAATGGAATAGCAACATACGTGAGGTGTTCCATTATGCAATAGTGCAAATAGCTAGATTTTTTTTGTTGATCCACTTATTGCAACTGAAAACACAAAGAAAATATATGTACCCCGATAGTTAGGTCCATCTCATCAATGATTTTTCATCAAAAATAAAGTTTTGAGTTGCCCATTTTTACACATGTGCAAAAATTATCAACATTTTTAGTGATCCTACGGCGAAAGCTTCCTACTAGATTCAAGACCAGTGCCTTTCTCTAGTCCATTAAGCATGGATTCAAAGAATATAACTAAAATTTGTACTCTTACGAAAAAACCAACCTTTTTCAAAAACAATCTAAAGCTAGGAAAGGTTACGGTAACCTAGATCACATGCACAAATGCATTTAAATCGAAAAAAATTACAATTGCATGATCTAAAATTATTGGAAGGGAAATCCTAATCTAACTTACTCTAACCAAGATATAAAGCGAAGCTAAATGAATCCTTAAATAGTCTCGCAAAAGGAGCTTCCTTCTCAAAAATTGAGGCCATAAACTTAGCTTGTAAAACAAGTAACATGAAGAAGATGGATAGATGACATGTACCTTTAGTTTGTTCAAAAATTCATTCCAATAGCTGAGGAAAAATTCTATCTAATATTCGACTTCTCTAGAGTGATTTGGAACTTCTGCGAGATAATTTGAAGCTCACTTTTGTGTTCTAAGAAAATCATGAAATCTAGCACCACACGTAACCAGCTAACAATCAGCCAGTACTTGATAGAACATGACCTCCTAACCACCTTTGTATTATATGTTCGGCCACCCTTTTTAATATCATTGCATACTATATATAGACCAACTTTTTTATTATTATTGGCAAAGTATATCACCAACCTCCTTTTTGGATATCATTAAATTGTATATATTGTTGGTATTTCATTATTTTGGTTTCTAATATAAGACCTTAACCTAGGTCAATGCAATGATTATTTTTAAATGACGTGGGTTGGCCCCCTTCCCATGCTGAATCACCCCTTGGAATATTTTTCGGTGGCGTTCTCTAACCTTGGGTAAGATTAGGGTCATGGTTGAGTTATCTCTTTTTGATGAAGGTCATCAATCTTCTCTGATTGATCCATGGCTTTTGATCTTCTATGTGCTTGGTTAGGGTTTTGACCTTGCAATTAATATGGCTAGTGACTATGGTTATGTTTTACATCTACTTTGAATTTGATGAATGGTTTATGGCCATTAATTTTGGAACTTGTTGATCCTCGCACCATTTGATCTAACAAGGGTAGGTGAGGAACCTGATTTGTGGTAATTCGAGATTTTTTTATCTTGACGATTTCTCTACAAACATTGATCTTGTGTACTGTGATCCTCTCCAACATGGATCTTTTAACTCTGATTGGGATAGCGTTTAGCTTGGGTGATTATCAAATAGCATTGATCTTTGTACTTTTGGTTTAGTACCGTCAATTTTTAACTCAAGGAGTTAGGTTTGTTTAAAATCTTATCGATCTTATCACCTTGTCATTGTCATTTTCTCATTCTGAGCGGTGAAGCCCTAGACAAATTTATCTAGGAAGCCATTGTTGATCTTTCAAGATCAAATCTTCTACAAATTGGTATTCTAAAATTTTATACCTCTGTATTTTCATTATTTTTTTCTTCTTTTAGATCTTCTGAGTGAGTTCATTGTGGATGTTGTTCGTCATTTTTCTAGCCTTTGATCTTGGTTTATTCGCAGAGAAGAACTCTGTCTATTTGAAGGTACTACACATGCTTTCTTGTCATTTGATGAGGCTCTCTGGAATCGAATGCTTGCATATTTTTCCACATCTTCTCTTTATTTGAGCTATGCAAAAGGGATACCACCATTTACGAGATGTTGAGCTCATTTCTTCTGCGATTGTGGCCATAATAATACTGTGTGGGTGAGTTATGTACTTTGTAACTGTAACCTTGATGATTTCCTCCAAAAAATTCTGTTTAGAAACTTCTGTAAACTGTTGAAGTATTGGTTTCAATGTGCACTGATACCTACGTTTCCTAGTTTCTTTGTATTTTCATACTTGGCCATTGATAAAACGAGTTCGACGATCCTCTTTAGTTACTGTTTTTGCTTTTTATCCTACACAAAATGAGGACTATTGGTAATATCGTTTTCTATAGACGATGAGTTTTCATATTTCTTTTACTGAATGAAAACTCTGTCAAAAAATAAATGTGAATAACCCCTGAAATAGTTGTTAAAAGAATAGTGCTCTCCTTACGAGTCTAGAAATATAATGCTTTGGCTCTGTCATCAATGGGTATTTGCATTTCATAAATATGCTTCCCTTTTATTATATTTGATGTTCTGAGTGCTCCTTAACTTTGCATTTTAAGCTCTGTGAGGCTATGTAACTTTGAATACTTGCATCTCTCTGTCATTTTTCTTCTTCTTTGAGCTATCCTTTAAATTCATGGTTGTTACTTTGATCCATTCTCAAGATTTGACTCCTGCAATATCGATGTCTATTTTATATGGGTAATATTGAAATCCCCTTGTATTTTCCTCTATTCTGATTCAAACTTGGTATTTTCTATTCTCCATTATTCGAATATCATATCTCCTTAATCTGGGCATTCGGTTCCTTGGATTTTTATTTTTGGTTAGGATTTTATGATAATAATGATCAAATTTTCCAGTAGGGTTTCAATTGATTCATAACTATTGCATTCTTTGATATTGACGTTGAGTTGTTATTGCTTCCTTTTCTCTGACTCTCGAAATGATGCACTCCACTTTAAATTATAACCACATCTTTAATCTGGGTTGGTTAAGTTTTCCTTGTTTTTTGTGAAGTCATTCTTAGATTTCGTCATGAGTTTCTACATTTTCTTGTACTACGTAAATTAAAATATGCCATTTCTCGATCTTCGATATGTTCTATGATTCTTTCTCAATTTGATAGAACATATGCTCATAATGAAATGCCAATGAAAATTCCATCCATCCTGATTACCTGTGTTGGTTGGAGCTTTTGGTGAAATATGTTTTCTGTGAGCTTGTAAACCAATCATTGTTGTAATTTTAACTTGATGTGATGTTCTCACTTTCATGCTCTATTCTAGATTTTGATGAGAAGTTAATATAGATGTTGAAATCTCTCTGAGAAACTGTTACTCTTTGATACCTTGAGTTTTATGAAGTCCTCTGAGTTGTCTCGTTGTTCTTTGGCCTCTCAACTACTCTTAAGATAGTTACTTAAAATAACATTCATACCCAAACTGGGTTTGCATTTCTGTAACTATGGTGCATTCTCAAGATCATCTTAAACTGAAAATACTTCCTGAAGTTCTATATGCTTAAAATTTGCATGGTAGTTGGAATTTTAAGCTTTGTACTTTGATCTCCATAAATCTTATCTTATCTTCTCAGGGAAGTGTATTAAATTCATTTGAAAAGATTGTCTTTCTGAGCTGGTTAACTTCCTCTCTTTTGTAGCTCCATTGCTAAATTGTTTCAAATACTGAAATGAGACCTGTGTAATAATGAAAACCTTGAAATCTGAAATGTGCTCATTACTTCTAATTTTCTCAGTTGAGAATATTAGCTTGCACTGTTATGCTCATGAACATGTTATCTCTGAAAATTTTAAAAGTAGACATCATGAACACTTTTCCTTCTTTATTGTGTTTCCTTTCCATAACAACAAACTGTAAAGCATGCTTTTATCTCTTTTGTTGCAATATGTACCTACACATCTCAAAAAATGATTAGAAAATTAATACTTTTGGTCTCTCTACTATACATAATTTCTTACTTTTGGTCCTTTCTGAGTGATGATTCATGTTGAAACTATGATCTCTTTGAATTTAATACCTTCACTTGTGTTCTAAGATTCTTCACTAAAACACATGCCTACTACTTTGACCACTCACTCCTTACTTTTATTAGTTGTATCTTATGTGTTTATACTTCTCTATTAATTGGTCTTGTAGCTGTCCATTGAGCTAGTTGTATTATGTATTGTATCCTTCATCATAAATTACCCTCTGCATTCTTAGTTGTACTTTAAATGAAGTTTTTCTTAATAATGAAGTAACTTGTACTGTAAATGAAGTAATGAAGTTATTCTTAAGAATCATATGCACCGATGTAGAATATTGCTGGTTATCTGCTATAAATTTATCTTTTCTATAAGCATACCCCGATATCAAGAGATTCATTTTCCATGAAGATCGATAATATAGGAATATGATTTAATCTTGAGCTCTTGATTGACGGTCTCTTTTCCTATTTTATTTTGAGGTACAGTATAGTTTTGGATAGCAAGGATGAAGATGGAGCAACATTTGGAGGAAAGGTGTAGGATCGGGATAAAATAAAAAAGCAAATAATAGATTCCTTCATCTTATTTTTCTTTTATTTTCATGCACATGCACCTTCTATTTCAGTAGTTATGATTTTTACTTGACTTAAATCCCATAGCTTGTGTGGGAAACATTTGAAATTACTTATGGAAAAAACATTGAATTCGAAACTAATTTGTTTAGTTTGCTCCGCATTTCAACTTTTATATTGACTGTATAATTAATTAAACAACTCAATAGCATAATCGAATGTATTTAATCACAAAGGAAACAAATTTTAAAGTACTTGTAACCTTAGTAATGAACTTTGATACAACTATAATCTACCACTCGATTGTTGTTCTAAAACTTAACACTTCATCTATTCTATATTTTCATTCTTCATAAAGATTACACATCTGTCCTTTTGGGCCTTTGTGTTCTTTTGCTGAAGGAAAACATGAAATTGTAGACTATGTGATCTATTACGTTTTGTAACAACACACATAGTTGTAAATTGCATGTAGTCATTAATTAATTCAACAAAACAAATACTAAAGTGAAATAATCTCCCTAGATTAGGTTCGCTTAACCAATTCCATCCATCGTAATGAAGTTTTGAGTTTCCCATTTTGGACGATTGCAAAAATTGTCAACATTTTTGACAATCTTTTGGGGAAAGCTAGCTTATAGAAATGTGCCTTGCTCTTGTACACTGGGCATGGAGTCCAAAGCATGTAATCAAAATATGCCTTGTTGAAGGTCCAACCCTTCCAAAACAAACTAAAAGCGGGAAAGGATCTAGTAAACCGACCACATGCACGGATAGACTTATTGAATTTAAAAAACATTACAATTTTCAGGAACCGCACTTATTGAAAGGGAAATCTTACTCTAAAAAAACACTATAATATTTCCAATAAAAGTTATTAAGAAACATACCATTCACAGGAATGGGAAGTTCCTCTTCATTCAGCCTTGAAAGCTGAAATGCATTGTGTTCTTTGCAATCTAAAATCATATAAGGAGCACTCTAAAGTGTGTCAATTTATTTGTGGTTTCCTAGATTTGCACGATCAACATCCCATTTCAACACAATGTCTCCTTCATTCAAGATTTTGAACTTAGATTTCTTATCAAAAGTTTTCTTTATCTATTTTTGATTCTTTTCCATGTTTAGATGAGCTTGATATCTCATCTCTTGTAATTCCATCCATTCTACATAACAAATCTGTGAGTGGTTCATTCTCAAGTAGCCCCATTTGATGTAGAAAATATAATATAGGTAAGTAAACTCAAATACGCATTCTTGCTTATTTTCCATAAAAAAGCTTGTAGGGTTAATTTCAAGTGATATTTTTGGATTCACTCTAACATCCCAAAGAGCTAAATTCAACATTAGATGTCAAGCTCTCTAGTTATCTTTGAGTGTTATTCTGATGATCCTTGAATTATTATTGTTAGTACTTTCAGTTAACCCATTACCTTGTGGGTAATAATTAGATGACGTACTTAAATAAATTTCATGTGCTTAATAGCCCAATCTGTTACCTTTGCACTAAGAAATGCTAAGGCATTATCTAAAATAATAGTTGCTCGAACACCAAATATGCAAACTATAGCTTCATACAAGGATAGTATCGAAGTTTATTTATCATCTTTCAAAGATATTGCTTGAGTCCGAGTGTGTAAAGTAATTTGTAGCAGCAGTCAAAATCCACTAGTCTCCTTGTGATGAAGGTGGGTTTATGTTATGCTTTATGGATTTGCATGCATGCAAATGACATGCACTTGATGTGGTAATGAAGTCCCTCCTTAATGAAGGTGAGGCTTCCTTTATTGAAAACAAAAACTTTATTTACATTTTTACATTCAAAATTGTATGTGGGGGTTTTGGAACATCAATGGAAAGAAAATTGAATGAGGGAATTCAAATGGAATAAAGGAAAGGAGTGGAATGGAATGAATTGAAATAACATGCAAGAGTTAGGTAAAAATAGAGCCTAATATTGCACGAAGAAGAAAGATGAATAAACAACACAAATAAAACAGAGTTTGAGTTAGCTAAATGAGAATGAGTAAGATGGAACACACATGAGCAAGTAGATAAGCAAAGCTCCGATGACTGTGAACTAGAACAACACACTAGTAGTGTTAACAATAAGATCTACGACAATATTTACATGCAATATTTAAATATCTAACATCTAATGAACATAAGAACCTCAAATGTTACAAGAGACGATGAATGAGACACAAATTTTTGTATTTCATTAACTCTAAAATGTCTTCACAAAGAACAAAAAGCTTCTTTCGAAACAATCTTACACATAATAGTATTTTCTTCTCCTCTCTCAAAGTCACCCCTAACAAATGAGCCCCTGACTTCCTTTTATAACCCAAAAGTTGGTTACAAGGTAGTTAGGGTTTTACATGAACATTAAATAGAGCACTTAATTGAATTTTGACTTTTTCAAATAGCTTTATTAAAAACAACTAAAAATAGAAACCACTTAAGTCAAAAAGTCATTTAAGGAAAAATACATATATAAAATAAATGGGTACATGTGGACCCCACTTAAATGACTTAGATGAACACCTAGACATCCTAGTAAATAATGCACCACCTAGATAAAAACACCTACGATCAGTGCCTTATCTATTGGGCCAAGAGTCCTCCAGTCCCTAGTCGTACGGGAATGAAATCATTGACCGTGCTCCATGCAATCCTCCAGTTGACAAGAAAGTCGAGCTTGAAACTTGAGTAATTCATCCACCTCTCCATTTGAGCATCATCTTGGTTTGAGAAATTTTATCTTTATTTGCATTTGCATTCTTAATTATGCACAATTATCCACATGCTCGAATACCTTTCCACGGTGAATTCTTTATTTGTCTCGAGACCGTAGTTGTTACACCAACTTGGTTTGTCATAATCTAACTTTTGATATTTCGCCATTGAGAAGATCTTCCAAGAGTGAAAATTGTAATTCACTTCACGGAGTTATGTATTTTTCTTTCTCACCAACCCAAAGTGTTGGAATTTTGATCCTCTCACGATCATTCAATTCGAGAATGCTCCAACTTTAAGACTAGTTGATGAAGTATTGCATTCATTGCTAAGTAAGATTTCTGACACAGGGACGCAAATGAATGATTTGGTCTTGCTTGATGATCCACATACTTGTAATTATCATTGGTCTTGGTTTTTGATGAATAGATCCATATAAGGATAAAGTGAAAATAATTATTGTAGACAAGATTCTCCCATTATCGATCTTTGCCGATAACAATGGCTTTTGACTTTGAAGAGACCTATGCCAAAAGCTATGACTTATACCACATAATGAGGAAGTCATAGGTTGCTTCCCCTTCTGAGCCATTGGTGTTGAATCACCACACTATGAAGGTTTTGTGGTGCATCTATGCAATTCAGAATATGTGTTTGGAAATTGTGACTCACCTTCGGTTGATATGCAATTGCAGAATCGACTTACATTGACATGTCCCAAGTTGGTATCGGTGATGTTATCTTACTCTGAATGGAGCGTCGAGGTGATTAGAATGCCTAGAACCTATACTTGCAACATCATTTTATTTATAGATGGCATGATTCTCGATGTGAAGTGTGATTTTAGGCTATTACTTCAATCTTACAAAACTACACAAATCACTGTAAGATGCAATGGGAAAAATAACAAATCTTGTTCTAAGAAGTTCTCCTTTGCATAAGGGAGTTTATTAGGGTACCAAAAGTTTACGTGTCAAAGGTTTTCTTTAAATCAAATTCTTCAGTCAAATATTAAAGTTCAAAGTTGAACTCTTAAAGCGATAGGAAAATGGAAGTGTAAAACTGCAAAAATCTTATTTGGTTTTAGTAGGGGAAAAATATCAAACGTCACCCTGGGCATCTACAACTTAGCAAGGAGCATATGAAGGTGGATAAAATTGAATGAAATAATTATTTCCCCTTGAAGGTCATCTGAGTTAAAAATATAAACTCTCAAATTGAGTCACCTTGACACGATGAAAACTACATGCACGACAAAATCAAACAAATTGTGTTTAATTTGGCTCTATGAGAAATATCAAAAGAGTGCTGCGCATTTGAAATTAGGAAAAATATTACATGAAGTTGATAATACTTTAATGAACTAAATTCTTTCTCTTGATGATCATGTGGGCTTGAGATATGAATTCTCAAAGTAGGCCTTTTGCCAAGCTGAAATTGTGCGTGTGGAAAAATCGAGCAAACTGAGTTTTTCTTAGGTTCGTGAAAAATATCAAATGAGGTGCTACGCATTTGAAATTTCACAAAGGAGTACATGAAGTTGGGGAGAATTCAACGAACTGAACCTTTCTTCCCGATGATCATCCGACTTCGAGATATCGAGCTCCAAACTTGATTACTTCAACAGATACAACCCGCGGCACGTCCTTTCCGCATCTATCGTTTTCTTTATTAAATTCAGTTTTCTTTGTGACGATATACATCGGTAATGCATTTTAATGCATGATATTTTTATTCTTTGGCAACAAGTGTTCTTTTTCCATTTTCTTGGCGCAATGATCAAATTTCTTCTTCTTAAGCATGCGTAGTATCCTTATTATTCTCTTTCTCTTCTTAAAAAAAGGAATAATAAAATAAAATAAAACAAAAATTTTGTATGCATGCGTGGGTTCTTGTTTGTTTGAATTTTATTATTCTTTTTTTATGCATGCGTGGGCAAAAAAGACTTGTTTCTTATGCATGGGTGGGCATAAAACAGACTTGTTTTGATCTTATTCTCCAGCATGGTAGACTTCATGATTGTTGTTCTATTTTTCTTTGCACATTGTACATGGTTAAAACCAAACTAACTTCATTCTTCCTTCCAAGCATGGCATGTAAAGTTTCCTTCAATCTTTGTGCAAAATCTGCAACCTCGTGGGAATTACCTATGGCTACGTGTGCAAACAAATATATTTCTCTTTCCTCCTAGCGTGAGTGGACTTTAAGCATTTGGTTTTGTCTTCTCTACAGGCTACATGGACATTATCCTTAACTGTTGCATGGAAACTTGTCTTCAACCTGCATGGATAAATCTGCATAAACAAATTCCAAAAACAAATTCATCACATGGTCTTTCACCTTCAGGAAATGAGATTTCAGATCAACCTGGCTATGGTATGCATGGATTTCTATTTTGCATTATTCCTCCTCTCCAAGAATGCAGGTAAACTTCTTTTTACCTTCTTCCTTACCTACGTTGATTTTCTGGGATGGATCTTCATGATTGTTGTGTGGAATTTGAGAGAAAAATGCAATGAGTGAGCTTGGTTATGGGCTAGATATCTCCTCCTGGTGCGTGGAAACTATCCTTAGGTTTGCATGGAAAGATTTTTCTCTACCTACAATCTGCGTGGAGGATCCTAACTGGCTTGTAGTTGCTGCACAAATTATAAAAAAACAAAAACAAACTAACAACTATGTGGAATTTCACCTTCTTTGCTACATACAAGATTTGTTTGGGATTCCAGATCAACCTTTGCACGTGCATGAAATTGCCTTCACCTTTGCAAGTGTGGATCTCATAAATTTCTTGCTATTGCTTCCCTCAATACACACAACTACCTAAAGCTCTCAAGATTTCCTAACTCTAGCTAATGGTCATATACAGGGTTTCCGTGTGAAAGTCGGGTAGTGTCTATAGAATAAGTTTTTCCTTCTTTTGGCTCTAGATATCTATAATATCTCCTTGTTTCTCCTTCTTCCCAATTTCCTCTGTTTTGCAACCTCTTGTAACCATCTCCTCATCAATTCTGGATGATAGAAGTAAAATTAAAATAGTCTTCGGAAATTGGAAGTGGAGGAAAAATTTCCCCACCACTTACTCAATGATTCTACAACAATTAATAAAAAGAAGAAAAGTTCTCCCAAGTTTTTGAACAACTTCCATGAGTATTAAATTAATATTTATTAATTAAAAACCCATAAAATTTAATAAATATTAATTTTATTAAATTTCAGGATGAATATTAATTAAATAATTAAAACACGGTTTTTGGTGTAACAGGAGAATGACTTATTCAAAATGAATGAAACAAAAACCAAAATGACCATGAGAATAAGACGATGGCGATGAAGGATAAAAATTACGTGAAAGAACACTTTGAAATTTTTATATCGATTTTTAAAGAAAAATGTGAAGTCAAAATTAGCGATAACAGATTTATCATGCCAATAAAATCAAGACCCCACTTTGCATGAAAGGATTATCCACTAAAATAGTTTATCACGGGAAACAAAGATAAATATTCTTTTCCAACAAAGAAAGCACATTTCTTACACTTTCTAATCCACTCAAACAAATCTTTGAATATGTTGAGCGAACCGTAACCAACTTTCATAATTGTTAATGTTGTAGTATGGGCTAAAAAATGACCTCCGCAAGTTCTTCATGGAATTGGGAAAATAATTGTTGAATTCTATCGTAATCAACACATCGCAGCAATATTTTCTTTATATCTCTTTTGAATAAAACACCGTCAATAAAAACATAAGGTACAACTTGTAATCTGAAATATCTTTGTTTATTCTTGTCCATACCTTCCGGATAAGTTCCATCCTGTAGATAGTTAACTAAATCAGTCATCCATCTTGATTCCTAAACTTCTTGAATAAGCTCACGGTTGGCGATTTTATTTTGCACCATCCTATCTCGATTGTTGATACGTAACTTCAGCATGTTGTTCTAGATCTTTTGATTCTGTAGCCTGTTATTTTTCCATATCAACAATTAGATGCTCACATAAACCTTTGCCTTGAACTATCTTCACAACACAGATATCAACATTGTATTCCATAACTTTCATTATTCATCCTACTCTCTTTTCATTCAACTCTTTATTTAACAAGAAATATTTTACACTTAGATGAGAAACAAGAACATGTATCTTATTGTTTGAAAGCATGTACTTAAAATTATTTAGTCCTCTGACTACTAAAAGTACTTATTTTTCAAGAAACGTGTACCTTGTTTCATAGTCATGTAAACTTTGTCCAAAGAAAGCAATTGGTTGCTCAATATTTTCATCATTAACTAGAGTTATTATGGATGAGATCGTTTCATCTTCTACGAGTGCATACATTGTAAAATCTTTATCAAATTTTTATTTAAAAGAGTAGGAGCTTGAGAAATGGTTGTTTTAATTGCTTCAAACCATTATCTCCCTTCATTGGTCGAGAGAAAGTCTTCTCTTTCTTTAACATAGTTGTCAATGGTTTAACCAATGTTGCAAAATCTAGAACAAATCTTCTAACAAAGTTGATTTTTCCTATAAATATATGTAATGCCTTCTTGTGATGAGGCAATGATAGCATGTGACATGGCTTCAATTATGAAAGGTTCAATTACTAAACCTTGTTTAGAAACAATATGAGTAAGAAATTTACCTTGATTTACTACAAAGATATATTTTTGGGATTCAATGATATTCCAAACTATCTCTGCATAACTTAAAATTCTACTTTAAATGTATTATATGTTCATCGAATTTTTTTAAATACGTTAACATCATACAAATAAACCAAGTATGCATTTATTTAATAAGATATGAAAATCCATGTCCATTGCACATTGAAAAAATGCACCAGCATTTAAAAGGCCAAAAGACATTCTTTTGTAAGCATAAGTACCCCACTTGGTGGTAAATTTTTTTTTGTAATTGTCTTCTTCTTGAACTATAATCTAATTGTATCCACTATAACCGTCCAAATGAGATAGTCTGTCGAACAGTAAGCTGTTCTCAAAATATGATCCATGTTAGGTAATGGATAATGATATTTCAATGAAGCCTTGTTAAGATCTCTAAAATCTACATGTATTCTAATTTCTCCATTCTATTTTTGAATAGGAACAAGGTTGGCTAACCAACTTGAATGCTTAACTAGAAAAATAATACCTAATTTGATTAACTTGGATAATTATTTTCTCATAAATGGATCAATTTTCGGATTTACAGGCCTTTCCTTATTTTTAAGCTGGGTTAGAATTTGGTTATAGTTCTATTGTATGCTAAGCTAAAATTGGATCAAACCATCTCAAATCTTGGTACTTCCAGGAAAAAACATCTCTAAATTATTTACATAATTTGATAGATGACTACTTTTAGATAAAGAACATAACTTGCTAATAAGTAGTTTCTTATCATCATCCACCAAGATTTCTTCATAGTTATATGAGTGAGTTCGAATATTACCTTTATCTTTACTAATCATCATAAATGAAAATGTCTTCTAGAGTGACCAACCCTTGAGGCAACCTATTTTTTTTAAAATGAACAATTTGGTTACCATAGAAGTGTTACAGCTTTTCCTGGTTTATCACAGAAAATTCAACCTCTTACTGCAGAAATTTACAAATTTGTTTATCATCTTCGAAAAATTTCAAGTTCTCTCCATTGTTAGGCACTGAAGGTCTGATAATTAATTTAATATGTGGTTATACCTTTCTATTTTCAATCTATTCTAGTACATCAAAACTAGCACCAACTGCTACAAGTTTATCTACATGTTTATTTTCAGCTCTTGGAATAGATTGAATGTTAATAGCATCAAAATCATCCATTAAATCTGAAACTCTATGTTTGTAATACTTCAGAAATAAATTCTTAAATACATTAATTTTTTTACTTGATTTATAACTAATTCGAATCTCTACAAATTTGTAAAGTACTTGATACCTCTCTTTCTAGCCCATTACAAGCCATGAATTAATGCTTTGTATTTAGCTACATTACAAATACAAGAAAAACTGCAAGCTTAAAGATGACAAATACATTTCATTTGAAGAGGAAGTAAGCATTAAACCTGCACCTTTTCCTTTCTTATTTTTGTCTAGATCAAAGTGAAGCCTTTATAGCCCTTTTAGTGATTTTTCAATTTTGGACAAGAAGGTAATTGGTACATTTTCTTCATGTAAGAAATTAACACCAAACAAATCTTATTCCACTTCTATTAAAGGGTCATAAGCATGTTCTTCTTGAGTATTTTCATCCATAAATAGATTAGAAACACCATCAAGTGTGGAAACATGAGTTGTAACATCAAAATCAGACTGATCTAGAATAGAATAATTTTCTGCAACATTTGAAACATGAGGCTCAATATGAAATATAGCTAGAGACTGTGAATTTATAGTAATATTTGTTACATTTCGTGTAGTAAAGAACAAAAATGACCAATCTGAAGAAAGATAACCTCCTATTTTTGTTGTAAAATATCGTGATAAACATAAGGCAAAATAAGGAGGCAAATCTACAACAGTCACATCTTGTAGAATTGTAACATTGGGACAAGCATGTAAAGTTACCTCCAGGTTTCTAATAACACCAAATGTATTAGTTGTTGTCCAGTCTAATACAATAGGCTCATCTTTATGCAGCCCAACTTTTCTGCAATTGCTTTACGCATAATTGTGTTACTTGCACCACTTTATTAACCTTGTAGTTATGACTTAGATGATCTTCAATAATTAGAGATAAATAAAATGGTTGTGGTTTCTTGATATCATGATCATTTAAGACCTTTTGAACCATCCATTTAACTTCTTTAATGTGGTCTTGTTCCATTGTTCTAAGGACCATGTATTCTTTTTGAACTTCTTTTTTTACTTTTTTTGAAGAAATTTACATCTTAACGAGTTCATGAGAAAGCAGCTCTAGTTGTCTGTGAATACTTACAGCATCCCACATTGAGATATTAACATTATTATTTTTCATTACATCATAAATGTTAAAAGAAGAAATAATTCTTGGAAACAAATTCTACTATCTTAGCATAGGCTTTGGCAAAAACTGACTCTGCTTCAGCCGATTTTGATATCTGAGGTATAATTAATCTTCTTGGATCACGTTGTAACTATTTTTTGTTCTTTACCAGTTGAAACACCTGATGTTTTCAATGGAACAAGAAGAACTGTTAGCTAATTTTTGTCCTGTAGTTGCGGTTTCATTTGGATGTAAGGCGAAACAGTCTATTTTGAAAATTCTAATTTTTGAGCTCTTTCTTGGGCCCTAGTAGTAAATCATTTTCACTAAAACTAACCAAGTTCTATTCATGTGTTATCCGAACATGATTTTCTTGTTGATTACACTCCATTTGAGGCATGAACAATGTCTCAGGTTGAGGTTGTGTAACAAGGCTTATATTCAAGAACACATTTGGGAAACTTGTAGCTGAATGAGGTTGATTACAAGGTTGACACCATTCTTCTATAGCCATATTAATTGGGACTAAATTGTTATATAAACTAGGAGCCTTAGGGTCAAACTACCTTTGCTGATATGGCTGTCTATAATTTTGATTCTGTTGATAAGGCTGCCTATTTTGCTAGTTTTGTTGATAAGGAGTTGGATAAGTCATGTTAGGTAATGTAAGTATATTTTCAATCGAATTTATCTTGTTTCCTATAGTATATAAATCTTTAATCACATCATCGATGGGTCTACAATAAAGCAGGTTCCAAAATCTTATAGAAAAGGCATTGAAGGTATTAGTACTAACTTCCTAGCTTGAATAAGACTATTTTCAACCTTTATAGAAATAGTATAAGCTGTTGGGAGATTGGCACTTCCCATAGACTAAATCATAGTAAAATTATCACTATTTAAGGTTATAGGATAATAAATAAAAGCATGGTCAGCTTGAGGCTTGACACTTGCTAGAATTATTTCCCAAGTTCTAGCAAAACGAATATTGAAACTGGCCATAAATTTATGAGGGGCTCTCTTAATTGTAGACAGTTATTCTATGAGGGATAAATGATCTGAATTATCTTGAAATTGTTTCAACAATTTACCACCTAACTCATCCCAAGTTCTTATGCTTCCAATCTCTAAATTTATATACCATTGCAAGGCTTGCCCTTTAAAGGATGTAGCTAAAAGTCTCAAAGCCACATCTTCATGAGTAATATTATGGACTGCACATAGGGCTGCAACATATTTGATGTGCTCTATAGGTGTAACCTGATTTTCACCAGTGAATGAAGGTAAACTTTTCATGGCAGCATTAGGAATATCATGATAAACTAGAATTACTAATGGGCTTCCATTAGTAAAGGTCACAAAATTCCTAGGTGGTTAAATAGCCATTGAAAAATTGGGATCTGAATAGAGAAATTAATACGTGGTGAAGGAATATTAGGAGGAGCATTGTTCAAACCAGGCCTATTATAAGGTAGGGTGTTACTAACTCTTCTTCTTATTGCATAATTCAAAGGTAAAGAAATAAACTCGGAAGGAATTCCTCTTACCGATGATCTTGTAGTCACTTTAGGCATGAAACATGCTGCAAAAATGGTCTAAATAAGCCTTACCGAGTCAACAAATAAATATTTTAATCTTTAAAATAATATGTTGCAGCTTGTTTCTCAAAACATGACTTTTCCTTACTGTGGATTTGTTGTAAATTGCTCTAATTTGCTCAGATTTGATTCATAGTCCCATGACCGTACCAAAAACTACTATCTCTTGAAATTGCACCCTATAAAGAGATGATTGCAATTTTTCTAAGCTTGCAAATGGATCTCTCTCTTTCATAGATACAATGGAAATACCTCAGGTTTGTGGGTATAACTATTGTTGAGGTGAGTCTCCGGTATCAAGGTCAGTTCCTTCTTTGATGTATCCTAAACTAGTTTTTGGGGTTTTGAGTGTTGAAGATGATTGTACATTAATTGAAATTTGAGGTGATACACCAAACTTGTTGAGGATTTGACTGAGTAACATGCATAAATATTTGAGAATGGATTTGGATGCACATACCAATAGTTTTCAAGTAGAATATTAAGACAAAACACTTGATGTATTGATTGAAATATTCGCAACAATACTATTAAGATAAACATGCACACTAATATTATGCTGAAATTACAAAATTTGTAGTAAGGTAAGATGATCAATCAGGGAATGTTGACATTCACAAGAAATGATAAAGTATACACGAAGCTACAAATAATTGGAAAGGATAAAATCAATCTCTCATTCAAAAGGCAAAATTGGCAAAATTTGCTTCATCACTCATGTGTCCAAAAATTCCTCCTTATGTGCTTTGCCAATACACACAATATATAGAAAAATTATTCATCCCACTCTTCCTAAAAAATAAACTAGTAATTGTAATTGCCCATGCATCCTATTTTTATCCTTTATCCTCAAAAAATAAAGGAATAAAAATAAGCATGCTAATACAATGAGGCATTAATAGCCCTGTTTACAAAAATACAACTCAGTCAAACTACAATTAACTATTCTATTTTTAATAAAGTTAGGTGAATAATTTGGCTAATAATAAACTTTGCTTGATGAGCAAGTCTTCTCCAATGCATGCAATTTTTGTCTTCTAGCTGATGATGTGGCATCTGCAACTTGATCCACTTGCAATTGCAAAAATAACATTTTAAACTGCCCCTTGGATGCACATGCAAAAATTAATCTCCCTACAAGTAAAATAATGCTTTTCTTTTACACTTAGCAAAATTTTGATCAATTCCACATCACCCATTGTGGGGACCACTATGAGCACATGTGCAATAATATAATACTCTTATTTTTGTGGAAAATAAGGTAATAGGCCTCCAAAAAGGGCTCCTTATACTCTGATGTTGACCTCATGTTTGTCTTCTAGTAGTCACATGAAGAATTGCACTTGTGCACATAATGCTATTGTCTGCTTTCTAAAACTCCCACTATGGGGACCACCTATGATGTGAACACTTGTCTTCATCTGGATTTGACCTCCTTTGTTGACTTGGCATAATATTATGATTTAGAATAAACATGGGGTCATTTTTTGAAATATTTCCATATTATATACTCGGCCACCTTTTTGGATATCATTGCATACTATCTACGGACCATATTTTTTATTATTATTTCCACATTATATCACCAACCACATTTTTAGATATCATTGCATTGTATTTACTATTGGTATTTCATTATTTCAGTTTATAATATAAGACCTTAACCAAGGTCAATGCAATGATTGTTTTAATGACGTGGGTTGGCCCCCTTCCCATGGTGACTCACCCCTTGGAATATATGGCGATGGAGTTCACTAACCTTGGGTAAGATTGGGATCATGGTCAAGTTATCTCTTTTTGATGAAGGTCTTCGATCTACTCTGATTGATCCTTGGCCTTTGATCTTTTGTACCCTTAGTTAGGGTTTTGACCTTGCAATTGATATGGTTGGTGACTGTGGTTATGTTTTGCATCTACTTTAAATTTGGTGAATGGTTTATGGCCATTGATTTTGGTACTTGTTTATTTTGCACTGTTTGATCTAACAAGGGTAGGTGAGGAAATAAAAGTGGTAAATCAAGTTTTGCTTTGATTTTGATGATTACTCTACGGATGTTGATCTTGTGTACTGTGATCCTCTCCACCGTGGATATTTTAACTCTGATTAGCATAATGGTTGGCTTGGGTGATTATCCAATACCGTTGATCTTTGTACTATTGGTTTAGTGTCATCAATTTTTAACTCAAGTGAGTTACGTTGTTTAAAATCTCATCGATATTATCACTTGGTCATTGTCATTTGCTCATTCGAGCAGCGAAACCCGGAAAAATTGCTCTAGGAATACATTATTGATCTTTCAAGCTCGATTCTTCTACAAATCGGTCTTCGAGATTTTGTACATATGTATCTTAGTGTTAGGAAATTAATATTTAATGCTTACATTACGGGCATTATATTAGTTAATATTTGTAATCTTTTTATAAAAATATTATACTATATATTAGAATATATAGTTGTGATATATTGTTATAACAATATATCTGATATTGTTCGGTGAGTTATATCAAGAGATATGATCTCCATAAATATATGAATGCATTTCCTATATAATTGTATCTTGTTTATGGAATCAAATAATGTAGTATCTGTCTATATTCTGTATTGCATTCTGAACCAAATTCAATATTTGGTATCAGAGCAGGTAGCTTTGATTTATGGTTCTGTGAAAGTTTTCAAGGGAAAACTCCTCTTTATGTTGTCCCGTGTGATAAGAGCCACACTATTTTAGTATTGATGTTCTTTTATTATTTATTCTTTTTGTGATTTCTAGCTTAAAAAATTTAGAACATGAGGAGCAAGGAAATTCAATTAAATATGCAGACAAAGGAAAGTATTTATCTGTAACATGTGATCTGTGCATTTTCTATCCTTCACATACATTTGATCCTTGTTGTCTAGTTGCATGGAGGCATAAAGTGCAGTTTGGTGAGCCATGCATGCGCAAATATCCATCTAGTTCAACATTATTAGAGTTTTTAGTATTAAAATTCTGCAAATCAGCTAGCTTCATTGCATTGGCCTTTGGTTCGAGCACTTCTACACTTTTGGAATACATGAGATGTCTGATATGGGAAATCTTTAACTGGCATTCACAATTTACACGAAATTCTCCATAGCTGCATTTACATTGAAGAATTGGTTCTGTTTGCTTTTGGATGATTAGGAAAATATGAATTGGGATTGATTTGCATCAAAACCTCTAGGAAATACCATTTCCACCTATCTTTCACGTGTCATATCATGAAAAATCTCCACATGGATTTATAAAAGAGTTCACTTCACCAGCATTGATCCATCGACTAGTCCGGTCTGGCTCCATCGACATAATCAGCGTTTGACTCAGAGCTCCTCACAATCATCTTTGCATTCTGTAGTGAATTCAAACTGTTCATTGAATGTACAACCATCTATTGGAAGGGCACTCAACGTAAATGGGGATGGAAAAATGTATTCCATAACACAGTCAATGAGGTGGAACACCAAGGAAGTCACGGTTTCAGATCTACCAAAGGAATCTCTGAGAAATCTTCACGTCTGCTATATTAGTGGTTTGTTCCTATCCAAACCGCCCCTCATTTTACATAAAAAGGTTGTAGTTTTATTAAAGAGAAAATTCACAATAGTTAGCCACTTAAAATTTTGTTTAGCCAGTGTTGGTTTATTTATTTGTAAGGTGTTTATGTGTTTAGAGTCTTTTGCCAATATAGCCATTCATATCATCTTTGGTCCAATTGTTTATTAGGTAATGTTGTACCATTCGAAACAAGTGTAAAATACTCCAATAGTAATATGAGTCTTTAGTGTTTTTTTGTTTAGTTAAATGTTATTACGAAAGTGTCAATAGTTTGAGACCTATTATATAGTCTTGTAAGGCATAAGTTTTTATTGAGAGTCTTTAAAAAGAACAATGGTAATTTTTTTGAGTCAATTTTTATTTTTACAAAATTCGTGAGTCGATTGGTTATTATGTTTTGTTGTCAAATTTGTGATTTGTTGTCAAAAATCACGTCATTGTAAAAAATATGTTAAAAAAATATCCCTCATGACGCATTTTCAGTGTTACTCGACATCTAGAAAATAAAATGATTTCGCATTATGGGGAGGAATCATAAACAATGTGAAAATCATTTTGCTTCATATCCAAATCCGGTTGAATTACCAAAGCATGACATTGGAGGATGGAGGTGGAGGACAATAAACGACCTCTTATCATTCGCCAACGACATGGCCGCTTCACTGATTTGGTGGCAAGTTTGTGCAAAGTGTGAGTTTGTTTTCAGTTGTGTGCTTCAGTTTTTATAGTTTCTGAGTTTTCAATAAGTGGAAATTTCACATTGACGGGGAACATGATCATCATGATCCAATGTTCCATTTATAGTTTTTCAGATCAAAAGTATGTGGCTATTCCTATTTCCCCAATGCAAAAACATAGTAAAGAAAAGATAACACAGTGAAATGCAACATCATGAGTCTTGATGAGGTGGAATAGTTAGATGTGTTCCTATTCACACCTAGGTTTTTGGTTAGCCTCTGAAAAACATTGAAGGTTGTTTAGATGTGTTCCTACTTGAGTTCTACATTGTTAGGTCATATGTGTTCCCTAGAGTGACTGGTTGATAAGAAGATGATTCCTAAGCGTGTTCCCATCCTCGTCGATCAGATGTGTTCTGACAAAGTGCATGGTCGATAAGAAGTTGATGTGTTCCTTCTTCTACCTTTAGTTCGAGTGTGTGCCAAGATCATGAGCACGCAAAGGCGGAAAGCTACAGAGGAAGTGTGAAATTTATATTGTTACCATGTAAACATTAATGGAGGGAATGTTAGGAAATTAATATTTAATGTTTACATTACAGGTGTTAGGTTAGTTAATATTTGTAATATTTTTATAAACAATATTACGATATATATTAGAATATATAGTTGTGATATATTGTTATAACAATATATCTCGTATTGTTTGGGTGAGTTATATCAGGAGATATGATCTCCGTAAATATAGGAATGTATTTCCTATATAATTGTATCTTGTTTACAAAATCAAATAATGTAGTATATGTCTATATTGTGTTGTGTATTACTGAACCAAATTCAATAGTTCATTGTTTTTTTCTTCTTATTGAGTTCGTTGTGGATTTTCGCCACCTTATTTTTGCCTTCAAGCTCGATTTATTCGTAGAGAAGAAATTTGTCTATTCATAGGTACGACACATGCATTCTTGTCATTTTATGAGGCTATGTGGGCTTGAATACTTGCATATTTTTCCACTTCTGCTCTTTATGTGAGCTATGCAAGAGGGAGACCACCATTTACGAGATGTTGAGCTTAGTTATTTTGTAATCATGGCCATACTTATGCTTTGTGGTTTGTTTCGTACTTTGTAATTGTAACATTGATGATTTCCTCAACTTTGTTCGAAATATCTACAAACAGTTGAAGTATTGGTTTCAACATGCTGCACTGATACCTAAGTTTCTTGGTTTCTTTGTATTTTCATACATGGCCATTGATAAAATGATCTCGATGAGCCTCTATGGTTACTATGTTTTCTTCTCGATCCTACTCAAACAAAGGGTGTAGCAATGACGTTTTATGTGTATGGTTATTTTTCCTGTTTCTCTTATTGAATGAAGACTCTGTTGAAAAAAATGGGAATAACCGGGTAAGTGCACGAATTTGGGGGTCTAAAAAGTGGAAAAAACCTTAAAAAAGTAAAACACGTATGTGTTCTATTATAACGTGATCACATTTTAAATTTTTAGGTTTGGGATTTATCAAAGCATAACACATATGCGTTATGCCTACTATAAAGAAAAAAATAGGCCTGAGCCTCTATCATTTTATCTCCCTCAAACGCGAGTTTCAAAGCTTAATTGTGCCCTCGTGTTTTTCATTTAGTTGGATCTCAAGCTCAAAGGATCGTTTTGGATCACGAAGATCTAAATCAATGATGGCACCATAGAGAAGAGGTAAGCACAATTCTTTTCTCAAAATTGCATTGAAATATGATAATTATAGATTAAAATTTGAATTTAATACATTTTTTTATTGTTATAGTTGGAGGTCAAAGGAATCCATCACAACCAAACCCTATTATTCCTCTCATCTCTCCCGACACTCCCACAATTGTTCAACATCCCTCACGTATTGAAGAAAATTTAAGAAAGCCCATATAGTTGAAAACAAAATTTAAAGTGAGAATTTAATCAAGAGGATGAGGGATTCACAATCTACAAACCCCCACTGCACCTCTCTTATAAACACATTAGAGGCATTACTTGCTCAAGTTGACATGAAATGGGGAAAATTAATCATTAAACAACTTACGAGAGAGGGTTGTAAGGTTTATTATTCCAATGAATTGTCATATGTAAATGTAAAGAAAAAATAAATTACGAAATACCTCATATGTGCCTTATTCACAAACCCCCACACTAATTTTCCTGTTTTGTTGTCATGTAAATGGTTTCCCATCCATTGGTGCAATAATAATTTGATTAAAAATATTTTTGGGACCGATGGTGGATGGTGTTTGATTTTCCACCTTGTAATAACAATGAGGTGCCACTATACTTTTTGAGGAAACTCTATTGCGAGTTTATCCTCAATGAGATCCCAAATTATTTTTATTTCTGATATTTCCAAGGCCAAGGAAAAGGATTTGCATAGGATCGACCAGGTGCACAATGTGCACCTATTCAATAGGGTAGATTCCCCACACAGAATCCCCCTCACCCTGAGATTGTCCCTCAAGCAGTGAAGGAGATAGTAGAGATTGATACACTCCACGTGCTTCAAGGGCTATCTGTGACCCTTGTTCGACATACGAGGGAGATTTCTAAGCTAGATGCTCATGGAGGTACACAAAGTATTCCCTCAGGGAGTACTAGCATGTGGCCACATCTTTGATCATCATGTGGTAGCATATTTTGGTTTCGACGAGGATTATACTTTCATGCGTACTAATTTTTGTGATGTTGGTGCTAGGGGTACACACGATAATGTCACTATGTTAGATGTCCTTTTGAGTGAGACATTTGGATTACATTTATCGGTGTCACCTTCGTAGGTATTTGTTATTTTTTATCATGTGTGTTACAAAATTTTGGAGTACTTGATTTCCTTATATATGTTAAATTTTGAAATAATTGTATTTGTACATGTACATGCATTGATATTACAGTCGCACGGGAGGTGGATCTTCATCCCGACCATAGGCGGTGAGAACCATACATACACATACATTCATAGAGGTAATTTAGAACGTTAATTATGTAAAATTTTCACATACATGCAAATATATATATATGTATATATGTTAGTTTTGAAGTCAAATATATGTATGTTCTTGTATGTCCATCTAACTCATGTGATATACATGTTTGATAAAGATGTTGAATTCACTAGACACCCACCATTTCTATGAAAAGTAGAGAAAGGTGTTGCCGATGCGATTTGATCTATGCAACAACTCACTGAGGTATTCAAACAACATGTAAATTTTGTTAAATTTCTCGTGTAATTCATATTATGTTAAATTACATGTTAGTAATTTCTTTCAGTGTAGAATTATTAAATTATGTTAATAATTTCCTTCATTTTGTATATGCAGGAGTTACCTCTAATAGGTAGAAACCCTATTCATTTGATTCACAGGCGTGGCAGGGTAAAAACAATACTTCTATATTGATAAAATTAGTTAAAATATTTTCATTATGTACATACATGTACTTAGTTCTATTTTTGCTAATTTTGATGTTAGATTTTTTGATCTTATGTGTATGTATGGAACTTTAACCCCCTCTATTTTGAATTTGAGGGCACAGAATCCTCCATCTCATCATCTTCATACCTCTGTTCGTACTCTAGGAGCTCCTGATGACTCATCTGAGCATGAGATGAAAATTTGGCATTATCGACAAATTGCGGTAATTTTGTGTATTTATGTAAATATTTTCATTCTAGCATGGTCTTAAATACATGTTGAAAACATATTTAACTTAAGTTTTCACAAAAAAACATTGTTTTCATTTACAGGCTCATCTACAGGTGAGTATTCAGCGGAAGAGGACTAGTAGCATGGGCTCGGATGATCGAAATTCATCTCATAGATATCCATCTTCATCTAAGGGAGGGCCTTCTTCAAGAAAGGCCAAGAGAGGGATCTATTTTTATGATTAGGAAATATATATTTCTTACATGACATTATTTTTGTATGCCTATGTGCATGGCATTATATGTATGCCTATATGACATTTAAACTTGATGGTATATGACCTATTTGGAAATTTTTATATTTATTATGCACATTAAAATACTATTTGGAACTTGATAATTTTGTATAAGACCTTACATTTCTGAGATTATTTTTGCATGAAACTAATATGATGTGCACTTGACAATATTTAAGACATTGTGGATCATTTTTTCATTTATTAGTGATGTACATGTACTAGAATTTTCAATGTATAATATGCATCAGAATTTGGAAATAAATATTTACATAATGTTTGTATATAAAGAGTTACCTAATCTAAGTAATTATTCATTCAATTTATCAATGTCTATATGTGTATTTACCTTACTTGCGCTTCTTCTTGCTCATGGTCTCTTTGTCTTGGTTCTTATCTTATCATGCACTTACTACATTCTTTTATGCTTCTTAGTCTTATCCCTCGTTAAAACACCTAGGAGTCGTCACAATTTGATGCCTTTCATCTGTTGATATTTTGATAATGTCTCTCCATATACATTACTTCAATGCTTGAGAATGTCTCTAGTTACAACGACATTCTAATTCGAACACTCAATTATTCTCGATTGTCTAATCCTATCCAATTCATGTTATTACCTTTATATTTGTAGGCATTTCAATTTATTTGGAAATCACATCACACCCTTCACTAGGCTTGATGACTGCCCCTATCCTTTGAAGGCACTTTTGAAAGCATTCATGGATTTATCATAGCATAAATTATCAATGAATGGAAGGTATCTAAGCCTTAGGCTAGTGACTCCCATCCAAAACTAAAAAAAAAAAGATTTACTAGGTGATTGATAACTCCCATGTGTTCTTAGAAATTCCCTATCAAATTCACTCTTATGCCAATCTAGTCGTTCATGGATCTTAAGGGACTACGCCTAGATGAGGTATCCTAAAAGCACAGGGAGTGTAGGGAACCAAAATAAATCCTCCCTAGTGTTTACCTAGCCACCCTGACGTGTTGGCATAGTTGGTTTGGCACCAAGAGATTTTGTTTGTAAAGTATTGCGTTTGACAGCCTTACACTGACTCAAATTGTAGTATTTCACGCATTTGCAAATAGTAGGACAAAGAGTGAACTAAATGGAGATGGAAAAAAATGTGAGAGAATTTTATACAGGATTCGATGTGGAGGTTTTAGATCGACAAGACATCTCTAGGTGCTACAGAGTCTAATAAATCATATGTCGAAGATATAGCATGTTTTGGTCTCAGGGATCTTAAAGGACTAGCCCAAACGAGGTACCCCAAAGCACGAGGAGCATAGGGAACCAAAACAATCCACCAATAGCATTCACTAGGTCATCCGGATGTGTTGGCAATAATTGGTTTGGTCCCACGACCTTCCATTTGAAAACTATTGTGTCACGATAGCCTTACACCGACTGCATGTAGTATTTTACGTGGTTGAAAAAAATAGGACATCGAGAGAACCAAATGGAGATGGAAAAAACCATGAGAGAATTTTGTATAGGGCTTAGATGTGGAGGTTTTTATCTCGATGAGACATCTCTAGGCTCCACGGAGTCCGAGAAATCACCCATTAAAGATATAGCATTTTTGGTCTTAGGGATCTTAAGGGACTATGCCCAAACGAGGTATCCCAAAAGCACAGGAGAATATGGAACAAACAAATCCTCCACTAGCATTCACTAGGCCATCTTGATGTTTTGTCCCAAATATTTTGGCACCTAGAGCTTCTGCTTTGCAAAGTATTGCATTTGGCAACCTTACACCGACTCAGATTGCAGTATTTCATGCATTATCGGACAATAGGACAACAAGAGAACTGAATGTAGATGGAAAAAACCATGAAAGAATTTTGTAAAGGGATCTTACATGGAGGTTCTGGATCTAATGAGATGTCTCTAGGTGCCATTGAGTTTGAGATATCAGACATCAAAGATGTAGCATGTTTTGGTCTCAAGGCTCTTTGGGGACTACGCCTGCAGACGAGGTAGCCTGAAAACACAAGGAGTGTAGGGAACCAAAACAAATCCTACACTAGCATTTAACTAGCCACCCCAACGTTTTGGTATAGTTGGTTCCGTCCCATGAGCTACCGTTTGCAAAATATCATGTCTAACAACCTTACACCGACTTAGACGCATGACATTGCGTGTGTTTAAAAAAAAAAAAAGTGGACAATATTAGAACCAAATGGATATGGATAAAACCACGAGAGCATTTCATAGAGGGCCCTGACATGGAGGTTTTGGATTTGACGAGACATCTCTATGTGTTAAGGAGTCCGAGAAAACACATATTGAAGATATAGTGTGTTTTGGTCTCAAGGCTCTTAAGGAACTACCCTCGGATGAGGTATCCCGAGAGCAAGGGAAGCGTAGGGAACCAAAAAAATGCCTCAAATAACATTTAACCTAGCCACCCCGATGTGTTAACATAGTTCGTTTAGCACCTAGATATGTCCACGTCGGGCCCTCTATGAAATCATCTCACGGTTATATCCATATCCTATTGTTTGCAAACGCGCTGAATAATGTAGTTTGAGTCGGTGTAAGGTCAGTAAGACATAATAGTTTACAAGCAGAAGCTCATGGGACCAAACTGTATTAGCCAACACATCTGAATGGCCTCAGTGAACACTATTGGAGGCTCAATTTTTGTTCCCTATGCTCCCCATGTTTTTGGGCTACTCGTTAAGGCATAGTCTCTTAAGAGCCCTGAGACCAAAACATGCTATATCTTCGACATGAGATTTATTAGACTCCGTGGAACCTAAAGATGTCTCCTCATATCCAAAAACTCCATGTCAGGGTCCTCTACAAAATCCTCTCACAGTTTTAGCCATCTCCATTCGGTTCTCTCGTTGTCCTATTGTTTTGCAAACGCATGAAATATTGTAGTTTGAAGTCGTGTAAGGCTTCCAGATGCTATATTTTACAAATGGTAGCTCATGGGACCAAACCATCTCATATTAAACATTCGATGGCCTAGTCAACTCTATTAGAGACTTTTTTTTGGTTCCCTACACTCCCGTGCTTTTGGGCTACCTCGCCTCGGTGCGTAGTCTCTTAAAAGCCTTGAGACAAAAACATGCTATAGCTTTGCTGGTGATTTCTCGACTCGTGGAATCTAGAGATGTCTCGTAATATTTGAAACCTCCATGTTAGATCCCTCTAGGAAATCCACTTGTAGTTTTTCCATCTCCATTTGGTTTTCTTATTGGTCTATTTTTTACAAATGCACGAAATACTGCCTGAGTCGGTGACAAGGTTTTCGATGCACATCTTGTGCAAATGGAAGCTCTTGGTGCCAAACCAACTATGCCAACACATTGGGAGGCAGGGAACTACTAGTGGAGTATTTTTTTGGTTCCCTACACTCTTCAAGCTTTCGGGATACCTTGTTCGGGCGTAGTCTCTTAAGAGCCATGAGACCAAAAATGCTATATCTTCGATAGGTGAGTTTTTGGACTCGTGGCACCTAAAGACATCTTTTTAGATCCGTAACCTCCATGTCGAAGCCCACTATGAAATCATCTTGTGGTTTTTTCCATCTCCTTTTGGTTCTCTCACTCATTCTATTGTTTGCAAATGCACGAAATACTGTAGTTTGAGTCGGTGAAAGGTTTTCTATTACCAATCACCCGAATAATATATGTGGTTCATACAATATAGGTCTTGAAATGATAATTTTAATAAGATATTTTTACAATATAGGTGGTGAAATGAGAATTTATGTTTGTTATTCATTTCTAATATTTAATTTTTCTTAGCTTCACTTGGCTTTGAGAATAATAAATTGCCTACTTACAAAGTACAACCACATGAAGGTGGAAGCTTTTTCGGCACCACTAACCTACATAAACATGTTAGTAAGAAATTAAATAGAATTTTAAATCATACAGAATTCAAACAAAAGCATTTAAGTAAATATTCAAATTAAATTCATGTAGAACATACCTTTGCAAATTCAATCCAATGAACCACAAGGATCAACTCTATTCTTGATAGTAGCGAGAATTGCTTCATGATTTGATTCACGAACCTTCCACATATTGTTGTTTGATGGCCAACCTCGATATTTGATCAATTTAATATTTTTTTCAAGGACAAAATGTGAATAGTGAAGTATCTTTCGATGTACTTCAGAGTCTTCAAACAACCAAATGTTTTATTTTTTGATAGGATATCATCAAAACCAAGTTCCAACGACTACCACTCGACCCACTATGATACTCAAGGTCTTAACCATAAATGACAAGTGGAAGTCAAATTTTTTTCCCCTCTAAACAATGAGACAAGAAGTAGTTTGTTCCTCTGCTCGTTAACTTCCATCACTATAACTGTAAAAATGTGCCCTATGTATCACAAAGTAAAATTGTTCAGTCAATTTTAAAATACATTAAGAGTTGACCATTTAATAATTTATAAATCTAAAACATGATATGTACATATATGCACGTACCTTGTTGCACTAAATCGAGACTTGTTTAAAGTCAGGTGATGTTTTCATTTGATTTGAAGACCTGCAAGTTGTAATGATCGTGGAACTTGATGTGTGTTGAGTGGAATTAGAGGTCTACAAATTTATTCATCCACCCATTGTTGTGACTCACATTTATTCTACGCAAAATCAATGCATGATATACAAAAACATGTTATACACCTAGTATAAATAATCCAAGCATTTTCATTTGATCTACGGAATGAGTGCATATCACTTGATCCTAAAATTGTCATATAATCTTCAAAGTTTTCAATATGTTGTTCCTCGATCGACCAAAAATATCTACAAACCGTTGATATTTCTTAAGATTCATGGCCCAAATTCTTGACACACCAATCAATAATTTTTTTACATTTGTAAATTTAGCGCCATCCTTGAACTTTATCTCTTCTCTTGCAAGTGCTCTTATCACACATGCTCATGCATCATCATGCTCTCCTTTTCCATTCCCCGCCTCAATAAAACTCTAGATATGTTGTAAATTTGTTTCTTTTTGTGTATTTCTTAGCCAATAAAACATTCATTTGTTCTTAAATTGTGATGTACGGTTGTCCGACCAAATGTAATGTTGATCAAAACGAATGTTCCTCTCATTCAAGTTCGCATAAAACACCTAGAAACACCCTTGTACATATTTTGTCAAATGTGTACAATCATCACCGATGTAGAAATGATACTCTCTTAATATTTTTTGATCTATTTTAGTGTTTTTTAGAGAGTTGATGAATGTTATATGCATGAAAATAGAAACTTGCACTAAGTTATAATATTCAAACCGACCCTCCATTTTTGGTCATAAAGGTGCTTAATTCTCTACAAAGTCAACTATTGAAACAATAGTACCAAGTGAGAATATGTCCTTTCTTAACTTGAATTTTTCATACAACCGTGGAGCTCTATGTGTGTTCCTTGCATACTCATAAAAAAATTCTCTCCGAATTTGACCATATATTCGATAGAGGTAATTGTTTTCTAACAAGCTCACACCTCTTATATGCTTTTCCATCTTTTAATTGATATGCCACCGATTAATATTTGGTGAAATCAACTAATTATTTTCCTATTGAAATTGTACTCTCCTCATGGATACAACATTCCATATTTGGTAAGCCACCACATACATTGCATGTTCCATCCAAACATGTTTTGTTATAAAAAAAATTTCTAGCTGATTTTTCATAAAATATTGTCGAATAAATTCCCTGGTAGATTTTGGTGTGACATTTAATCCACACTCCTACAACATGATTTTAGTATACAAAACATGGCGTACTTGACAAAAACATCATAATACATTGAAAATTCAACATGATGCGTGCAACAAGTGGTATGTGAGTGATTGATTTTCACATAAAAAGGTTTGATCATTTCAAAAATATTTGGCTAATGTTAATTTTTGGATTTTCATTCTTAAACTTAGAGAACAGCTTGTGTTTGACTCATATCTAAGATATGTTTTGCACATGATTCACGATTACGAAAACATATTCTTATTTTTGCTACATCTCTTCCATTTGGTGACACCTTGTGTTCTCATTCCAAAATTCAAAATTAATTCTTTTAGAATATTAGATGTATTTTTGTCTTTTCGTGGATGTTTTCTAGAGAAATCCCAATAGTCAATGTTATTTACTAACTCAAGATGTTTACGTCTCTCTATTTATTTCATTAGTGTTTTTATTTTTAGCTTCAAAGCATTGGTTGTTTTTATAATCAAGCATTTATTAACCATTTTATCACTTACTATATGCTTAGTAAGTGCACGCCATGTAGAATTACTATCTTTGGTGTGTCTTTCGCCACCTACAGTTTGGTATGCTTTATGTATGTTTTTAACAATCGACGCATTTTGATCAACAACATTAGATGTTCTTAACCCTAGGGTCTTCATTATAGGTTTCATCTTAATTAATTTCATAAATGTAAGAAATAATTGAAATCTTTGTGTGTCATTTAAATTCTCAAAGTAATTATCTCAAATTCCACTAGCTTTTCTTCTTACATTTCTTTCAGACATTTTGTTAGGCATTGGTTTTGTAATGTTTTCATCAATTTCAATTAAGTGAATTGGTTTTTTCGCAAAATGGAAGGATGTGTTCTTAGAGGTGAAGATTTTTTACAAGGTTACTTTCGTCATTCAAAGTGTTTTCATACAAATTTTGTGGTTAACATTTGGATTCTCATTTAAGGGTTCAACAATTGGGTCCATATCAATTTCTTCATCCATACCAACATTATCATTCAATTAAATATCGTTATTCATTGCAAAATCATTATTGTCTACATTTTAATTATGTATTTCATCCCCATTTTCTAATACATTAACTACATTTGGTATAGCATATGTACGGTGTACTCGCACGAAGTTCTACATTCTCTTTAATTTCTTTATTATCTTCTCTTTCAATTGCTCCGGTGTCTTGTTCTGACTTTCCTCTTGTCCTTAACTTGAATTTTATCTTCCATGATTAGAAAAAATTAACTAGTGGGGTAGGGGTCAAAATGAACTACTAAAAAATCATACAAGAATGTAGAGAAAATCGCAGACCAAACAAAATGTATGCAGAATTCCCTTGAAAGAGATGAAAGGGACGTTAGGGGAAACAATATATAAACAAATAATAACATGTACATGTTATGTTTTGTGTACGCATGTGTGTTTTGTGTTTTCTCTTTTTCCAAGCCATGCCTCAAGACTTGGGATCCAGTTTGGATCCCCAAGCCTGAGGCATGGACTTGAAAAAGCACAACAAACAACATGTTTTTTCAAGAAAATGTAAAAATTCCACTTCCTCTATGATATATAAAAATAAAACAATCCATCCATTTTTTAAAAAGTATACCACGACGTAGAGAAGAGTTTCTTCTTTCTAAAAACATAATTTTTCAAATTTTCTAACTAATATAAGGTTTCCATATTATTAATTTTGTAACTATGCCTTTTTATAGTTATTTTTTGAAGTGTAAATATGTCTATCTTTCATGGTGTGTCTTTTTTTTTGGGTGATCAAAATTTAAAAATATATTATACTAGCACAAACTAGGCATAATTCTATACATATTAAAATATATATATCTAATTTTCGATATTTTTGAGGTAGTTAGAGGGGAATGGTCGGAGTTTTGTTATTTTTCAAAACATAAAATTTGTGTACTAGAAAAATCATAAATAAAAAAATATTCGCTGAAAAAATCTAAATAAACATTAACACAAACTAGATGCTCCTAGCTATCTTTGTACTAAAGGGTTTTCAAAAATACTAAATGGTGCTAAAAAAATGGTGGGGGGCACGAAACTCACTCTAATATGTTTTATAACAAAAATAGGAGCATCTATTGGTATTTTAGTTTTTTGATCCACTTAAGCTTATCCTTTTTCAATAAAATTTAGTAGCTTAGAAACTATACTCAAAATGATATGATTCATATTTCTACAACATCTTTAAATTTTTAGTGTAACTATTTTGAAAAACTTGTACAAGTTGAAGTGTTTTATTTTTCAAAAAAATGTGTCCACTTAAGATTCCCTTTTGGCCCTCCAACTTAGTGCAATTATCTAGCCCCTGAAATATTTAGTTAAAAGTTCAAGGCTCTCCTTGCAAGTCTAGAAATCTAATGCTTTTGGATTTTCATCAATGTCTATTTGCATTTTGTAAATATGTTTCCCTTTATTATACTTTTTGTCTCTTTGAGTGCTCCTTAACTTTGCATTCTGAGCTCTGTGAGGCTAGGTAACTCTAAATACTTGCATCTTTGTGTCGTTTTTTCTTGTTATTTTAGCTATGCTTTGAATTCATGGTTGTCACTTTGATCCATTCGTTGCTTTGAATCCTGCAATATGGATGTCTTTTTATATGGATAATATTGAAATCCCTTGTCTTTTCCTCTGTTCTAATTCAAATTCAGTATTTTATATTCTCCATTATTCGAATATCATATCTCATGAATCTAGGGATTCTATTCCTTGGCTATGTTATTTTGGGCAGGTTTAATGATAAAAATGATAAAATTTTGTAGTAGGGTTTAAGTTAACTCAGAATCGTTGTATGCATTCTTGGATATTGACCTTGAGTTTTTATTTCTCCTTTTCTCCGACTCTTAAAATGATGCACTCCACTTGAAATTATAACCACATCTTTAATTTGGGTTGGTTTAGTTCTCCTTGCTTTTTGTGAAGTCGTTATTAGATTTCTTCATGAGTTTCGCATTTTCTTGTACTAAGTAAACTGAAAGTTACCATTTCTTTTATTTGATTTGTTCTATTCTTCTTCTCTCTCTCTACTAGAACTCGTGCTCATAGTGAAATGTCAAGAAAATTCCATTCATCCTAATTTCTTGTGTTAGTTGGATCTTTTGGTGAAAGTTGTTTTCTACGTGAGCTTGTAAACCAATCATTGTTGTAATTTTAACTTGATGTGATGTTCTCACTCTCATGCTCTCTTCTTGACTTTGATACCTTGATTTTTAATTAATTCCTCTAAGTTTTCTCATTGTTCTTTAGCCTCTCACTAATCTTATGATAGTTACTTAAAATAACATTCATACTGAAATTGGGTTTTCATTTCGTAACTATTGTGCATTCTCAAGATCATCTTAAACTGATACTTCTTTAAGTTCTATATGGTTAAAATTTACATGGTAGTTCAAATTTTAATCACCGTAATTTGATCTCCATTAATCTTATCTTATCTTCTCAAGGATTTGTATTTAATTCATTTGAAAATATTGTATCTTCCGAAATGGTTAACTTCCTCTCTTTTGTAGCTCCATTGTTAAATTAATTCAAATACTAAAATGATACATGTGTAATAATAAAAAAATTGAAATCTGAAATGTGCTCATTACTTATAATTTCCTTAGTTGAGAATATTAGATTGCCTTTGTTATGCTCATGAACATGTTATCTCTGAAAATTTTAAAAGTAGACATCATGAACACTTTTCCTTCTTCATTGTGTTTCCTTTCGATAACAAAAAACTATAAATCATGTTTTTATCTCTTCTGTTGCAATCTTTAGCTACACATCTCAAAAACTGATTAGAAACTTAAGACTTTTTGGTCTCTCTTGTATACCATATTTCTTCTTTTCGGTCCTTTCTGAGTGAATGAGTCATGCTGAAACTATGATCTCTTTGAATTTAATATCTTCACTTGTGCTCTGAGATTCTTAGTTGAAACACATGCCTAATACTTTGAGTACTTACTCCTTACTTGTATTAGTTGTATCTTGTGTGTCCATACTTCTCTGTTAGTTGGTCTTGTAGTTGTCCATTGAGCTGGTTTCATTGTGTATTGTATATTTCGGGATGAATTACCCTCGGCTTTCTTAGTTGTACTGTAAATGAAGTTATTCTTAATAATGAAGTAACTTGTCCATTTTACATGGTGAAGCCCTATCAAAATTTTCTCATATTTCTTTTTCCATTTTGTTTCAGCTGCAATTTTATCTCATTCCATTTGTTAGAATCTGCAGCACTAAACCTGCATTTATTTTATGGATTAGTACATGCACATCTTTGTATATTCAGCCTTTAGTTTGAACTAAAATAAATGTACTTTTCTTATTCAAGTTACAAAATGTAATACTTCTTATATATAAACACAATAGTTAGTGTTTATTTCCTTCTTCTTACTTTTACCTACACATTTAGACAAACTAATTAGAAAACATTAGGCTTTTTGGCCTCTCTTATGTTCCATAGTTTTTCTTTTATCTTTTCTCTCTAAAATGATTATGAGAATCATATGTACTGATGTAGAATATTGTTGCTTGTCTGTTATGCATTTAACTTTTTTGTAATCATACCTTCTGATATCAGGAGATTCATTTGCATAAAGATAGACAATAGAATAATATGATTTAATCCTGAGCTCTTGACTAGTGGTCTCTTTTCTTATTTTATTTTTAGGTACACTGAAATGTTGGCTAGCAAGGATGAAGATAGAGAAACAGGTTGGAGCAAAGATGCAAAGCAGCAAGAAAAAAAAAAAAAAAGGCAATGATGGATTCCTTCATCTTATTTTGCTTTTATTTTCATGCCCATGCACCTTCTATTTCAGTAGTTATGATGTTTACTTGATTTACATCCCATGGATTATGTGGGAAACATTTGAAATTCCTTATTAAAAATAATTGAATTCTGAAACTAAGTTGTGTACTTCCTTCTACATTTCAACTTTGTATATGGATTGTATAATGAATTAAACAACTCAATAACATAAATGAATTTATTTAATCATGAAGGAAATAAATTTTAAAATACTTTTAACCTTAGTAATGAGCTTTGATACTTCTATAATCAGTAACTCGATTGTTGTTCCAGAACTTAACACTTCGTCTATCCTATATTTTTCAGTCTTCATCAAGATTACACAAATTGTCTTTTGGGATTTTGTGTTCTTTTGCTGAAGACAAACATGAAATTGCAGACTATGTGATCTTTTTACATTTTATAACAGTACACATAGCTACAAATTGCATGTAGTCATTAATTAATCCAACAGAACAAATATTAAACTGAAATAATCTCCCCTAGCTTAGGTTCACTTCACCAATGCCATCCATCGTAATGAAGTTTCAAGTTGCCCATTTTTGCACGAGTGCAAAAATTGTCAACACATACTATCACAACTTATCAAGAACCATAAAAATACTATCGCATTGATCATGTCACCTCTATGTTTGTTCTACCTCTATACATTATAACTTTATATATATATATATATATATATATATATATATATATATATATATATATATATATATATATATATATATATATATATATATTATATATATATATATATATATATATATATATATATATATATATGATGTTGCTCAATCTATTTAACTCATCTCCACTACTCCCGCCATCACTTCTCCTATTATATCTACTCACACTTTGGATATCATATCGCCGATTGTATTTTTCCCTCCTAGAGCTCCACCTATGCCATAATTTACTTTTTCTACCCCTCCCACTTCCACACCGGCTACTATTGTCCTCAATATATCTACCCAAAAAAAGGATGCACACATTGACGTTTCCACCAAATTTGATGAAAAGGTTGATGTTACTGTAACTCATTGATGAGTCATTACAATAGCTTTATTTTACTCCTCTCGGTCTAGACAATTCTTATTTTGAAGAACTATTTGTAGCTAATGGCCCCTATGAGTACCGGTTCAAAAACCTCTATGTACTAATGTTATGGTCTTATATAATGTATATGCTAATAGTGTCGAGGTAATTTGATCTTTTCTCCATTGGAAGTTGTTCCATGACCCCCCTTTACATACACATTATATATCAATAGGTCATTCTAGGAACACTTTCTTATCGATCTCGCTAGTTCAAATACTATATGTACACGTGATTAATTTCCTATGTTTGTTATGGTGCTTAGTGACATATTATCACCCCTTAATTCAACTCATCTCCATCATGAATACTTCCATGTCACAATGGCTTATGGCTTACATGTTTTTCATTTGATGATTTGTTACATGCACCCCTCATGATTCACCATTTACACTAAGACATCTTGGCTTGATTATATGGGATGTATAGTTGATCCTCTTCATTCTTCACACTCATTCCCCATTCCCTTTGGCACTATCTCCATTTCTAATGATTCTTCCCCCACGTATGTTCCTAACATTTCACATTAGCATGCCCAAGGTTTTCCATCGATTGCTTTTACGGATGAAAAATATGTAATGGATGCGTATACACTCCATCGCTATGGGTCCTTATATGAACCTCCCCATTCTATAGCTTACCAATTTTATGATGCGGCTCCAACTATTTTTTATCATGAAAATGAGGATCTACTTGATGGCATTTTCTAGCTAAATTTTCACTTATCTTCATCCTTTTAGCATCTACTTGATATGCACTCGTGGATAAATCATCACTCATCCATTCAAAAAGTAATGATATACACTTCGGGTATAGGGTTCACACACTTCTCCACATATCTCATCTCATCACCATTACATATACACACCCATCACATCGCACTAGACACAACCAACACTACTCAACCATTTCTTGATGATGCACTTTTTCTTAAATTTCATTCTTGACTACTAAGGGGAAAAATAAATGAACCCCACTACATACACTTGCATCCACTTGGGGGAACATTTCTCTTATCATTTGATCTTACATTTCATTCCATCCATCCACTACATATTGCATTGCCTTGGTGCGATTTAATTTTCCTTACTAGTATTTTGCATTATCACTTTACACATTCACGCATTTGCTTAGTGTGATCACCGATATAGGATCCTACATGAGGCATGGATGCTCACTTTTTACCCTTCTTATACTAGTCATTGGGGGAATCCACATTTATCTTGTCCAGTGTTATTGTTTCATTTTTTTACTTATTATATTATACTACTTATTCATACATACTTTGACATATCAAGTTATCGCTCTAACATGCTATAGGTTTTTCCATGTGCAAAACCGGTTTTACAAGATTACATGTTTGTAGTACTACTTGTTTGTTTCTACTTGTCTACTTTTTTTCCATTGTATGTGGGATTTACCCTTCTCTTGTGTTCACACATGTTTTTTTTTTTCAGCCATGATGGCCTTGCATGTCTTATGACATAGTGACTCAATGTCCCGGTCTAATTTTTTTCTTGCGTGTTTATACTAGTGTGCTTGGTAGTTTCTATATTGTCTGTGTATTTTACACTTGTTTTCTTACATACATGTGTTTTTGGAATAACACTTTTTTGGCTATTCATCCCCTTTTGTGTGCGCCTTGGTATCTACCAAGAATTTTCCATTTTTCCCTGAAGGGAAGAGTTTTATAAGTCAAAGTGTGGTTGGTCCTCTTTTGCGGCCACATTCTCCTTTCAGTGACATCACAGCGCCTTTAAAGAGAGGTGCATCATTGAGGGTTTCTATTAACACAAAGTATTTTAACCACTTTAGTACACTCGCACTTTCAACACTGACATTGTGGGTTTACATAAAACAAGTGAGTTTATACAAGATATGAACTCCGTACACAACGGCCTCTACAAGACATGGTGTCCTATATAAATTATACATAATCATTATAGGCTTCGATGTTACGGTGAGTTTTCCTCTCTACACTACTTCTTCTAGTGGTGTCGGATTGCAAAATATCTAGGAAAGTACAGATATCTCTTCACACATTTCAGCAAAAACAGATTAAAGGTTTGAGGACACATATAATTTCCTCTTGATACTTATTCATCTAGGGTGGCATGAGATCACCCAAAAACTCACGATATTGAAAGATATCATTCTAAACCTCTTTTCTCGACACGGATCAGGTCCCTCCATATGAGAAACACGAATTTAAATTGGGGGAAATGATAACAAAAACAACAACAATAGTTAAAAATGAAAAAAACACCACGATGACACTTACCTTTACTAACCATGCAGGTACACTACACACCTAATAATATACACATGATTTTTACCATAGGTTCACTCTCATCAATTTTTATTTGCATTTTTCATCTTTAGAATCCACTCTCCTCCACTTTTTATTTTTTTATTCCATGATTGATTCTAGTCCATCGAGAAATTCTCTTCTACACTCTACATGGATATCGTGTACACATCTCTATCTACTTTATGTTACCAATCATTATGTTCACCAACATAAAGTGGGGGAAAAATTCGACACAAAATAATGAACTTTAGGATTTATTTAGCTCGGTCTTGTAGTATTATTTATAGGTTGCATAATCGAATAAAGTACTAATTAATCTCACCTTTTGGAAATCTTATTTTTATATTTTATTTTGTGATTCCTACATACTTTCCTAAACATATCCACTTGTTACAAAATTGTTCCTTCATTCTAGTCTGAAGTCGGCATGCACAAGCCTATACATGGGCACCTGAAGAGCCTTGGTTCCACCTGGGATACCCCGATCTATGTCCCACTTTACCACTTCATTTTGGAGTCCTTCTAGCTGTTTTTAATCCTTTTATTTTACCTAGTCATCCATGTTGTGGTTAATTATGAAATTAGAGAAAGAGAACCCTATAAAACAAAATTTATGAGACCATAATTAATGTCGTAACATCACATACTACTATCACTCCATCTATATTTGAATCCATTGCATCACTTACATCCACATAGTGTCATGCATCTATGCTAGGAGATATGCATCAACACACACAACATAGGGGGAGGATTCTATTCCATTTTATGGACACATGCTATTACATTTTCTATAGTTGTTATTGTTTGCAACAACATGAAGTGTGACTGGAACAAGATCACCTAGGGCATGACATGCACACAGACACTAGAACTACATCTGAGTCTGCAATGTAATGCATCCCGTAGTAATAAGACCACTAGTTTTATGGTTGAGGTCAGTTTGACACATTCATTTTACATCTTTTATTTTTCTTATGGTTTGATACTTCCTTATTTCTTGCAGGTCATCATTGCATTATTCAACACATTGGTGCATCCTGGAGATATGATGTGACAAAAATAAAATAATTTGGGATACCTTGTGACAATATGAAATTAAGATTACGAGCATTTATAGATATCACGACCCTAATCATGCAAACTAGGTCACCCCAAGGCACCCCAAGACATTCCTGTGGCCTTCATTCAGCTCAGATCCTCATGATCTATCATTTAAAGGACTTCCGAGTGGTCACTCTTGCTTACATATTTTATTATAAGACCTATGACAACCTACAACACTCCTTTTCAATCAAGTAAATCATTTATCCTCAATATCTTGCACATTAGGTTTGATTTCATTTAGTATAATTATTTATAGTTATTTCATACTATTTTTTATACAACATTTTATTCCTCCTATTTAGGTTAACTAGTGGCTATACTTCTCATAGTTTATTACAATTTTAGTTAATCAAATTAGCACTAAAGAGCTCGCTATTCGGAAAATATTTCATATTTGAAATAATATCCTTTCTCCATCATGTTCTTGGGCTCTTTAGCTTCGTATTAAAAACTCTAATTTTCGATTCAATGATGTAAATCCATTTCTTGGGTACATTTTCTTTGAATAATAAAATATCTTATAAGAAGAAGAAATTTTTCATAAGTGGTGCTCATTATCCTTAAATCTTGAATGAGAGAAAAATTATGAAATAATTTTTTTTTTTCTTTGATTAACTCAGGTTACAAGAGGAATTAATTTAGGACCCTTATAATGATTAAAACCCCCTTTTTCTTTTATTTAAAACAAAATTATAATAATATAAGATTCACACCTTGTAATTCAAGGTCATAAGCATATATTGGTTAATTGCTTGCTTAGGAGGGGGTCAAGACACACTATTTTTGCCAAAATTCTATTTCTATTTTTTTCTATTTATTCTTTTAATTCCCACCAAAAGAACCCATCACTTAAGTGGTGTAGGATATAACCTCCACCCTTGGATCAAATCTCTTCCCACCCTTAGATCTAGGTTGGGCAAGGAAACCCTAGATATCCTTATGGATTTCCTTATGTATATTTCTTTTTATCTCATTTAGTTTTATTTTCTTCCTACACCCAAGGTTCTCATTTCTCTTTCTATTTTTTTTTTTGCTTGAGGTTAAGGGAGAAGGAGGAAGAAGCTCCATCCATGGAGCCATCAAAACATGGGACTCTCCTCAACAAAATTTTTTGCTCGAGCTTAAATGGAGGAATTATTTTTGTAATGGATCTATGCCTATGGTTTGGGTTTTGTTTGGATTTCCCAAACCACTGGGTGCGTGGATTTGGCAAAACGTATATATTATGTATTATATATATATATATATATCATATATATATATATGAAAATGGAGTGTTGTGGCCGTAGAAAGGCCGTGAGGAGGCGTTTTTGCACGGCCGCGTTTAGATGTATATAAAAAAATGGCAGCGATTTTTTTTGTTCAGTTTTTTTTTTTTTGTATTTGGCTGTAATGAGTATGACATACATGGGGACAATGTGTAGGGAAATGTGGGGTGAGGGCGCGCGCCCATCCCCACCCCATATGGTATATGGGGTGGGGATGGGGGGCCCCTTCCCCACCCCAAACTTTGCTAGGCGAAAAAGAAAAAATGTTTGCAGCCGCAAAAAAATACGCGTTTTCCTTTATTACCCTTCTTTTTTTTTTTTTTTTTTATAAATATAAATATTTCAACGCATATAGAAACAAAAATATTTTTGTTTCTTTTGTTATATTTCATTTAAAATTCATTTATATGTAAAAATATATATATATATATATATATATATATATATATATATATATATATGGAATATACATACATATATATATTTTTTGTGTGTGAAAAAATATATTTTTTTTTATATAAAAGAAATTTGCAATTATTAAAATTTATAAATTTTAATAATACTTATTTTATCATTGTTAAAATATTTTAATTATGAAAATATTAAATGCTAAATTTATATTTTTTTTTCTATAATATATTTCTCATTATTACTACAATAATCTCATCAATGTGGGCATTAAAATAATACTAACATTATTGAATAATAATAAATCATGGTAAAATGTTGACAAGAGTATATATAAAAAAAAAAGAAAATTTACTTAAACTCTTGCCCTTTCATGGTTTGGTAACTAAAGAATACAAGATAAAAACAAGTAACTTCATTTCTTTAACAATGTTGACATGATTTGCAACAAGTCCCAATTAAGCAATTCTTATTACAATGTAATATTTAGACTACTTGTTAACCAAATTAAAAGTAATGGTGTTTCAAATTTCTATCTATCCACAAGAAGGAAACTAGCTTTTACTACACATATCATTTGATTAAAACAATGAAATAAAAACAACATTTCACAAGGAAGTATTGACAACCATTTTCCTCATTAGTATATTCACAAATTTATCACAAGCTTCCTTGTACACTTCATTTCTTTATTATCTTACAATCCTTTCAATAATATACATCTTGCAAGTAAAATGCTACATTCAACCAAGTGACTCTTGATGCAATATGGATTACAATGTCCATTATTTTTGAATGAAAACAAAATAATACAACTATCTTTCTCTTTACAAATTTGCAACAAAGTAAAGTATGTAAGGTAATGGAAAGAGTCTCCACAAGCTCCAAAGTGCTCTTCATCCATGCTCCAAGTTCCAAGTAGTTCATTCACAACCAAAATAGGGGGAGAGGCAACACTCTCCTCCCAACCAAAATTCAATGGAGAAGAGAAGCAATCTCCTCCATTGACCCCCGAGCCCCAAACACAACACAATGAAGGGTGGTCTCCAACTCAAGGCAACAATACATGCTTCCACAATACAAGTTTCATTCACAACATTCAAGGTAAAAAGAGAAAACAACAAGGAAACACAATAACACAATATTTGCACACAAAAGGCTTTCATTCAAGCCAATCAAGAGAAGGAACTATGGGAATGTTTTCCTTATGTCTCCCAATTGAGATGAGATGCCCATCAAAACCCTCCACAATAAAACACAAGCCCCTATGACTCTTATGCCTCCCTCAAGTACCCCTTTTACCTCCCATACTCTTATGCCTCCCTCCTCTTATAGCTCCCTCAAAAACAAGGTAGAATGTAAACATTCTTACCCAAGATGGGCATCCCTCTCAAACTCCCTCCACAATATCCTAATCTACTCTTTTGCCTCCCTCATGAGTATTCCCATAGACCTCTCCTATACTACACAAAAGCATTCTATCCATTTTTCACAATACACAACAACAAAACATGCATTTTCTTCAATTTTCAGCTCAAGCAATAATAAATGAAAGCAAAACACAAGAGAGAAGTTTTCCTACCTCTCCATTGGAGAAGCCTAACCAAGAAGCTTTTCCAAGCTCCTCCAAATCAATCCAAGCATGCAAGTCCAAGCTCTTTTTTTTTTTTTCTCCCAAATCTCTCCTCTCCCAAAATAACAAAAGAACTTTCAACCAAAAAAAACTCCAACCCCTCCACAATAGAGGAAGTTTGATAAATAGACAAAAGGAAGAGTGAGGGTGATGTGGCTCCTAGTTGGATGCCACATCACACATCCTCAAGACCACCTCCTTTTAGTCAACTCAAATCCCAAAACACCATAAATGGGTGGTTGGGTTGAATGACAACTCTCTTCCACAACCATCCCTTCCCATGTGCCTTAAGGCACAAATAAATGCAAAATGAAGAAAAAGTGCACTCCAAGTCATATTTCACTTCCCAAAACAATAAATAATCCCCTTTTTGGATTCCCAACCCATAGATATGGTTGGTAAGGGGTTTTGGGAAGTGTGGGACAAGTTTAACTTGTCCCACAAGTCCCCCAAAATTGCCCTCAAACTCAAATTCGAGTTTTCAAGAGGATTTGGAGTGGTCAACACTCAAAATAAGCATTCAATACAAGAGACAACACATGGCTCAAGGAGCCAACCAACAAAATTTATTACACCCACTTGACTTCCCCCAAATCTTAAAACTAAAACAAGATATTAAAATTAATCTAAACATACTTAGCAAAAGTAATAAAAGAAAGACATCCCAAATGAAATCACCTACTAAAGTAAATAAAACAATTAAATAAAATTCTCAACCCCATGGTCACATTAGAACATTACCCCCTCATGAAAATTTTCTCAACACATACAAGAACAAAGGTAACACAATACAATTTACTAGTTGCCTTGACGACCAAATGTTGTAACCACCGACATCTGTTGTGTTTGGTCCCCGATCCCCCTCTCATGGTTGTGATCATCTTGTGTTTCTGTAAAATGCAAAATACCCTCTTCGGCCTTGCGGCCATGTCAAAATATCCAAAATAACCATATGCATGAAATTTATTAACATCTATACGTAATTCAATCAATCATCATTTCTAGGTCTAAATCACAACTTAATTATGCATTTCATCATTATCCAAAATTAGAGTAATGTAAATTCAACAACAACATTCTACTCATCATGGCGAAGAAATCCAATGTTAGAACACATGCAATATATCCATATAAAAATAATATCGGTATCAATAGTCTGTCCATGAGTCGGTGTAGATCATCATCGAAAAAAAATCCAATCATAATCCAAATGCATCTAGTCACAAAACATCATGCTAATCAACATAAGTATAAGTCATGTCCATATCTAAAGTCTGCATAACTCAAAATGATAATCAACTAAGTGTCGTAGGGAAGTGGGCATTACATCCCCCTCCCCTTAGACTAGACTTCCTCCTGGAAGTCACTGAAATAAGTGTGGAAACTGAGCTCGCAATGATGTAGCATCCTCCCAAGTAGCAGCAGTCTCATCGTATCTGTCCCATTGGACCCGAACCTGATCAATCTCTCTGCCGCGAAGGCCCAGGGTCCTGCGATCTAAAATGCGCACGGGCTCCACCATCACCTGCCCCTGATCCTGCACCTGCAATGCAGTCCAATCTAGCACATGAGAAGGATCAGAAACATATCTCCTAAGCACAGAAACGTGAAATACATCATGGACGCGCGATAAGCTAGGTGGCAATGCTAGGCGATAGGCCAAGGGACCGAGGCGCTCCAAGATCTCGAAGGGACCCACAAACCTAGGAGCAAGCTTAGAACCTTTTCCATAACGGATAGGGCTCTTATGCGGTCTGACACGAAGAAACACCTTCGTGCCTACCTCAAAACTGCGATCTGTCCTATGTTGGTCTGCATACTTCTTCTGTCTATCCTGTGCCTCCTGCAATCTCTGTCTGATCAAGGTAACCTGCTGCTCCATATCCTGTAATAAAGCTGGCCCAAGGGAAACCCTGTCCTCAATCCTGTCCCAACTAAGAGGTGTCCTGCACTCTCTGCCATATAATGCCTGAAAAGGAGCCATGCCTATAGAACTCTGGAAAACTATTATTATTATAAGAAAACTCACCAAATACGAGATACTCCTCCCATCTCGATTGATGATCCATCACGTACATCCCGAGCATGTCCTCCGAATCGACCCTCCTCTCTGTCATCCATCTGTCTCGGGGTGATAAGCTGTCTTGAAATTAATCCTCGTCCAGGGCATACCGCATGGTGGTCAGAAATGGGAGGTGTCAAAGGGTGTGTCATGAAATGATCCTCCGCGGAATCCCATGTGTCTGACAATCTCATCAAGATATACTCGTCTTCTTTGCTTTGGCCGTGTAGGTAGTCTTCTTCGGAGAAAAGTGAGCTACCTTCGTCAATTTATCCACCGTGACCATGATGGCGATCGTGGTGGATATCTCGGCGTCGGCAACCCAACAATAAAATCCATAGAGATGGTGTCCCACTTCCACTCGGTATGGCATGAGGATAGAGAAGGCCGGCTGGATGCGATGCTCGGCCTTCACCCTCTCTAAAACTCTAAACAACGGGATACAAAATGAAGCTATGTCTCTCCGAAGTCCTCTCCAAAAGTACAATTTTGTCTCGAGGTGGCGTGCATCTTCTTCACCCCGGGATGGGCTGAATACGGTGCACGATGAGCCTCTGTCAAAATGTCATGTCTCAAGCCTCCATCTCTGGGAACATATATCCGACCTCTGTGTCTGAGGAGACCATCTGCCTCTAATGAAAATCCATCAAACCTCCCCTCAAGAGGTCTCTGAGACTCAATCTCTACTCTGGCTGCAAGGTAGAAACTATCCTGAGGAAGCTGCTGCAAGATCCTACTCCTCAAATCTGTACCCACTGAGGTGGCCATAGCCACATGTCTCCGTCTACTCAAGGCATCTGCCACCACATTCTCCTTCCCTTTCACATGCTCGATCTCCATGTCATACTCACAAAGTAACTCCATCCAACGCCGCTGACGAGCGTTGAGATTGGGCTGTGTGAAGAGGTGGCGAAGACTCAAGTGATCAGTCCTGAGTGTAAATCTCGGCCAAGAAGAAAATGTCTCCACCGCTTTTAAAGCATGTACCACTGCTACAAGCTCAAGGTCATGGGTCGGATAATTGAGCTCGTAATCATTGAGTTTGCGAGACTCAAAAAGGCAACTACTACCCTCTGCATTAACACTCCTCCAAGTCCTGCCGAGGAAGCATCATGCACACGAAAAACTCTCCATGAGGATCCGGCACTGCAAGGATAGGTGCTCTCGTAAGGCACTCCTTCAGTGTACTGAAGGCCTGCTCACATCTATCTGTCCATACAAACTTCTTCCCTTTCCAGCTGAAGAGAAGTGATGGGGTGCGCAATCCGAGAGAAGTCCTGAACAAACCTCCTGTAGTATCCTGCTAGTCCCATGAAACTACGCACCTCGGTCACACTAGTGGGTGCTGGCCAATCCATGATGGCTCGAATCTTGGAAGGATCGACTGTGATACCTTCCCCAGAAATAACGTGGCCCAAATACTGCACCTCATCTGAAAGAATGCACACTTCTCCAAGTTCCCGTAAAGGCGCTGCTCGCGAAGACACTGAAGAACTTGGCGAAGGTGCTCCTCGTGCTCCTCACGTGTGCGTGAGTAAATCAGAATGTCATCAAGGAAAATGAGCACGAAGCGATCAAGGAAGGTCCTGAATACCCCATTCATCAAACTCATAAACACTGCGGGGGCATTCGTCAAACCAAAAGGTACCACTGTGAACTCGTAGTGGCCATATCTCGTGCGGAAAGCTGTCTTGTGGATATCGACTCCGATCACGAGTGATGGTATCCACGACTTAAGATCTATCTTAGAAAAGCGGTAGCCCCCTTCATCTGATCAAATAAATCATCAATGCGTGGAAGGGGGTAACGATTCTTGATCGTTACTTTATTCAGCTGTCGGTAATCAATACACAGCCGAAGAGATCCATCTTTCTTCTTCACGAAGATAACAAGTGCGCCCCAAGGGGATACACTAGGACGAATTAGGCCTTTCTCCAGAAGGCCCTCAAGCTGCAACTTGAGCTCACATAACTCAGGTGTAGTCATCCGATAGGGTGCTCGTGAGATAGGCTCTGCGCCTGGAACTAGATCTATATGAAAGTCGATCTCACGTGGGGGAGGTAATCCCGGTAGCTCCCCTGGAAACACATCGGCGAACTCTGATAAGATGGGATGATCATCGAGGAAGGTCCCCCGACTCATCCTCTCCGATCATCACTAAACTATAACATGACATCTGTTTGTGACCCCCCCAATGCCGCACACACCGCTTAAGCTGCATAGCGGAGATGGTGCGAATAGAAACGGGTCTCTTAACCCCTGATATCACTAACTCCGCCCCAAGATCATCAGTGCAAGCAATAGTCTTATGGTAACAGTCCACTCTAGCTGCGTGATCCGATAGCGATCCATACCTAAAATGACGCCATAAGATCCTAATGGAAGGATCCTAAGATCAGAAGTAGTGGTGAAGGGTCCCAAATCCACTACACACTCCTTAACTAAGGAGTCTACAGAAATCTTGGCTCCAGAAGCCATCTCAACGTCCCAACTACGGCCCTGCCTAACTGCCACCAGCCTACAACGCTCTACTAAGGATGGTGCAATGAAAGAATCAGAAGAACCAGAATCAAATAATATAGAGGTGGAAATACCACCAATACTACCTGTCGTCTCAATCACAGTGCTCTGATGCTCAGCCTGGCGGTTCTCGACCGCTGCGTAAATCCGATGACTCCGTGCCATATCTCCCACAGTAGGCTCTGAGCTCTGTGTCTTACCCTTGGTAGGGTTAAGTGGGCAATCTCTCCAAATATGTCCAAGCGACACCGCAACCATAATGCTTGACCCTTTGATCCTCTCCGGTGGGAAAGCGGCTCCGGTGGTACTCTAGATGGCCCGAGATGCCGATCCGACGATCCGGCTATGGACTGCGAGGTCTCTGGCGATGAGCTCCTCTTGCCCGAGCTCTCGGTGCCACTTGTGTCTGATGGGACCCCTAGGAGGAGGCCCCATACTACGTCCTCTCTGTGCATCGAATCTCTGAGGAGGTCGGTAAGGTGGGCGGGTCTGCTGCTGCTGCTCTGTGGTGGCCTAAAAGAAGCTTGCCCTGAACTCTGTCCACCCCGTGGAGGAGGAACTGACCCCTTCGACCTACTATCCTGCATCTGCTGGATACGGCTCGAACTCTGTCTCTAGCCTGTTGTGTCTTCCCCCGTGTCTCCTCTGCAATATAGGCCTTCTCCACGGCCTCTGCTAATGTCTGTGGGCAGTGAATGCGCACTGCGCCAGCTAAATCCAAGTTCAGGCCCCGGATGAACCTGTGAATCCGTACCTGCTCATCCTGCATATAGTCGACGTACTGGAGTAGGTCCAGAAATCGACTCTCATACTCTGCTACTGTCATCGATCCCTGACGGAGGTCATGAAACTCATCTATCCGCTGCTGTTGAATAAACCTCCTGGGTAAATACCTACTCCTGAACCGCTCCTCAAACAACTCCCAGGTAACCGTCTCTGAGTCGACATGGAGCTTCTGCTCCTCGGTCCTCCACCAGACTCCTGCTCCATCCCTCAGAAGGTGAATCGCTACACGAGCTTTCGTGTTGCTACTACAAGGACAGAGCTTGAAGCATCCGTTCAAGCTCACCAACCAGGCCTCTGCCTGAAAACCACCTATATCACTGAATCGAGATGGTCATAGCTTCAGGATCTCCACGATATGGTCTGGCTGATGTAGTATGAATCCTAGGTCTCTCTCGTATGCTCCTCCCCTCCTCTGCAGGGCTCGAGACCTATCCACATGTCTGAGATCTGTCCCCATATCCCTCTGTGGTGACTCGCCCTAACCGACTCTGCGCGAGAATTTCTCTGCTCTGTGCTCCTCGCTATGTCGAGGGGATGCCAGGCATCTCGGCGTGGCTCCAAACTACGTCTAGCAAGTCGTCCTCCAAGGGCTCTCCGCGTATAGCGCATTGACATCTGGAGTGTCTGCGAGATCGAGGTAGGGAGAGCTGCTGCACGGCTCGCTCGGTGGTGGTATATCTAGGTCTATATGAAGAGACCCCTCACCCAATCCGCGCCCTCCTGCGGATCAAGGCGAGAGTTAGTTCGTTGTTCTAGGTCTTGTGTCGAGTTTTCTAAATTTGTTGTTTTCTATAATTATTAACATTGTGGTTTCATATTTTTAAAAGAATCAGTTGTGCTAAGTTAAATGTTTTTTTGTTTTGTGTGTTCTGCGTGTGCCCAAGGGTCCAAGCTTCGAACCCCTGGCTCTGATACCAAAATGTAACGCCCGCAATCCTACTCGCATGAGGACCAAACGAAACAGGTTTAGAGAGAGAAAAATTATGAAATAATTTTTTTTTTGTTTAGATTCAGGTTACAAGAGGAATTAATTTAGGACCCTTATAATGATTAAAACCCCCTTTTCTTTTATTTAAAACAAAATTATAATAATATAAGATTCACACCTTGTAATTCAAGGTCATAAGCATATATTGGTTAATTGCTTGCTAGGAGGGGGTCAAGCACACACTATTTTTGCCAAATTCTTTCCCCCCTTCTATTTCTATTTATTCTTTTAATTCCCACCAAAAGAACCCATCACTTAAGTGGTGTAGGATATAACCTCCACCATTGGATCAAATCTCTCCCCACCCTTAGATCTAGGTTGGGCAAGGAAACCCTAGAAATCCTTATGGATTTCCTTATGTATATTTCTTTTTATCTCTTTTAGTTTTATTTTCTTCCTACACCCAAGGTTCTCATTTCTCTTTTATTTTTTTTTTGCTTGCAGGTTAAGGGAGAAGGAGGAAGAAGCTCCATCCATGGAGGCCATCACAACCATGGGGACTCTCCTCAACAAATTTTTTTGTTCAAGCTTTAATGGAGGAATTATTTTTTGTATTATGGATCTGCTGGTTTGGGTTTTGTTTGGATTTCCCAACCCAGGCGCGCGGATTTGGCAAAAACGTATATATTAATATAATATATATATATATATATATATATATATATATATATATATATATATATATATATATATATATATAAACGCCGGCATTTGATGAAGGGCCGAGGAAAGGCGTGGAGGCGTTTTTGGAACGGCGCTTGTGTAAACACCGTATTTTGCCGCGCATGTTTAGTTTTTTTTTTGTTTTTAATTGTAATGGAGCGGGGACGGGCGTAAAATGTGGGGGGAGGGCGTGCAGCCCCATCCCCACCCCATATGGTATATGGGGTGGGGGGGGGCGGCGCCCTTCCCCCACCCCAAACCTAGGTCAAAAATGCAGGGGTGGGGCGGCGCACGGCTTTGTACGTGCCGTGGCCCCTTCTTTCTTTTTTTTTTTTTTTATAAATATAAATATTTCAACGCATATAGAAACAAAACATTTATTTTTAAAATTAATTTGATATGTTTATAAAAAATACATATATATATATATATATATATATATATATATATATATATATATATATATATATATATATATATATATATATGGTGTGTGTGTGTGTGTGTGTGTGTTTTATATTTTTTTTGAAAATATATATATATATAAAAGAAATTTGCAATTATTAAAATTTATAAATTTTAATAATACTTATCTTATCATTGTTAAAATATTTTAATTAGTGAAAATATTGAATGCTAAATTTTATATTTTTTTCTATAATATATTTCTCATTATTACTACAATAATCTCATCAATGTGGGCATTAAAATAATACTAACATTATGGAATAATAATAAATCATGGTGAAATGTTGACAAGAGTATATAAAAAAAAAGAAAATTTACTTAAACTCTTGCCCTCTCATGGTTTGGTAACTAAAGAATACAAGATAAAAGCAAGTAACTTCATTTCTTTAACAATGTTGACAAGATTTGCAACAAGTCTCAATTAGGCAATTCTTATTACAATGCAATATTTAGACTACTTGTTACCCAATTTAAAAGTAATGGTGCTTCAAATTGCTATCTATCCACAAGAAGGAAAGAACTAGCTTTTACCACTCATTTCATTTGATTAAAACAATGAAATGAAAACAACATTTCACAATGTAGTATTGACAACCTTTTTCCTCATTAGTATATTCACAAATTTATCACAAGCTTCCTTGTACACTTCATTTCTTTATTATCTTACAATCCTTTCAATAATATACATCTTGCAAGTAAAATGCTACATTCAACCAAGTGACTCTTGATACTATATGGATTCAATGTCCATTATTTTTGAATGAAAACAAAATAATACAACTATCTTTCTCTTTACAAATTTGCAACAAAGTAAAGTATGTAAGGTAATGGAAAGAGTCTCCACAAGCTCAAAGTGCTCTTCATCCATGCTCCAAGTTCCAAGTAGTTCATTCACAACCAAAATAGGGGAGAGGCAACACTCTCCTCCCTGACCAAAATTCAATGGAGAAGAGAAGCAATCTCCTCCATTGACCCCGAGCCCCAAACACAACACAATGAAGGGTGGTCTCCAACTCAAGGCAAAAATACATGCTTCCACAATACAAATTTCATTCACAACATTCAAAGGTAAAAAGAAAACAACAAGAGACACACAAATAACACAATATTTTGCACAAAAGGCTTTCATTCAAGCCAATCAAGAGAAGGAACTATGGGAATGTTTTCCTTATGTCTCCCAAATGAGATGAGATGCCCATCCAAAACCCTCCACAATAAACACAAGCCCCTATGACTCTTATGCCTCCCTCAAGTACCCCTTTTACCTCCCATACTCTTATGCCTCCCTCCTCTTATGGCTCCCTCAAAGACAAGGTAGAATGTAAACATTCTTACCCAAGATGGGCATCCCTCCCAAACTCCCTCCACAATATCCTAATCTACTCTTTTGCCTCCCTCATGAGTATTCCCATAGACCTCTCCTATACTACACAAAAGCATTCTATCCATTTTCACAATACACAAGGTAAACACAACAACAAAGTAAACATGCATTTTCTTCAATTTTAAGCTCAAAGCAATAATAAAAGCAAAAACACAAGAGAGAAGTTTTCCTACCTCTCCATTGGAGAAGCCTAAGCCAAGAACTTTTCCAAGCTCCCTCCAAGCAATCCAAGCATGCAAGTCCAAGCTCTTTTTTTTTTTCTCCCAAATCTCTCCTCTCCAAAATAACAAAAGAACTTTCAACCCAAAAACTCCAACCCCCTCCACAATAGAGGAAGTTTCAATAAATAGACAAAAGGAAGAGTGAGGGTGATGTGGCTCCTAGTTGGATGCCACATCACACATCCTCAAGACCACCTCCTTTTAGTCAACTCAAATCCCAAAACACCATAAATGGGTGGTTGGGTTGAATGACAACTCTCTTCCACATCCATCCCTTCCCATGTGCCTTAAGGCACAAATAAATGCAAAATGAAGAAAAAGTGCACTCCAAGTCATATTTCACTTCCCAAAACAATAAATAATCCCCTTTTTGGATTCCCAACCCATAGATATGGTTGGTAAGGGTTTTGGGAAGTGTGGGACAAGTTTAACTTGTCCCACAAGTCCCCAAAATTGCCCTCAAACTCAAATTCGAGTTTTGAGGGATTTGGAGTGGTCAACACTCAAAATAAGCATTCAATACAAGAGACAAACACATGGCTCAAGGAGCCAACCAACAAAATTTATTACACCCACTTGACTTCCCCAAATCTTAAAAACTAAAACAAGATATTAAATTAATCTAAACATACTTAGCAAAAGTAATAAAAAAAGACATCCCAAATGAAATCACCTACTAAATAAATAAAACAATTAAATAAAATTCTCAACCCCATGGTCACATTAGAACATTACCCCCTCATGAAAATTTTCTCAACACATACAAGAATAAAGGTAACACAATACAATTTACTAGTTGCCTTGACGACCAAATGTTGTAACCACCCGGCATCACCTGTTGTGTTTGGTCCCCAATCCCCCTCATGGTTGTGATCATCTTTGTGTTTCTGCAAAATGCAAAATACCCTCTTCGGCCTTACGGCCATGTCAAAATATCCAAAATAACCATATGCATGAAATTTATTAACATCTATACGTAATTCAATCAATCATCATTTCTAGGTCTAAATCACAACTTAATTATGCATTTCATCATTATCCAAAATTAGAGTAATGAAAATTCAACAACAACATTCTACTCATCATGGCGAAGAAATCCAATGTTAGAACACATGCAATATATCCATATAAAAATAATATCGGTATCGATAGTCTGTCCATGAGTCATTGTAGATCATACGAAAACAAAATCCAATCATAATCAAATGCATCTAGTCACAAAACATCATGCTAATCAACATAAGTATAAGTCATGTCCATATCTAAAGTCTGCATAACTCAAAATGATAAACCGATCCTATTCCTCCATCTGTTCTTGTGTTTTATTTTCTTTCTCCACCCTTTCAATTACTTTGGACACAATTTATCGAGATTCTAAACTTCCCCTTCGAGTGAGTGGATTCACCATGTTAAATTCTAGTTAATTCCATATCTACCACAATGATGTCCTTTTCATACTTATGCTCCTTTAGTTTTGTAATTTCCAAGAATTGTTGTTCTTTTGAGTCCAAAACCAATCTTGACATTATCTTGGCCTTATTTTTAGGAGGAGTAAGAGTTGTGACAAGTAGGGTAGACACATAATCAAAAATAGGGGTAAACATTTGAAAAGAAAACTTCCTCTTCTTGATATCAATCATGGGCTAAACCCATATGAAGGAGTCAATGGAAGGTGGATCGGGGTGGAGCCAATGCAATACAATGGGGAAAATCAACCGAATGAGAATTAGGAACTTCTTGAGTAGGTATTTCAATGGCAGAGGAAGACGCTTTTTTGACTAGAAGCTTAACTTTTGAGGTATTTATTTTTCCAATGTCTAGCTATACAATTTTAACATCATCCTCCTCCCTCTTCTTACTCTTCAATTTCCTCAGAATCACTACTCTTCTCATGTTCTTCAACCTCTTTCTCAAATTCTTATTTTTGTTTTGGATTATATGTTTCTTCTCCTCTTTCAAAATTGTATTTTTATATATAGAAGGAAAGGGAAGTTCAAAATTCAATTACATTGCGTGGGTAGAGAGGCTAGCAAAATCTCTGTCATGGCGTTTTTTCTTCTTCTGGCTTCCCCCGCGCACGTGGGTTTAGATGAAGCTTCAATGAGTGAGGTAGGCGTGTTTCCTCCACTTCCATTGGGTGCTGCGGGGTGTGTTCAGTCGGGGATCCCACAGACGGCCTACACGGTAAATAGCAGTGTAATGGGCATGTTACAGGTTTTGTAGAAGCCTTTGTGAGCACCTCGATTAGCGAGGTCGTTCAACTATGTTATACATTTCTGTATCGAATGCATCCTCAAATTCGGGATTCTCCTTCAAGATATTTGTATCAAAATCGACTATGTGACAGTGAGAGTGTTACCAGGAGACCGGATGAAGTTTATTGCTATGATTCTCTTCTGAGACCTTACTTGTTTTACGATGTAACTCATGGAAGAGGGAACATTGTACTCATGGACTGGGACATGAAAACTTCCTCGTCCCCTTGGGACTGGGATAATCTGATGCTATTCCCTAATAGGGGAGCCAAGGCTCAATGGGAGAATGACACCGTTGCTGCCGTCGGGCATGCAGAGATTGACAACAGTTCAATTCAGAATGGATCTGTGTACTCTCCTGGCTGTGGCTCTGGATCCACCTTTGGCTATGGCTCATCTTCAAAAAGCTCTGTTTCTGTGGATTTTTCTACCAAGGCTGAACCGGATCTCTGCAAAATCAAGGTGGAGTCTATGGAGTCTGGCTTCCTTGACTTGAGAAGCCAAATGGACTCTAGGACAACTGAGCCAGAGAGCGAAAGTCCTCTGAAATCTGGCCTAATGCAGAGCTAAATGGGTTTGACCCCAAAGAACAGTTAGAGTCACAGAGGAGTTTTGTGGGGAAGGAGTTAGATAAAATGGACAAAACCAGTGCTTCACTCACAGCTGCAGTTACTTCAGGCAGTGAGGGAGATAGTCATTTAGGATTGAAGCTGGGAAAACGGACATATTTTGAGGATGTCTCTGCTAGCGGCGGGGTTCCAATTAAAGCAACGCATGTATCAGCAATCACTGCTCCTCTCATTAAAAATCCTCGCGGTCTCTCTCAAAGTATGCAATCCCCGCGTTGCCAAGTTGAAGGATGCAATGCAGATCTCACCTCTTCCAAAGACTATCACAGGTGTCCAACCTAATCAGTTCACCTTCTCTAGTATTATCCCTGCATGTACCAGCGTAGCATCTCTCATACATGGTTTGCAGATCCACACAAAAATCATTAGATATGGATATCAGTCTGAAGTTATTGTGATGAATACCCTGATTGACATGCATGCGAAATGTGGGAGCTTGCAGAAAGCACGGGAATTGTTTGACAAAATGCCTGAGTGAAATATGGCCAAAGGACAGCAAGGATTGCATGATATGTTTTGGAATGGGTTTGTTGAGGAGGCATAGGAAGTTGAAACAAATTTGAGTAACTTGGGTAAATCCATCTCCTACAACCTTTGCTTTCCGTGACATCCTTGCTAGGTTCTTCTCTGAAAATATCTCCTCCAGCCTTGTGTAGATCACTTGTATTTGTGGTAGCACGTATAGGGTATGTGAGTTGGTTGTCGAATCCCACAAGAAGTAAAAGCTCAAGGAAAGCAATAGTTGAGCACAAGTGCATGGAGTCACTTTGAATACAACAATGCTCATGAACTGTTTGACAAAAATCCTCTTCAATTGCATGGTCTCGCGGATCGTGAATGTGGACCGCTTAGAACTGATGCACCGGATTCCAGTACCTACAGTTCTTATGCTGACCCGTGCGGAGTCTGTACGACCTGTTGAAGCTGGAGAAATAGGCAAGATATTTCTACACCTTTCCACTGTTATTTTTATTTAAAATTATTGTGAAATCGAACCACTTTTTCCTTGCATTGATTTGTCAGTTGGATGTCATGATGGGAGATTTCCCCTTTCTGCCTATTTCTCCTTGTTTTAGCTTTTATCATTGTCAGTATGTTGGTCGAAAGGATGCGTGTGCCCTCCCCTCTGGGTGTTATGTTTCTCTTGCTCGAGTGATAGACCTTCGTCTGCTTGTTTATGTATTATTCTTCTCTGCGATTGAGTTGCAAGTTATTATGTTGATCAAACTAGTATTTTCGATAACATGGAAGTAAGTTTACGATAACTATGAAGCCCCTCCCTAGCACCCAAGTTTGTCTCTTGACGATTTTTGTTAGCTCCTTCGCAAGTCCCTTTGATAACCTTTTGGCATCGAGAAAGAAAGGTTGTAGGATTAGTGTGAGCAATGTGTGGGCTAGCCAGCTTAGAGTTTCGGTATTAAAACTTCTAGAATGAACATGTTTGTGTCCATTGTGTTTTTCCCGGATCGTGTGTTTAGACTCTTATATTATCTTTCATCTTGTTCTAGGCTTCTAAGGCCATCCTCGAAGTACCTTGACCATCCCTATCAACAGAACCATAACTAGCTTTTCGGATCAACTAAGCTGGAGGTTTCATTGTGCGAATCCAGTACCTCATTGACACTAGAATAGTTTGGTCTAATCCCCCTCTCAGAATTATTGCTGATGGCGCTCTTCTATTTTTCCTAACTTGCATTATTTTCTCCCTTGTAATGTTAACGCTATTAATTAATATTGGTCGGTTTTTATGCACGTAATTACCGTAATAGTTTGTGATGGAAATTTCGTTAAATGTGATTAACCTTCGGGAAAAACTCAGCTTTCATTTGATAGTCTTATGGATTCATAGCGGAAGGTTTTGTTTTGATAATGTCACTTAGAAGTTATGTTTGTATCTTTGTGCGACGGTTGACTGTGTTACCAAGGGTTGCCATAAAATATGGTTGTTTTGGGATGTGGGCAATTTATTTTAAATTAACCAAACATTAGTATTGTAGTGGAGGTTTGCAAATCTTTAGTGTTATAAAAATTTGTTGATGACATTATTGTATACTCTTGTTGGACGGAACCCCCTTCTTCTCTCGCGTGTTTGCTACTAGCCTGTAAGACTTTGACCCTTCCTGGATGATTGGTAAATCTCTTTGTAGTTAATGGTCAAAACTAGTATACTATGCCTTCGCTTCGAAACTTATGTTGTGTGTATACTCTAATTGATTTCCGGTTTGAAACTCATTTATACATGACTTTTTGTGTTAAATTTTGGAACCCGTGTTTCCCCTTTCTTGGGCCGATCAACTTTTGTATTTTTAGAAATATATTATTTTAGCCTATGCGTTGGTACCTTTGATAAATTTCTAGATGGTTGGTCTATTTATATCAAATCTCAATCTTGTAATTATTGTTTAATTACTTACTTGATGGGAATTCTTTTTTTGCTAGATTGTTTGTTTTCTCCTTATAGGGCCAAGGGCCATTCTCTTACGATTGCTATACTTTCGTTGTTATTACTCCTAACTGAAGTACAAGGTCTTCTCCTTCTTTGATTGGCATGATGAAGACTTTATTTTAACTTGATGTGTTAATAGTGTTTAGAGGTTTGAACCAATTCTTGTAATAAAGTGCTTCCTTTTCGTGATATTGTTAGATAATAGTTATGGTGGTTTTGTGTAGCCTTATCTTGCTCAGTTCTCGTGAACTGACTCTTGTAGAAAATTTTCTGTAGATGGATTTTGCGTGTAGATGAGGGATAGATTTGTAGACTTTTGTCATCAACATCAGTTGAGAAGATAGATTTGTAGACCTTTGCTCGAAACCTTTTTTTTATGTTGTTCAACTATTGTTAACGTCCAGTGGAAAGTTTAAAAGAGGATTAATGTCTTAGTATAAATTATTGTGGACTTTGTCATCTGAACTTTGGAAACCTTGTATTGTTTGACCATCATTGAAATTATAAGAAAATTTGGTTATTGTTGTTGAGTGACATTGTTGGAGTATCAGTATTTTAAGAATTGATGTAATCTTGTTTTGTTCTTGTAAATGAGTGTTGCTACAACCTTGCCTTGAGAATAAATTTTGAGTTAAACCTTGACATGACTTAGTAATAAAGTGTCATAAGTAAACTAACATGGGATTGTTTAATACTTCTGGAAGTGAAATTAAAGGTTGCATTCAAATAAAGTAACGTAGGGGTCACCAACTTGAGAGCAAGAAATTCTTTAAGTAAACAAGGGCAGGACTATCATTGCAAGTAAAACTTTATATCATGATAACCCTAGCTCCTCTAGTGAACATTATTTCCTTTTATGGTGAAATTTGTAAAATGACCCTAAGGTGAAATGAACTGTTAGTTGTTTGAAGATGATAAGATTTAATAAGCCAGAGAAAACAAATTGGAGACCTCACCATCCTTCTCACCGCCATTTGGAAAGTAAATTTTTACTCCTTGTTAATACTTTTAGCAAAGCCTAAGTAAAGTTGTTGATAATTCAGTTAAGAGCCCTAGCTTCATTTAAATACTGGAAATAACTAATGAGGCCCTAAATATGTTTAATCTCGACCTTCTCCCTCTAACCCTTTTCAAGAGCAATGTTATCCAAAATTCACCCCAGGGTAATTTTGATAACATACATCAGAAATATTCAAGTCCGGGGACATTGATTGATTCGGAGAAAACATCATGTTTCGAGGTTCTCTCAAATATTTTCTAACTCCTCGGCCGAAAAAGGAAGGAGCAAGCTCGAGAAAATGCAAGAAAGTTGCGAGAGAACAAGTTTGGGCGAGAAAAAATTGTGAAAATCGGCTAAGTCCTAGTCTAGGAAAAATGGGACAAGTGGGACAAAAGTGGCGGGCCGCGGTTGGCTGAAATTACTTAAGGCAGCCGAGGAACAATTGGACCGCGAAAGCACGCAAACCGGCCGGATCGGCCGAAATTGTCCCAGCGGTCCAAAGGAAAATGGGACAATCGGGCCGAAATCGCTTGAACCGGCCGGATCGGCGAAATTGTCCCAAAGGTTCCAAAAGAAAATAGGGCGTCGGGAAAAATGGACGCAAAATGCCCGAACCGGCCGAAAGAGGAAGAAAATCGACTAGCCGAAGCAAGACAGTTAGGGACATTTGGGCCATGAGTACGCGAATCGGCCGAATCGGCGAAATGAGCACAAAGGGCTCAAAATCAAATGGGACATCCGGGAAATATGGACGCGAAATGCGAAGGAGCGAAGGAGACTAAATCAACCAAAAGACACCACGTGTCATCAAGGAGAAAAGTCAAAATGTCAAAGGGTGAGTTTTGAGGGGTCAGCTCGAGCCAATAGGAATTGGACACGTGTCCAATGGAGCAGGGAAGTGCGGAGCTCGGGGAGGAGTTAGAAAATTGGCAGAGTTAAGCCAAAAATTTAAAAGTAGAGGAAGACCCCGTGCCCCTGTTGACCAATCAATGCATGCCACGTGTCCTAGGTGGTGGGGAAAACAAGGCAAATCGGGTTTCAAAGTCGGGAAAATCAGGTCAAAGAAACATGTCGGAAGACTCACAAAACCCGACATCAAAGGCATGTCGGAGGTGCCAGAAAACCCGACGCACAAAGGAAAGCGGGTTTCGGAGGCGGAGAAACATGGCGCAAAGTCATGTTGGAAGGGTTGGAAAACCCGACATCAAAGGCATGTCGGAAGGGTTGGAAAACCCGACATCAAAGGCATGTCGGAGGTGCCAGAAAACCCAACATCAAAGGCATGTCGGAAGGGTTGGAAAACCCGACATCAAAGGAAATCGGGTCTTGGAGTCGGGGAAACAAGTCGGGAAAGCATGGGGCGAAAACATGTCGAGCCACCTCCCAACCCGATGCAAATGCAAGTCACACCTCCGAACCCGACCAAAGGAAAACCTGCGGGTGAAGCGGAGGAGAGAGAATCACCCGACCAATCGGAACACGCCACGTTTCATCCGGATGGCGAAGAGCGGGAAAATATTTCAAAATCCGTTTTGGTCTGTTCCGCGCCCTAAATCTTTAGATCGTCATATATTTTGATCCAGAGCTTGGATTTGCACGTTCCTGATATCAACGGAAAGCTGTTGAAATTCTCTACATGATTCTAGGATCAATCTTGCATTTTTGTGCAGTATAGAGAGAAAAAATCAAGAAACGTCCCTGGTGCGTGGTAATGGTAGAAGTGACACTTCAACAACCAGCTTTAATGCAGTAGACAGTCCACCGCTCTTGCCAGGATTCTCACCTGCCGCCATAATGAAATGAGTTAAATGCGACCTAGAAGTGGTTGGGGTAGTTTTGGCTTTCCCTCCTCTTTTCCCTCTCTCATTCTTCCTATATGTTGTAAGGAGTGGCAAATTATAAAAAAGGTTGTTCATTCTTTCTACTCTGCCCTCCCTCCTTTTCTTCTCTAGGGTTGAAAATGGAGTTCGAGCCTCCTCCCTTGCTTTGTAATGGCGTTTTGCCTCTTATTAATGGAATGATGTTCTGTGCAAACTTCTGGAGCAACAAAACGTGTTTTGTGATGCATCTGTCCATCCTTCCTCGTTTTTGCTTGTTCTCTTCTTGCCTCTCTTCATTGCAGGTATTTGTGCATGTTTGAATGTTCATTGTAGGTCTGGAGCTGTGTTCATGGAGTTTTGGGACATTTTCTGTGTGAAATCTATCCTTGGGCCTATGATGCATCTGTCCATCCTTCCCATTGCTCACCTCTCTTTGTCCCATGGCAGTTTTGATAGATGTCCAACATCCTCCTTCTCTGGTGTATCACCGTTTTAGTGTAGGATTTTGCTATTTTTCCCTTCTCTCTCTCTCTCTGTCTCCTTGGCATGGTTAGATTAGGATTAGATTAGCTTTCCTACACTGGAATAGCTTGTGGCAGGTAGTTTAGGAGCAGGAACCAGCCTTCTCTGGAGATTCCTCTCTCGGTTTCACAAGTCCCATGCTTGGAGAGAGGTTTCCATGTTGTGCAATCACTGCTTTGGATGCACGAAGATAAACCTAGAAGCACGATCTGCATCCGAAGTCTTTGTGATTACGCACCTGACGGTTTTGGCACGTTCGGTGGGACATCACGAAGTTAGAGTTTCATCTTTGAGAGGTGTCTCATTATCAAATAGAAATTCTTAAGCCACCGTGCGACCGCACCAATGATTTTGGCACGCCGGTGGGACCTTAGAGGTCTTTCACTTTATCTTTTGCAGGTTGGTGTGTTCTGTGAAGATTTCAACCTTTGGAGGCACTTGCAGAACACATCTGGCGACTCCATCGATCAGCAACCCATTTCTCCGAGCTTGCGAGACCCGTTTCCATCCATTTTCATTCATCCTTCTTTCCATCCCTTTCATTCTTTTCCATTCTATGAAGTTGTGCAATCATGACTTCATTTCCATCATGGGATTCACATCAACAACAGCAGTATTTTCACCTCAACATTTTTTACAAATCCTCCAAATCAGCATTTTGGCAGATTCAAGATGAGTATGCATCTGATGAAGACCATCAGATCCAAGATGCTGGTGCTGTTGGAGAAGATCCAAAAGATGGAGTTAAAGATGGTGCGATAGTGCGAGCAGCTCAGCTCAAATGAGAGCTTTCGGAATTGGCTACGAGGACTCCTTGTCCATGGGGAGGCCCTTTTCCAAGACACTTCAGCCCTCGGGAGAAGCTGGACTTCATGATAAAGATGCTGCCCCAACTTGCACAATGGATTGCAAAAATAGAGGCCTACACACTTGGTGTTGAACAACCTTGTCAATGGGTAAGTTCTACACCATCATGTTTTTCTCTTTCTCATTACTCAAGCAGCACTATCTCATTTAAACGCCCCATCTGCTGTCCCAAGTGTTGAATCCATCCCTCCATCCCTCGAGTCTTCCATCTCATCTCGATTATTCTTTCCTTTTCCCTTCCAAGCAGTCATTCCCTCCACAAGAGCTAATAGAAATACCCCCTCCTCCGAAGAAACAAGAGGTTTCACTTGCCTCCACCACTACAAAAATTGCAAAAATCAGTCATGAGGGACAGCAAGAGGAAGGGGAAGCTGCTCCAAATCCAAAAGAAGAGGAGCACATTCTAGCGGAGGAGGAGAAAAGTGCAGATCCAAAGGGTTTGAGCACAAAGCAGGTTATAGAAGAACCTTCAGTTCTTCTTTCTACTTCACCTCTCTCAAGTTCTAGTGCTGAAGAGGAGTTTGATCTCTCAAACTCAATATTGGAGAGTGAAGGAAACCATGGTGGTCAAGTTGCAGATCAAGAGGACACCATGGAGGAAGTTGAACATGAGCTGAGTAGGACACAAGTGATGGGCGGTTTACCATCGGATTTGGAGGATTGTTTTGATGGAGAAGAACCGGTTGAGTTTTCACCATTCTCTCTTTCATCATCCACATTCCAAACACAAGAGTCTGCTGTCATGAAGGAGAAATTTCATTTGCAGCAGCCTGCATCTTATAGCAGCCCTTTGGAATCAAGATTGGAAGATTTAAATCTTCCATGTTCTTCATCGGAGGAAGAAAAAGGACAAAAGGATTCCACCATTTCTTCCACGTCATCCACCCAAGAGAGTCTACAAGAAGACTCCATTCTTGGAGTTGAAAATCAAAGCTATGGGCATATCAAATGGATCGGACCTTGCCCGATCGGGTATTTGGCTTCATTGGAGCCAAAGGAGAAGCCTCAACTAGTCATGCTTGCTTCGAGCATGAGGATGAGCTCTGAAGTACCAAGGATCATTGCCATACCTCTCCGATCCAAATGTAGAGCAAATAAAAGAGGTATTGGATTTTTCATTTGATACCTTGATGATCTGAGTGGAAGACCGACTTCTTGTTGATTTTCCACTCATCTAACAGCCATGATCGGATGCGAATCAATTGCATGGCTGCCGATTTTGAAGAAAGGAAGCTATTTTGCACAACTGGATTTGCGGGGTTTGTTTAGCTTGCCTTTGCTTCGATTAAGTAGAGTAGGTAGGTTTGCTTTCGTGCGAGAAGAAGTGCTTGTGCACACTCTGCATGTTCATTTGGGGCATGTATGATTTTCAGATTTTGTACATAGTTTTTGGTGTTGCTGGTTTTGCTCTTGCAGTTTCGTTTGATGGCATTTTGGTGAGAACAACTCCATGTCCGATGGGTTTCAAGTGGTTCGAGAGGAAGTTTCAAATTTCAGATCAGTTTTCGAGACTTGCTTATGACTCCATGCCCAATGGATTTCTTGAACTCTTGATCATTCATCTAGCGAGCGAGATGACCCCATTTGAGTCACCAATTTGTTATCCAAAATTCACCCCCCAGGGTAATTTTGATAACATGCATCAGAATATTCAAGTCCCAGGCACATTGATTGATTCAGAGAAAACATCATGTTTCTGAGGTTCTCTCAGATATTTTTCTAACTCCTCTGGCCGAAAAAGGAAGGAGCAAGCTCTGAGAAAATGCAAGAAAGTTGCAGAGAACAAGTTTGCGCCAGGAAAAATTGTGAAAATGGCTAAGTCCTAGTCTAGGAAAAATGCGACAAGTGGGACAAAAAGTACGGCGGGACGCAGTTGGCCGAAATGACTTAAGGCAGCCTGGAACAATTGGGCTGCGAAGCACGCAAAGCGGCGGATCGGCGAAATTGTCCCAAGCGGTCCAAAGGCAAATGGGACAATCGGGCCAGAAGTACGCGAACCGGCCGGATCGGCCAAAATTGTCCCAAAGGGTCCAAAATCAAATGGGACGTGCAGGACAAATCGGCGCGAAATGCCGAACCAGCGAAAGAGGAAGAAAATCGAATAAGCTCTTGGCGAGCAGGCGTTAGGGACATTTGGGCCGCGAGTACGTGAATCGGCCGAATTGGCCGAAATGAGCACAAAGGGTCCAAAATCAAATGGGACATCGGGACAAATGGACCAGTGAGAAATCGTGAAGGAGCCAGAAGGGCGAAAGCCAACCAAAATACGCCACGTGTCATCGAGGAGAAAAGTCAAAATCAAAGGGTGAGTTTTGAGGGTCGGACGAGCTAATAGGAATTGGACACGTGTCCAATGGAGCAGGGAACGGAGCTCGGGGAGGAGTTAGAAAATTTGGTGAGTTAAGCCAAAAATTTAAAAGTAGAGGAAGACCCCGCGCCCCTGTCGACCAATCAATGCATGCCACGTGTCCCAGGTGGCGGGGAAAACAAGGCAAATCGGGTTTCAAAGTCGGGAAAGCAGGTCAAAGAAACATGTCGGAAGACTCACAAAACTCGACATCAAAGGCATGTCGGAGGTGCGAGAAAACCCGGCCGCACAAAGGAAAGCGGGTTTCGGAGGCGGAGAAACATGGCGCAAAGGCATGTCGGAAGGGTTGGAAAACCCGACATCAAAGGCATGTCGGAAGGGTTGGAAAACCCGACATCAAAGGCATGTCGGAGGTGCCAGAAAACCCAACATCAAAGGCATGTCGGAATGGTTGGAAAACCCGACATCAAAGGAAATCGGGTCTTGGAGTCGGGAAACAAGTCGGGAAAGCATGGGGCAAAAACATGTCGAGCCACCTCCCAAACCCGATGCAAATGCAAGTCACACCTCCGAACCCGACACAAAGGAAAACTGCGGGTGAGCGAGAGGAGAGAGAATCACGCGACCAATCGGGAGCACACTTGCCACGTGTCGTCCAGATGGCGAAGAGCGGGAAAATATTTCAAAATCCGTTTTGGTGCATTATATGCCCTAAATCATCGGATCGTCATATCTTTTGATCGAGCTCATATTTGCATGTTCTTGATATCAGCGGAAATCTGTTGAAATTCTCTACATGATTCTAGGATCACTCTTACATTTTGGTGCGTATAGAGAGAAAAAATCAAGAAACGTCCACAGTGCGTGGTAATGGAGGAGGCGGCGCTTGATAAACATCTTTAATGCGATAAAGCAGGTCCTTTGCTCTTGCGGGATTCTCACTGCCGCCGCCATAATGAAATAAGTTAAATGTGACCTAGAAGTGGTTGGGGTAGTTTTGGCTTTCCCTCCTCTTTTCCCTCTCTCATTCTTCCTATATATTGTAAGGAGTGGCAAATTATAAAAAAAAATTCATTCTTTTCTGCTCTGCCCTCCCTCCTTTTCTTCTCTAGGGTTGAAAATGGAGTTCGAGCCTCCTCCCTTGCTCTGTAATGGCGTTTTTTTCCTCTTATTAATGGAATGATGTTACGTGTGCAAACTTACGGAGCAACAAAAGCGTGTTTTGTGATGCATCATCCATCCTTCCTCGTTTTTGCTTGTTCTCTTCTTGCCTCTCTTCATTACAGGTATTTGTGCATGTTTGAATGTTCATTGCAGATCTGGGAGCTGTGTTCATGGAGTTTTGGGACATTTTACGTGTGAAATCTATCCTTGGGCTGTGATGCATCGTCCATCCTTCCCATTGCTCACCTCTCTTTGTCCCATGGCGGTTTTGATAGATGTCAACATCCTCCTTCTACAGTATATCACCATTTTAGTGTAGGCTTTTCTTATTTTTTTTTCCCTTCTCTCTCTCTCTCTCTCTCTCTGTCTCCTTGGCATGGTTAGATTAGGATTAGATTAGCTTGCACCTTGCTGGAATAGCTTGTGGCGGGTAGTTTAGGAGCAGGAACCAGCCTTCTCTGGAGATTCCTCTCTCGGTTTCACAAGTCCCACGCTTGGAGAGAGGTTTCCATGTTGTGCAATCACCTTTGGATGCACGAAGATCAACCTAGAAGCTGATCGCATCCGAGGGTCTTTGTGATTACTGCACTAACAGGCACCTTGTATCTCTTCTCTTAAGTGTGTTGAACTTAAAACCATGTTGTCTTGTGGGTAAGAACGATCTTAGTAGCGTTAGTGGTGAGCGAGATGGCCTTGTGGAATTTAAATACTCCTTTTTATTGATAAATAAATTAAGCAAATAAATGTCATAATAGAGAAGATTTAAAGATAATTACTCGGTGTCAAGAGGAATAAACTTAGCTTGGTAAGATGAATTGTATGAATCATATCTTGACCCTCCTTGAAACGTAAGCTAAGAATTGCGAGATGTCGTTTTAAAATAAATAACCCTCAAAGAATATTTCATTTTGGTTGGCCCTAACTGTAAGTGTGTTATGTGATCGGACTTCTATGTTGTCTTGTCAAAAAGAAAAGTAAATTGTCCTTGATAGGTGTGAACGTTTCCGTGCTGCCTTTATGGCCATCCTTGTATCAAGTTGTTCATAGTGTTAGTTGTATCCTTGGTGACGACATGTTGCGTCATGTTATGTGTCAAGCAAGTCAAAAAAAAAAGTTATCCTGTATTTCATTGTGTTGTTCGTGTGTGGATTTTGAGTCGTTACTATATATGAAATCACCAATCCCTATTTTTATGTCTCCATGAGAGCGATCTTTCTTACGTTGTGACAAGAGAACCTTAACTAACTCACCTTCTTCACATCTTATATAGAGGTATTTGAATTAATAGGAGTGCTAGAGAGAGTGGAGGTTTTTATTTGGGAACCAATGAATCCACTTGAAGCTCATGTTTTCTTTAATAATCTAATTGATATTTTTATAATTAATAAACTATGTATGATTCCGTGGATTTGGTTTTTGAATTAAGTGATTTTGAAGTGGCTAATGAATCACCGTTACATATCTTGCAAAATTAATATGTAAGTTCCATACGGTGAAGAAAGGGTTTGTAAAATAGAACATTTTGTGCACATGGAAGTATGTAACGACTTCAAATTAAGAAGTATGATCATAGAATATGACTATTTAAGTGCATGATGATTGATGAGATTTATAACGTCTGCGAGGAATGAAACTATTGTTGCGAGTATGTCAAGACTTTAAGGTGCTGGTTCTAAAATAAGGAGTGATATTAAAAGGCACTCTGTCAGGAATTTGAGATAACTAAATACAATGTTTTGAGTTTGAGAACGATGTATTGGAAAATGGATGAATGTTTAAAAACCCTTAGAATTGTTATAGGAGTTATCAAAATTGGTATCTCCTATTTTTGTCACATAACATACATGCGAGAGCTTGCTGGCATAGGAAATTCTACTAAATACGAGTACAATTTATTTTGGTGATAAGAGAAAGCTGAGATAAGAAATTGTAAAAACCTTATAAGTTTAAAATAATATGGTGGGAAAAATATTTTAATTTATTTTTAGTTGTTAACAAGGTTGAGGACCCTAAATATCAAAGACATAGACTTAAAAGTTAAAATTAGAAGAAATAAGTTATTTGCACATAGTTAATAATATCGAAGTAGTTCGGTGTAAAGCGGAGCAAGCATATTTGCACAATAATATCACACTAATTAATATTATATTCCAATTAGAATACAAATTCTATTATATAGCCATAGAAATATAAAACCAACTTCCTACAAATTCGGAAGTCATACTGACCCAAATAACCCGTTAATAGGCGTGCGAGTACATACACATAATCAAGCTAACTAATCATTAACAATTAATTACATTTACACGATAATATATAATTTTTAATGGATCCTTATGAATTCTAACGTCCCCCCACCGCCCCCTTGTGCGAACATGGGAGAAAAATAATTGCACTTCTTCTGCAGCTTGTTGCCGTGTCCGCTCATGTTCCTCGCTATCGATTGTTTTAAAAGGATAACCAACAACCTTAGTATGAGTCCTTGCTCATTCGGTATGAACCCCTATTCATCAAATAATAATCCATGTCCACTAAAAAGGAACCCGTGTTCCAAAAATGAGCGCTTGCTCATCCTCTTCAAGAAACATGATGTTATTTTTTTCTTTGTGCTTTCATCTTTCCACAATATCTTCACATTAGGGAATTAACATAGGAAAAACATCTCACCAAAGTGAACAAGAAATCTAAATGGAAATGGAATTTTGATTTCATGTTCCCCCTGCCACAATGTGAAATTTCCACTTATTGAAAATTGGAACAACGAAATACTACACAAAATTGGAAATCAAATATTGCTTTGAAAACACTTATGCAGAAACCTCATCATGCGGGCCCGTCACTTCTTTCTTTGGCGAGAGGACGTTGCTTTTCCTCCATCCACCTATGCCTCCATCCTCCAGTGTCATGTTGCTCACTCAGTAAAATGTGAACATCAAGCACATTTGTTTCCACATTGAGCTTATCTGTTTCTTTCCTCCCGCATGATGTGAAACATTTTATTTCCTTAGACGTCGAGTAACACCAAAAATGCATCCATGAGGTAAGTTATATTTTATTTTCACAATTTCGGACTCCATAAGGCGACTATACTTTGAACAATGACTTTTGACATAATGATACTTGATTTTGTGAGATAACAAAAAAAAGAAAACTTTATAACATTTATAATGACAAAAGACACTATCGGTACTACTAATGCGAGAAATGATTTTGACTCTCTTAACAACATATAGACTTTTAACGTTTACACAATGTGTTCACTAATAACACAAATATTTATTAATTCTTTTACTGACTTGAAAACAAAGAAAGAAAATCTATATTGACAATAGCATGGTTTAAACAAAACGTGGAAACACTATAACCACCTAAAAATATTTTATTTTCCACAAACTATGAAAGACATAAAAACTAAACAAATCTTAAATGCTGCAAAATGAAAAACATACCTAAGACAATAGACTCTCATATAAACCAACCCGAGACCGTACTGATGAAGAATTTGAGCATTTGACTAAGAGACTGAATTTCGGTAAAATACTGACCTTGATATCACTACTACACGGGGCATATTTTGAGACGGTAATTAGAGACAAAAATTTAAATTCGTCTCTAATTTATTTTATCGTCTCTAATAGTAAAAAAGTTAGGGAATAGTGAAAAAGTTCAAAAAAAAATCATTTTAGGTCTTGGATTGGAAGAGGGGAAAAGTTGTAAACATGGTGTCTGACTCCATGAATATGGTGTTCACCACCACCTGTTTGATCCATACAATCCAGCTTTGTGGGGTTGAAGACACCATCAAAAAAATTTATCTTCGGGCGTGTAACGTCAATCGGTGAAGGGTGGTTAAGGTGAGAATTTGAGTTACGGATTCTCACGAGTTTGATGGCGGCGGAGCGAGGGTTAAATGGAGGAAGAGCGAGAGAGTGGGCGCTTTCGAGGGGACAAGTTGGAAAAGCAGTATGAATTTATAAAGGCGTTGGGAATTGTGGAGGGCTGCGAGGAATGGAGCAGGCGGAGAAGGTTGCGGAGAGGTCTAGCTAAACCTACCCACCTATGTCTTGTTTTCGAGCCACTGCGTGCTTTGCATTGTCTTTGAGTCTTCCCAAACTACTTTTAGAGCAGCAGATTCCTTACGAAAGGCGCGCCGATAGTTTGATTGAGATAGCGGGGCTCCGCGTCTTCCTATGGGGATTTGCCGATCCCTTTCAAGACATGTCGATCTAGTGTTTCATTGCTTCGACATCATTTCTCGCCTCCCTAAAGCAGCAGGATTCGATAAACACTTTCGACGAGATGGAGACGGAAGCTGTGGAAGCCCTCAAGGAAGGGAAGATTGGTGAAATGCCATTGCTGTGCCTATATAATGGTCCAGTTATATTGTTGGCAGCCATTACTAAATGAATGAGCTGAAATTTGGGTATCCGTGTTACACTTCCGGCGTCTGTGAAGTGATTCTGATCCAGAAACAGCAGCATCGCGACGATGCATCTTCCAGAGCATCAGGAATTCCGCCGGAGAGCTGGTTGACGCCAAGATCCAGAAGCACAAGACTTTTCATATCACCAAAAGCAGAAGGGATGGAGCCATTCAGAGAATTGGAAGACATGTTCAACGATACAAGTCTGTGCAGCTTTCCTAGCGTGGATGGAATGAGGCCGCTCAATTCATTGCCCCCTAAATATAGTTTACGCACACTGGAAAGATTTCCCAGGGGCGGCGGTATTGAACCGCTCAGGAAATTTACGGAAAGACATAAGGTCTGAAGATGCGAAAGCTTACCCAGCGACCACGGAATGGGTCCTGCTAGAAAATTGTGGCTCAGATTCAGATTCTCCAGGCTTGACAGATTGCCGAGCTCTTCGGGAATGGAGCCTGTGAATTGATTTATAGAGATCTCCATTCTTTCTCACTCGGCGACTGGAGGCTTCCTTTCTCACTACGGGTGGAACTCCAGCTTTGTGGAATGTGATTCGTATGGGTTTCCCATCATCGGTTTAGCCTCTGTTTTACAGAGCAGAGGTTGAAACAGGGTTTATGCTCGTCAACCGCGACAAGATAGCTATAGATTTGAAGCTCGAAGAGAGCTGGTTTGTAAGGAGAGGAGAAGTGGAAAGAGCGGTGAGGGTATTGATGGAAGGAGAAGAGGGAATTATAGCAAGGGAGAATATGAGAAAAATGAAAGAGAATGAGATGCCAAAGATTCGAACAGTTGAGGAACTCAGCAAGAATGGATCCTGAGAAATTGATATTAGACACATCCAACAATGCGCAGTGGATGAAGCCTATGATAGCGGTAGACAAGTGGCTGTTAAATTAAATTATTCCGCGACAGATTCATAGCACGTTAAGATATGACAAGCCAAGGTGTGGCTTTGCTTTACACTAGAAAAGGTTTTCCAAGGTTTGAAAGTAGGGCCAGGGATATAAATATAGGGACAGATCGATGTTGCCTCTCAGATGTTGCTTTCCTCCTCCAACTTACCTGTAAAGCACCACTCATCCTACTCCAAAAAGGAAGCCTATTATGTAAAAAATCCAAGGCAAAGAACAAAAATGTGGTTCCCCTTTAGAATTCTCAGGGCTCCAGGAATATGAATGGGAACGATGATAGCAGGGTTTCCTCATAGGAACTTCATTACACTGCGAACAGGGTACAGGCGAGAGGATCTGAGGCACTATTATTTTCTTCAATGGATGGATCCTATTACACTATCACTGGCATGATTGGGTGCATTTCATCGTCCAGGTGAAACTTCATTGCACAAATCCCCTACAGACTTATTTTGAATTTTGATATCCCAGTAATCTGGTTTTCTCTGCTCTGTTCAACCAGGAATTAAATATCTAGAAACTATATATGGAGAGGGTGAGCGAAGTGAAGTCCCACATTTCTCAAATTGTAGTTATGCAGGGATGAAAATCAGTGTCAGAGTTTTTGTGTACAAAGTAATTAACCCATTTGTGTTTGTAGCTTACAGGAAAGCTATTGCTACATTTGCCATGGCCCCTGTTGCTTTTTTTAGAAAGGTATATATGTTGCACTTACACTCATTCCCCATACTCTTAGTATAGTTTTTCATTTTATCTTGCCAATCTCCATGACAATGTATATATATGATTTCTTTTATTGTTTCTGATTATCTTCGTGTTGGTGCAGAAAAAGAACCGCCCTGCAATGACTTGTGTCGTTTTCTGGAAAAAAAAATTTGCAGGCTCTTGGTGGGTAAGTGGTCAAACTTGAAACTCTGCTATTTGATTAGTAATTTATTTTACATATGGGACTGCAATTTGATTACTTGTCGTTCAAAATAACGGAGTTAGAATGATTTGTAGGTTGTTTCTTATACATAAAAACACCTAGTTGATTAAAATATATTGAGAATTATCTTGTGGGTACATTTTCTTCACAATCTCTGAGATCGATTTTTTTTTAGAGATTTTATACGCTAGAATTTGTTTTTGTTTTAAGATAGACCCGGTGGAACTCAAAAATGTAGTTGGTGGAACCATTCACTGTTCCTTGACAAGATTACTACACTTGCATAACATGAAAGAATATTAATCTCGCTAAAAGAATAACAATATGCTATCTTTTAGAAGCAGCTTTAAAAAGTACCCAATAGTTCTTCGAGATTTGTTGTGAATTTTGTGTCTTTTCAGAGTGCCTCTGAATGTTAATGTAATTCTTATCAATATAATGCACTAGCCTATGTGGCTATTCCTCATCAATATAAGTCTTATAGGTTAAAATTGTGATTTATTGATCCAATAACTTGATTGCTCTTATTGTTGTGTCCTACCATATAATCAGGGCAAAATGAAGCCAACTTGGGTAGTTTTTTTTTTCTAATTGTAATTTTTAATTTTTCTTCTGAATGTATTAAATAATGATGAATTATTAGTACCTTTTTGGATGATAATGATAAGGATATAGAATAGAAAAGAAAAGACATTTAAAATATAGGAACTATAGTGGCTTGGTGCATTAGTTATAGCAAAGGAAATTCCTGCTGCGTGCATCAGTAATGTTGTGATGCCATTAGTTTTCCTTAAACATGGTTGATTGATAAATAGAGCGTGAATTACAGAAGCCCAAAGTTCAGTGGGATTCAAACTACGAGATGTTTGGCAGTTGCAATAAATACTAGGTAGTATTCAAAGGAACTTGTGTAATTCATTATAACCAACATGATTTTCTTTACAAGTTTTGGTAGAAACAATACTTTTCCGGAAGTTGAACCTTACCAATTTGTAAATTTTATATATTTCCTTCATAATATTTGTCTATATAAATTGTGTTTAACTTGTTGTAACATACACCAATAGACTATGCATAGTTACAATAATTATAGCACGATTACGTGTCTGCAATGCCATCAAATTGTAGCAAATGCAACATTTAGGAGTAATTCAACTGGCACCATGACAAAATTACAAACAATTTGAGAGAGTAATCTAGTTTTCTAATATTAAATTTAGAGTCTTAAATGTTAATGTCAAGGTTAGGAGACTTGATGAGTTCCATTGATTTATGAGGGAGTGGATAGCATTGTATTGTTATTTTTTGTAGGCCACCAAGGATTTAAATGTTTTATAGATTTTGTTCATTCATTTATCACGTTGTAGGAAAGAGATCAAGGACTTAGAAATTTAGTCACATTAATTGGAAATTGCAGTATTGTTTAGCTTTCACATCAAGCGAGGCATGTTGATAGTTTTACCAATATATTGGCTTGGGTTTGAAATCTACAAAGCATCTTTTAATATCAGTTGATATATTTTTGCAATAAGTCCAAGATAAATAGTTTTTCGATAATGTTTTCAGCTAATTACAGATGAAATATCCTTCAGAAATACCAAGAAGAATTGGTGAACTCAATTGTTTCAGGTTGGGACCATGACCCCAAATTTTTCTATGAAGATGGGTGAGGTATCTCACTCATAACACTTATGTAGGATATCCAAAATCTCCTATTAAGATCAATTCCTGCAGAAAAATTTGGTTGATAATCACAAACCTTTATGGAGGGGGTTTGTTTATAGATATAAGATGTTTTGTCTTTGATTTTGTGAGAAAAAAATTGGAAAAGGGAATATAAAATCCCACAATCTAATTTGAGATCTATAAATCCTCACCAAGTTTATTAGGCGAGTGAGATAGCTTACTCGAAATTTCAGAATAAAAACACTCAGGAATCACATCAAAAAATCTCCTATCAAGTTGAATACCTTGGGAAATCATTGGTCAATATTTGACCCTTTATGGAGATGTTTGCGGGTATAATGTGCTTTGCGTATTTAAAACTGAAGTTGGTAAAGAGAATCTTAGATTTGATGATCTCATTTGAGATCTATGTTTCCTTTCAAATTTCTCCCCAAAGATGAGTGAATTAGCTCGCTGAAAATGTCGAATAGAAGAACTCACATGGTTTATCCTAAATTTCCTATACAAATGAATACATATGGAAACCTTTAGTTAATACTTAGTAATTTCAATCCTATATGGAGAGGCTATGTTTATAGATATAAGACGCATTTACGAGACTGAAATTGGTGAAAACAATATTAGATCTCATGACCTAAGTTGAGACCTATGATTCCCGATCAAGTTTCTCTCTCGAAGATGAGTGCGATAACTCACTTGTAATTTGAATAGAAATGTTCACACAGATATATCTAGAGTCTCCTATCAAGATGAATTCCCACAGAAATATTTGGTTGATAGTGACACCAAGACACCAAGATTCAAATTCCTTTTTATTATCTTTGTGCAGGTATCTTGTATGTTATTTATATTCTCCTTGTCATACCTATCTTTCCTATGCCTTGCATTCCACTTGTCAACTAATTGCACTTTTTCCCTTTGACAGAGTGCTTGTGTTTGTTGGGATTTCCCCTTCTGTGTTTTCTATTTTAAATTTCATGTTTCCTTCCTCCAAATCCTCTTTCATTTTAAGATGCTCCGCGTAACAACCTAGTCTTGAAATGTTGGAGACATTTAAATTTATAGCTTGTGATAACAAAATTTGGCGGCTAAATATATAGTAGGTTGGGATAAATGTTTTCCCCGCCAGATGTTTTTGTATGTGCTCTACTACATATGTATGTAAAATGTGCCCGAGCATGCAACTATCATGTGAGCTGTTTGACAAAATTCCCAAAAAAATGTGGCATCGTGGACTGCAATGATGATGGGATATGTACAGAATGAGACATCTTATGCAATCAGGAGGTGTAAAGTCATTTTGAACCTTCTGCCTCTGAGACTGACACCATGCCGCTTGTTTAATGCAAATATGGTTTTATAACTTTGATTCAAATAGCTTTACCAATAATCCCTTCAAAAACAATGACCAAGTTTGAAATGATGGAATTGAATCACATACTCTAATGCAAGTTGCAACATAACCTAGTACGCTTGCAGGCTGTATCCTATGGAGTCCTAAATCATCAGTATCCTTTTCTCTGTTTCACTGAATCAGGAAGCAATGCAATTTCCAAAGAGCTGGAAGTAGTGGATCATTCGCAAGATGGAGTTAAGATTCCAGTCTTCATGTTTCTGTGTCTAGCTTCCAGCACTTTCCATATTTCAATCTATTTTGGGAGGGCATTCATTCAAGTAGTGTCTTGATTTTTTTGTTTTAAATTTATTGGAATGGTTTGTTGGATTAAGCAGTATGATTAGGATGGCTTTAGTGTTTTTTTACTTTCTAGTTTTTCAATTTTAAGTTTTAAGGGTGTGGAGTGGCCCCAAGGTGTTCTAAAACATCCAAAAAAATAGAACTGCATTTTCAGATCCATTTTAGTCAATATCGTGGTGTTTTTGGTATTTCTAAATTTTTTTATTGGGAGGTAACCTGTTTCATTTAGAGAATGCTAAAATTGAAAAATGGGGGTCCCAGAGCTATTTCTGGTAGCTTAGGTTTTTTGAATTTTCTGACTATCAAGTGTTGTCGGCCTGTTATTATTGTGTATCAGAAAAACTAGTACAATTTGATCTCTTCTCAAAACCATATATATTATATTTTTTTACTAGAGTTGACAATTTTTATCCAATTGGTATCAATTTTTTAAAGATAAAATTGAATGTTGTAATGCTCGTAGTACCTATTTGGATGGCTTCCTTCTAGCATGTATGAAGGACACTGTACTGAAATAGTTTAACTAGTGTTCTTCCTTAACATGACTTTTGTAAAATTATTTGACTCTTTTAAAATAATTTAATACGAGAAGAATTTTGTAAGCAAAAATAAGAGAAGAATAAAATTAAAACATAACTTTCAAGTACGGTTTTTCCAATTTTCTACAGTGTCAATTAATGGATTCTAACTGGAAAGTACCATATTATTTATGCCATTATTATTGTCTCAGAAAAACAAGGAGGATATTCTCAGTTCTCAACCATATTATGTGTCTATTGTATGTGAGATTTTTAAAATTTTATCTTATATAGTATCAAAACCATTTTTGCAGCCATATGTTTTCCCTTACGTACTTGGAGAAGAGGGAGGTCTCTCCTTTTCCCCTTTTTTCTTCAACTTTGATAATGAAATATGTCTCCCTCTTTGATATTCCATCCTCTCTAAGGGTGGGACCATTTACCTTAGTTGAATTCAATTGCTGAGTTATGATTTCAGATCCGTGCCAAGTCTTTATTTATATCCTTCTCACTTTGTAGATTTTCTTAAGCCACAACTAGTTTTCATAAAGAGCCCCCCCACACAATTCTCGCTTTATTTAAATTCCCTTTGATTCCAAAGCACGTACAAAGAGATCTCAACATGGACTGAATTTTTCCTCAATTTTCTTAAGAGATTCAAAAATGAAAGAGAATTTTCATCTTAGCTTAAATTTTTCCTGGAATCACGTCAAATTCATCTCAGTTATCTTATAGAAACCTAAATCCTTTGATTATTTAATGGTTTTCTATAAATCATGGTGGCAAAATGAGATTTTTGAATTTTTCTCACCTAATTCTTGTAACCATTTGCATTTCCCATGTGCGTGACTTCCTTTAGGTCCAAAATCTGCTCCAATGTTCAATTAAAATGGAGTGAAGTAGTTCAATTCCTCAGATCAAGATTAGCACAAATATGATCACAACAGTCCACCCAAATTGTGGTTTTGCATTGGAATATACATCAAATTGGGAAATTATGAAGGATTTACTTTTTTTTTGGTTAATTAGTATTGTGTCTTGTAAAAACAACAGCAACCATAGGCCTTCAAGTGTTAATTATGTGTGATCTTCTTAGATAATATTTTTTAAGGAGAAACACTATTCAACATAGGCATGATTTAAAATTGTTTGAGGTTTTGTAAAAATGAAATAAAAGATCAAAAAGTTTGTAGTCTAATTGATGAGGGTGATGGTTTATGACAAAATCAACTAAGGTATAAATTCTTTTAGATATCTATAATTCTATATATATATTGGAGTCACATCTATGTAACTAATAAAAAATCAATGGGTAGGTACTTAAATTTTGCTTCCAGATTATTTAACACTTTGCTTAATTTAGAAAAAATTTAAGCATTTCGGTTTAAGGAAGGAAAAAAACATTGCAAAAAAATCTAATAAATCTTGAGAGCTTTGATGTGAATTGAACCTTGGAAAGTTTGTGTGAGATTCGATATTGCCAATAGGCTCCGAAGGGTCAAGAGAGATGTAAAGCACTTTATTTGGTTGACATTATATTTGGGGGCTTTCTTGATGCTCCTCGTGGGTCCTTTATTATCCAGTCAATTTGGAAGGCATGTGAACAAGTGAAACACTTGGTGGTTGGGCAGCCTATCTTCTCTTGCTTTTGACATTAGGTGTTGATCATAATTGAGCTACAAAACTTTTTCTGTGAATCCACATGATGTATAATTACATCAACTCCTTCCTCAGATTTAAAAATCAGAAGACATTGTAGTTCATCTGACGATCTACAGCATCCATTTAGCTTTGTAGCAATTGACCTTGCATATTCACATGAACCTTCAAAGATCTGCCAAACTAAAAAAGAAACCAAATATTTATATAAATGTAGGTTTCAATGTTTTATTTCAGCTACTGCACCTCTGGGTGACATTTTAAGATCCACATGCAAAATTTAATTAGCGATCTTAAATTAATGATTAAATATCTGAGATGTGATGATAGCAAATGCACCTTTGTGTTGAACATGAAGAAATTGTGCTCCCCAATGTTGGCACCATTTGCATGGAGGATTTCAAGTTGGAGTTCATGGAGAATGAGGGAGACACACAGTAGACAGCTTCTGCGTTTCCTTTGAATGAGCTTGATACTCACCTCATTGTCAACAATGCGAACATCTACATGGGTTCCCTCTTTTGACCTTCTTTGAAGCCATGAACTTCTCAGAGAGCCATTTGTGAGGAGTTTATGGTCCTGCTCACTCTGTAAATCAGGAGGTGCAGCTACTTGGGCTTGTAAGCAACTTTCCATTTCCTGGGTATTAGCAATCCTGTGCCTTTTGCTTCGTCCACTTCCACATCTCTTCTCTTCTACTAATACTTTCACCTCTTCCACGGTACACAGTAATTATTTCATGTAGTCTATGGTGTCTCCAAATATGGATGCCCTGTCAGCCTTCATACAGATCAAAGTTCGAAACGTTAGAATAAAACAAGTTGTAACAAACTTAGCATTAATTAAAGTTTTTGGGCACTGTTAATTCTCTCTATTAGATCATGGGTTACCGGGTATTTAGTATAAACTTGAAAATGACAAGAGAAGACGTATTAGGCATACTTGGTATAAACTAGAAAAAGACCAGAAGAGGTACGGTCTTGAACCAGGACCATAATTTGCATCTGCGGCCTTACAGGATTTTATATTATACTTACCAGCTCTTGGGAAGATCTATGCAATATCAAATGCAACCTGACTTTGAATAGCATTTAATATGGTCTCCAGTTTCCTCAGGCTAGAGGCCTGGTTACGTAGCACTAGACTTATGACTGAAGTCCGGTTGCTCAGATTGTTTTTTTTTGCTTGTTACATTTGTTAACAAGTCGGATAAAGCTTAAATTTCTCTATTCGGAGGACCGAATCTCAATAAATGTTGTTCTATACGGATATATGAATTGGGTTAGAAAAAGGGCTATGTCTGATGATCAAATCACTACTACAACATGGGCTGTTTAGAGACGTATATTAGAGACAAAAAGTACAAATTCGTCTCTAAATTACAAATTCGTCTCTAACTTACCTTTTTGTTTTCAATGTATTAATTTTATTGTGGTCTTTTCTATTTTTCTCGCCTTTGACCGTGCACTGTCACAAGAAGGGAATGGAGTATTTGGGGAAAACAAATCGAGGGTTTGTAAAAAAGTTCACAAAAATTTTTGCAAGAGAAGAGGGAGGTAAAGGATTCACGACATCACTAGACCTGCCATTCGATGTCTCGCCAGCGGGTAGGCATCACCGTTATCTCTCCAGCAGGGTATGAAGCAAGCATATCAATGGCTTTATATATGAAGAAAGAAGGGACTTTTTCTTGTTTGATAATTCCATCAGGGATGTCATGAGGTAAAATGAGTATGTGTGGTTGAAGATATTGTTTATGCCCTTGACAGCAAGGCGGGACATTGTATGACATCAGCGAAAATGCAGTGCGAAAGATGCCATAGACGAGGGCATAACAGACGTTTAGTTTCCTCCACCCAGTTATTCCGTCGCTCCTCAAGGTAAGGTATTTATGGCGCTGGTGACATATACGGGAATCAAATCTGAACGCATTAATTTTGGTGTTTAGGGTATTTACCGGGAAGCTGTATGACCTGGAATCGTCGAAATAAGGAAGTCTAGGTTAGCTCAAGCAGGCGGTGGAGGCGTTCTGTCAGAATGGAGTGCGGTGCGTGGCCGACATTGTCATAAACCACAGGACGGGATCAAAGTTGGACGACAATGGAAACTGATGGCAGAACAAACAACGACAGACTGGACTGGGGTGCATGGGCCATTGCTCCCAACGATAAGTCTTACCCGGCCTGCGGCTCTGGTAATGCCAAAATGGGTAAATACTACGAAGCGGATCCCGACCTAGACCACACAAACCCTCGAGTGTAAACGGAGCATTCCGACTTGATGAATTGACTTAAATCAGACATCGGCTTCGACGGCTGGAGATTTGACTTCGCCAAGGGATATGTCGGAAACCTGCTAGGCCTGTATGTGTGAAACACTAGCCCCATGTTGGCCTTGGGAGAGGTTTGGAATGGCCTCTCTTTTGGAAATAACCATGATATTGTATGGGTTTTGATGTCTATTTTTTTACATCGTTGTTTTGAAATAACCCTTTTGTTTGATAGATATATGGCATTTTCAAATAAAAAGAGAGAATGGACTCGAGTATGCAGAGGCATGGCCTGTATCAACTTGAAACAGAGTGGCATGGTCTGTATCAGGTTGAAACAGAGTGTAGAGGAAGGGTTTCTAGGAAAATAATTATAACCATTCAAGATCTATAACGATTATAGCCTATACAAAAATGAAAAGGAAGAAATATGGAGGCATCAATGGATCACACCGACTAATATTTAAGGTAACTTAGGTTTTTTTTTTTTTTTGATTTGGGTATTGATATCCTTTAAGATTGCTAACACGAAATAGGATTTCCTTGCTAACCTGTTGTTCTACAGGATTCTCATGTTCCATTTCTGTGTGGTGTTTGTGGTTAGATGTGGGAATCCATGCTGTAATGTACATAGGTGTTTCTACTGGAAGCTACTTTAGCCATGTTCTTGAAAAAATCATTTGGAGAGAGTCGAGTCACAGGGCTTCAATTTTCTTATTCAGGTATTTTTCTTTCTTTTTTATTTAATGTATACAAAGCCATGGATTTTAAAAAATAATCAAAACTATGTTTGAATCCTTTGCTTTTTTATTTGTGAATATTGTCATGTTTGCATGGTACCGTTGTTTAACTTGGGAAAATTTTAGTACCCCTGTTCAACTAGGGAAAAATTTTGTAGCCTTGTTCTAAGTATAATAAGTCATTTCTTCCAAATCTACACAGATCTCTTGTGTTTGTGGACGGGTTTACTCATCGAGTTTAAAATTATAAGGAATTCTTTAATGGGTATGTGACTAGATTTAGGTACAAGTCTTCCTCATATGCAAATAACCAACATTAATAGATTAAGAATTTAGGCAAACATACAGTTTCTTTGCATGAATTTTTAGGTAGTGGTTGTGGAAAGATTTATCCCATATTTAAAAATATTCATTACTTAGTATATTTGGAGTATTCAGACCCCTTCAAGTCAAACCTAAAATTTTGAAGGGGTTGGAATATAAGGAGGATTATTAGGTAGTGGTTGTGGAAAGATTAATCCCATATTTAAAAAGATTCCTTATTTAGTATATAAGGAGTAGTAGTATGGCCCCTTCAAGTCAAACCTAAAATTTTAAACATAAATTTTACTTTCAAGCCAGTAAGTATGTGTGTAGACTACATAGGGGTTAACTCAGTGAGTTTGAAAAACATAAGCTTCTTTTTCTTACTATGTGCAAACAATAAAATTGGAACCATGCATAGACCTTCACAAGGATAATAGCTATTTATCTTTACTTTGACGAGAATAGCGAAAATACTTCTCCACAACAAGGGCAATTACTTGAACAGTCCTTTAAAATTCAAATAGGAATATACAAAATGGTTGTATTTGAACTCAATTACATTAACCTCATCAGAATTTTGGTTCATAACAAAAGTAATTGCAGCAGTTCCATTTTGATAAAAAAATTCACATCAGTATGAATTTCTCACTTGGGGATATAATAATTTGGCGCTGGTATTGTACGGTTTTGGGGGTATTGGCAAGAGCACATTGGCAGCCTCGCTTATTCAGCGCTTGAATTTGACTTCCACGGGCTTCAAATATTGCAAGGTGATAATTGACCGGAAAACGACAGATCCGACATCTCACATCACGCAGCTCCAGGCAGATATTGTTCGTGATATTGGAGATGAAAAATTGTCTATAAGAAATCCTGATGAAGGACGAATGGAAGTCCAGAAAGTAATAGAGAATAAACGTTGTCTTCTTTACATTGATAACGTTGTTGACATTGATTATGTTAGGGAGCTTCTTCCCCGACAATTGTCACCGGCCAAACTGAGAATGGTCATAACTTCTCGACAGGGTAATCTGAAGACCCCACTTGATATGAAGCCAATTGTGTACAAAGACTACCCTGTACAAGTTTTCACTACTGCTGCAGCGAAATCCCTCCTCTACAAAACAATATTGGGCAGTGAAGTTAAACCCCATACCCACTTTGACGAAGAGGGTTTGATAGATCAGGTCGCAGTGGCATGCGCAGGTGTTCCCATACTTGTGGATCGTTTTGGAAAGCATCTAAGTGATCTTCGAGACCAGGAAAGCTATGAGGAAGCGCTTGTAGCGCTGAGGGAGGGCAACTTCAGTGAGTATAGCTATGGGAGTGAAGAGCAACTCGGTGAAAAGCTTTGGTACTTGTATCGTAAGATGACTGACAAAGAGGCCCAGGAAGCATTCCTAGACATCTGTACTTATTACTATGGTTGGTCTTGGGATATCGTCGGTCATATTGTAGGTAAAAACAAGCTTCAACTTCTGGAAAAGAGAATGCTGGTTACTAAAAGTGACACAGATGATAGGCTGATTGTTCATGATATTCTTCGGATGATGGGAACGAAAGCAGCGCCGGGGACGAGGTTTACAACATATCAACAATTCTCAGAGGCATTGCAAGATGAATCCAATCTTCAAAATGTAAAAGGCGTCTCCCTCGAGGAATCCTCGTCAATTGAATCCAGACATTTAAATGCGATGCACAGCTCACTGCGGGTTCTTATCCTAGGAGACGGGGTAACTCTAAATGGACCCTCTTGTGAAAGAGCTTTTGAAAATCTCAGATATCTCCAACTGGGTGATATACCCACTTTCCCCTTTAAAGATGCATCTAAATTGAAGAAACTTGCAGGTTTCACAACAGCTCACTCCCAGGCCTATTGTTGGCAATGGTAACTACACAAAAGTCTCAAGCCAACTCTTTCTTTTACTTTTCATTTTTCTTCCCTGCAGGCCTATTGTTGCCTATTGTAATGTTGTGAATGGTTTATTCGTACAGCTTCCCCAGACTGTCAAGTATATGCGTCAAAATATAAAAGATGTCGAATTTGAGGGGTTTGAAAGATTTCCGCTTCAACATCTTAGGTCTCTAGAAAACTTTACCGTGAAAGTGTATCGACGTGAACCCCTGAAACTTCCAGAAGGTCTCAATCTACAACCATCTCTTGTCACTCTGCATTTGAAAGGCTGCGATCAGGTTCCAGAAAAATTAAGCCATCTCACTGCTCTCCGGAGGTTAACTCTGGAAAATTGCAATTTGAAGGTCTTCCCTAAAGAAATCGGACAACTTGTCAGATTGGAGCATCTGAATATGGCCTGGAATGAAGAATTGACCTCTCTAGGAGTAGGATTTGGGTCCCCAAATTCGTTGATTACTTTAAATCTCCGAGAGTGCAAGCTTCTAGAAACTTTACCTCCTAATCTTGGACTGCTGAGTAGCCTCAAAACGCTGGACCTGGCATATTGTAGTAGTTTGAAAGAACTGCCTGAAATGTTGGGCGGATTATCTTCCCTGCAACACTTGGATTTAGGGAATTGCGAGGATCTTGAAAAGCTGTCTGCTGACTTTGGTACGTTGACATCGCTGAAACAGCTGAACCTGCAATTTTGTAAGAATTTGAGGGCTCTGCCAGAATACATGTGAGGCTTATCTTTACTGTCTGCTTTGAATTTACTTGCATGCGAGCCTCTGGAAAAGTTGCCTGTTGACCTCGGAAATTTGACTTCATTGAAGCAGCTGGATCTGGCATTTTGTTCTAGTTTGAAAGAACTGCCTCCATTGTTGGGCCAATTATCTTCAGTGCAACAATTGGATTTAATGTGGTGCACAAATCTTGAAAACTTGTCTGCTGACTTTGGCACGTGGACTTCACTTAAACAGCTGAACCTACGATCTTGTAAGAATTTGAGGGCTCTACCTGAATACATGGGAGGCTTATCTTTACTATCTAATTTGAATTTACATGGATGCGGGCGTCTGGAAAAGTTGCCAGTTGACTTTGAAAGATTGACTTCACTGAAGAAGCTGGACCTCTCAGGATGCATTGGTTTGGAAAAGGTATCTGTTCACTTTGAAATGTTGACATCGCTCGAAGAACTGAATCTCCAACTACATGAGAATATGAGTTCACTGAGTTCACTGCCACAAGGATTGGAAACATTGACCCTTTCAAATTGCGAGAAACTAATAACACTGCCAGAGGAATTGTTTGCTCTTCAAAAGTTAAAGACGTTTAGCTTCCAGGATTCCTCCAATATTTGTTCTTTGCCAAGCGGCTTTGGAAAATTAAGTTCCTTAGAGGCCATAACTATACAGTATTGCCCGAGTTTGAAGGAGTTGCCTGCTGGATTTGAATCACTGGCAGCGTTACATTACTTAAAGTTGTACAGGTGTGACAGTTTAGTGAAACTTCCGACTGGGTTCGAAAAGTTGCCGTCTTTGATGGTTTTAGAGATCAGAGACAGTGCGAATATAGAGGGAGCAGTAATGGACAAAATAATCAACTTACCACAATGTTATGAGGTATGTATTACAAGGTCTACACAGTTGATAGAGCCCAATAGTATGAAGTGGGTGCCCAATAGTGTCTTTAAAGAAGGCCAAAGGGTTAGTTTCTGTATTACTACAGAGAATTTCAGAGAAGTGAGCGTCCATGGTCTCATTGAAATCTGGCTGTTGAAGACCAAGTTCTGCTTTGATTTGGTGCAAGATAAATTCACCCTCCCCCATTAAACAAGGCAACTGGGAATTATTGTGAGATTCATTGCTTGGCGACTCCAGCAACATGCTCTCCAAATCTTCCATTACCATTAATACATTGGAATTGACATTCTCTGTTTCAGCAACCTGAAATTCATTCTCTTTTCCAATCATGTTTTGGATTTTCCAGCCAACTCCATCCTCGGACTCCATTACACTAAGGCAATCCAACAGTTGTACATCGCACTCATTTTCAGGAAAAAGGCTGCCATCCATTGAGGCTCCAAGAGAACAAGTAGAGGTAGGCCTTGGGCTGCCAATGTCAAGAACTGATGTGGGTTCAGTCTGAGATTCACTCCTGGTCATCCTCCATCAGTGAAGAGCAGGACCATGTTTTTCGTAGGACACTCCTTGCCCGTGCCAAAAGAGGAGCTTGGAAACAGGGTATGGACATCCGCCAAAGCATAATAGAGAATGGACTTTTGTCAGATGATGTAGTCGCAGGTGCCCTGTAGACATGTATGCAAAAAGTGGAAGCATTAACAATGTACGTGAACTGTTTGACAAAATGCCTCAAAGAGATGTTGTCTTATGGAATGCCATGATTGCAGGATATGATTGGGTACACGTACAAATTCAGAATGTATCCTTGCTAATTGTAGTCTTCTTGGCCTCTGCAGCAGGCTCTCAAGTTCATCCAGACCCCATTGATCTTGTGCCTACTCTTGAGAAGAATTATGGTATTGGGTTTGAAAAGGTAGAAAAGATAGGATTTGGGCTGCTTCCAAGTCCAGAAGATTTAGCTGTTGATAGAGAAAAGAAGTCATTTTTAACTGGTTGTGGCGATGACTGGATCAAGCGGGTTTGGATTGATGGGAAAGGTGATAAACAACGAGTAGAGAATTGGGAATTTGTTGGTGGACGACCTTTGGGTGTGGCTCTTGGTCCTAATCAGGAGCTCATTGTGTGCGAACTTACCCAGGTAATTTATTTTCCATGTATGTAATTCTGTGTTATAAGTTCTAAGGGTCATCTACTTTCATAAATTTGATGTAAGTTTATATGGAATCATTAGTTTGTTTTGTTCAAAAGTTTTGGATTGAATACTATATTCTTAAAATGAACTGTGTTAGGGTTTGCTGAATGTGACGAAAGACGATTTTTCCTCTGTATTTGAAATTTCCCGCATTTGATGCTCTGAGGATGACTTTATTTGAGTTGCAGAGATTTTAGTGGTCATCATGAGTGGTTCATAAGGTGTAATATTTACTGAAGGTTTTGCAGATGGGGTAGAGTAAAGTAAGCAGATTTTGATTGTGGGAGGAACTCCATGGTTAAGCACACATGAAGTAGAGTAATTTTGGTATGAGTGACCTCTGGGGAAAGCCCTTGTACTAATTCACCCCTATGATCTTCACCCAGATGTATTGAATGCCAATTGCGTCATTCATACTTGTGAGAGTGACTGCTACTCATGAAACATGGGTCAATGTGGGAATCATCTCACTTAATTTGATGGAGGCCAAGATGATCAAGTCAAGCCTTCTTTGCTTAAACAGAGGAATGAGTTATTGATAGGATTTTAGAGCCCAAAGTCAGAAGGTCAGCTGTCACGGGGTAGAGTTATAGGGTTTTCAAAGTATTAAGCTCTCCAAACATACTATTAGGCTTATATTACATTCCCTCTCAAAAGTTCGATAGAGGCCTATATGATGACAAAGAAGGTTTCAATGCTACGATTTCCAAAACCACAATTTGTAACCCTAAGCACATGTTTACTAAGAACGGGATGAGCATGAGAGATTTAAGAACCGGTGACTCTTCAAGAATATACAAAGGATCCTACGATTCGCCTGCTCCAAGACATACATCCAAAAATACAACTTGTAGTCATCTAGATATCAAGGAACATGTAAGAATGTCGCATGGATTCAGTATCAAGACAGAAATCCATAGGATTATATGACAATGGTCAAGGCAGAATATAAGGGTTGTCGTAAATATCGACACACCAAGAATATACCGAGGTTCCTACCAAATTCTACATGCCTCCATACATACGTAAAACCCCTAACAAGCTATTAGCATCTCGATATAAAAAGAAACATATGAAATCTCGAAGACAGTCTTGAAAATTACGGAAAATACGAGTTTCATAAGATTTGAGAATAAGAATGAACAAAGGAGAAATTATAATGTCATGAAATTTGTCTTCATCTTTATTAAATGCAAATACCTAACACCCTCATACCATTCGTTGGGAGCTCAAGAATACAAGAATCAAATGCAAAACCTTGTTTTTTGGGTTCTTCTCAGAATTGAGACAACATATCTCAAGAAACTTCTCACCTTTGGCTTTCGAATTACTCCTTGCATTCTAAGCTCTGCCACATCCTTCTTGAATTCTCTCTCTTTTGAATGAATCCTCCCACCATCATTTCTTGCATCATATTTCGGTTACAAAGCCTAACCATACTCACTTTCACTAAGGAATTCACCATCTACCATTCCAAGTACTTCACAACCATGTTCATTCATATTAATTTAAAGAGTTATTTAGAATACATTTGCAAGTAATCACAGTATTAAGTAACATATGGCAACATAAAGACTTACAAGAACAATCTCTCTTTCATACTGAGCTATGCAAAATAGATGCACACTTATTCTTGCATACTGAATGCCTCAATTGTAGGGATGGATGGGTCCAAACTACTCTATTTCTACTGCTTGTGCAACAAGCACTTTCTATTTCATAGGTGCTGCAAATCATATAATTCGGGGTGAAGCTGTAAGTTGTTTACACTTATCTTATTACTCGTTGTTTACAAAAGAGATACATTTCATTACGGAGGCACTAAATCTACATGTTTTCAAATTGGTGTGTTTTTAAGATGTCATGCTTTCGGTGGCTCTAATGCTGCTATTATTCTAATAGGTAAAGTCAAGTAGCATCTATTTTCTTCTTGTATTTTGGCTTGTGACTCTGAGTTATCTTTTACAGGATTATGATATGATTGTATAATAACCATATTCATATAATTACTTTTACCGGGCTTCACATGGTCACCGTCTGCAAGTACTCTTTGAGTTTTGATCTGGTGAACATATGTTTGCTTGCAGGTCTTGGGGGATTTGTAGCTTGCGGGCATTGTCAGAAAGGAATGATGATCCCACAAGAGCATCACGTCCATGGGATGAAGTATGATTATTGGTCCATTATGATGATCCAACAAAAGAATAATGTCATTGATCTCCTTTTGCGTTTTTCTAATATCAAAGCATCTCATACTTGATTTTGGGACAACTTTTCAAATTAGCTAAACTAATTGCTCCACTTTTTGACAGGATCGTGATTGGTTTTTCATGGGGGATGGAGCAAGAATTCTGCTTCTTGAGGAATTAGAACATGCAAAGGTACATTCTTTGTCAAGAGGCATCTTTTGCTAGTGACTGAAGTTTAAGGCTATCTAGCTTGTATTTTGAGGTTTGTAATTGTTATATGCTCTAATAGATATGTTGCATTCTCGGTCAGGAATATTTTGCTTTGGCTACTATAAATTTTGTGATTGTAGATGTTCTTTGTTATGAATTATATGTTAATTGGTTTTTTCTATGTGCAGGGAGATATCTAATCACCCAGAAGCATATGTTAGAAGATCATCTCTTTTTTCAGCATCTCGCATATTGATAGCTCTCCATCCATCATTTATAGCAAAATATTTAAGTGGCGGTGATGTTGAGATTGCTAAAGCGCTGGAATGGATTCACACTTGGGCTCTTTGTGTTGCGTAAGTTGATTCTGACTTTGAGTGTTATGCGGTATGTACCATATATTAAGTTTAGTGGAATTATTGATTAGTCTCTACTATAAGTTACACCTTACAGTTCATGAACATCCATATGTATTTCACTATTTATTTGATAAACAAATAGAAACTGAATGTGTTTATAATTATTGGTGATTTTAGATATACAAACTTTTCTGAGGCATATATCATTTAACATTTAGGATTTATTATCTTAACAGACCACCTTGGAGAATTGAACCGATTGAGGAAAATACCAATTAATTATGTACTCCATATGTACTATTTTAGACCTTTTGGGGTGATGACAAAAAAACATCTGCAGAACAGTGAACAGTATGCAAAACCATTTTTAATGTCATCCATATTCGTCTTACAACAACATGTTCAAACAAGTCTGCATAGTCTGCACTGCTGCAACAGTTGAACAAGAGTTTCCTTAAGGACATGTTAATAATGTATGTTATGGAATTGGCTTAAAGTAAATGTCAGTCTTGAATTAGCAGAGTCAATCTGAATTATCTATGGCGGTAACTAGCTTCTCTCAATATTTCTCTCCCTACAGTTTGAATGATTTTTTATTCTTATCATCATTGCCATCTTCTTTTGGGTCAATGATGGAGGAGGAAACTTGAATATTGCTGAAATTTTAAGGTCATTGTAAAGAGTGGATAAATTGTCTATGTTCATCTAGGATAACATGTTCTTACTAATGTCGTGCAGAAGCACTTTAATATGTGCCAATCAGCTTCTTGTTTGACTGGAATAAATACACCATTACTTGTTTTGCATATTGCAGGTTTAGTAAATGCTGGAAATTGTGTTGAGTTGGCAGCACATCTTAATGTTGATGGATTTCTAGTCGGAGGGGCTTCTCTGAAGGTTGGCTGCAAACTGTTTTACCCTCTTTATACCTTTTCGCTGAAGTTTTTCAAGCTCTCCATATTGTTTACTTCAATACAAACTTTTCTCATCCTGGCCTACGAAAGCTCGTGGTCAAGTTATGCTTGGAGGTGACTATACTCTTTTTTATGTGAGCTCGTATCATCAAAATAACTTCAAGTATAAGAGCAATGTTATTATGTATTGTATTTTCAAGTTACCTGTCACATTATGAAAAGGCTCAGCATAGACATGCCTTGTTATTAAAGATGGCCTTTTTTATGAAAGGTTGATGGTTTCTTGTTATATGTTTAATTCAACCTCAGTATTTTAATGAGATGTTTGTTATAAATTTTCAAGTGATAGTTGATAAACGCAACGAGTCATTATAATCTTTGTTTTCATGAAGACTAAAGATGAGTTGCTTGGTGCTATTGATAGTAGAGAATTGTATCAAAGTTGAGACAATCAAAGCGAAGAACATGAAATGACCGCTGCCGACAGAGAGACACTGACTCAAAATTAAAGTTAAGAAAAAAAACCTCAAAGTAGCACTAGGGAAGCAGACAGATCGCTTGAAGCTGGGGGTGGAGAGGTGTTCATATTGTATGCAAAGGGTTAACGGAATTTAGGCACCCTTTTGTATTTTATCATTGTATTTAAAGGGTTAACAGTATTTAGACACCCTTTTGTATTTTATCATTGTATTTAAAGGGTTAACGGTATTTAGACACCCTTTTGTATTTTATCTTATTTGATATTAATAAAATGTTTGTGGACCCATTTGTTGGGCACAAGATTCAAATCAAATTGTTTTTAATTTATGATATTCCTTACCGGTCTACTCTAACATCATAGATGATATGTAGCCGTCGATTGCACTATATGATATTTGGTTATTATTTATTCTTGAAATTCAGATTTTTCATTCTTTAAATTCGTATTGTCTCTAGAGAGACAATAAAAATTGAAATTAGTATTGTCTCTAGAGAGACAAAATCAGTATTTTGTATTGTCTCTAGCGAAACAATACAAATATTGTCTCTAGAGAGACAAAAACTATATTGTCTCTCAAGAGACAAAATATGTATCAACCTATATTGTCTCTGAAGAGACAATAATTAGAGACAATATTAGAGACACCCGCTTTGAGACAATAATAGAGACAATATACAACTTTTTTATTGTCTCTATTTGAGACAATTTGATCAAGTATTGTCTCTATTATTGTCTCAAAACACCCCCTTGTAGTAGTGTATAAACGACATGGCTTGATAAACATGTATGAGGATAGGTGGTATAGAGTTTGATAATACTGGCACGTATTTGATGGATATAACTTGGAAAGTTGGCAGTTAGATGCACAATTCTTTAAGATGAGTAAATAATAAATAGTTCTAAGTTTCACTTACAAAAAGCGTCTATAATAGTGATCGGTGCATTAACTCAGATAAGGGACACTTACATGGAGGCAAACAGATTTGAAAATACTGCATGCAACTTTTTGGCTGCTCGCTTCTTAGATGAACACCTCTTTCTTGACTGTTAAGTACTCCACATGCAAGAAGAATGATTCCCGAGACTGAGATTAGATCCTTTGATAATGAGATAATTGTTCTTAACTTCTCCAAGATCCAAGCCTGATAATGTTAATACACACTTACATTAACATGTGTCGAATTGATAATGGACAGGTCGACAAGATTCAAGATTGGCGCATGGACTGCACATGGCCTGCATTCGGATGAAAGTTCTTAAATAAGAAACACGTAGGATCTGTAGCATACAGAGGTTGAGATCACAACTAATATTGATCTGATGACACTAAAGTGAAAACCAATGCAGGCATGCCAAATAAGATCCAAATTTTATGTCAGTGAAAATCTCTTCTATCCAAAGCAAGAAGCTGTCACATTTAAATGGCGTTGGCATATGAATAGATCTAATGATATCAGAAATTCTTCACATTGGTTGCAACTGCGCCCACATATCTACATTCTAAAAGAAGACCGTGTTCCCCAGAAACAATAAACTAGGAATACCAAATGAAGTCTAACTAATTAATATTCATCTCAAACTCAACAAATCTGATGAAAGAAATCTCAGAAGCTGGGGGAAAATAGATATCAATCTATCACTGCCCCATTCAAAAGGAATTATCTCTCCATCTTAGGATGATCAGTAACTGCTCCGATACCAAATAAAGCGGAAAAAGCAGATTTACACAATAATATCTTACTGATTAATATTATATTCCGATCAGAATAGAAAGGCTATTATATAGCCATAGGAATATAAAACCAACTTCCTATAAACTCGGAAGTCATACAACCAAATAACCCATTACTAGACTTATAGGTACAACCACATAACCAAGCTAATTAATCCTTAACAATTAATTACCATTAATTACATTTACACCATAATATATAATTATTAATGGAGCACTATGAATTCTTAACATAATGAAGGTGACAACCTATCTTCCACTTGATGGACTCTATGGAATCATGATAGCTGGGGAAGATTAAGTAAAGACCCAAATGTCAATTGAAAGCGACTAAGTATTGATACTTTACATGCATGTATAGTGTGTAGTGTGTGAGACTAAGATCATCTCAAGTAAAAATCGCAAATGAGAGCTAATACCAACTAGTTTTAATGTGGAAAAGCATGAAAAGTGAAGACTAAATAAATGGAACCAAGAAAGTATATTGATAAGTTCTAAGGATATCTCAAATCAAGGAAAAGAATGGAAACTTGAAGTGACTATCCTCTTACATTTTGGGTAGTGGTATGAAGATTAATCTAATTTATTTTCTTAAATGATCATGAGGTGATTACTAAAAGAATGAGAAAAGTGAAAGGATTAGGAAAATTCTAATGAGATGAAATGATAACTAAGGTGGTGAGAAAAATCCTAAAGAGGAAGAACTCAGAGTCAAAGAGCTACTTGTGCAAGAATGAGAAAGAACCTAGAAGGTCAAGATTTGAAAAAATTGAAAAGTTCAAGAAATAAAAAGTATAAGGACTTGATAAATTCTTGAACATATTCTACAAAATTTATTTAAGGATTAACAGAGGTTGAAGGTAGTGAAAATGAACAATTTCTTATTTAGCCCTTGAAATCGTAAAAAGTTATAGGTAACAAAAGAAAAAACAGATTGGAAAACTAGTAAGAAAAGAGATTTGAGGTGTAAGGACCTTATGGTGATCTTTAGAAAGTTTGAATTAGTTAATGGATGTTGTACTTAGGGTTGGAATATATTATCAATGATGAAGACTTACAAATGACTTTGAAACCCTAGGTAAGCATAAAGGAGCCTTAAGAAATGAGGAAAAATGTGTTTGGAGGGATGGAGTAAAAGATAGTGGTAGAAAATATGTACAAAGATTAAAAAGGGTAATGGGTATCCAAAACTTATTTTACATTTTCATAAAAGTGGATTATTTTCTCTCGTACATAGTGATTTGACCAGAACCAGTGCAATTGGGAGAAATTGGCAAAAATGGTAAAGGGAGTATAAAAGAAAATGGGTGTAGACTTAATTGATGAAACTTTATAAGATGATTGTTTGGTTTAATTTTTCCTCAAATCATTCACCAGTGAGATTAAATTCAAATAAATGTGTGTTTTATGCTAAAAATGAAAATTTGAAGGGCTAGAAGGAAGTAAGAAGGCATAGAGTGACTTTGAGAGAATAATAAATATTGAGACTTATTCGAGCTTGGAGACATTATTGATATGTAGTATACATAGGATATCTTTTTCATTAGGTCGGTTGATTAAGGTTGGTGATAGGATTTGGATTGGCATTGTATGATTAATGATAGTCAATTTTGATGATGTTTGATTGATTAAAATTTTAAGGTTATATGATGCTTAATGGTGTTCATGAAAAAGAAACCAACATGCAATACACACCCTAACTAGTCAATTGGGATTCAAATGAATCTATAGCCCACTTTCAATACTACACACCGAGGGGTTCCACTATTTGGTTACCACCTATGTGCCAATGTGGGGTCAGCTAGCGAGTGAACTTGAGAAGTGCAATCTCCTTGCACAATATCTTTATATGCAACCAAAAAGTTTCCTAGACTAGGATATTCGAGATCACTAGGGAGTAACCGATATACTTTGTAGTAAGTGGGTCCGAATTCCATGTTGCAAGGATTTTTTCTAATGCTTAGGTATTGGGACATAGATGCCCCTCACTTCACGCCGCTCTTAAAACAAGCAAATGCTTAGCCAATAATGATAGGTTTCCAAGATTTTTTTATCTTGGCTGAACACGAAGAGTGTCAACGTGCTTGGAGGTGATTTCAATGGTCACGAGACTCCTAGGAATATGACAAGTGTGTGGATGTCACTTCCATGTCACATTTCCCCTAAAAAAAAAAAGGAAAGCCTAGCGATTGTTGTTCCTCAATTTCGTCCTAAGACTTGAGAGGAGATTATACACGGTTTAACCTTCGGGAGAAACAAATAATGATACAAAAGACACAAGAAATACGATACAATATAATAAAATTAAATGATAAATAGTTTTTATTAGGTAATCAAGAGGAGGCCTGTGCAAAACAAAGCTTAGTAATTTTATTTATAAACCCAAATTTCTTGGACCAATCATGCTACAAAACAAAGGGTTATTAGTTTTATATTATTTTTATCTTTGATAAGCATAGGAAGTTGCACAATAATTCTTAGTACTTTGGAGAAACAATACTATAACTCAATGTGTAGCTAAAATGATAATATTTTAAAAAAATAAACCATGAGTAAAGTATCATATAAATTGCTAAATTAATGATTTCGTTGCATAGGATACTAGGAGTGAACATTTTTGGAATACAAAATATGTCATTTTTGTATGTATTTGAAAAGCAATGAAATTATGTGGTATACACAGGTGTCATACTTGAGCGTATGCGACAAATGTCACAAATAGTGTTATATGATATTGGTATTCGAAACCTATGGTATAAATAATGTTCAACGTTTACACGTATGCAAAAACATCACAAATTACATTATAGGATGTTGGTATTCGAACTATGTGGTATACACAGCTCTCACATTTGCGCGTATGTGATAAATGATGAAATAATTGTTATAGGACACCTGGTAGTCGAAATATGGGCAATAGACAAGGTGTCACACTTGCGTTTATGTGATAAATATTGCACACATCATTATAGGATATTGGTATTTGAAACCTATGGTATACAATGTGTGTTATGTTTGTGCGTATGCAAAAATGCCGCAAACAATGTTATAGGATCTACGGTATTCAAACTCGGTGGTATATGATGAGTCTCACTTTTGTGTGTATGTGAAAAATTATGGAAAATGTGTTATAAGAAACTAGTAGTCCAAATATGTGGTATACACAGGGTGTCACACTTGCGCACTTGTGACAAATGCCACAAACACCATTATAAGATATTGATATTTGAAACCTATGGTACACACAGGTATCATGGTTGTATGTATTTAACACACTTTGGAAACAACATTATAGGATTCGGTATTCAAACTCTTTTGTATAGAAAAGGTCTCACGTTTGTGTGTATGCGATAAACGATGGAAACAATGTTATAGGAAATGGGTAGTCTAAATTTTTTGTATACACAGGGTTTCACATTTACGTGTATGCAAGAAAAGATGGAAACAATTTTATAGGTAAATGGTAGTAAAAATTTATGGTATACACAGGGTTTTATGCTTGCACATATGCGACAAACGTCGTAAATAACAATATAGGATACTAGTGTTCAAAAATTGTTTTATAGATAGGGTTGCATGTTTACATATATGTAAGAAAAATTGTAAAAAGCTTGGTTTTATAGGAAAATTGTAGTTTAAATATATGATATATACAAGGTCTCACATTTGTACATATGCAACATACGAAAGATACAATGTTATAGGTAATGGTGGTCTAAATACGTGTTACAAATAGGGTGACATGTTTTCACGTATGTAACAAACATCATAAATAGAGTTATAGGATATTGTTATTCGAAACTGTGGTATACACAAGTTATTACACTTGCTTGTATGCAACCAAAATTGCAAACAACATTATAGGATACTGGTATTCAAAAAAATTGTATACATAGGGTTTCATCCTTGCATGTATCCGACAAATGTCTTAAATAGCATTATAGGTAATCGGTAGTTAAAATATTTGGTATACACAGGGTTTCACGCTTGCGTGTATGTGAAAAACATCACAAACAACATCATGGGATGTATTTGAAACATGTGGTATACACAGGATCTCAATTTCTCTATATGTGACAAATGAGGTTGTATTTTCTCCCAAAGCATTTGGTCTCTTTAAAGAATTCATATATGTTTTAATTTTTTTAATATACAATGAATATGACTTGAGGATTATTATAGGGTCATTTCTAGCCATATTCTTGGGCCACATTGGACAATGTATAGTGAAGAATGTAGCATTTTAATGCTCAATGTAGCTTGGGAGTTTAGCATCGATGAATGAGTTACTTCATCTACTTATTACATAGCCCTTTTTCTAAGGATATCTTTATCTATTATTCATTCATGGTAGCCATGATTTTCTAAGACAATTTTTTAACATAAGTATACATACTTCACACACGATTTCTCTACAAAACAGAAAAAAAAATTCTAATTGTGAACAATTTTAAAATTGGTAAATGGCATAGCCTCGGGAAGCTTCATTCGCTGATTTTTTTTAAGATCTAATGATTTGAGCAATAATTATACACAATGGATCTTCTCACTAATTATTGTTCTTCTATCAACCTTCTCGCGAATACAATTGCAGAGTTCAAATTTTTTTAATTCTCCAAAAATCAACATTATGTGAATACAGCTTATAGAGTTCAACTTCCCAGTTTGGGTGCTAAAATTTTTGTTTCTTGTTTAATCAATGGTATGGGAAGGTTTTCCAAATATTTGCATTAAATATTGCCACCTTCTTATGTCCTTTCTCATCCTATTTCTTTGTTCATATCTACCTTGGGATCATCCTTGACAATGGAGTGCCTTGACTCATTGATAAAATGTTGACTAGGTTGAGTTGGTGGATGCCGTGGAGGAAGATGCGGGTCCCACATAGGGTGATGCATGTATGCCATTCTGTATGGCATCTTGTGGCCATTTTTATGGTGATCATGTGATCCTATTGCGGGATAGGTAGCTCAAGTTTGTTAATTTCCCATCACTATGCTTAGTGGTGTGGGTGTTGTCTCTTCCCTTTGTTTGAGATGGTCATGTGCATTGAATTTGAACAGGTCTTGGACCGCATATGCCTTTGGTTGGCCACCGTTAATACTTACATTATGTTCTATGTGTTTTTGGTGCATGGGTTTAATGCATTCCATCCAATATCCTATTTGTTGCTCTCACCATGCTTGGATGGTATATGTAGGTTATTTGGCTTGGCCATTGGTTGGCCCACTTGGTAAATATGAATATATAGTATTTTTTTAGGATTTTGACAAATTTCATGTTAAAAATACGTTCGCAAAGGCTTAAATGTTTTTTTGATTGCTCTTCAATTAAAAAAATGGTTTGAAAGTGTTGCATCAAAATAGGGTAGTCATCCATTGTAAGACCCAAAAACACACACATGAACAACACGGTGAAATACGGGATAAAAAAAAATTTTGACTTGCTTGACACATAACATGACGTAACATGTCGTCACCAAGTATACAACTAACACTGTGAACAACTTGATACAAGGATGGCCATAAAGGCAGCACGGAAACGTTCACACAAATCAAGGACAATTTACTTTTCTTTTTGACAAGACAACATAGAAGTCCATTCACAGAACACACTTACAGTTAGGGCCAACCACAAGGAGTTATTCTTGAGGGTTATTTATTTTAATAAGATATCTTGCAATTCTTAGCTTACGTTTTCCAAGGAGGTTCAAGATATGATTCATACAATTCCTCTTACCAAGCTAAGTTTATTCTTTTGAAACTGAGTAATCATCTTTAAATCTTCTCTATTATGACCATTATTTGTTTAATTCGTTTATCAAGAAAAAGGAGTATTTAAATTCCACAAGGCCATCTGCTCACCACTAACGCTACTAAGATTCATTCTTGCTCACAAGACAACATGGTTTTAAGTTCAACACACTTAAGAGAAGAGATATAAGGTGCCTTGAAAAAGGGTTAGAGGGAGAAGGTCGAGATGAAACATTTTTAGGACCTCATTAGTTATTTCCAGTATTAAATTGAAGCTAGGGCTCTTAACCAGAATTAACAACAACTTTACTTAGGCTTCGCTAAAAGTATTAACAAGGAGTAAAAGAATTTACTTTCCAAATGGCTGAGAGATAGATTGTGTGGTTTCAAAATTGTTTTCTCCTATTTATTAAATCTTATTATCTTCCAAAACTAACCATAGATTTCCTTTAAGTTCGTTTAAGAATTCCACCATGAAAGGGATAGTGTTCATTAGTGTAGCTAGGGGTATCAAGTTATATAATGTTACTTGCAATGATAGTCCTGCCCTTGATTACTTAAAGAATTTCTTGCTCTCAAGTTGGTGACCCCTACGTTACTTTATTTGAATGCAACTTTTAATTTAACTTCCAGAAGTATTTAAAAATCCCATGTTAGTTTACTTATGACACTTTATTACTAAGTCATGGCAAGGTTTAACTCAGAATTTATTCTCAAGGCCAAGTTGAAGCAACACTCATTTACGAGAACAAAACAAGATTACATCATTTCTTAAAATATTGATACTCCACAAGTCACTCAACCACAATAACCAAATTTTCTTATAATTTCAAAGATGGTCAAACAATACAAGGTTTCCAAAGTTCAGGTGACAAAATCCACAGTTCATTATACTAAGACATTAATCCTATTTTAAACTTTCCAATGGACGTTAACAAAATTTGAACAAACATAAAAGGTTTCAAGAAAAGGATCTTCTCAACTGAGGTTGATGACAAAAGTCTACAAATATATCCCTCGTCTACACGCAAAATCCATCTACAACAAATTTTCTACAAGATTCAGTTCACGAGAACTGAGCAAGATAAGGCTACACAAAACCACCATAACTATTATCTAACAATATCACAAAAAGGAAGCACTTTATTACAAGAATTGGTTCAAACCTCTAAACACTATTAACACATCAAGTTATAATAAAGTCTTCATCATGCCAATCAAAGAAGGAGAAGACCTTGTACTTCAGTTAGGAGCAAAACAACGAAAGTAATAATCGTATGAGAATGGCCCTTGGCCCTATAAGGAGATATAAACAATCTAGCAAAGAACAGAATTCCCATCAAGTAAGTAAATAACAATAATTACAAGATTGAGATTTGATATAAATAGACCAACCATCTAGAATTTTATCAAAGGTACCAACGCATAGGCTAAAATAATACATTTCTAAAAGAACAAAAGTTGATCGGCCCAAGAAAGGGGAAACACGGGTTTCAAAATTTAACACAAAAAGTCATGTATAAATGAGTTTCAAACCGGAAATCAAATAGAGTTTACACACAACATAAGTTTTGAAGCGAAGGCATAGTATACTAGTTTTACCACTAACTACAATATTTTCCAATCATCCAAGAAGGGTCAAAGTCTTACAAAGGCTAGTAAGTAGCTAGCATGCGAGAGGATAAGGGGCTCCGTCACACAAGAGTATACAATAATGTCATCAAAAATTTTAATACACTAAAGGTTTGCAAACTTCCACAACAATTCTAATGTTTGATTAATTTAAAATAAATTATCCATTTCTCGAAACAACCATATTTTACTAAGCAACCCTTGGTAACACAACAACCGTCGCACAAATAGATACAAGCATAATTTCTAAGTGACTTTATCAAAACAAAATCTTCCGCTATGAATCCATAAGACTATCATATGAAAGCTGAGTTTTTCCGAAGGTTAATCACATTTAAGGAAATTTCCATCACAAACTATTATGGTAATTACGTGTATATAAAAAAACGACCAATATTAATTAATAGCGTTAACATTACAAGGGAGCAAATAATGCAAGTTAGGAAAAATAGAAGAGCGCCATCAGCAATAATTCTGAGAGGGGGAATTAGACCAAACTATTCTAGTGTCAACGAGGTACTGGATTCGCACAATGAACCCTCCAGCTTAGTTGATCCGAAAAGCTAGTTATGGTTCAAGTTGATAGGGATGGTCAAGGTACTTCTTGAGGATGGCCTTAAAAGCCTAGAAACAAGATGAAAGATAGTATAGAAATCTAAACACGCGAGACGGCAAAACACGTTGCACACGAACCCTTTTATTCTACCAGGTTTAATACCAAAACTCTAAGTGGCTAGCCCACGCATTGCTCACACAATCCTACAACATTTTTTCTCGATGCCAAAAGGTTATCAAGGGACTTCGAAGGAGCTAACAAAAAAACGTCAAGGACAAACTTGGGTGCTAGGAAGGGGGTTTCATAGTTATCGTAAACTTACTTCCATGATATCGAAAATACTAGTTTGATCAACATAACAACTTGCAACTCAATCACCGAGAAGAATTAATACATAAACAAACAGACGAAGTTCAATCGTTCGAGTAAGAGAAACATAACATTCAAAGGAGAGGGCACACGCATCCTTTCGACCCACATACTGTCAACGATAAAAGCTAAAACAAGAAGACACAAGCAGGAAGGGAAATCTCCCATCATGACATCCAACTGACAAATCAATGCAAGGAAAAGTGGTTTGATTTCACAATATTTTTAAATAAAATAATAAAGAGAAAAGTGTAGAAATATCTTGCCTGTTTCTCCAGCTTCAACAGGTGTATCAGACTCCGCACGGGTCAGCATAAGAACTGTAGGTACTGGAATCGGTGCATTGGTTCTAAGCGGTCCACCGGTCGAAAGCATTCATTCTTCCACCTCACATGTAAAGTAAGCACCATGACCACCGTAGAAAATCCCATTCCAACTGCCAATCCAAAACACATCCAAAACCATGGAAACCCTTCATCTCTCTCTTCCTCATCATCCATTCAGGTACCTTGGTGGAGTAGACTATTGTAAATGAGGTAGAGATCAATTTCTCTCAAGAGGGCATCCCCACGAGATGTGGATTTCCTAATTATGATGATGAATTATCAAATGTTAACATATGACCATCCCTTGGTATCCTACCTGACTGATTGTTGTAAGACAGATTTAGATATCCAAGAGAATCGAGAAAACAAGTGTGATGGAATCTATCCTAAAAAATGTTGAGAGAGAGATCCAATGATTCCAACCATTTTAAATTTCCCACACTATCCGGAATTGGCCCATTTGAGTGTTCATGGAGAGTTTGAGAATAATCGGTCCTTTTAGATTTCCAACTCCAAGAAAAAGATGACCACTCAATCTCTATATATGACAAAACAATGCATGTGAGGTCAAAATACGTATTCGAAAACCAAGTTTGATCCTTTTATGTTTAGATGTAAACCATCCACATAGCTGTCTCCATCCTTTTCACTCACCAATCGTCCAGCTCTCTCTCCATCCAGTTCACTATCTCCCATGGCTCTGAAATTGAGATATGTATCGGGATCTCACCAAACAAAAGATTTGAAGAAATGTCTAGAATTTGAAACTCTTCCATTTGGCCGATCTGCGGAGGCAGTTTACCTTCGAAATTGTTGGATCTCATTACAAGAACTCAGACTGGAACAATTTGCAATCCAATCAGGGATGTTCCCTGTCAAATTGTTTTCCCCCACGTCGAGCACCTCTAAGTATGATAAATTTCTTAGAGTAGAAGGAAGAAGTCCCTGCAGGTTGTTCTTTCCCATGCGCAATGACCTGAGCTTTGTCAACATGCCAAGCTCCTCAGGAATCTCACCCTTGAACCGATTATCTACAATATTAAGGATCAATATCTCTGATAAGCTCAGTATGGAGATGCAATCCACACAGAGGCCTTGAAGTATTCAAGAAGTTCGGCCTTTTGATGATTTGAAGCTGTGGACTGTTTTACAAGAAGATAAGTGGGATGGCCAAGATCAAAGCTAGCCTTTACTACATGGCGACCAGCGTATCCTATTCCTCCAAATAACAGAATCCTACTACCTTCATCTCCCAAGACGTTTTCTCCAACATTGCATAGATCTCCCGTGCCTGTGGGTGTGATCTGTCACCTACACAAAAGAGCATGCACCATTTTATTTCCTTTAAACCAACTACATCCGAGTTTCTTTTTAATTCCTCTATCCTTCATCGATCTCCTTCCTGCACCCTCTCTTTCCTTTCACCCCTCGCCATGAGAGCCTGCCTACTTAGTGACTCGATGAAGAAGTTCATATAATAGCAAGCAAATCATGCTTCATGAATATACTAAAATGAAACAGATCCACGCCTATGAGATTCTCTTCCATGAGTTACATCGTAAGACAAGTAAGAAGCAATAGAGAATCTTAGAAATAAATTTCATCAAGTCTTCTGGTAACACTCCTCTTTGTCACTTAATCGATTTTGATACAAAATATCTTCAAGGAGAATCCCAACTTTGAGGATGCAATGAAATTGAATGGATAACAAGGTAGTTTGGACATCTGCTCATTGGAAGCACTCAAAACGGCTTCTCGCCTCATCTGAAACGGTCCCGCCACACGGCAATTTATCAGACAGTCGTTGTTTTGTGGATTCCAGGATAAGAACACACCATAGAACACTCAAGAAAAGGGAGGCAACACGTCTACTTTACTAGCTTGAAGCTCCGTCCAAACAAAAACGAGCGCGTGGGACGGAACAAGGACAGAAAGACGCCAAGAAAAAAATCTATTTTCTCCTTGTGATACAATCTACAGCAGCGTACACATTGAAAAACGTGATCAAGGTTGAGGAAGTATTGAGACTTGCTTTTCACCTTTTGAATTTTTGGACTACTTATAATGGCTTCAACACCTTCCATGGATGTTCTTACCCATTTTAGATCACATAATCACCACTTTGTTTTACCTTGAAGCGATCAATCTTAGCCGTCACGGTTGAAGACTCCTTCCGATCCGCTCCGATTTGATGCCAAGGGGATAAAGACCTTCAACCGAGATGTTGCTCTGAATTAAAGAAGTGGATTAATACATTCACCTCGGTGATCACATCGAGGACAGGCGCAGTTTGGAGGAGAGAGCCCGACCACGTGAACAACGGGTGTATGTCAATAGAATTAATGCCCAGGGCATGTGCGTGCCAAAGCAACCGGGAAAAAAAAAAACTGAACACGCCAAGAAAAGGGTGCAGGGCTCTTTAATGCCATGGCGGGAAGGAGACAAACACAAGGAAGATCAAATAAAAATCCGATTCTTTTTGAAAGCTACGCGGCCAGCAGGGCAGAAGACATACGGTGGTGGCAGGAAAACAATTGGTTTCATTACTTCTCACCAACTATATGCCAAACAAGGCGCTACATTCTCCTCCCCTTAACAAAGCATCGTCCTCGATGCGACATAACCCAGAGGGAAGGCAAGTTGTAAGCAAAGAGGAACATTTGGTAGAAATTTTAACTTTCAAGGTTCTGTGAAGATTGGCAGTTCTTTCTTGTTCATCATTTCATTAGTTCCCTTCCATTAGCATTATTCTTAGTTTAATTTCTTTTAAAATTTTATCATTGAAGAGTTTTGATTTATTCCTTATTGTGGGTGCCCAACATGAACTATTAACACAACACCCTATCGGTTCACAAGACACTACAGATTCACAAGCACGCAAGTATATACTTCAAGATTGTATTACACCACAAAAGGGTTACTCAAATATGGAATGGAATAGGCACGTGAGTACACATAACATAGTACTCGAGACACAAAGAATGGTGACATACCAAAATACTTAACCAAAAAAGTACTACAATCCACCAAGCATTTCCTCAATTTGCATCAATGAAAAATTCACATACACCGAACCATGCTACAGGTACATAGTGTCCACAAGGGAATCAATGACATATCCACAACATCACAACACATATCTATCTGACATGAGTAACACATACATCAAAAGACCACTACCAAACATCACAATAACTCAACATATATCCTGAAACATCAACCATATAGACATATATCATAAGCCTCCCTCAATCTCTTATGCCTCCCTCAAACTGTTATGCCTCCCTCAAACTCTTATGCCTCCCTCAATCTCTTATGCCTCCCTCAAACTCTTATGCCTCCCTAAATCTCTTATGCCTCCCTCAAGTCTCTTATTCCTCCTCAAACTCTTATGCCTCCCTCAAGGAGGCCGGTTGACCCTATGGTCTAAGACACATAGAGTTCAAACACTCCTAACCCAAGTGACATAATAACATGTGGTTCAACAACCCGCTAGTTATATGTGCTCCTTGGGGCGTACCCCATCTACAACGAAGCGGGTCCATAGGTCCAACCATTCCATGGTGCATCCCATGACCCTATTCCACACATCACGACAATAGAACCAGCACAACAATCCAATCAAAGTGCCAAGTTGCAAAGTACAAGCCTTGGGCAAGGCGGTAAAAATTCAAATTTTAAAAGAAAACCCAAAATCAAGCAAAATTAAATGGCCAAATAGCCATAGTTAGTATCAAAATCCCCATGTTAGTGCCACAAACCAAGGAAATGCCCAAAATTGTAAAGCATGGCAATCAAGAAAAGCTGCTGGTCCTTACAAAATAAAGTAAAAAGTTCAATTTACGAATAAAATCAACTTATAATAATGTCACATTACGATAACTGTGTGGCCTTATCGGCCACCAAGGGGTACTCAACAAGTTTCTAGCACTCGGAACATCGAGCCTCAGCTCATAAATACATATCAATAATACAATTGTCATCACCTCCATCTGAATCATCCCGCCACCACTTCGACAAGGCTAAACATAGTCATAGTTGCACTTAGGTTGTGTACATACAACCACATAGGGAGAGAGGAAAGAATCACATGTAATCTACTAAACCGAGTTTTGGCTCAAGTTATTGACCCATGGTACACCATTCCTCACTCTCAACATACACTTTACCGATTCCCTTTAAGGTCGGTTAGCGTAAGGTTCACAACATAACATACAACAACATCACTAACATAATGGTGGCACACACATAACTACCATAACGTCTTACATATGGTACATATACAAGGTAGATCACGATCATACATTCACTGAGTGTAACACATCACTTTACCACATTCTACACCCAAAGTGCAATCACCATACGATAGGGTTCATACACTCACCGTATGACCCTAATTCACAACATGAAGCATTACATATTACACACATCATACATACGATGAACATAGTGCATCACAACATAACATCCATTGCTACATAACAAGGTGGTACACACATTTCTTCAAAACATGGTAAAAACATCATGATACAACTCATTTCTTTTAACATCAAACTAGTCATACAACACATTGATACACCCACATATCACAATATGCCACAATGCTCCAACACTACGTCATCCACATTAGAATTCTTTTCACACATCTCAAACAACAATTCACACGTGAACTCTTCATAGAATCCACAAGAAGGAGAGAGAATACTCCCATCCCCAACATATCAACATGATCACAAACACGCACAAGGTGACATACACGTCACGTGCGTTCACAATATCACAATTACGACAATAATCACATCACATTTAAAGCACATTACTCTTCCAATATCTACCACCATCATGCAACATCATCATCATCATGCAGTATCATCATGTAACACCACCACCACCATGTAACATCATCATATAACACCAATCCGGCCCATAGGTTCGAGAGCATGAACCCATGCTCTGATACCAAGTGTAACGACCCAAAAACACACACATGAACAACACAGTGAAATATAGGATAAATTTTTTTGACTTGCTTGACACATAACATGACGCAACCTGTCGTCACCAAGTATACAACTAACACTGTGAACAACTTGATACACGGATGGCCATAAGGGCACACAGAAATGTTCACACAAATCAAGGACAATTTACTTTTTTTTTTTTTGACAAGACAACATAGAAGTCCATTCACAGAACACACTTACAGTTTAGGGCCAACCACAAGGAGTTATTCTTGAGGGTTATTTATTTTAATAAGATATCTTGTAATTCTTAGCTTACGTTTTCCAAGGAGGTTCAAGATATGATTCATACAATTCCTCTTACCAAGCTAATTTTATTCTCTTGAAACTGAGTAATCATCTTTCAATCTTCTCTATTATGACCATTATTTGATTAATTCATTTATCAAGAAAAAGGAGTATTTAAATTCCACAAGGCCATCTGCTCACCACTAACACTACTAAGATTCGTTCTTGCTCACAAGACAACATGGTTTTAAGTTCAACACACTAAAGAGAAGAGATATAAGGTGCCTTGAAAAAGGGATAGAGGGAGAAGGTCGAGATGAAACGTTTTTAGGACCTCATTAGTTATTGCCAGTATTAAATTGAAGCTAGGGCTCTTAACCAGAATTAACAACAACTTTACTTAGGCTTCGCTAAAAGTATTATCAAGGAGTAAAAGAATTTACTTTCCAAATGGCTGAGAGATAGATTGTGTGGTTTCAAAATTGTTTTCTCCTGTTTATTAAATCTTATTATCTTCCAGAACTAACCATAGATTTCCTTTGAGTTAGTTTAAGAATTCTACCATGAAAGGGATAGTGTTCATTAGTGTAGCTAGGGGTATCAAGTTATATAATGTTACTTGAATGACATTCTGCCCTTGATTACTTAAAGAATTTCTTGCTCTCAAGTTCGTGACCCCTACGTTACTTTATTGAATGCAACTTTTAATTTAACTTCGAAGTATTTAAAAATCCCATGTTAGTTTACTTATGACACTTTATTACTAAGTCATGGCAAGGTTTAACTCATAATTTATTCTCAAGGCCAAGTTGAAGCAACACTCATTTACGAGAACAAAACAAGATTACATCATTTCTTAAAATACGATACTCCACAAGTCACTCAACCACAATAACCAAATTTTCTTATAATTTCAAAGATGGTCAAACAATACAAGGTTTCCAAAGTTCGGGTGACAAAATCCACAATTCATTATACTAAGACATTAATCCTATTTTAAACTTTCCACTGGACGTTAACAAAAGCTGAACAACATAAAAGGTTTCAAGCAAAGGATCTTCTCAAGCGAGGTTGATGACAAAAGTCTACAAATCTATCCCTCGTCTACACGCAAAATCCATCTGCAGCAAATTTTCTACAAGAGTCGGGTTCACGAGAACCGAGAAAGATAAGGCTACACAAAACCACCATAACTATTATCTAACAATATCACAAAAAGGAAGCACTTTATTACAAGAATTGGTTCAAACCTCTAAACACTATTAACACATCAAGTTATAATAAAGTCTTCATCATGCCAATCAAAGAAGTATAAGACCTTGTACTTTAGTTAGGAGCAAAACAATGAAAGTAATAATCGTATGAGAATGGCCCTTGGCACTATAAGGAGATATAAACAATCTAGCAAAGAACAGAATTCCCATCAAGTAAGTAAATAACAATAATTACAAGATTGAGATTTGATATAAATAGACCAACCATCTAGAATTTTATCAAAGGTACCAACGCATAGGCTAAAATAATACATTTCTAAAAGAACAAAAGTTGATCGGCCCAAGAAAGGGGAAACACGGGTTTCAAAATTTAACACAAAAAGTCATGTATAAATGAGTTTCAAACCGGAAATCAAATAGAGTTTACACACAACATAAGTTTCGAAGCGAAGGCATAGTATACTAGTTTTGACCATTAACTACAAGATTTTCCAATCATCCAAGAAGGGTCAAAGTCTTACAGGCTAGTAGCTAGCATGCGAGAGGATAAGGGGGCTCCGTCACACAAGAGTATACAATAATGTCATCAACAATTTTTAATACACTAAAGGTTTGCAAACTTCCACAACAATTCTAATGTTTGATTAATTTAAAATAAATTATCCATTTCCCGAAACAACCATATTTTACGGCAACCCTTGGTAACACAGTCAACCGTCGCACAAATAGATACAAGCATAATTTCTAAGTGACTTTATCAAAACAAAACCTTCCACTGATGAATCCATAAGACTATCATATGAAAGATGAGTTTTCCCAAAGGTTAATCACATTTAAGGAAATTTCCATCACAAACTATTACGGTAATTACGTGTATATAAAAAAAATGACTAATATTAATTAATAGCATTAACATTACAAGGGAGCAAATAATGCAAGTTAGGAAAAATAGAAGAGTGCCATCAGCAATAATTCTGAGAGGGGGAATTAGACCAAACTATTCTAGTGTCAACGAGGTACTGGATTCGCACAATGAACCCTCCAGCTTAGTTGATCCGAAAAGCTAGTTATGGTTCAAGTTGATAGGGATGGTCAAGGTACTTCTTGAGGATGGCCTTAAAAGCCTAGAAACAAGATGAAAGATAGTATAGAAATCTAAACACGTGAGATGGCAAAACACGTTGCACACGAACCCTTTTATTCTACCAGTTTTAATACCAAAACTCTAAGTTGGCTAGCCCACGCATTGCTCACACAATCCTACAACCTTTCTTTCTCGATGCCAAAAGGTTATCAAAGGGACTTGCGAAGGAGCTAACAAAAAAAACGTCAAGGACAAACTTGGGTGCTAGGAAGGGGGTTTCATAGTTATCGTAAACTTACTTCCATGATATCGAAAATACTAGTTTGATCAACATAACAACTTGTAACTCAATCACCGAGAAGAATTAATACATAAACAAAGACAAAGTTCAATCGTTCAAGTAAGAGAAACATAACATTCAAAGGAGAGGGCACACGCATCCTTTCGACCCACATACTATCAACGATAAAAGCTAAAACAAGAAGACACAAGCAGGAAGGGAAATCTCCCATCATGACATCCAACTGACAAATCAATGCAAGGAAAAGTGGTTCGATTTCACAATATTTTTAAATAAAATAACAGTAGAAAAGTGTAGAAATATCTTGCCTGTTTCTCCAGCTTCAACAGGTTGTACAGACTCCGCACGGGTCAGCATAAGAACTGTAGGTACTGGAATCCGGGTGCACCAGTTCTAAGCGGTCCACCAGTCGAAAGCATTCATTCTTCCACCTCACATGTAAAGTAAGCACCATGACCACTGTAGAAAATCCCATTCCAACTGCCAATCCAAAACACATCCAAAACCATGGAAACCCTTCATCTCTCTCTTCCTCATCATCCATTGTGGGTACTGGTGGAGCAGACTGTTGTAAATGAGGTAGAGAACAATTTCTCTCAAGAGGGCATCCCCACAGATGTGGATTTCCTAAATATGATGATGAATTATCAAATGTTAACATATGACCATCCCTTGGTATCCTGCCTGACAGATTGTTGTAAGACAGATTTAGATATCCCAGAGAATCGAGAAGACCAAGCTGTGATGGAATCTGTCCTGAAAAAATGTTGAGAGAGAGATCCAACGATTCCAACCATTTTAAATTTCCCACACTATCTGGAATTGGCCCATTCAGAGTGTTCATGGAGAGGTTGAGAATAATCAGTCCTTTTAGATTTCCAACTCCAGGAAAAAGATGACCACTCAATCTGTTATTTGACAAAACAATGCATGTGAGGCTGTAAACTACGTATTCGCAAACCAAGTTTGATCCTTTGATATTTAGATGTAAACCATCCACATAGCTGTCTCCATCCTTTTCACTCTCACCAATCGTCCAGCTCTCTCCATCCAGTTCGTTGTCTCCCATGGCTCTGAAATTGAGATATGTATCCGGGATCTCACCAAACAAAAGATTTGAAGAAATGTCTAGAATTTGAAGCTCTTCCAATTGGCCGATCTGCGGAGGCAGTTTACCTTCGAAATTGTTGGATCTCATTACAAGAACTCGCAGACTGGAACAATTTGCAATCCAATCAGGGATGTTCCCTGTCAAATTGTTTTCCCCCACGTCGAGCACCTCTAAGTATGATAAATTTCTTAGAGTAGAAGGAAGAAGTCCCTACAGGTTGTTCTTTCCCATGCGCAATGACCTGAGCTTTGTCAACATGCCAAGCTCCTCAGGAATCTCACCCTTGAACCGATTATCTGCAATATTAAGGATCAATATCTCTGATAAGCTCAGTATGGAGATGCAATCCGACAGAGGCCTTGAAGTATTCAAGAAGTTCGGCCTTTTGAGGATTTGAAGCTGTGGACTGTTTTACAAGAAGATAAGTGGGATGGCCAAGATCAAAGTTGGCCTTTGCTACATGGCGACCAGTGTATCCTATTCCTCCAATTAACAGAATCCTGCTACCTTCATCTCCCAAGACATTTTCTCCAACATTGCATAGATCTCCCGTGCCTGTGGGTGTGATCTGTCACCTACACAAAAGCATGCACCATTTTATTGCCTTTAAACCAACTACATCCGAGTTTCTTTTTAATTCCTCTATCCTTCATCGATCTCCTTCCTGCACCCTCTCTTTCCTTTCACCCCTCGCCATGAGAGCCTGCCTACTTAGTGACTCGATGAAGAAGTTCATATAATAGCAAGAAAATCGTGCTTCATGAATATACTAAAATGAAACAGATCCACGCCTATGAGATTCTCTTCCATGAGTTACATCGTAAGACAAGTAAGAAGCAATAGAGAATCTTAGAAATAAATTTCATCAGGTCTTCTGGTAACACTCCTGCTGTCACTTAATCGATTTTGATACAAAATATCTTGAAGGAGAATCCCGACTTTGAGGATGCAATCTAAACTGAACGGATAACAAGGTAGTTGGACAGCCTTCTCGTTGGAAGCGCTCAAAACGGCTTCTGCCTCACTGAAATGCTCCTGCCGCCTAGCAATTTACTGTACAGGTCATTCGTTGTGGATTCTAGACAAGAACACACCTTACAGCACTCAAGAAAAGGGAGGCAGCATGTCTGCTTTACTAGCTTGAAGCTCCGTCCAAACAAAAATGAGCGCACAGGACGGAACCAGGATAGAAAGACGCCAAGAAAAACATCTATTTGCTCCCTGTGATACAATCTACAGCGTACAGACTGGAAAACGACCGCTGATCAAGGTTGAGGAAGTATTGAGACTTGCTTTTCACCTTTTGAAGCTTGTGGACTGCTTAGAACGGCTTCAACACCTTCCATGGATGTTCTTACCCATTTGAGATCACATAATCACCACTGTTTTACCTTGAACGATCATTCTTAGCTGTCACAGTTGAAGACTCCTTCCTGATCTGCTCCGATTTGATGCCAAGGAGATAAAGACCTTCAACCAGACGTTGCCACAGAATTAATGAAGTGGATTGATACATTCACCTCAGCTGATCACATCGAGGACAGGCGCAGTTTGGAGGAGAGAGCCCTGACCACGTGAACAGCAGGTGTAAGTCAACAGAATTAATGACTGGGGCATGTGCGGCCACCAACTAGGAAAAGAACTGAACACGCCAAGAAAAGGGTGTAGGGCTCTTTAATGCCATGGCGGGAAGGAGAAAAACATAAGTAAAATCAAATAAAAATCCGATTCTTTTTTACAATGACTATGCGGCAAGTAGGCGCAAGACATACGGTGGTGGGTAGGAAAGCAATTAGTTTCATTATTGCTCACCAACTATATGCCAAACAAGGCGCTACATCCATGAAAATAGGGAAGAGTTCAATGAAAATAGAATGAATTATGGCATCATTTTATTGTATGGGAATAGGGATAATAAGGAGTAAAATGTATCAACCAATCACATATGTGAAAATTGTTATTTGTAAAAGAATTTAAATATATATATTGTTTACTATTGTCTAGACCGTACTAAATAAAAATAGGTTATTGTGATTGTTTGAAAAAAATTGAGTATTACGAAAGTGATCACTATAGTTACCCTTCCTTCGCAGAGGAAAAATAATATTTACGACATTTAATTTCTAATTATCATGGATCATTTAGGAACCTTGTAAAAATCAAAAGATTTTATGGTAAAAAAATAAATTTTATCTTTAACAAATATCCTCGAAATAAGAAATGTTCACCTTTTATATATACATATATTTTATTTAATCTTTAATTTTCAATTGTAATGTTTTAATTATTTTTAATGTTTAAACTTTTTATAAATCAACCATAAAAATGAACAACCCGTGTCATTATACACATTGTTCTCACTAAAATAAAAAAGATTTATTTTTTTTTTTACAAAGAACCGATAACATTCAATATTGAAATTTTCATAAAATTAATATTAGTCTTCATAATTAAAAATAATAATAATCCTTGTTAAATATTTAATACTCATTATTTACTAATTGAAAATTTAATATGAAAATAATATTATAAACATATAAAATTTCTGTAAACAGACTTAACGGCATCAATACTAACAAACATTGGATCATTATCTTTTTCAGTTACAAGTAGTTCAAGAACAAACTCCACATTTATGCCATCTCAAAAATAATATGACATTTGATATGACTTCATTGGTATTCGCGAAAATTCTCGTGTTTTGGCTTCTTTTGTTTTTGCAAAATTCTGCATCTTGCAACAAATTTTCAAACTTTAACTACCCATCTTCGGCCAAAATGTTTCTCATTCAGCTGAGATAGTCTTATCAGGTCCAATTTATCCAGCAATCCACCAAAGAAATTACTTTTTATGTTTTGTTAAACTACCAAAAGAAATAAGATTTACGAAAACTGATTCGAAAACTTCATTATCCCACATTGTTGCAAATAAAAAAATAACAAATTAAAGTTAAATTAATAAGAAAATTGATGCATAACAACGTGCCCAATCCATTAACGCCTTTTCATTCTCTCTCTTTTTTAAACCACACTTTGTGAACTCATTTTTTTATAGTGCTTTTTAGATTTGATTTTCCACCTACTACATATTTTACCCCACGTTTGTCGTAAGATGTGGAAGGAAAATTTAAATTTTACGCCACGTTTGTCCTAAGATGTCGAAGGAAAATTTCAGAATAGAAAAATTTCGGAATAGGTAGTATTGGAAAAAAATTAGGAGAAATAAAGGAACTAAAAGAGTACAAGGGCTTCCCTGGAGGAGTCATCATTCGATGAAGAAATTGAATAAATTAGTGTAGAAGGTACAAAATCGTCAGTCCACACATCCAAACACCTATTTCTCTTGTAATGTAAGCTAGTTCGCAAAAGAAACTCACTATAAAAGTGTTGTAGAAAAAAATGACTAACAGAAAAATCGTTGCTTCCGTGAGTCTTTTCTAATGATTCTGAAAATGTAAAATGGATACCTTTTAATTGTGTATTTTTTCAATTTTGTGGAACATTTTAAAGCAAAATACCTTTTTAACATGATTTTTTTATTTCCTTGGAGTATCTAAACTCAAAATACCTTCCACTTGTAATTTTAAAGTTATTTGCTTCCATAATTGCATTTTTACTAGTCACCCCGAAAATGCAAAATTGATAACTTTCTAGTGTGCATTTTTCCATTTACATGGAACAATTTAAAGTTAAAAGCCATTTTTGCAAAAAAGTTACATCCGTCTTTGCTCTGTAACTTTCTCATGTTTAGGAAACTGCAAAATCAATAGATTTTTATCAAGTTTTTGAAAATCTATGTGGAGAATTTAAAAGGTAAGGACTTTTTCTGTAAAAAAATTGAAGTTCTATTTGTCTTTCATTGCATAACTTTCTATTGTTTGTAAAATTCAAAACCAATAGCTTTTTAGTTTATCAATTTTGTGAAGTATTTTAAAATAGGAAACATTTCATTCACATTTTTGAATTTCTTTTTCATCTCTGGAAGTGCAGATCTTCCCATGCTTTGAAAAATGCAAAATCTGTGACTTCCTAGCATGGGTTTTTCCCAATTCTGTGGAGTACATAAAAGCGGAAGACCTCACTAATAATGGGATCAAGTAAAATAGGCCTAAAAAGGTTAAGGTTCTTTGACAGTGACGTCCCTCCTAGTAATCTAAAGAGCTAAGCTTCTTTTGCAGTGGCCTCTTTCTCAGGGACCTATAGAACTAAGGTTCTTTGGTAATGAAGCAGCTAAGGGTAACCTCGTGCTGGCTAGTGGTAGAAGAATTTTTAGAGATTATGATAGCCATCCAATTCTGATATATGCAATTGATGCGGGAAGGCGATCAATGTTAAAAGGTCTTCAAACTACTAATATAAGAGGATAGAAAATCTTAATCATAGAAGGTGACTCTCACTTCAAAATTAGAATCCATCACAGGGGAAGCAAATGCGATAGCTACCAAATTTGGAGCTCCATAGTAAAATAGAAATGCTAGCAAATGGGTCCCTTACTAAGAAGCTTCTATCCTTTCCAAAAAGGTAATTACTTTAATCATCTACTATGATCCCAAGTATCCCTACCTATATACACCCTGGTATTTGTGATAATATTGAAAAAAAATGGTACAGGAACAGACACGACAACTGTAAATTATTTTACTGTTGTTTATGATAAAAATTGTATATAAGCATATACTTGTTTGGTTCAATTTTCAAATACCTAGTTCCATGCACATAAATACTCATGCAACATTTCCATATGATTAATTTTATGGCCAGTTTTATGCATATTTACAAGGTATGGTATGCGATAAGAGCATATTGCAAATGGAACTTGGCCCTCATTATAAAGCATGATTGAAAAAGTTGGTGTTATTGACCTATGGAATTTCCTAGACATGCAATAAGAGAGGCAACTCCATTCATAAGTGAATGGAGTAGGGAGGAGATTGCTGGCAAACTATTCAATGTTGCAGAGGCCGCAAACCAATATGAAAATGTGCTTGCTGTTGCAGTCGCCATGGTCAGCAGAAGGATGAAAATCACTACTACAGTTCTATTTTGCTTCTCTCCACATGCACCACCCTCCACTCAAATCTCATACAAGAAAGCACCTGTCTCAGCCACATGCACCTCCCTCTACCTGGAAACAGGAAGAAATCCACGTGGCTGTTTTTAATAAATCCATATATAAACTTTAACAAAACAGGAGCTATCTATACAATATATCGGATTCTATTAAATGAGACATTAGTGACGACCAATCAAAAATATTAGAAAACAAACTTTCCCAAAAACCAAAGCTCCAAATGATATAATTTTTTGAAATATTTATTTCAGACATTACAATTACACCCGTATCTAATAAAATAGCCAATAGAAACCCGCAGCCCCACCGTTTTGCATTTAATCAGTGACAGTGAAAACAAAGATACATGGGGTGTAATTAATATATGATTACTATAAGGGATACATAAGCTAAAGGAAAGAAACATTGTCGAAGTGGGAAAAACAGCTTCATAAGCTAATGAATAATTTAACAAACTTATTTAACAAAACTACAACAGCAGGTAAGAACAAATATGGAAAACAAATTTCATCTTCTCAAAAGAAACCTGAATCTATAAATATGACAGTATGCAAAAAGTATCAATTCTTTACTTGTGAAGCTCTGATAATGTACCAAAAACAGAAGAAAGTCAACTCTAAGTATCTGATGTATGCAAGAAGTATCATTTCATTGGCATAACAAATGTATATAATCTCAACTCAGATCTCAGCTACAGTTGAGTGCTCCAAGTTGTCCTGGTATAAGAGAAGAGGTAGATTCTTTGCAAAGACAAATGTAATCTTTTGTTACTCTATTGGACTTGATCTGAAATATCAATATACATTCCTTTGTATAGAAAAATGCTTTTTGGGAAAGTTTCTATTAGTTTTGAATACAGGCTTGAACTCAACTCTTAGATTCACTCTCCTGGCAAACAAAAATAATACTCACAGAAATTAGGAATTTTAACATATATTTGAATTTTGATTTATAAATTTAAGTAAATAAGAGCATATAAAAATTAAAAATAACAAAAGCAGTAACCTATGTAGATAGCATCGATTTTTGCAAACTACTGCAACCACGAACAACTGCGTATTTGCCCACAGGACTGTATTATATATAACTCTTAACAAGAGTTTAATGTGGTCAAATAATTCATAAACATATGAATATGTAAGCACCGTAACAATTAACTAATTGTAAACAAAAAATAGATGTTCACAATATATAAAACTTGATATTATTATCTTTTTTGGGGGAAGCCAACAATTTTACATAGAATTTGCATCTCTACCCCATGTTTAAATAGATTATATATGTAGCTAATTAAACTTGTTGAGTAAGTGTATACCTATAACAAAATCTTCCTTCCACTAAGAAGCAATGAGTATGGGGTATCAAATCCATCAAACTCATCCACATAACCTGACTCTATCAGTTTGGCTCTCTATATCATATAGCTAAAGATATTTGTATGCTTCTTGGTGGTTTAACAAGTCAACATCCATATCATTAAACTGTAACCATTTCTATAAAATATGATATTATTAATTAAAATTTATTTGCATATTTTAATGTTTAAACTATACCTTAATGCATATTTGCAATCTACGATGGTTTCTTCTTATTTAATTATTTGGAAAAGATAAATAATCTTCATAGTTATCAAGCATTGTCTGCAACGATTCTGCTCTGCATATGCATTTTATTAGTCCAAGAAACATTCATCTAATTCAAAGCCATATCCCTGCCAAATTAGTGACCTAGTCTACAAACCCAAATAATTACATGTGGTAAGGAGATTAATGGATAAAGAAAACTAACATTAATCTGTAGTTTACAGTCGAAATTAACATAAAACCTAATTTCATAATGCGTAATTATTCGCATTTCCATTTACTATCACTACGAGTAAAGGTAGAATGTTTAATAGTTCTTAAAATTATGTTATTACAGCTACAATTTAGGTTTGCATGTCAAACCTAACAAACGGTTACGGATACAAAAAGATAAGTTTGGCTGCATTGGTAAAGCAGCCCAGGAAAAAAGAGAATGTGCCAGCTGTGAAAGCAATCGCACCTCCCAGTGGTATACAAAATAAAACCACCGCCTACAGATCCAAGGAAAATTAAAAACAAATACAACAAAATCTAACACAAAAAAAACGGCACAGTCAGGGTGCTGGCAGGCAAACGGGGTTCTCCAAGGGCGACGACGAAAACGGCGTGGGTTTCTCCGCTAGTGAAAACGCCTACGGCGTAATAAAAATCTCGGTTATTTTATTTTTCTTATTTGCTTCCACTTACACGCAAATGATTGTTTATCTGTCTGTGAAGCCTTCAATGTCGGCGGTGCAAGATGGAATGGCATTTCGAATTTGAGTTCATAGCATACATTCATCACCCACACGAACTGTACGGTTTTAAACTACTTTCTACGCATTTTGGTAGAATACAAGTTAGATTCTTATTCGTTCAGATGCAAATTTGCAATCAAAGCTTTCCTTACCATTTTATAATCGTCTTAATTTGTGCCCTTTGTCCAGAATAGAAACTACTTTCCTTATATTTAGAATTTTAATAGTTTTTAAACCTACATAGTTATTAGTGGCGTGTAGGTTTTAATTTTAAGGCCACCTATGCTCTTCAAACATTTTTTTGGGAAGTGATGGTACATTTTAAACATTTCCCATAAAAACAGTGTAAAATATTAATAATGTCTATTAATAAATATACAAATAAAATTTTATTTATTTTAACAATATTTTTAAACTAAAAATGTTTTTATCATCTTAATATAATTTGTATATAAATTTGTCAATATTTTGTATTCTTTTACGTGCTTGCTTCACGGAATGTTGAAGTTGTTCCACTAAACATAAAGTGTTAAATTTAGCACTATGGATTACATTTTTCTTTCCAACAGTCCATTCATGTCTTGTCTTAGTTAACAAATGAAACACCGTCCAATAAAAAATACTAACATCATAAAAAAATGAAAAATAGGAAAGCCCATTTACACCATATTTTGTCAAAACATTCCATTTCTTTCAATTTTCACAAGTACAATTGTTACACTTAACAATTAGAATTTTTAATCATGGTACATTGGAGTGAAACATTTTTTCTTCATGTGAAATCCTTTTTTGAGTAAGGTTAGTTAAAAAAATCATCATTTTCTTAATTGAAGAAAAATACCTAAAGCGAGGAATTTTTTTCTTCAAATCCTTTTCATTGTGTAGGTCAACATCAAAAATAGTACACTATAGTAGGTCCATTCGTTGCAATAATTAAAGATGATAGTTTACGTTTGAACTTACAAAATGTAATATTGAATTTATTTTAGAAATTCAATAATGAAGTGGTACATGAGATATCCTCATTTCATGAAACAAGAAACAATTTATACACATTAGGAAAATGATATGGCAAAGATGAAGAAGATAAATGTGGAAAACACATTAATGTTGGGCATTAGATTTTTCACGGTAGCCAAAATTATACTACTTCAAAAGAGAAAAGTGCTTATATGTGGATGACCTCCTCATGGTTTACAAAGGTTACTTATTTCCAACATATACCATGACACTTTTAAATATTATAACTTCGATGTGTTGGTTTAGTTTTTATATTTTTGTAACTTTTTGAAAGGTGACAAGTTTGGAATATATTCAATGCCATCCACGTTAATTTTGTTCTCTTAGGCCCCACTAATTCTTCTCAAAGTCAATTTTTGCCTATCACTCCCAACAAAATATACTATCTTAGTTTCGTGTTGCCTACTCATTGGTTATTAAATTTTCTTTAATCTTATCCTTTATTGAGTATTGAAATTCAAATTTTATTGCATATGGAAGATCTTCACACCACTAATGGGATCACTTGAGTTCAAAAATAATTTGTTTCCTCTTTCCCAAAGCCTCAAAATTTAACTCAAGCAAGTTTCTTTTTCGAGACCACACCTTTCCTTTAAAGATACATATAAATTGTGTTACCTCAATGTTGTAATGCCCACTTCCCTACGACACTTAGTTGATTATCATTTTGAGTTATGCAGACTTTGGATATGGACATGATTTATACTTATGTTGATTAGCATGATGTTTTGTGACTAGATGCATTTGGATTATGGTTGGAATTTGTTTTCAGTATGATCTACGCTGACTCATGGACAAACTATTAGATACGATATTATTTTTATATGGATATATTGCATGTGTTCTAACATGGATTTCTTCGCCCGATGAGTAGAATGTAGTTGTTGAATTTACATTACTATGATTTTGGATAATGATGAAATGCATAATTAAGTTGTGAATTAGACCTAGAAATAATGATTGCTTGAATTACGTATAGATGTTAATAAATTTCATGCATATGATTATTTTGGATATTTTGACATGGCCATGCAAGGCCGAAGAGGGTATTTTGCATTTTGGGAAGCATAGCATGATCACAACCATGAGGGGATTGGGGACCAAACACAACCAAATGTCGGGTGGTTACAACATTTGGTCGTCAAGGCAACTTGTAAATTGTATTGTGTTAACTTTGTTCTTTTATGTGTTGAGAAAATTTCCATGGGGAGATTTTCCTATGTGACCAAGGGGGTAAGAATTTTATTACTTGTTTTACTTGATTTAGTAGGTGATTTCTTTTGTGAAGTCTTTTTGTAAATTACTTTTGTTAAGTGTGTTTAGATTAATGTAATATCTTGTTTTAGTTTTTAAGCTTTGGGGGAAGTCAAGTGGGTGTAATAAATTTTGATTGTTGGCTCCTTGAGCCTTGTGTGTCCTCTTGTATTGAATGCTTGGTTTTGAGTGTTGACCACTCCATACTCTTAGAATCTCGAATTTGAGATTGAGGGCAATTTTAGGGGACTTGTGGGACAAGTTAAAATTGTCCCACACTTCCCAAAACCCCTTACCAACCATATCTATGGGTTGGGAATCCAAAAAGGGGATTATTTATTGTTTTGGGAAGGGAAATATGACTTTGGAGTGCACTTCCTTTTTTTGCATTTAATTGTGCCTTAAGGCACATGGGAAAGGGTTGAATGTGGAAGAGGGTTGTCATTCAACCCAACCACCCATTTATGGTGTTTTGGGATTTGAGTTGACCTTGGGAGATGGTTTGAGGATGTGTGATGTGGCATCCTACATGGAGCCACATCACCCTCACCCTTTCCTTTGGTCTATTTATTGAAACTTCCTCTCTTGTTGAGGGGGTTGGAGTTTTGCTTTTGTTTTGTTGAAGAGTTCTCTTTTGTTATTTTGGGAGAAAGAGAAAGAAAGAGTGCTTGGACTTGCATGCTTGGATTGATTTGGGAAGGAGCTTGGACAAGTTTCTTGGTTAGGCTTCTCCAATGGAGAGGTAGGAAACCCTCTCCTTTGTTTTGCTTTCATATCATTGATTCTTCTATGCTAAAATTGTGAAAAATTCATGTCTACTTTGGTTTATTGTGAAGAATGGATTGAATGCTTATTGTGTAGTATAGGAGAGGTCTATGGGAATACTCATGAGGGAGGCAAAAGAGTAGATTAGGATATTGTGGAGGGAGTTTGAGAGGGATGCCCATCTTGGGTAAGAATGTTTACATTCTACCTTGTCTTTGAGGGAGCCATAAGAGGAGGGAGGCATAAGAGTATGGGAGGAAAAAGGGGTACTTGAGGGAGGCATAAGAGTCATAGGGGCTTGTGTTTTATTGTGGAGGGTTTTGGATGGGCATCTCATCTCAACTGGGAGGCATAAGGAAAATATTCCCATAGTTCCTTCTCTTGCTGGCTTGGATGCAAGCCTTGTTGTGTAATGTTTGATGTTATTGTGTGTCTCTTTGTTCTTCTATTTTAGCTTGAATGTTGAGAAGAACTTGTATTGTGGAAGCATGTATTGTTGCCTTGAGTTGGAGACCACCCTTTCATTGTGTTGTGTTTGGGGCTCGGGGGTCAATGGAGGAGATTGCTTCTCTTCTCCATTGAGATTTGGTTGGGAGGAGAGTGTTGCCTCTCCCCCTATCTTGGTTGTGATTGAACTTCATGGAACTTGGAGCATGGAAGAAGAACTCTTTGGAACACATGAACCTTGTTGTTGACAATGTGAAGACATCATGTATTTACCCACCTTGAGTGGAGGAAAAATGTAATATTGCCTTGTTTTCTTTAGCATACATAATTGCAAATTTGTTCCATATGAAGTAGAAAGTGTTGTGACAAATGTTGAATGAAAGTTGTTCTTTTTGAAGTCCAAAATAAGCATGTAAAAAAAAATATAGAATCAAAAGTTGAAGGGATGAAAATCTATCTATTCTCCTTTTACTTGATTTGGAGCTTCTCATGAGTATGTCAATTTTGTTTACATGTTAGTAGACCTTGCTTTAAAATTAATGGAAATATCGTAGTATTCTTTTGTGGAATGTTAGGAAAATTCACAAAGAAAAATATACATATTAGATTTCATTTTATTGCTTAAAAGGAGAAGTGTTGCAAAGTTGAATACTAGAGCACTTACCATTCTTTTTTGTTGATAAAAAGACTTAAGTCTCAATAGTATAAAATATGCCAATAAAGAAGTCCATACTCTAGCTCTAACATGCTTTCCTTCATTTAGGAATTCGTTGTGAAATTAATTGCGAAATACAAAAAGGAAATGAAACTAAATCTTTTGAAAACCCATTGCAAATTAATAAAGGAAAAGAAATCAACCTACTTTGAAATCTCATACAATGTTATTAAATTGTGTAGAAGGGAATTGTAATGCAAGACTTAAAACTTGTTAAATTTATTATCCATTACTCCTTAGCGTTTAACAAGGATATTAATATTTCAAATAGTATTTCATGCCAAAGTAATACTAGAAGTAATGGATTTACTATTACCAAATCGTATTTGTAACACAACATAAGTACCAACACAAGAACAACACAGTGAAATACAGGATAATTTTTTTTTTTGACTTGCTTTGACACAACACGACACAACATGTCGTCACAAGGTTACAATCAACACTAGGAACCACTTGTTATGGGGGAGACCACAAGGTCAGCACGGAAACGTTCACACCTATCAAGGACAATACATACTTTTTTTTTATAGAACAACATTGAAGTCCAGCCACAAAACACACTTACAGTTAGGGCATCCCAGGAGGAATTTCTTGTTAAATTTTCTTGTTTACTAAAGTGTTTCTTAATTCTTAACTTACGTTCTTATAAATTTTCATGTAACGATTCACACAATTCTTTTCACAAGGGAGAACTTTCTTTTCAACGGTTTGACTAAATAACTTAAGGCCAAGCTTTCTAAACTGGGATCATCAATTTGATGACCAAAACTTTTTATTCATTTGATTTTAGAACATTTTCCATTTCTTACAAGGTTAATTGATCTCACTCAAGCCACTAACTCTTGTTTCATACCTCTATTGCACAGGTGAAAGCATAAGTTCCGATTGAGAGAAAAGTACTGCTTAGGGTTCATAACAATAGCCTTCTTTTTTAAGGATTAAATTTTTACCTTGCTTAAGAAATATCACCATGAATCAAGGCAAGGGTTAATGAGCAGGACAAATGGAATTTAGCTTTGTGGTCACATTGCTTACCATCAGTCTTTTATTGAGGTTAAGAGTTTATCAAGATTGGTTAAATGTACTATCTAGAATTTACTTCATTAAGTTTGACAAAGGAGAACATTTCAAACGATAGAGAGAGATTTAAGGATTCAATTAATCGATTTCCCTCCTACTGATTAAATCCTATCATCTTCTAAAATCTAACCATTACTTTCACCATGAGGTCATTTAAGGTTTCACTGAAAAAGGATAATGTTTATTGGTTAGCTCGGGAAAGAAATAAGTAATCATATTTCGTTACAAAGATAGTTTCCTCTTGATTGTTCCAGGTCTCAAAGGTTTCAAGTGGATCACATCTACATTAATATGCTCATATACATAAATTTTCGTTTAACTTTTATAAGGAATATCCAGTCCACTTTATAGGGCTTACAAACTCATTGCTACTATGCCTTAGTAGGATTTACAACTCAACATTTTAACTCAAGAACAAAGTTTGACAGTTACAACATCAATATTCTACAATGCATTTACTAAGGCACTGACCCATCTTCTAAAATTTTCCCACTAGATGTTATCAATAGTTTAACCATAAAAGACAACGTACAAGCACCAAAGTGGATATCATCTATGCAACTACAACGGCCACTTCTTTCATACTTGAGCTCGGAAAAACAACCTGCAAAAACATGTTAGCTTTTGTCAGTTCAAAAGAACTGGCATGAGCATGCATTCCCTTTTCCTAGATATTTCATCATATTAATTGAATGACTAGTGCACGATTTCCATCCCAAGGCATAAGCAAAAGTGATTTGTATGAAGGTAAACAAAATAGATATCTAGTTAACAAAAGGCACACTGCAGAACATATGAAAGCCAAAATTGTGCATTTACTATCCAAGGTTACCCTTACACCCTACATTCTAAATTATAACAAATTTCCCACATAATACACCTTTTTATTTTCCTTAAGTAAGATAGCGATAACAACATCACATTCACAAAATAGAATAAAGGAAACGTACTACAACCACCCAATATAGAAATAATAAATTCTCCTGATAATGTCAAAACAAAAGTAACAAGATTTATTATTCCGAACATCCCTACTCAGAGCAAGAATGCCACACAAGTCCACTAAAACTCATACAGCCTATGAGGGGGTTATGGCCACTCAAGGACCCAATTCAAAGATCATGTAAAAAGGAATGCATTGCATTTGCGTACACCTTAAGAAAATGTAACTGACGTTTTTGATTACTATGCCCAGTGTTTAATTATATATTCAAGATTAACAACGTCCACGAATGATAAGTTGAAACTTTGAAGGCTCCCTTAAGCCGCTAGTGCCAACTCCGCACATCCCTCAACGAAAACCCCTTTATTCCCAACATAATAAAATATTTCAATGTTATACACTACTAACTTACTTACCGATATGACGAAGAAGGTCTCATAAAACATTGTTGCTTGGGGGGGGTAAATGTAATTTACCTTCCACGGGTCCCCGAAAGCATCTCAAGCCTCAGACTTAATTCCATGTTCACCACATCCGACATATACTTCATTGTTTGTTGCTCGGAAGGGGTAAAACACTGTTCATGCACTCACAACCATGGGGGCGTCTCGACAAGGAAGGGCTTTTCTTATATCGAACCCTCAAATTTTCCATCACAAAGAAGTCGGTGGACCTTTCGTAAGACCAGTTAGAGAGATAATACAAATGTAGGACTGACGAGGATATCCCTTGGCCAGGGTACTAAAATTTTTAAGGTCATCATAAGCTAGGTAAACAAGTTAGATTTGGCCAAAACATGTTTGCATAAGACGGCGTCGAAAACCCACTATCTAGTCATAGCCAGTCACATCCGACAAGCATAATACACAGTTCGTTAAAGCTTCTAAAAGGAAATCGAAATTTACAATGTTCCAACCTTGTAGTCGACCTCCCAGGGATGAAATTGGGCTGAGATTATACCAAAATTAGATTGCTAAAAAGGAAAGAATGAGCAAGGGTCTCTCTAGTACCATTTCCAAGACAAAATTAGTACCAGATCTGATAACATCAAAAAGGCAATAAATACACAACTTCTCATGAGGTAAATATTTTTATTCATTTATTATTATATATATATATATTTTATTTTATTTTATTTTTAAAAAATAGGACAAAACTTAAGCAACCAATAACTCATTGCCACGCTGAAGATGATCCAATACCAGGTCGAAAAAGGACAAAACTACTCCTACAGGCATAACATAGACGTATCTAAAAGACCCCTCACACAAGTAGCAAAAGCAAGCAGATACACTCTTGGCAGGGAAGGCATGCAAAAGCCACACAGCATTACAAATGAAAAAATTCTCACATAGAGCTTATCTCAAACAAACACAGCACACAACTACCAGGAGAACAAGCAATAATCATGCATTCAATATAGAGAAAATAGCTGGAAAAAGGGGAAAGAGCAGCTCATGCCTGTTCCTCCTGATTCGATCATCACCCCTCCTGCCTCTTCCATTGCTTGGATGCAAGAAAAAGAGATTACATCATGCTCCCGGCTCAAGGCATCTAACATAATGATAAATAAACCTTTTCCTTCATCGGATCTCGAGGACGACATCAAACTCTCGGTGCAAACATTTCAATTGTAGCTTGCAAGGTGTGATAATTCCAATATAACCTTTATGCCTCGCCAACATAGATCAAGGGCACTAAAACATACCCCAACGCCTTTCCACCGAACAAGGACACACCCTAATGATTTTCCCATTACCCAAAAATAATGTTTGCAGGAAATCCCTATCTAAGGTCCTCGCCCCATCTGTTGTCACCCATTGCAATACCATCTAGATAATATGGCACAACATCCCCGCCCACGCAGAATAGAGAAATCACATCCACACCATATTCAACAAAGATTATCAAACGCGGGAAGAATGTCGAATGATAGCAACCCGTCATCCAAAGATACCTTATATGTTGCAAGCCGAGATTTGGGTGCCATTCCTTTCTGTGTGCAAGCTTTGATATGAAACAGATCCGCCTCAATGAGGTCCTCTCCCATGGGTTACATCGTAGAACAAACAAGGTCTCAGTAGGGAGTCTTGGTAAATAAATTTCATCAAGTCTGCTGGAAGCATTCTCACTGTCACATAGTCGATTATGAAGATATAACTCAGTGCATGCTCTGGATCTAAAAAATATCCTGCTACCTTCATCTCCCAAGATGTTTTCTTCAACACTGCATAGATCTTTTGTGCCTGCGGGTGTGATCTGTCACCAACACAAAAAGCATGCGCCATTTTATTGGCTTTAATCTAACTACACAAGATTCTTTTTAATTCCTCTATCCTTCATCGATCTCCTAAAATCTCTTGCAAAGCAAACTGTGCTTCATGAATACACTGGTTCATTCAATCCAACCATTTCTGCAGCCGTTCCAAGCGGGCCGCTCTGTCATTTCCGGTGCGGCTATGATAAATTGGTACACGGCATTTGACACCGAAAGGATGACTCCAACCTTGTAGAAAAAAAAATGCTTGAATGCGCTGACAATGGTATTGGGTGGAATAATGGCGGAATTGGGGTTCCAATGCACCGAGAAGGTGTGTTTTTTTTTTTTTCTCCCTGCAAATCGATAATCCAGGTGGGATTATTATAAACATTGTAATACTCCCGCTCCAAGAAAATGCAAATACCGTATCTGAAGGCAATTCTAAACTTCAAGTCAGCCCGGATCACAGAACGAACGAAACTCGAACAATTTCTCTCCGAGGAATCTCAAAATTCATGCATATGAACTTCCTTTTCCCCAACTTCGACGGCTAAAAGTATACAGAGTCATGAGATGTCTCAGAAACCTCATAAAAACAGATGTACCCTTCATAAAAACCTCATATTAATAACAGAGTACCTTCGTATTCTTCTCTACCTTTTTTTCTTTGTTGTAAATTCACATGCCCCCTGCGAACTGCAGAGAGCTATGCCTACCTACGGAGCGTACAGGCTAAGGCGACCCCAGGAGGAAGAAAAAAACAAAGTCAGGAATGACCAGGAGAAGAAAAAGTAGATAGAAGGGCAATTAATACCCAGTAAGTGGTTGAATCAAAGTCTTCGTTTGCAGAACCACATAATGGTCTGAGCACAATTAGGTGAAACAATAAAGAAAGGAAAAGCGGTGGCCAGATTCAAGTAAAATGCATTTCCAAGAAGGCCAAAAAGGTCATTAAATAAACAATAAAAGTGGTGCATGCGGCCAGCAGATGGGTTAAGTGGTTAGGCACGAACAAACGTGTCCAAAATGGGTGAATGCATCCAAAATTTTATCATAAAAAAATAAATAAGTTATAGAACAAGGCACGAGAGAAGGCTTGGTCGGCCGATATGGTAGGAATAGCAATTCACCTTTAAATGGACAAATAAACAAGTACGCAAGCAAGCCTGGTCGACTCAAGGAGGAAACTAGTGGTAGAAGTTTCAAAAACGAACACAGGACAATGACCGACCACGGCGTCACAACAGAGACCCTCTACTTTGCGCAAACCGGTGCTTGGTCCACGAAGCGACCAACCAAACAATAAAATCGTTTATCGATAATTAACCATAATGTTGATAACAATCGACAATAAGATAATGAAGTTATCGTCGATCGATAATTAAATTAGTAATATTATTATTATTTCTATTACTATTATTATTATAACTTAACAATAATTATTAATCAAATTCAAGTAGGACCAACATACAATTTCAATAATTGGAGAACACGGTTTTCTTTTAATATGGGAAAACGTAATGTGAGACGAAGCGAGTGCAGCAATGAACACCGATCTTCGACATATGCAGGAATGAAGAAGAGGGAGAACAACGATTATTGTATGTGATAAAGGAGAAGCCACTAATGTTGAGCGGAAACGCAAGCGGTGTTCAATGCTTAAGAACTCGGTTCTTTGCAGGACGAACAGTGCAACGTAGGACAGGGCATTACAAGATTACTATTATTATACTATTAATGTCCCCCTTCTATTTTACAAACACACAGCTCTGATACAGACTAATTATATAACATACACAAGATTATACATCCATCATCAAACAGGTATTCTAAAATAGACACAACAATCTCATAGATATTGTTGGTTACAAAATACTCTTCAAATCCAGATACAGAATTTATAATTACAAGATAAAGAAGGACTTCTGCCTGAATGAACACATAACCAAGTATTTATCATACTAAAAGAAAGACAACCTTAGACTTCGACTCTTATCCGCATGAGCCGATCAAACTATGATCAGGCTTCAATCGTTGTTTCTGTGCATCATCCAGATGAGCACTTACAGTGGATGGATTACTGGCCCCAATGCCATCTATGTCCCCTTAGTCGACCTTTGATATATACCTATCCCCTCGTCTTGTTTACGCCATAACAAAAAAGTAGTAGCCCGTTACCGAATGTTCATGATATATTTATAACACCGTTTCTAAATTCGTTTTTGGATAAAATAATGCAAAGGAGGATCCCAAAATTTGAAGGGGCATCGATACTGTACAGATAACAACATAGTTGGGTGACCTGCTTGTTGGTGCGCCTCCACCATTGTCTGTCCACGTGCCCAGGATCATGCATTCAATACTAAACAGACAACAACATAGCTGGACAGGTTATTTTCTTGCGCGCCTGCTACCTGTCCGCTTCAGTGGGTTGTTGAAGGGCCCCCTCTGTCCTCAATCTTTTTGTCAAGCATATAACAAAAGGGCAGAACCCGTTTCAACGGTGTATTTGTTTTGGAACAGTTAGCATCACTTTGGACAGGTCGAAGAAAGGTAAAAACGCCGCTGCCATGCCTGTAGCTGCTTCTTTTTTTTATCCCCTTGCTTCTCACACGGCCGGGACAGATCTAACTAACAGGCCGACCCAGAGGAGGCGTGGGATTTGCAAAATCTAGTCAATAAATGTTAGGCGGCTCAGTGTTTCCGTGTGGCGTGCACCCCACGCAAGAGGAGGGAGAAGTAAAGGCGTAGGTCAGGCTATGGTGAGTCTGTCGACCGCCCCAACCATAAGAATTAAACATAGTTGGACAGCAAACTCGCCAAGGACTCTTGTCTTTTGTTTTTTTGGTTTTATGTCTATTCGGATATCTACTTAGGATTACTTAAGTGTCATATACTACATAGTATAGTAGTAGTTTGACACATAGCATTATCTTTTATATGATGTTATATTAAATGTAAACATAGTGATTTGAATACCTAACACATAAAGTCATGCATTGTAAATAAAGCAAATTGGGGCCAAGTAAACATCTTAATGTATAATTATTATACATATATATATATATTAATTATAATGTATTAAATTGGGAAATAACGTAATATAATTGGATAATAAAATAAAAATAAGGATTGAGTGGTCAGTGAATTCTTTTCATAATAATCACATCATACCCTAAAGCTAGCATTGAAAACATTGCTATCACGACAGCACCAGACATCAGACAAAATAACTCAAAAGACGACCCTCCTTATCTCTCGCGAAAACGTCGAGTGAGGTTAAATTTTTCATCATCGTTCCCGAAGCATTTCCGGTACTGTTTTAGTTCAAACTGTATGCCAGCGCATCCATTTAAAAAAAAAAAAAAAATTGTCACATTTTCGGGACGGATGTTTTGCGGCGCCATCGTCGCCGTCGTTGTCGTGAGCGTAGCGTCGCCGTCTCTTGAGCGGCGTTACATTTTTGGTATCAGAGCCAGGGGTTTGAAGCTGGGACCCTTGGGCACACGCAGGAAAACGCAGAACAGGAACATTCAAACTAGTACAGAGCTAATACCTTTAAAATATGAAACCATATTGTTGATAATTATAGTAAACAACAAATTTAGAAAACTGATACAAGACCTAGTACGGTGAACTAACTCTCGCCTTGATCTGTGCAGGGGGCGCGGATTGGGCGAGGGGTCTCTTCACATAGACCTAGACATACCACCGCCAGAGCAGGCCGTAGCAGCCCTTCTGCCTCAGATTCTATAGACACTCCAGGATGTCAATTCCGCTATACGTGGAGAGCCCTTGGGAGGACGACTTGCTAGACATAGTTTGGAGCCATCAGTTGATGCCCAGGCATCCCCTCGACACATCGAGGAGCACAGAGCAGAGAATTTCCGTGCAGAGTCGACTAGGGCAGGGTCACCACAGAGAGGACATGGGGACAGGATTTCAGGACATAGGGACAGGTCTCGGAGCCCTAGACAGAGGGAGGAGCATACAGAGAGACCTAGGATTCATCATACATCAGCAGCAGACCATATCAGGGAGATCCTGAAGCTGCGACCATCTCGTATTCGGGAGATATAGGCGGTTTCGGTGCAGAGGCCTGGTTGGTGAGCTTGAGCGGATGCTTCAAGCTCTGTCCTTGTAGTAGCAACACGAAAGCTCGTGTTGCGATCCACCTCTCGAAGGATGGAGTAGGAGTGCAGTGGAGGACCGAGGAGCGAAGCTCCATGTCGACTCGAGAGCGATTACAGGCCGAGGAGCTGTTTGAGGAGCAGGTATTTACCTAGGAGGTTTATTCAGCAGCGTATAGATGAGTTTCATGACCTCCGTCAGGGATCGATGTCGTAGCTGAGTATGAGAGTCGATTTCTGGACCTACTTCAAAGACGCGTCGACTATATGCAGGATGAGCAGTGCGGATTCACGAGTTCATCGGGGGCTCGAACTTAGATTTAGCCAGCGCAAAGTGCGCATTCACCGCCCATGAGCGTTAGCAGAGAGGCCGTGGAGAAGGCCTATATTATAGAGGAGACACGGGGAAGACACAACAGGCTAGAGATAGAGTTCGGAGCCGTATCCAGCAGATGCAGGATAGTAGGTCGAAGGGGTCAGTTCCTCCTCCACGGGGTGGACAGAGTTCAGGGCAGGCTTCATTTAGGCCACCACAGCAGCAGCAGCAGCAGCAGACCCGCCCACCTTACCGACCTCCTCAGAGATTTGATGCACAGAGAGGACGTAGTATGGGGCCTCCTCCTAGGGGTCCCATCAGGACACAGGGTGCACCGAGAGCTCAGTCAGTCGGAGCTCGTCAGCAGAGACCTCAGCAGTCCATAGCCGGATCGTCAGGATCGGCATCTCAGTCATCTAGAGTACCAGCTGGAGCCGCTTCCCACTGGAGAGGATCAGGCGGCTGTTATGGTTGCGGAGTCGTTGGGCATATTTGGAGAGATTGCCCACTTAACCCTACCAAGGGTAAGACACAGAGCTCAGAGCCTACTGTTGGAGATATGGCACGGAGTCATCGGATCTACGCAGTGGTCGAGAACCGCCAGGCTGAGCATCAGAGTACTGTGATTGAGACGACAGGTAGTGTTGGAGGTATTTCCACCTCTATATTATTTGATTCTGGTTCTTCTGATTCTTTCATTGCACCATCTTTGGTAGAGCGTTGTAGGCTGGTGGCAGTTAGGCAGGGCCGTAGTTGGGACGTAGAGATGGCTTCTGGAGCCAAGATTTCTGTAGACTCCTTAGTCAAGGAGTGTGTAGTGGATTTGGGACCCTTCACCACTACTTCTGATCTTCGGATCCTTCCATTAGGATCTTATGGCATCATTTTAGGCATGGATTGGTTGTCCGCTCACAGAGCTAGAGTGGATTGTTACCACAAGACTATTGCTTGCATAGATGATCTTGGAGTAGAGTTAGTGATATCAGGGGTTAAGAGACCCGTTTCTATTCACACCATCTCCGCTATGCAGCTTAAGCGGTGTGTGCGACGGGGTTGCCAGTTGTATGCTGTTACAGTTAGTGACAGATCAGAGGATGAGTCAGGGGGACCTTCCCTCGATGATCATCCCATCTTATCAGAGTTCACCGATGTGTTTCCAGGGGAGCTACCGGGATTACCTCCCCCACGTGAGATCGACTTCCATATAGATCTTGTTCAGTGTGAGCCTATCTCACGAGCACCCTATCGGATGACTACTCCTGAGTTATGTGAGCTCAAGTTGCAGCTTGAGGGCCTTCTGGAGAAAGGCCTAATTCGTCCTAGTGTTTCCCCTTGGGGTGCACCAGTTATCTTCGTAAAGAAGAAGGATGGATCTCTTCGGTTGTGCATTGATTAATGTCAATTTGAATAAAGTAACGATTAAGAATCGTTACCCCTTCCACGCATTGATGATTTGTTTGATCAGATGAAGGGGGCTACCATTTTCTCCAAGATAGATCTTAAGTCAGGGTACCATCAGCTCAGGATTGCGGAGACAGATATTCACAAGACAGCTTTCCGCATGAGATATGGCCACTACGAGTTCACAGTAGTACCTTTCGGCTTGACAAATGCCCCCGCAGTGTTTATGAGTTTGATGAATGGGGTATTCAGGACCTTCCTTGATCGCTTTGTGCTCATTTTTCTTGATGACATTCTGATTTACTCACGTACATGTGGGGAGCACGAGGAGCACCTTCGCCAGGTTCTTCAGTGTCTTCGCGAGTAGCGCCTTTACGGGAACTTGGAGAAGTGTGTGTTCTTTCAGACTGAGGTGCAGTATTTGGGCCACGTTATTTCTGGGGAAGGTATCGCAGTCGATCCTTCCAAGATTCGAGCCATCATGGATTGGCCAGCACCCACTAGTGTGACCGAGGTGCGTAGTTTCATGGGATTAGCAGGATACTACAGAAGGTTTGTTCAGGACTTCTCTCGGATTGCGCACCCCATCACTTCTCTTCAGCGGAAAGGGAAGAAGTTTGTATGGACAGATAGATGTGAGCAGGCCTTCAGTACACTGAAGGAGTGCCTTACGAGAGCACCTATCCTTGCAGTGCCGGATCCTCATGGAGAGTTTTTCGTGTGCACAGATGCTTCCTTGGCAGGACTTGGAGGAGTGCTAATGCAGGAGGGTAGAGTAGTTGCCTTTGAGTCTCGCAAACTCAAGGATTATGAGCTCAATTATCCGACCCATGACCTTGAGCTTGCAGCAGTAGTGCATGCCTTAGTGCGGTGGAGACATTTTCTTCTTGGTCGGAGATTTACACTTAGGACTGATCACTTGAGTCTTCGCCACCTCTTCATGCAGCCCAATCTCAACGCTCGTCAGCGGTGTTGGATGGAGTTACTTTGTGAGTATGACATGGAGATAGAGCATGTGAAGGGAAAGGAGAACGTGGTGGCAGATGCCTTGAGTAGACGGAGACATGTGGCTATGGCCACCTCAGTGGGCACAGATTTGCGGAGTAGGATCTTGCAGCAGCTTCCTCAGGATAGTTTCTACCTTGCGGCAGCCCAGAGAGCAGGGTCGAGTCTCGAGACCCCTCGAGGGAGATTTGATGGATTCTCATTAGAGGAAGATGGTCTTCTCAGACACAGAGGTCGAATATATGTTCCCAGAGATGGAGGCTTGAGACATGACATTTTGACAGAGGCTCATCGTGCACCGTATTCAGCCCATCCCGGGGTGAAGAAGATGCACGCCACCTTGAGACAGTTGTACTTTTGGAGAGGACTTCGGAGAGACATAGCTTCTTTTGTATCCTGTTGTTTAGAGTGCCAGAGGGTGAAGGCCGAGCATCAGCATCCAGCCGGCCTCCTCTATCCTCACGCCATACCGGAATGGAAGTGGGACACCATTTCTATGGATTTCATTGTTGGGTTGCCGACGTCGAGATACCACCACGACGCCATCATGGTCACGGTGGATAAATTGACGAAGGTAGCTCACTTTTCTCCAGTGAAGACTACCTACACGGCTAGTGCAGTAGCACGAGTATATCTTGATGAGATTGTCAGATTACATGGGATTCCGCGGAAGATCATTTGCGACCGCGACCCTTTGTACACCTCCCATTTCTGGACCACCATGCAGTATGCCCTCGGGACGAGGATTAATTTTAGTACAGCTTATCACCCTGAGACAGATGGACAGACAGAGAGGGTGAATCAGATTTTGGAAGACATGCTCAGAATGTACGTGATGGATCATCAGTCGAGATGGGAGGAGTATCTGTATTTGGTGGAGTTTGCCTACAATAACAGTTTTCAGAGTTCTATAGGCATGGCTCCTTTTCAGGCATTATATGGTAGAGAGTGCAGGACACCTCTCAGTTGGGACAGGATTGAGGACAGGGTTTCCCTTGGACCAGCATTATTACAGGACATGGAGCAGCAGGTCACCCTGATCAGGCAGAGATTACAGGAGGCGCAGGATAGACAGAAGAAGTATGCAGACCAACATAGGATAGATCGTAGTTTTGAGGTAGGCACGAAGGTGTTTCTTCGTGTCAGACCGCATAAGAGCCCTATCCGTTATGGAAAAGGTTCTAAGCTTGCTCCTAGGTTTGTGGGCCCCTTTGAGATCTTGGAGCACCTCGGCCCCTTAGCCTATCGTCCTTGCCGCCACCTAGCTTATCGCGCATCCATGATGTATTTCACGTTTCTGTGCTTAGGAGATATGTTTCTGATCCTTCTCATGTGCTAGATTGGACTGCATTGCAGGTGCAGGATCAGGGGCAGGTGATGGTGGAGCCGTGCACATTTTAGATCGCAGGACCACGGGCCTTCGCGCGGAGAGAGATTGATCGAGGTTCGGGTCCAATGGGGACAGTGCGATGAGCTGGCTGCTACTTGGGAGGATGCTACATCATTGCGAGCTCAGTTTCCACACTTATTTCAGTGACTTCCAGGAGGAAGTCTAGTCTAAGGGGAGGGGGATGTAATGCCCACTTCCCTACGACACTTAGTTGATTATCATTTTGAGTTATGCAGACTTTGGATATGGACATGATTTATACTTATGTTGATTAGCATGATGTTTTGTGACTAGATGCATTTGGATTATGGTTGGAATTTGTTTTCAGTATGATCTACACTGACTCATGGACAGACTATTGGATACTGATATTATTTTTATATGGATATATTGCATGTGTTCTAACATTGGATTTCTTCACCCTGATGAGTAGAATGTAGTTGTTGAATTTACATTACTATGATTTTGGATAATGATGAAATGCATAATTAAGTTGTGAATTAGACCTAGAAATAATGATTGCTTGAATTACGTATAGATGTTAATAAATTTCATGCATATGATTATTTTGGATATTTTGACATGGCCGCAAGGCCGAAGAGGGTATTTTGCATTTTTGCAGGAAACACAGCATGATCACAACCATGAGGGGGATTGGGGACCAAACACAACAGAATGTCGGGTGGTTACAACATTTGGTCGTCAAGGCAACTTGTAAATTGTATTGTGTTAACTTTGTTCTTTTATGTGTTGAGAAAATTTCCATGAGGGGGAGATTTTCCTATGTGACCAAGGGGGTAAGAATTTTATTACTTGTTTTACTTGATTTAGTAGGTGATTTCTTTTGTGAAGTCTTTTTGTAAATTACTTTTGTTAAGTGTGTTTAGATTAATGTAATATCTTGTTTTAGTTTTTAAGCTTTGGGGGAAGTCAAGTGGGTGTAATAAATTTGATTGTTGGCTCCTTGAGCCTTGTGTGTCCTCTTGTATTGAATGCTTGGTTTTGAGTGTTGACCACTCCATACTCTTAGAATCTCGAATTTGAGATTGAGGGCAATTTTAGGGGACTTGTGGGACAAGTTAAACTTGTCCCACACTTCCCAAAACCCCTTACCAACCATATCTATGGGTTGGGAATCCAAAAAGGGATTATTTATTGTTTTGGGAAGGAAATATGACTTTGGAGTGCACTTCCTTTTTTTTGCATTTAATTGTGCCTTAAGGCACATGGGAAAGGGTTGAATGTGGAAGAGGGTTGTCATTCAACCCAACCACCCATTTATGGTGTTTTGGGATTTGAGTTGACCTTGGGAGATGGTTTGAGGATGTGTGATGTGGCATCCTACATGGAGCCACATCACCCTCACCCTTTCCTTTGGTCTATTTATTGAAACTTCCTCTCTTGTTGAGGGGGTTGGAGTTTTGCTTTTGTTTTGTTGAAGAGTTCTCTTTTGTTATTTTGGGAGAAAGAGAAAGAAAGAGTGCTTGGACTTGCATGCTTGGATTGATTTGGGAAGGAGCTTGGACAAGTTTCTTGGTTAGGCTTCTCCAATGGAGAGGTAGGAAACCCTCTCCTTTGTTTTGCTTTCATATTATTGATGCTTCTATGCTAAAATTGTGAAAAATGCATGTCTACTTTGGTGTATTGTGAAAAATGGATTGAATGCTTATTGTGTAGTATAGGAGAGGTCTATGGGAATACTCATGAGGGAGGCAAAAGAGTAGATTAGGATATTGTGGAGGGAGTTTGAGAGGGATGCCCATCTTGGGTAAGAATGTTTACATTCTACCTTGTCTTTGAGGGAGCCATAAGAGGAGGGAGGCATAAGAGTATGGGAGGAAAAAGGGGTACTTGAGGGAGGCATAAGAGTCATAGGGGCTTGTGTTTTATTGTGGAGGGTTTTGGATGGGCATCTCATCTCATTTGGGAGGCATAAGGAAAATATTCCCATAGTTCCTTCTCTTGTTGGCTTGGATGCAAGCCTTGTTGTGTAATGTTTGATGTTATTGTGTGTCTCTTTGTTCTTCTATTTTAGCTTGAATGTTGTGAAGAACTTGTATTGTGGAAGCATGTATTGTTGCCTTGAGTTGGAGACCACCCTTTATTGTGTTGTGTTTGGGGCTCGGGGGTCAATGGAGGAGATTGCTTCTCTTCTCCATTGAGATTTGGTTGGGAGGAGAGTGTTGCCTCTCCCCCTATCTTGGTTGTGATTGAACTTCATGGAACTTGGAGCATGGAAGAAGAACTCTTTGGAACACATGAACCTTGTTGTTGAAAATGTGAAGACATCATGTATTTACCCACCTTGAGTGGAGGAAAAATGTAATATTACTTGTTTTCTTTAGCATACATAATTGCAAATTTGTTCCATATGAAGTAGAAAGTGTTGTGACAAACGTTGAATGAAAGTTGTTCTTTTTGAAGTCCAAAATAAGCATGTAAAAAAAAATATAGAATCAAAAGTTGAAGGGATGACAATCTATCTATTCTCCTTTTTACTTGATTTGGAGCTTCTCATGAGTATGTCAATTTTGTTTACATGTTAGTAGACCTTGCTTTAAAATTAATGGAAATATCGTAGTATTCTTTTGTGGAATGTTAGGAAAATTCACAAAGAAAAATATACATATTAGATTTCATCTTATTGCTTAGAAGGAGAAGTGTTGCAAAGTTGAATACTAGAGCACTTACTATTCTTATTTTGTTGATATAAAGGCTTAAGTCTCAATAATATAAAATATGCCAATAAAGAAGTCCATATTCTAGCTCTAACATGCTTTCCTTCATTTATGAATTTGTTGTGAAATTAATTGCGAAATACAAAAAGGAAATGGAACTAAATCTTTTGAAAACCCATTGTAAATTAAGAAAGGAAAATAAATCAACCTACTTTGAAATCTCATACAACGTTATTAAATTGTGTAGAAGGGAATTTTAATGAAAGACTTAAATCTTGTTAAAATTATTATCCATTACTCCTTAGCGTTTAACAAGGATATTTCACCAAATCTTGTTTAATACTTCAAATAGTATTTCATGCCAAAGTAATACTAGAAAGTAATGAATTTACTATTACCAAATCATATTTGTAACACACCATAAGTACCAACACAAGAACAACACGGTGAAATACATGATAAATTTTTTTTTTTTTGACTTGCTTTGACACAACACGACACAACATGTCGTCACAAGGTTACAATCAACACTAGGAACAACTTGTTATGGGGGAGACCACAAGGTCAGCACGGAAACGTTCACACCTATAAAGGACCATACATACTCTCTTTTTTTTGTAGAACAACATTGAAGTCCAGCCACAAAACACACTTACAGTTAGGGCATCCCAGGAGGAATTTCTTGTTAAATTTTCTTGTTTACTAAAGTGTTTCTTAATTCTTAACTTACGTTCTTATAAATTTTCATGTAACGATTCACACAATTCTTTTCACAAGGGAGAACTTTCTTTTCAACGGTTTGACTAAATAACTTAAGGCCAAGCTTTCTAAACTGGGATCATCAATTTGATGTCCAAAACTTTTTATTCATTTGATTTTAGAACATTTTCCATTTCTTACAAGGTTAATTAATCTCACTCAAGCCACTAACTCCTGTTTCATACCTCTATTGCACAGGTGAAAGCATAAGTTCCGATTGAGAGAAAAGTACTGCTTAGGGTTCATAACAATAGCCTTCTTGTTTAAGGATTAAATTTTGACCTTGCTTAAGAAATATCACCATGAATCAAGGCAAGGGTTAACAGAACAGGACAAACAGAATTTAGCTTCAGGGTCACATTGCTTACTATCAGTCTTTTATTGAGGTTAAGAGTTTATCAAGATTGGTTAAATGTACTATCTAGAATTTACTTCATTAAGTTTGAAAAAGGAGAACATTTCAAACAATAGAGAGAGATTTAAGGATTCAATTAATCGATTTCCCTCCTACTGATTAAATCCTATCATCTTCTAAAATCTAACCATTACTTTCACCATGAGGTCATTTAAGGTTTCACTGAAAAAGGATAATGTTTATTGGTTAGCTCGGGAAAGAAATAAGTAATCATATTTCGTTACAAAGATAGTTTCCTCTTGATTGTTCCAGGTCTCAAAGGTTTCAAGTGGATCACATCTACATTAATATGCTCATATACATAAATTTTCGTTTAACTTTTATAAGGAATATCCAGTCCACTTTATAGGGCTTACAAACTCATTGCTACTATGCCCTAGTAGGATTTACAACTCAACATTTTAACTCAAGAACAAAGTTTGACAGTTACAACATCAATATTCTACAATGCATTTACTAAGGCACAGACCCATCTTCTAAAATTTTCCCACTAGATGTTATCAATAGTTTAACCATAAAAGACAACATACAAGCACCAAAGTGGATATCATCTATGCAACTACAACGGCCACTTCTTTCATACTTGAGCTCGGAAAAACAACCTGCAAAAACATGTTAGCTTTTGTCAGTTCAAAAGAACTGGCATGAGCATGCATTCCCTTTTCCTAGATATTTCATCATATTAATTGAATGACTAGTGCACGATTTCCATCCCAAGGCATAAGCAAAAGTGATTTGTATGAAGGTAAACAAAATAGATATCTAGTTAACAAAAGGCACACTGCAGAACATATGAAAGCCAAAATTGTGCATTTACTATCCAAGGTTACCCTTACACCCTACATTCTAAATTATAACAAATTTCCCACATAATACACCTTTTTATTTTCCTTAAGTAAGATAGCGATAACAGCATCACATTCACAAAACAGAATAAAGGAATCGTACTACAACCACCCGATATAGAAATAATAAATTCTCCTGATAATGTCAAAACAAAAGTAACAAGATTTATTATTCCGAACATCCCTACTCAGAGCAAGAATGCCACACAAGTCCACTAAAACTCATACAGCCTATGAGGGGGTTATGGCCACTCAAGGACCCAATTCAAAGATCATGTAAAAAGGAATGCATTGCATTTGCGTACACCTTAAGAAAATGTAACTGACGTTTTTGATTACTATGCCCAGTGTTTAATTATATATTCAAGATTAACAACGTCCACGAATGATAAGTTGAAACTTTGAAGGCTCCCTTAAGCCGCTAGTGCCAACTCCGCACATCCCTCAACGAAAACCCCTTTATTCCCAACATAATAAAATATTCAATGTTATACACTACTAACCTACTTACCGATATGACGAAGAAGGTCTCATAAAACATTGTTGTTTGGGGGTAATTGTAATTTACCTTTCACGGGTCCCCGAAAGCATCTCAAGCCTCAGACTTAATTCCATGTTCACCACATCCGACATATACTTCATTGTTTGTTGCTCGGAAGGGGTAAAACACTGTTCATGCACTCACTACCATGGGGGCATCGACAAGGAAGGGCTTTTCTTATATCGAACCCTCAAATTTTCCATCACAAAGAAGTCGGTGGACCTTTCGTAAGACCAGTTAGAGAGATAATACAAATGTAGGACTGACGAGGATATCCCTTGGCCAGGGTACTAAAATTTTTAAGGTCATCATAAGCTAGGTAAGCAAGTTAGATTTGGCCAAAACATGTTTGCATAAGACGGCGTCAAAAACCCACTATCTAGTCATAGCCAGTCACATCCGACAAGCATAATACACAGTTCGTTAAAGCTTCTAAAAGGAAATCGAAATTTACAATGTTCCAACCTTGTAGTCGACCTCCTAGGGATGAAATTGGGATGAGATTATACCAAAATTAGATTGCTAAAAAGGAAAGAATGAGCAAGGGTCTCTCTAGTACCATTTCCAAGACAAAATTAGTACCAGATCTGATAACATCAAAAGGCAATAAATACACAACTTCTCATGAGGTAAATATTTTTATTCATTTATTTATATATATATATATATATATATATTATTTTATTTTATTTTTTTAAAAATAGGACAACACTTAAGCAACCAATAACTCATTGCCACGCTGAAGATGATCCAATACCAGGTCGAAAAAGGACAAAACTACTCCTACAAGCATAACACAGACGTATCTAAAAGACCCCTCACACAACTAGCAAAAGCAAGCAGATACACTCTTGGCGGGGAAGGCATGCAAAAGCCACACAACATTACAAATGAAAAATTCTCACGCAGAGCTTATCTCAAACAAACACAGCACACAACTACCAGGAGAACAAGCAATAATCATGCATTCAATATAGAGAAAATAGCTGGAAAAAGGGGAAAGAGCAGCTCATGCCTGTTCCTCCTGATTCGATCATCACCCCTCCTGCCTCTTCCATTGCTTGGATGCAAGACAAAGAGATTACATCACGCTCCTGGCTCTGAAGGCATCTACCATAATGATAAATAAACCTTTTCCTTCATCAGATCTGAGGACAACATCAAACTCTCGGTGCAAACATTTCAGCTGTAGCTTGCAAGGTGTGATAATTCCAATATAACCTTTATGCCTGCCAACATAGATCAAGGGCACTAAAACATACCCCAACGCCTTTCCACTGAACAAGGACACTCCCCTGATGATTTTCCCATTACCCAAAAATAATGTTTGCAGGGAAATCCCTGTCTAAGGTCCTCGCCCCATCTGTTGTCACCCATTGCAATACCATCTAGATAATATGGCACAGCATCCCCACCCACAGAATAGAGAAATCACATCCACACCATCTTCAACAGCAGTATCAAACGCAGGAAGAATGTCAGAATGATAGCAACCCGTCATCCAGCATACCTTATATGTTGCAAGCCGAGATTTGGGTGCCATTCCTTTCTGTGTGCAAGCTTTGATATGAAACAGATCCGCCTCAATGAGGTCCTCTCCCATGGGTTACATCGTAGAACAAGCAAGGTCTCAGTAGGGAGTCTTGGTAAATAAATTTCATCAAGTCTGCTGGAAGCATTCTCACTGTCACATAGTCGATTATGAAGATATAACTCAGTGCATGCTCTGGATCTAAAAATATCCTGCTACCTTCATCTCCCAAGATGTTTTCTTCAACACTGCATAGATCTTCTGTGCCTGTGGGTGTGATCTGTCACCAACACAAAAAGCATGCGCCATTTTATTGGCTTTAATCTAACTACACCAAGATTCTTTTTAATTCCTCTATCCTTCATCGATCTCCTAAAAGCTCTTGCAAAGCAAACTGTGCTTCATGAATACACTTTGGTTCATTCAATCCAACCATTTTGCAGCCGCCCAAGCGGGCCGCTCTGTCATTTCATCTGCGGCTATGATAAATTGGTACACGGCATTTGACACCGAAAGATGACTCCAACCTTGTAGAAAAAAATGCTTGAATGTGCCGACAATGGTATTGGGTGGAATAATGGCGCAATTGGGGTTCTAATGCACCGAGAAGGTGTGTTTTTTTTTCTCCCTGCAGATCGATAATCTAGGTGGGATTATTATAAACATTGTAATACTCCCGCTCCAAGAAAATTTGAATACCATATCGAAGGCAATTCTAAACTTCAAGTCAGCCTCGGATCACAGAACAGAACGAAACTCAAACAATTTCTCCGAGGAATCTCAAAATTCATGCATATGAACTTCCTTTTCCCAACTTCGACGGCTAAAAGTATGCAAAGTCATGAGATGTCTCGAAACCTCATAAAAATAGATGTACCCTTCATAAAAACCTCATATTAATAACAGAGTACCTTCGTATTCTTCTCTACCTTTTTTTCTTTGTTGTAAATTCACATGCCCCCGCGAATCTGCAGAGCTATGCTACCTACGGAGCGTACGAGGCTAAGGCGACCCCAGGAGGAAGAAAAAAACAAAGTCAGGAATGACCAAGAGAAGAAAAAGTAGATAGAAAGGCAATTAATACCCAGCAAGTGGTTAAATCAAAGTCGTCGTTTGCAGAACCACATAATGGTCTGAGCACAATTTGGTGAAACAATAAAGAAAGGAAAGGCGGTGGCGATTCAAGTAAAATGCATTTCCAAGAAGGCCAAAAGGTCATTAAATAAACAATAAAAGTGGTGCATGCGGCCAGCAGATGGGTTAAGTGGTTAGGCACGAACAAACGTGTCCAAAATGGGTGAATGCATCCAAAATTTTATCATAAAAAATAAATAAGTTAAAGAACAAGGCACGAGAGAAGGCTTGGTCACCGATATGGTAGGAATAGCAATTCACCTTTAAATGGACAAATAAACAAGTACGCAAGCAAGCCTGGTCGACCAAGGAGGAAACTAGTGGTAGAAGTTTCAAAAATGAACACAGGACAATGACCGACCACGGCGTCACAACAGGAGACCCTCTACTTTGCGCGAACCGGTGCTCGGTCCGCGAAGTGACCAACCAAACAATAGAATCGTTTATCGATAATTAACCATAATGTTGATAACAATCGACAATAAGATAATGAAGTTATCGTCGATCGATAATTAAAATAGTAATATTATTATTATTTCTATTACTATTATTATTATTACTTAACAATAATTATTAATCAAATTAGTAGGACCAACATACAATTTCAACAATTGGAGAACACGGTTTTCTTTTAATATGGGAAAACGTAACAGACGAAGCAGTGCCAGCAACAGAACACCGATACTGACATATGCAGGAATGATGAAGAGGGAGAACAACTGATTATTGTATGTGATAAAGGCGAAGCCACTAATGTTCAGCGGAAACGCAACGGTGTTCAATGCTTAGCAACTCGGTCGCCGCAGGACGAACAGGTGCAACGTAGAACAGGCATTACATTCTCCTCTCCTTAAGAAAAGCATCGTCCTCGATGCGACATAACACAACGGAAAAGAAAAGGTTCGCAACCAAGAACAGGTAAAGGAGAAAGTACACTCTATGGTTTTAAAATTTTAGTTGATAACGCATGGCCACAGGGTAGCCTTAGGAACATTTGTTAGAAATTTTAACTTTCAATGTTCTGTGAAGATTGGCAGTTCTTTCTTGTTCATCATTTCATTAGTTCCCTTCCATTAGCATTATTCTTAGTTTAACTTGTTTTAAAATTTCATCATTGAAGAGTTTTAGTTTATTCTTTATTGTGGGTGCCCAACATGGATTACTAACGCAAACCCTACATCTACATCTACATCTTACTACTCCTCAACTAACTATGGAGATGAATACGATTACTATCAGAAGCAACATAAAGTCCCCAAACACATTCCTCTTAGCGGGTGTATTCATTTGAACAGTCTTGTAGATTGTAATTTGAGAATGAGTTGTAGCTCCCCTTCGAACCCATGCTGAAATCGATAGTTTTTAGAATGTGAAAGGGGCAATGACCCTAGAATTTTTAAAGGAAATAGAATCAAGAGTGGGAAACAAATAAAATTACCCGATCACCTTTGTCGCATCCAAGGCTTATTTCATGGCAAGATCCAATGATATGATTTTTGAACATACCACATCCATTTAAAACCCAAACACCAAAAATTCTAGAAGAAGAAATAAAGAAGAAGATGTTTGAAGTGGAATGGTGAGATGGATCAAGAGGCGTTAGTGAGTAACGAGAAGAAGTTTGTCATCAATGGAATGGTAGTGGGTGAAAATGTTGTGAGTCTTAAAGGAAAGGGTGTGGAAAATGAAACACTGCTCTTTAGGATGCACTCCCCTCCAGCCCATCTGTTCTCAAGGTGTCATTTCCTTGAAGAAATTTGAAGATGGATTTCTACTAAAATCCTCTTAGGTAGTTCTTAGATATGGTTTTTGAGAATGTACTCATATTTTTATATGCGTTATGACCACTAGAAACAATTTTTCCATACATGGAGGCTTAAAATGTAGTGTTTGATGCAAAAATAGGGAAAGAAAAAGGATTAGAAGCATTAGAGTGATGTAAAGAATAAAAACAAACCAAAAAATAAAGAAATCGTGTATTTTCCTAGAATGCGAATAGTAATAGTTATTGATGATGAGTTGGACAACCAAAATCTTCAATTGTTCAAACCCCTTTACTCTCTTGTTTCCAATTCAATTTCTCATAACACACGGAAGAATGACTCATAATAGGTTGATTATGACTCAGAACAAAGAGAATTAAGAGTGAGCAACAAACAAAATTACCTGAGCATTGTCACATCAAAGGCATGTTTAATGGCAGGCTTCAAGCATCTGATTTTTCAACATCCCACATCCACCTAAAACATAAGTACTCATAATTGTTGAAAGATAAATGAAGAAGAAGATGTTTGAGGTGGATTGATAAGACAGATTGAGAAGCATTGAAAAGTAGCAGAAGCTAACTTTGTGTCATCAATGGAACGGAAGTGGGTGAGATTCACGTGAGTTTTAAAGGTGAGGGCATGCAGAAAGAATCTCATTCTCTTTACAACACTCTCCCACTCTAGCCTATTTGTGCTCAAGATGTTTTCACCCTAAATAAAGTCGAAGATTGATTTGTAATAAACTCATTTTTGGCAGTTTTGGACATGGTTTTGAGAATGGACTCATATTTTTTTATCCATGGTGACCACAAAAATAATTTTTCCATCCATGGACGCTTAAACTATAATGTTTTATGCAGAAATGAGGGCGAGGAAAAAGAGGAGTAGAAGTGTCGAGTGATGTAAAGAATAAATACAAATAAAAAATAAAGAAATCTTGTATTTTCCTAGCATGTACGAGTCACGATAGCGATTGATGACAAGTTCCACAACCACAATCTGTAATTTTTCAAACCCTTAATCTTTTGTTTCTAAATCAATTGATCGGGATACGAGGTAGAATGACTCATAATATGTTGATTATAGATATTTTTCAACACAAAAAAATACTCTGCGTCAATAAAAAGGACATGCTTTGCACAAATTTGTGGATTAAAACATGTCTTCTAAATGGTCCTCGAGCATGTGTATTCATTTGAACAAGTCTAGGAGATTGAAATTTGGAAATGAACTCGAGTTTCCCCTCCGACCCCATGCCTAAAAATATCATGCTTTTCTAGAAAATGAAAGGGGCGACGAACATACAAAAATTATTTTAAAGAAGCAGAATCAACAAAGTGAGCAAGAAATAATATTACTTAAGAACTATCACATCAAAGATATGTTTAATGGCGAGCTCTAGCGTTTTAAATCTGAACATCCCAAAACCACATCAAACCCTAGCACATATAATTGTGGAAAGAGTAAAGAAGAAGAAGATGTTCGAGGTGGAGTGGCAAAGCAGATTGAAATGCATCTGCAAGCTACATATGCAAAGTGTTTCGTTAATGGAGTAGTGGTTTGTAAGAATGATGTGAGTTTTAAAGGAAAGGGAGTATAGAACAAATCTTGTGATCTTTATGACGTACTCCCCTCTTTCCCTGTCGTCGTGCTAACGATATCATCACCCTAAAGAAAGTAAAATATGGATTTATAATAAACTCATTTTTGGTGGTTACCAAACATGTTTTTATAATGTACTCATTTTTTGGGATGTGGCTACCACAAAATAAAATTCTTCTATCCATGGAGGTCTATCTTTTGTAGCGTGTATTGTAGAAAGGAGGACGAGAAAGAGGGGGAGTATATGCGTCGGAATGATGTAAAGAATAAAAAAACCGAAAAATATAGAAATCATGTATTTTCTTATGAGCTATGAATAATGATAGCAATTGATGAAGAGTTGGACAATCTCAAGATTCAATTTTTGAAACCCTTGACTCTCCTATTGCGAATCATTTACTCAAAACATAGGGAAAACTCGACTCATAATAGGTTGATTATAGATCATTTGCAATGATACTTTTTCACTAAGTCAACCACAATGTCATGCTTTGTGTAAATTTGTGGGTTGATACATATTTTTTAACGGTACTACTAGAGTTATTGTCAACATTGTTTATGACAATTCATTTTTTCCACCTCATTTGTATTTACTTGTCATCAATAACTTCGATCGATAAACAATGCTTTATTATCTCCTTCAATTTCCTTTTCAACTCACAATTATTTCTCTTTTGGCGCTAACATCACACACCTCACATGCAATTATTAGTTAATATATGATTACTATATTTTTTACCTCCACAGATAAATGTCATGTTTTCACTTAAAAAGATTTATGGAGGTCTTTTTATAATATAAAATTTGACAAATACATTTTTATTATTATTTAATTAGCCTTCACAACTTGATGTGACTAAATTGAGGCCTTATTCCCTAGTTTTTTTAAAATGGAAAAAATAAAATAATAGTAATTAGAGGCATGTTGTTCCATACAATTTGGACTATACCTATTAATTAGCTGTAGAATTATTAAGTGCATATCTTAAATGTAGATTTATTCTAAGTGCTTCATCCTTCCAATTTAACTATTTTCTAGAATATTTATTCTTTTTGTCTTCATCGTCTTGTGCTTATACAGACCTTGCTTATTTTCAATTACAAAAATGGTGGATCGCTTATTTGGATAGCTGCAGTAAGGAGACATAGATTTCAACGAGCAAAGCTACTTTCATGGAGGTGAATTTTAATTTATCGAGTGTAGCCATTTTTACCAAAAGGTTTCCTCAAGTCCTATAGGCTACCTTAATAATAAATTAGCCAATTTCTTTTTTAATTTGTTTATGCTTTGGATCAATTTTGTATGGTGTTTAGATTTGGAGTGTGATATTTGTTCGTTTTCAAATAAGATCCTAGCCTGCTTGCTGATGATAGCTACTACAAACAGTTATTTGAAATACTCTTTTGATTTTCTGTTTTGGCCAAGATCGTGTATAACATATTTATGCTCCTAATGTTTGTAGTTACAATGCCGAATAGGAAATCCTTCCTTTTGTTTGCTATGAGGTTGTTTTATTTCTTCAAATTAATGAGAGACTTTCTGAACAAATATTTCTTTTCCAAAATAATTAATTTAGATTATACATGTGTGACTAGGGACTATACTCCAAATGAAAATATTTTAGAAATTTTTTGTTTTTGACTCATAATGGTATTGAGGGATGGATGACAAAATATTTTGTTTCTAAGCTTTGTGTTTGATATCTAGTAACTCTCTCATATGCTCATCGGGAATTCTGAATGAAGTTTCATTTTCTCAATATTTAATTTCTACTCTTTCGAGTAAGAAAGTTCAGTTAATCTCTATTACATAATCTAAGATGTCTACAATATCTATTTTACTTCTAGAAGATGTTGGTTATGCATTTTTGAGTATCATTTTCTCAATGTTAATATTTAAAGGATGATACTTGTCAAGTAAGGATTTTCAAATTGATTTCAGCTAATTCAAAAGCCCAGTCGAATTTCTTCAATGCACCAATTTGTTGGTGTCTTATGAGATGTCCTAGTGACTAATAAATTCTACAAGAAATGTAAGATATGTACTCTTGTATTTTTGCATAGGGCATAGGGGCAAGGTTCCCATGTTTTTGAAATGATTGAAAATGTAAAATGGGTTGATTTACACCAAAGGATGAACTTGAGCAAGAAAATATAGAAAATTTGTAGTCTTATATAGCAAACAACAAACAAAATAATAAAATAAATTGCATAATAAATAAATTAATCACTAAAACCAGCACTATTGTGTATGATCAAATAATCCATTCACTGCCGAGCTTCATCTCAAATTAAAATATCAAGTTGTGTGTGTGGCACTCTTACATATTCCTATGTATATTACAACTCTCTTTGTGTGCATCAAAAGCAATTACAATTTTTGCTAATTAAATAGAATAACTATTCTTACACTTAGCTTTGAACTACTCGGAACAGAGTTCTCTAAATTTGAATTGAATTCTAACATTCAAAGCATGTTATGCATGCATATAACAAAATCCTTTGTTTTATTTGACTTAATCTTTAAAATAGAACTCTAATCAAACTAGAACTCTAACATGCTATAGACTATATGAAATAGTCAAAATGTTGTTAACTAAAATTATCTATTTGCTTTCCTAAAGTTATGAGAGGAATTATCCATGCAATGCACATGCATATTTTAAACACTCCCCTTAATTTTGAACTGTAACTTTACCTATTCGGAGCTGAGTTGTTATTTCCAAATATGCCATATGCAACATCACAAACTCCCAAACGATTTCGTAAATATTCAAAAAATTCCTTTACCAAAGCCTTTGTACAAATTTCTGCAAAAGGATCTTGAGATCTGTGAATTTCAAGATGGATTTATTTTTGTTCACCAACTCCCTAATGAAATGATACCTCGTATCAATATGTTTTCTCCTCTTATGAAAAACATGATTTTGGACAACGCTATCGCTGATTTGTTGTCACAAAAAAACTACACAGCCTTCCTCTTGATTTTACCTCAAATCTTTCAAAATTATTCTCATCCACACAACTTTACATGATGTTATGTACCCTTCTTCTTTTGAAGATAACGTGAAAATGGGCTGCTTCTTTGATTCCCATGAAACCACTCCTATTCCAAAGTGAAAAGTATAGCCAAATGTACTTTTCTTGTCATCTATACTTCCAACATTGTCACTATCTGTATAACCAATGAGTTTGAACTCATCTGAACTTGAATAAAGAATTCCATGATTTTTCATTCCACACACATACCTCAAAATTCTTTTTCCATCTTTCCAATGACAATCTTTTAGAGATTCCATGAACCTTGATACGAGTTTCACACCATACATAATGTCAAGCCTTGTTACCATCAAATACATAAGACTTCTAACCTTTTTTTAAACAATGTTGGATCCACCAATGATTCAATGTCCTCCTTTCTCAACTTCAAACCTACTGCAACTAGTGTTCGCGTTAGATTATAATTAAACATGTTAAACCTCTTCAAAACATAATTTGCATACTTTTTATGAAATAAAAACTTCACCATCTGATTATTGTACTTTAAAGCCCAAAAATTAATGCATAATACCAATATCTATAATCTCAAATTCTTGCTTCGTGGCTAATTTGAATGACTCGTAGATAGATTATTCAAGTAATGATCAAATCATCTACACGTATAACAAAACAAATAGGATCTTACCTTACTCATTTATCTTGGTATATAAGCTAGGTTCATGGCTGCTCCAACTGAAACCATTATCAATCAAATATGAATCAATTCTATTGTACCAAGCTCTAGGTGTTTGTTTGAGACCATAAAGTGTTTTCCTCATTATAATTACCTTTCCTTCATGACCTTCAATCTCATAACCTTCGGAAAATTCACATGAACTTCCTCTTCAAGGAATTCTTTCAAGAATGTTGATTTTACATCCATATGATAAATAGACCATTTTTTGTGAGATGCAATTTCTAAAACAATTCTTACCATGTCCAATCATGCTAATAGTACAAATGTTTCATTATGTTTACTTCCATATTGTTGTGCAAAACCTCTTGCTACCAGCCTTTCTTTATGTTTTTGTACTTTTCCCTCAACATTGTATTTGGTCTTGTAGACCCACTTCACTCCTATCATATCCTTTCCTCTTGGAAGATCCATCAGCTCCCATGTCTTATTCTTCTCTATAGAATTTATCTCATCATCTATGGCTTGTGTCCAAACTTCATTCTTTATAGCCTCTTCAAATTATATTGGATCTGTAGCTTGAAAAAACATTGCAAAAATTGAAAATGAATTAGTTGTATCAACATTATAAATCTCATTAAGACTCCTTGTTTTTCACTACGAAGGACTCTCAAATGATGGACTATTTTGTAGTGATAGAGTTTCCTATGTTATTCTTTGTAGTGTCTCTTGCATGGCCGATGATGACTGAAATCTTGGAGACCTCCTAGTTGTAGAAGGAGATGTAGATTTTGTTACAACTTGTGGTGCATGTCCAAGATTTTAAGGTACATTACCTTGCTACTCTAAATTTGCATCTTCCATATCATCATGTAGAATAGTGGATGCTATACTCACTATTTTCTCTACACTTCCATCCCATGCTTCATTTTAGATAATCGGACATCTCTACCGATCACAACCTTTCTAGTGACCATATTATGCAACTTGTATGCTTTTGTATTATCCGAATACCCACGAAATATACACTTTTCTCTTTTATTATATAACTTCTTCCTTAAATCATCGTGTACATGTGCATACACTACAAAACCGAAATATCTAAAATGAGAAACACTATGTTGTTTGTTTGTCCAAGCTTGTTAAGGAACTGTGTTCCTAACAATTTTTGTTAGACACATGTTTAAAATGTAAACATCGGTTATTCATGCTTACTGCGCAATACTCATTTCGAAGGTGCTTTGCCTTCATCATGCTTAATTTCCATTTCCATAATGGTCATGTTCTTCCTCTATCTAACACCATTCTAATGTAGTGTATACCTTGTAGTAAATTGCTTGTGTATACCATGATATTTGAAAAAAATTATAAATTCATTAGAAACTTACTCACCTCCTTTTCCTGTTCTTAGAACTTTGATGTAGTATCAACTTTTCTTATCCATTAAAGCCTTGACCTATTGAAATGTATCGAAGGCTTTATATTTGTGTCTCGGAAAATAAACCCATGTATTCCTTGTGTAATCATCAATAAATGTCATAAAATATGAACAACTTCTAATAGAAGTTGTTTGCATAGGTCCACACAAATCTGAGTGAACAATCTCAAGAGGTGCACTTACTCTTGTTATTTTTCCAATTGGGAAAGAATTTCTGTGTTGCTTCCCCAAAATGCACCCTTCACATACTCTTTTCGGTTTTTGAATCAATGGAAAACCTTTAACCATATTCTTTCTATGAACTAAATTCAAACCTCCAAAATTCAAATGTCCATACCTTAGATGCCAAAGCCATGATTCATACTTCATAACTGATTGAAAATTTGATTGTGGTTCTTTAGTAAAAATAATATCTTTCTCGATTTTGTATCCTATAGTTCTTCATTTCTCTACATTTTACAGTTACTGACTTGCACTATTAAATACATTGGCATATCTTTGACATGGGATGGAGATCATTTAAATGTCGTTTTAATTATATAAGAAATTTGAAAAGCATCAAATACATTTTTCTTAGTTTCATAGTTTCCCATCCGTCGTGGATTCCCTAGTTTTGTTTACCATTTTTTTAGACATTTAACCGAACCATTAATTTCACTTCATTTTCTCGTCATCTGACGCAAATATCAGTGTTTTTAAACTCCAGTGACTCAAAAATTGTACATATTGTGTATGTCACGACTCTCTCCATTGGGAATATTCTTTCGTGGGTTTTTTCTATCCTAATAATTATATTTGACTTCTGTCATCCCTAACTTCCTATTTAAAAAGGCATATTTTTAGTCTAGAATTTGAAGAATTTGATGTATTTCACTTACAAACACTAAAGTGAATAAATTCTTTTAATCTTGTTTTCCACGATAGCTATTCACAGCAATATTTAATGTCAACCATATCATCATTTCTTGGACACGGTATTGATATTACCATTGCACTTGAATTACAGGTTGTTTTGCATTAAAGAGATTTTATTGGATTTGATCCAGAAAAACTTAAAAGATGTCATTTTGTTTTCATTCTAAGTGTATCATTGAAAAAATATTAAGTGAGAGAAAATCCACCGCACAATGGCACAACACCATAATATGGCTCAGAAAAAATGGACTCAACACAACAATTCTTATTCTGAAATTCTATAGTAGTAATTAGTAACTAGTCGTTTAATCTAAGCTTTGCGATTGTAAGCATACAAACTTTGAAAATTGTGGTTATTTTATCATAATTTCTTATATAACAATTCGTGTTTATTTTCAATATTTTGATGACAAATCACATGTTAGTTTTTGGCAAAGTTGAATTAATTTTGAAGTGTGTTATATTCTTGAACACAATAATTGGACATTTGATTCTTTTACAATCACTTATTTTCATTTATAACTCATATGAGACTGTTGCTAAATGTTTTTGAGATTAACACAGGTTCATTCCAAATTCATAAGACTATTATTAAACTCGCTATTTTGCTTCTCGATGAAATTATTGTGTAATAAGACAATACCCATACTTCTTGTTCTTTATAACAGAATTGATGCTCATACCAATTTTCAGATATTTCTTAATCATCTCCTAACACATAGATAGGAACATTCCACTCTACAACTCTTGTTTATGTATATTTTGTTTGTAAATTATTTTGATATTTTAATTTTTAAATATATTGACTAATATAAATTATGGAATCAATTGCACTGTTTAAGATAATATTATGAGAATATGAAATATACTAAAAATAAATCTAAGACAAATGGTTGAAAAGAAAAACTAAATTTTAAAATATTATATGAAAATTAGATTCTTTTATTACTCTCCACAACTCTAATTAGATCATGTGTGCCTTACTTGTGTCATAGAAACTCTGAAATAAACCCTTTAAAATATGTTGCTGAGAACATATCCATATCCTTCCATTCATCCTCTTGTAGTGAGAAATTACATCATTATTATGGTTATTACTCTTCATTTTTTCTAAAAGCATGTGGTTTCTTATATTAATAAAGGTTTCTAGTTCTACTCTACTCCTTAATGACATGGTCACTATTTTTATTTTTGCATGAACATGCTTAATAAATATGAACACATTCACATGGACTTGTTTGTGTATTGATTTCTATAAAATGAAATATTGTTTTTCTTAATATGAATTAAAAATATGACATATAAAATACTTATAACCAATATTAACAATATTGTATATTACAACACATCTTCTATGTGACATAATATATATGCGAATGCAACTTGTTGTTATAAACAAAAGAAATATTTTGTTTTCACTAAAATTGAATAAATTTTCTCCTATTTATTTTTAAATGACCCTAAATTTAATCATTCTTAAATTGAAATATTTGATATTTATGTTTGATAAGTAAACATATTTGACAAAAAAACACAATATCCATACAAAGAGATTGTGTTATGGAAAAAATGGCGTATAAACACATAAGTACAAAGGAAGTTGTAGGACAAGATTAAGATCATGGTGTCAAGGATAAGAAGTGTGATGGAGTCATATATATGAAATATTCCTTAGATTTAGGTCATGGTTAATGATATTATATGATTACATCCTCTCGTTAGGAATGAACATGGTCGATGGAATGTTTGTGTTTCAACAAGAACATTTACCATATATGAAATTTAAATGATAATTACTTACCGCATCAGTCAAACAATGTCCCTTAAGATAAGTAATAGAAATAAAAATAATTAACATTGATCATCAAGTCTTGTAATCGCTGCAATCTATGGATGCCTCATCAAAACCAAAGGTTAGGCATGTGTCAACATACAAAATTATCTTATAGTTTCTCTTGGCTAGAAATTATTTTCTCATAGCAAAAATAAATGTGATGTTGTAACACCAACAATCTGCATTGGCATTATAGTGTTAAGGGTGATATTTTACAATCCACACATTGTGGCATATATGTTCTATAAAAACACATGCAATAAGGATGATAGACACTATTGGAGATTATTTTTTTGTTCAAGAATACTAAACATGCTAGGCTACATAATTTTGATGATGTTCGTTAAGATTCATGAGAGAAATTTTAAATTGTGATGGAAAAGTTATTGAAATATTTGGAACCTATAGATTGTATTACTTGGGATTACATGGGAATCGGTTCATTATCAAAAATAATCTTGCATTTTCTCCCAAATGCATACAACTTTCTAAGTGGCATAAAATGTGATGTTAGAAAATTTATCAAATTTCCTCAATATTGAGGTTTCTAGAGTGTTATTTTGTAATCCACACCTCTTAGAATTAAATTTACAAATTAAACACATTTAGGTGCAATAATTTATAAGTAGCCTCCAATTTTGGCGGTGAAGATTCTTGCCAAGCACACCGCAAAGAGTGGTGGCAAGTCAATCACTAATATATCTTGTTGAACTATGACATTACGACATGCATGCAATGCGAGGTTTAAACCTTTAATGATCCCAACAATCCCCACTACTGTCCCATCTAACTATATGACTTATTTGCAAAATAGGTCGTATTTCCACCCCAACCGATCTGTAACTGTTTCGTCATTCTTGAACTACTAGCCCCGAGTCAATCATGCAAGTATGTATAAGGTTGTTCTGATAATCAAGGATATATATAATGGAGGAGGATTCATTATTTTACCTTTCGACCTCCATGAAGTACTTCTTTTGAGTTGCATTAGTGAGCACCTTCTCTTGATTTTTGGACAACTCGTTTGACACTAACCGATTCTCCATGGCTTCTTGTAACAAATCCCTTAGGCCCATAATTTTTAATGATTCCCACATAGAAATGCTTACATTGTTCTTCTTCATTTGATCAATGATGTTAAATGGAGTTGAGTTATCTCTCTTCTCGCCCCTTGCCTTGCACATGGGTTATTACAACCGGTACTTGGGCTAGTCTAGAAGGTGGCTTGGGTTGACCTTGCACATTGGGAGTTATACTATGATAACCCATACCTTATTGAGTGATAGAGGGTTGTGGATCATTTGAATTGGATGTTTATCCCTCTCCAAAATTTCTCTTCTTGGATCGTGTATTGGCTACTACACTTTGAGACGAGGCTTGATTTATATCGCGGAAATCTTCATCCTACCAATTGACAAGTGTGGTCTTATTCGGAAGTGCCTCTTGTTGAGTTTTTTCCTACCATTAATTTCCCTTTGTCCTCGGCTCTTTTTCCACACCCGTTTCTTTCACCATAAGGGTTTCATTTAAAACACCATTGAAACACATCGAATAGTTATGAGGTTGATTGCATGGGAAGCACTAATCATATTCTTGAGCCATGCTATTTTGTACTGGTACTTAGACTCTATATGTGGATGAAGCATTGGGATTGTAAGGTTTGGATGTCCTATTAGCAGGAGATTTGACTTGGTTCTAATTTTCAACTTGAATGGGTGGCCTAGTAAGCTGATATTGAGGTCTATTGGGTTGGGTTTGAGGCTAGTATGACCTGAAATTTTGATCTTTCTTCCTTTTAAGTGTTACTAACTCATTACCCAAGTTTTGTAGTTTCTTCATGAATTCTTGGAGCTCATTTGAGGAACTAGAAGATTAAGTAGAATCTTGATTGAATTCTAATTTCTTGGAGCAAAGTAGTGGGAGCTAATGTAGGTGCTTGACTAGTGCTTACACTCCTATTTACGGATAGAGAGGAATAGGTGGCCTAGGTGCAAGTTTACTATCTTGAATCAAGTAATTTTTACTCTAATAGCGATGTTATAGGTTGCAAGTAAAAGTTATACCTCCCATAGATTGAATCATCATGACAATATCAAAGCTTAAAGCTTTAAGTATAGGAAAGCACCTTCAACTAGTAATATTATGGCCAATGGAATCCTATCCCATGTTCACTAGGATTTGAAGTTGAAATCGATCATTTGTTTATTAGGAGACCTCTTAAATGTGGTCAATTGTTCTAATAAAGACAGATTATCTCCTTTTCCCCCAAATTTATTGTGAAGAGTTGTGCACAATTGGTCCCAGTTCTAGATAGACATTGTTGTTAGACATTTGAACTATTGCATAGCTTTACCTTTAAAAGAGTATGCCAAAAACTTAACAACAATATCCATTTCATAAATTTCTTGAATTGTACAAACATTGGTAATGGCATGGATGTCATCAATCGAGTTGTGTGGTTCTCTCCAGTGAAATATGGAATGTTCTTCAATGCTACAATTGGGAACCGGATTTTGTGCATTGAGAGCATGTGGGTTTCTTCCCATGAAGTTGACATAGGGATTAGGTTGTGCCAACCTGATTGGTTAGAAAACTCTAATTGATTGAATAAAATGCCTACTAGGTGGAGGTGTTGATAAGGTTTTATTCGGTGGAGATGGGGACCTTTGAGCTCTTCTTCCCCTTCTTTCTCTATCTAGGAATAAGTGTAGATAGACAAATAGTCCCTCTTCTCTAGTTCTTAACCTTGTTTGGATTCTTCTCATGAATTTTTCGAGGTGGACTATCGGCGGTGGATTATGCCTCTTAGGATTTTCTAGATGTGAAATTTCAAAGCTTCTTACAAGCTAGAGTCTTATGAAAAGTGAAAATCAATCTTGTTGTAATTAAAATGAATAATTCTTATAGTCCCACTAGGAATGCTATAACTATTATGTCGGAAAAGTAGCACCCTAGGATTTACACATTACAAAACCCTAATTTTGACTAACATGGGATTTTCTCAAGGTGTGGGACCCTTACGATTGAGACAAACCTCAAGAGAAGGCTAGTTCTTGACCTATTCTAATGCTAACCTACTCCTAAACTATCAATTCCAAGGGACCAGAGAGAGAGAAATACATAAATGTAAATCCTAAACTAAGGGAGGTGATAGCACCAAAAAAGGCTACAAATACTCCTAGTGAGTGAAAGTGGAAAAAATGAGAAAAGAAGAGGCCAAAGAAAGTGCCACAATATCAAAATACATTCAAACCTGCAATATCTTGGAGAACAACAAATCTAAGCCCTACAAAGGAACACAATATGCACAATATACCTACAAAATATAATAGAAGGAAATAAATGTAATATAAATCAAGCTAGGGAAAGAAGAGACACAAAACACTAATTTTATTGCTTAAAATGTTCCATAATCCATTACAATATAGGAACAAGGTAATAATCGTTCACAAAATGCATAAATTTGAGGTCCTGCACTCACAAAAGTGTTGGAACAATTTTGGGAGGGTTCCTTTACAATTTCAAAATCTCTCCCCTCTCAAATCGGGGAATTTACATATTTATAGTGAAAAGGAGCCACCAAAAACATCCTTTATTAATTATTTGCATGGAGGTATGGGCGACCATGCGGTTCACTTTCCAATGGTAATTTTCTTGCACGGTGAATAGGGGTGCCATACCTCATTAATCTGGTTGTCAAGATACCTTGTATGGTTTCATTAATGTTTGGTCATAGCTGAAACTCTTTGTTATCACCCAATAGAAACCACTAGTTGATGCACGAAAATAAGGGAAGAGTCGTCGCGACTAGGGAAAGACTTGTCGCATGAAAAGAAGAAATTTTATCACACGATAGTGAGGGGTGGTTAATACACATCAGCAAAATAAGGTTGACACGTGATAGGAGGTGATGCTGAAATGCAACGTGAGAAAAGTAGTAATGAGGAGGGTAGAATGGCGTGTGTCGAAGAGGGGATCTTGTCACACGACAAGAAGATATGTTGTCACACATCAAGAAGAGATAATTGACACGTGAGAGGAGAGAACAGGTTTATGTGATAGGAGATGACAGTTGTCATGCATCAAGAAGAGATGGTTGTCACACGAAATGAGAGGGGTGTTGATGTGCGACGAGGAGATGACACTTTTTACACTTCAAGAAGAGACGGTTATTGTGTGACAAGAGAGATAGTTGTCGTATGAAAATAAGCAAGCACTGACACATGACAAGAATCTAATAGTTGTCACGCAAAAAGAAGAATTGGTTGTCATGCATCAAGGAGAATTGTCGACACGCGATGAGAAGAATGGTGTTGACGTATGTCAAAGAGGTGACAATCAGTACATTTTTCATCTTTCCCATTAATGCAAATCCTACTCCAAACCTTCACCACGGTGAGTTTGCGCCCAAACCTATAGGTTGATCCATTTTACAAGGGGATACAAAAAATGGATAACAATTGGTGAATTACAGGGTGATTTTCCTGCTAGATCTAAATGGGTAGTGATTTTGCATCCATTAGTCATGGAGTCATTTGATTTTTGAAACTAGTCTAATGTCCAAACCTTGTTGTTTCTTTAGAACACCATTTGAGACATTACTTTATCATAAGATCTTTCCTATAACTGGAAAGTGCAATGGGAACAAAGCACAACTATGTACAAATAAAAAAATCATACATATCCCAAATGGAACATGCAGAGAGTGTACAAGCAATTATCAGAAAACAAACCAAGATACAATAAAAAAATGTGTTGTAAGGACTTGGAGGAATTAAAAATCCAAGATAATATTAACAAGAAAGATACTCCCATCAATAATAATGCTTGAGTTAGAAGTCATTGACTAGAATATGCAATTCTTCTCCATCCAACTTTAACAATTGGAAAGCATTGTTTTCTTTGCACCTTGAAATCAAGTAAGGGCCACTCCATATTACATAAAACTTGGAGTGCCTTCCTGGTTTGGCTCTATCTGTATCCCATTTCGAACAGGTCCCCTTCTTAGAAAGTTCTTTTTTTGGACTTCGTTAAATCTCATCTTGTTTTGAATTTGGTCCTTCTCCATTATTTTCATAGCTTGGTTTCTTAGCTCTTCTAGTTCTATGACCTCTACATACCTGACTTCCATAGCTGGAAAATCAAATAACTCCAGTGCTCGATAAGCTCCTAGGATGGCACTTCAAGGGATATGGGAAACCTTGCTTCCCTTCCATAAAGCAACTTGAAAGGGAATAACCACTGACTTCTTCGGAGTGATTTGATCAGCCCACAAGGCTGATTTCAATTCGGTATTCCAAGTCCTCTAATTCTCATCTAAGGTTCTTCTTATGATTCTCAATAAGTTCTTGTTCGTGGCCTTTGCTTGTTTGTTACCCCGGGGTAGTAGTTATAAAAATTGTTCAAATAGATTTCATTTCTAACAGCCCAATTAAATATCTTTGTTCCAATGAAAGATAAGGCATTATTTGATATTATAGTGGAAGGAACACCAAATCTTGTTGCAATACCTTCGTAGAAATCTAGAATGCTAGCTTCATTTGCTTCCTTAAGTGCAACTACTTCTGACAACTTAGTGAAGTAGTTTGTGGCTTTAAGAATCCATTTGTGACCTAAGCTGGAACTTGGATTTATCATCCCAATCAAATCAAGCCCCCATTACATGAAAGGTTTCTCAACTGAGATAGGATGGAGTGGGAGGGTATCTAGGTTCTCTTTACCTGTGAAGAAGGCACACTTCTTACATTTCTTGATCCATGAGTAGAAATCATTGAAAATATTAGGCTAGTAATAACCATCTCTCGTGATTCTAATAGTTGTTACTCTTGGGGAAAAATGACCACCTACCTCTCCATCATGAAACTCGTGTAATACTCTCTTTATAAATTCATTAAGGTCCTTGTTCAAAAGAAAATATTTTACACCAGCATGTGAAACTAATAGATGAATTATGTTATTTGACACTAGATGTCTGAATTTCTTTAAAATTCTAATCATAGCAAGGACATGCTTCTCAATGAATGAATATCTCACCTCATAATCCTAAAGGCTTTGGCTGAAGAATGTGATAGGCTTCTCCATTCCTTCTTGATTTGGTTGTACTAGTATGGCAAATATTGCATTTGTGCTTCCAAAAGTGTATAAAATGAAGTCCTTCAAGAAATCTAGGTTTATGAGGGTTGGAGCCTATGCAATGGCCTGGTTTATGGCTTTAAATTTTTCTTTTCCTTCAAACATTCCATCTAAAAATAATTGTCTTCAAACATCATCGTTAGTGGCTTGACAAGATGGGAAAAGTTAGGAACAAACATTTTAACAAAATTAATTTTCCCAAAAATCTTTGGAGAGCCTTCTTGTGACTTCAAAATGACAATGCTTGAGCAGTTTCTACCCTTTTTACGGATCGATTACCAACCCTTCCCGATCCATGATGTGGCCTAAGAGCTTGCCTTCATGAGCTAAGAATGTGTATTTTTTTGGATTTAAAGACACTTCAAATATCCTACATCTTTAGAACACTTGTCTAAGGTGAAAGAGATGACTTGTTACATTCTTGGAGAATACAGTAATGCCATCTAGATACATAAGACCTATTTAATTGATCAACCCTTTGAATTCCATATTCATTTCCCTTTCAAAAATGGCTCTAGCATTTAACAGTCCAAATGAAATCTTCCTATAAGCATATGTGCCCCACTTCATAGTGAAGGTTGTCTTGAATTGATCTTCCTCCTTCAACATGATTTTATTGTAGTCGGAGTAGCCATTTGAAAGTGAAAACCTTTCGGGCGGCTACAACTGGACGATTTTCTCCATGGAAGGAAGTGGATAGTGGTCCTTGAGAGAGGCCCTGTTCAAGTCTCAGAAATCCACACATAACCTGATTTCCCCATTTTTCTTCCTAACCGGCACTAGATTTTCTACCCATGAAGAGTGCTTGATTGGAAAGATGATGTTTTCTTCAATGAGTTTGTTCAGTTCCCTTTTCATGAGAGGATCGATATGAGGATTGACTAGCCTTTGCTTCTACCTGATGGGTTTAGCTCCCGAATCTAGCTTAATGGTGTGTTGTGCCAATTTTGGATTAAACCCTCTCAAATATTCATAACTCTAAGAAAATACATTTGGAAATTCTTGGAAAATTTGTATAAATTCATATTTTTTTCTCTATCAGTTCTCACCTTGCCAATTTGAAGTGTTTTTACTTCTCCAAGTAAAATTGGCTCGAAATCCTCACCTTTTACCTAAATATTTTCTCTTTCCCTCTAGAACTAATCATTAGGATTGAATATTTATTCAAGAGTCACTAGGCCATTTGAAAGCTTATTTGTCCTTAGTGAACCAATTCATCACCATATTGTTGCTCCAATTTCTCCTTATTTTTAACTAAGAACTCAGCCTCCTCCTGTAAGAAATGAATGATCTTTTGATCATTCTCAAATAATTTCCATCTTGTGTTATTGTCAGAAGAATAGTTGGCCTCGCCATCACATGAATATATGATCGCACCTTATCTCTTTTAATAGATTCCACAACATCAAATGTTGCTCCAATTCTTGCAAGACTATCTGTAGCCTCATTCTTCTTCCTCGGTATGGCTTGAATATTGAATTCCTCAAAATCATAAATTTGATCACATACCTGATGCTTGTAGGCTTTGAGTAGTTCATTATTAACAGCATGTTTTCCCCTAACCTGGTTGACAATTGATTCACTATCCCCAAACACTTGCAATTTTTGTATACCATTCTTTCTTTCCTAATTCAATCTATGTATCAAAGCTTCATACTCAGTTGTATTGTTTGAACAAGCAAACTGAAAACAGAAAGTTGAGTAGTACTTTATACCTTGTGCTGACAAAATCATTTCTCCTCCTCCAACACCTAACCTACTCCTTGAGCCATTAAAAAAATAGCTTCCATACTTCATTATCACCCTTATCGTCTGGTTTGGTGAGTCTAGGAAGCGATGTGTTTTCTTCGTGCAAACAATAAAATCTCAAAACAGCCTCCTCTATTTCCTTTTATGGATCATATCCATGACTTTTTCTTGTCCATTCATCAAGATTCAAATCCGGGATCCCCTCAACTTTGGTATTTGGTTCCTAAGTGTTTGGGCAATCTCATTAATCAAAGGTGATAAATTTGTGTTTATTGGGATTGGTACATGAGGCTCAATATGGAAATTTACAATATGTTCATATTGGATTATAGCCTCGAGTCCATACCTTTTCTCGAAGAGCATATGTAACCAATCAACTAATAAGGAGCCTCCAATTTTGGCAAAGTGAAGTCTCTTGACAAGCATCTGTAAAGAGTGGTGGCAAGTCAATCTTTGAAAAATCTTTGTTGAACTATGACATTAGGACACGCATGCAATGTGAGGTTTAAACCTTTTATGATCCCAACAGTCCTTACTATTGTCCCATCTAACTCGTACCACTCATTTGGAAACCGGGTTGTATTTCAAGCCCAAGTGATCTACAATTTGCTTCGGCATTCTTGAACTACTAGTCCCCGATTCAATCATGCAAATTTGTATAAGGTTGTTCTGATAATTAAAGATATATATAATGGAGGAGGCTTCATTATTTTACATTTTTGACCTCCATGAACTATTTATTTTGGATTTGTATTAGTGAGCACCTTCGTTGATTTTTGGACAACTCATCCGATATTGACCAATTCTCCATGGTTGCTTGTAAAAACTCTCATTGGCCCAGAATTTTCAATGATTCCCACATAGAAATGCTTACATTTGTCTTTTTCCTTTGATCAATAATGTTAAATGGAGATGATTTATCTCTATGGTACCCTTTTCCTTGCACATTCCTCTCCTACAAATGGGTTGTTACAACCGGCACTTGGGCTAGTCTAGAAGGTGGCTTGGGTTGACCTTGAACATTGGGAGCTACACTTTGATTACCCATACCTTGTTGAGTGATAGAGGGTTTTGGATCATTTGAATTGGATGATTTTCCCTCTCCAATATTTCTCTTCTTAGATCGTGTATTGGTTGCTACACTTTGAGATAGGGCTTGATTTATACCACAAAAATCTTCATCCTATCAATTGACAAGTTTGGTCTCATTCGGAGGTGCCTCTTGCTGAGTTGTTTCCTTCCGTTGATTTCCCTCTAGGCATGTCTCTTATTCCACACACATTTCTATCATCATAAGGGATTTATTTAAAGCACCATTAAAGCACATCGATGGTTACATACGGTTGATTGAATGGGAAGTACCAGTCATATTCTTGAGCCATGTTATTTTGTCTTGGTACTAAGACTCTAGACATGGATGCAAAGCATTGGAATTTTAAGGATGGAATGTCCTATTAGCATAAGGTCTAACTTGGTTATGATTTGCAACTTGAATGGGTGGCCTATTAGGCTGATATAGAGGTCTATTGGGTTGGGTTTGAGGTTGGTATGACCTAAAATTTTGATCTTGTTGCCTCTTAAGTGTCACCAAATCATTGTACCCAAGTTTTTAGTTGCTTGATGACTTCTTGAAGCTCATTTGAGGTACTAGATGATTAAGTATAATCTTTAATTGAATTTTGATTTCTTGGAGTAGGAGTGGGAGCTAATGTAGGTGCTTGACTAGTGCTTTGAGCTCCTATTTTGTGGTATAGAGGCATAGGTGTCCTAGGTGCAAGTTTACCAGCTCAAATTAAGCATTTTTCCACTCTGATAACAATGTTATAGGCTATGGGTAAAGTTATACCTCCCATGGATTGAATCATCATGGCAACATCAAAATTTAAAGCTTTAAGTATAAGAAAACAACTTCAACTATTGGTCTCATGGCCAATAGAATCTTATACCACATCCACTGGAATCTAAATTTGAAATTGTTCATCTATTCATTATGAGCCCTCTTGATTGTGGTTAATTGTTCCAATAAAAATAGATTATCTATTTTTTCCCAGTTGATTATGAAGAGTTGTGCACAAATGTTCCCAATTATGGATAGACACTATTGTTAGCCTTCGAACCATTAAAAATATTTACCTTTAAAAGAGGATGCCAACAACTTAATAGCAATGTCCATTTTAGAAATTTCATGAATTACACAGATATTTTCAATGTCTTGGATGTGGTCAATCGGAGTTGTTTATTTATCTACTAGTGAAATATGGAATGTTCTTTAATGCTACAATTGGAACTGGATTGTGTGCATTGAAAGCAAGTGGGCTACTTCCCATGAAATTGACATAGGGATTGGGTTGTGCCATCTTGATTGGTCAGAAAACCTACTAAGTGTAGGTGTTGATAAGGTTCTATTCGGTGGAGATGGATACCATTGATCTCTTCTTCCCTTTCTTGCTATGTTTGGCGGTAAGTATAGATAGACAAATAATCCCGCTTCTCTAGTTCTTGACCTTGTTTGGATTCTTCTCATCAATATACCAAGTCCTGGGATGTTGGAACCGATGGATTTTACCTCATAGGAGTTGCGGATGTGCGGTTTCAAAGCTTCTTACAAGCTAGAGTCTTACAATAAGTGCACATCAATCTTATGCAATTAAAATGAAGACTTCTTTCGGTCCCACCAGTGTGTGCGAGAATTGTTATGTCGGAAAATTAGCACCCTAGGATTTACACATTATAAAACCCTACTTTTGACTAACATGGGATTTTCTCAAGGTGTGGGACCCTTGTGATTGAGACAAACCTCTAGAGAAGGCTAGTTCTTAACCTATTCTAATGCTAACCTACTCCTAAACTATCAATTCCAAGGGACCAAAGAGAGAGAGAAATACATAAAATGTAAATCCTAAACTAAGGGAGGTGATAGCACCAAAACAAGGCTAGAGATATTCCTAGTGAGTGAAAGTGGGAAAAAATGAGAAAAGAAGAGGGCAGACAAAGTGCCACAATATCAAAACACATTCAAACCTCCAATCTCATGAGAACAACAAATCTAATCCCTATAAAGGAAGAAAATATGCACAATATATCTAAAAATATAATAGAAGGAAAGAAATGTAATATAAATCAAGCTAGGGAAAGAAGAGCCACAAAACACTAATTTTATTGCTTAAAATGATGCACAATCCATTATAATATAGGCACAACTTGAAAATCCTTCTCAAAATGCATAAATTTAAGCATACGACTCACAAAAGTGTTGGAAAATTTTGATAGGGTTCCTCTATAATTTCAAAATCTATCCCCCGTCAAATGAGGGGAATTTACATATATATAGAGAAAAGGAGCTACCAACCAACATCCTTCATTAATTACCTACACGGAGGTATGGGTGACCATGTTGGTTCACTTTCCAATGGTACTTTTCTTGCACAAAGTGAACTGGGGTACCATACCTCATTAATCCGATTATTGAGCTAGCCTGTATGGTGTCATTAATGTAGGGTTGTATCTAAAAATCTTTGTTATCTCTGACAGAATCCACTAGTTGATGCATGAAAAGAAGGGTATAGTTTTCTCTTATGAGGGAAATACTTGTTGCATGACAAGAAGAAATGTTTTCACACGACAGTGAGGGGAGGTTGACGTTCATCAGAAAAATGAGGTTGAATCATGATAGGAGGTGATGCTAACATGCGATGTGAGAGTGGCAATGAGGAGGAGGGTAGAATGGTGCTCATCAAGGATTGGATCTTGTCGCATGACAAGAAGGTATGTTGTCACGCGTCAAGAAGAGATGATTGATGCATAAGAGGAGAGAAAATTTTCCATGCGATAGAAGATGATAGTTATCACACGTCAAGAAGAGATGGTTGTCGTGTGATAGGAGAGGGGTGTTGATGCATGATAGGAGCTGAAAATTTTTCTCTTCGAGAAGAGATGATTGTCACACAATAGGAGAGATGGTTTCCATATGACAGAGATGGTTTTCACACAACATAAGAGATGGTTTCCATGTGATAGGAGAGATGGTTACCATATGACAAGAAGAAGTGGTTGTCGTGCATCAAGGAGAATGGTTGACGCACTACAAGAAGAATGGTGTTGACGCGTGTCAAGGAGGCAACAATCCGTACATTTTTTAGCTTGTCCATTAATGCAAATCTTGCTCCAAACCTTCACCGCAACAAGCAAGCTCTTTGTGAGATACCTTATAAACTATTCCCATTAACTATCAATGCTCATACTGTAAGTCGATCCATTTTGCAAAGGGGTGCAAAAAATGGATAACGATTATCACAATACATATCAGCTATGGATGTTATCTAAACACAATTGAAATCAGGTCATTCTACCAAATCAGCTCATAACATCTCCCAAATTCTTATGGTATTGTCTTGAACGTAGCAAGTACTACATTACAATAAGTGTTAATTTACTTTTGTGTTAGGGTATCGTGGTTTGTATTTAGAAATATCTAACTACTAGCAGAAAATTTATAACACACACAAGACCATTTGTGATTATATGTACTTTTGGAGTTATTGTTCTTATTCCAATACATTTTAATTATTACTAGCTACATCGTGCATTAATGAATCTTAATATCCATGAGTGTAAAATGATATCAAATTATGAGATACAAGTTATCACAACTGTAGCACCTATGAGTACATTTATAAATCCCACAAATATTCATCGATTCATTATACATAAACCTCTCAAATTATCACTAAAATTCCAATGATTTTATCATGGAAACAACAAATAGAATGTTGCAAAAAGGCTCAGTTTACTTTAGTGTTAGGTTTTATAAGTTGAGATTTTATAATCCACACCTCATGGAACAAATGATAGATCACACGCATTTAATAGGGATGTTAAATTCTATTTGAGGGGTATTAATGTACACAAGAATGTGTCAAAGTGGTACATAATAGAGGATCAGGACTTGATAGGATTGAATGCATGAATTCAAAATTTGTATAGAGTAGTGAGATCTAAAAACACTCAAGAGAAGAAAAAATACTTCATTCATGCATGCATAAATCAATTTAACCAAAATATGCATAGTAGGTTACATTATATAGTGATAAATTAGGTCACCCAAAAAGGTAATATGATACGGATGAAAATTTACATGCAACCTTCAACCATACTCGACCCCCAAGGTCGTGCAGAGCATCCAATGTTTAATGTGTTTGGCTAACTCTAGGAAGATCGATCACTAAGATTTGGTAGTGTGATCTCTTGGTAGTTGAGTTGGAAAAGGGGGTATTTAAAGGCTATGAACGGGTAGCGTAAATTCCTATGGTTTGTTTAAGCTGAATTGGATGTAAGTGTTTATCTAGTTTGAAGTGTCCAAATTAAATAAGTTGAAAATAACAATATATGTTCTGCTTTGAAAGGGAAACTAACCTAAAAAAATCACAACACCGAAATATTACAATCACAAACAACAATTTTCTTCTATTCTAAATAATTAAAATGTTTTTACACTAAAAATAAACAAGAGAGATAACCCGGTGTGGTTATTCACCTATGTTGAGTGTATTGAAACTAAACTAATTTAAAAAAAGAACTTTTCCAAATGATCTATGATGTGTAGAAAACCTCCTATAGATATTCTCTCCTTCAAATCCACAAGGATGGGAAGAAGAGGATATGTCACCGGGAGCTATTATTAATGATTTAAAACCTCTTGAAAATCAACTAATTACTTGGAAATGAAAGGAAATTGATTTATACTCCATTTGATATGATGTAACAATGATAAATTATAGGAATGAGTGAAATAAAACAATAAATCCAACCTAGAATTCATAGAACAGAGGTAAATCGAGCTATATAATGACTTGTCCCTCAGTTTTTCCTTTTCTTTCTTTGTGTGTCCATATGAGTCGAAGGAACTGGGAATGCAAAGTTAGTATCATGATAAGGCACTTGAAAAATGGTAGCTTGAAGGTAGTCTTGTTACAATGCAAGTAGAAGATAAATAGCGCAAGAGATATGAGCTTGTCTATGTAATTCCTAGTAGGATTATGATAGCAATCTTGTGCAATATACACAAAATTCTCGGGCTTTTTCTTAAATACAAGAATTGAATATATAAGAATTGGGGCTGGGATGTTCCTTCATGCAAAAGGAAATAATAGGTAATTCCAACTAACTAAATATATTTAAAAATAGAAGAAGGATGGAGAACTAAGAAATTAAAACTATTTTTAGACAATTTGGCTCAGATGCATCCTAAAAGTGAAGTTAAGTGAAGAATTGCATGTTAAAAATTTGCATGATGAAATCTAGAAAAAGTGGGCGGGACCACCTCCTGTGCAAGGTGGCGATCACGAGACCGCCGCCGTGCAGGCGGGCGGCGGTCCCTAGCACTAAAGGCCTAAAACAAGCACAAAATGGAGTAGGAAGATGAAAAGATGTCCGTCAAGGATAAGTAAAGATGTATAGGCTACAAATATACCTTTGTAAATGTGTTTTGGAGCTCGAACACATTTTAAAGGACATGAATCATTATTAGGTATTTCGCAACCATTTTCGACAATGTAGCACATGCATTTTGGGTGCGTACATATTGCCCCCTCAAAGAAGCATCTTAGCCATGAAAAGGCATAAAATGTAGATTCCAAGTATGTTATTCCAAAAATGGGAGTTATAAGCTATACCTAACACGCCCGTGTCAAAAAAACATCACCATCCAAACTCTAACTACCTACAAGAGGAAGAGAAAACTCAAGTGCGAGATAGATAAAATATCAAAAAATAAACACTAATTCAAAATGACAAGAGCACTTACCATTTGCACAGGGGATATAGAAATATACCTACACCAATGCTCCATCCATGTGAACACATACACCGAAAACGAGGTCAAAATATTGTGTGTGTGTGTGTGTGTGTGTGTGTGTGTGTGTATATATATATGAACTCATTTTTCAATTCTTTTTACATTTCCAATTTGGTGAATTTGGAGCTCTAGACCCAGTGACCATTTTTGAGGAAAGTATAGACGAAATGAATGTTATGAGATCGCGATAATGCCTCCATGAGTGGGAGATTAACCAACGTTGTGTAAGGTTGGTTTTCTTCACTTTTGCATTTTCAAGCCTAAAATGTAAAAATGTTGAAAGTTTTATCTAGGTGGAATCTATTGGTACCCAAATCGATTCTCCCTCGGAAGCTTAGAAGCATCGGAGAAGTTTGACAAGAAGTTTAAAGACAAGTAGATCATGTTGTATGTCATTTTGTATCCAGGGAGGAAATGCAGCTTGCAATTTGTCACTCGGATGGGGAGAAATTGACCACACCCTTAAGAGGATTTGATCTATTCTCACTACTTTATGGTTGTGCCTTTCAACCAGGCTAATAGAACCTTTTTGTAGCCTATTGTTTATGGAGGAGATAGAGATGTCCTTCCTTGTAAAGTTATTAAGAAGACATTGAAGAAAATATGATCAATATAACAAAACCTAACTCTCACGAGTTGTCACCCTAGATAATGGAGATATTTTCTAAGCAAGGTTCAGACTACTAAAGACAATGAAAACCTGATTGCTTCTGCATGTTTTGGTAATAGAAATTATGCGGTGAATTTTTGGTGGAAGGTGAGGCAGAATGACTTGACTCGCCAGATCTTTGAGAAATTTTACAGAAAATGGAAAGCATAACAAACAAAATGCTTTAAAATATCTAAAATGATCGTTTAACTAGAATTTGTGCTTCAATGCAGGCCCAAATGAACACGTTTTCACACAAACTTTAAGAATCCAAAATGAAGGCTCAAATTTAAAAAATTAATTGAACATTATCAATCTCTATTTCATCACACCTAAGATACCCTCAAAGGCTAACAAAAATCTTAAAATCATGCTAGGAGTACAATGATTTTAAATTTGTTTATTTCACTATCAAATGAAATATGTTTTAATAAATGAAATTACAAATGCCACCAAACTATCACAAGGATAAGATCTTATGTGATTCACAAAGATTTCAATGTAGGATTGTGATGGGAACAATAAAAACTATTTTCAGACACTTACAAACGAAGAAGACACAATTTTTTCCCAAAATCAACACATATTAACTCAAATTTGATTAAATTCATTAGTAGGGGAAAGTTTCTAGAACAATCTCAAAGCTTGTTAATGGTTTTACACTTGCAACCACCTTGACATGATCAAATTTAACACAAAATAACTAAACAGGTTTCTCAAAAGTTTCTCGAAAGATGGGCTTTGTCAAACTCTTCTCTTAAGAATTAAATCCCGACCTCTAACACTCCAACCATTTGCACAACAAATTCATGCAATTTATAGCATTTTTAAAATTGAGTTTTCCCCAAAAACAAAACATTTAATGTACCATTGCATGTTACGATCTCAATCATGATTCCCAGAATCATATTTGCAAAAAGGTTGTCAGGTGCTCGGAGGAAAATCTCTTCAAATATCTTCAACATTCAATTCTTTCATCTGGTAGATCACTCTTCATCTCATGCGCCAACTACTTCCTCCTCTAATTTGTAAAATCTCATTCTTTGTGTGCCAAGGAAGGAGAAAAATGGAATATCAGATCAAACCCGATAGTTAGACCACATCTTAATGCTAAAATATGTTTTTAGATCCTCCCCACCAAACGAAGATATCCAATTAATTTTCCTCTTTGTTTTGCATGTATGAGACATCAAGAAATTATGAAGACTCACATCTCCAGGAGCTTTTGAGTAAAAATGGTGGAAAAATCAGATACATATGCACACCTACCATTGTTTTTTATTTTGAACTTGGACCATCCATGTGGGAGATCCGAGTTAAAACGGGCTTGGGGTTCCTTTTTACCTTTTACAACTTTTTGAAAAATGTAAAAATTTCTCATTTTGCTCTGCCCATCCACCTTTGAAAAATGTGTCGACACGTGTCCTAATGTGGGGCCCAATAGAAATTTGCTTCCTTACTAAACCTTAACCTCTTTTTTCATAAAAGGAAAATTTTCCAAATTTCCCTCGAAGTCCGTACCTCCTTTGTTGACTTTCAAATCCAATTTTGACTATCCTTTGTTGGGCTTGCGGGCCGTTTTGATAATTTTAACCCTTTGGATAATAAGAGGCAAAAAATCCAAGTTTCCTCCTATGGCCCACTTCCCCCTGCCCTTTTGATTTTTCAAATTACTACACGTCTCAAATGTGCATCTTGAGATGGTCCCCAAAAGTAGAGACCCTAAATGAGTGTGGGCTCACCATGTATCCTAGCCTAGCAGAATTTGTTAGAAGTTGAAAGCTCGGTGGAAGGTGCCATGTGTCCACGGTGCTCGAGGCAATCTCCTTTGGCCATTGAAAATTCTAAGCAAAAGGAAAAGTGAGTGGAAGCCTCCAAGATTCCTCCTGGTGTTTCTTCTAAACAAAACTCAAGGGTCGGTCCCCAAACATGTGTGGTCCCTCCATGTGTCCTGAGGCTTTAATTTTTTTTTTTGAAAATCCTAAGTATAAAGCGGAGACGATTAAGGCCTCCACTTGTCCCCCCTGTCACAATTGTTAAGGTGGGACCCCAAGGTAGATCCTCAAATGAGTGTCGAGACCACCGTGCATTAATTGTCGGAGGAATGAAGAAGATCTAGAGGGAATCCGTGAGCACCAAAATGTTGCACTCAACCACAAAACGATGTAGCTTCAAGATCAAAGAAAGAAATCATTCATGGAAGTAATGTGCATGCATTAAGGAAAAAAATCTGAAAAAACCAAACTCTATTCCATTCCCCATGTGTTGCTTAAGATGAAAGGGTGTACAAATAGTAGTGGGGTGTGTAACTCCCCCACAAATGTAGCCGTCAAGAGGTGGGAGTTACATTCCTGGAATAGCTAGTCAAATGTAACTCCAATGACAGCTCTATGACGTGTGTAAGAGCCATAATGACACCCTAGGACACCTAAGCATGGTGAATCACCTATGTGGAGGTATTCCATGTATTTAAAATAAATACATGGAAAATAACCTACACCAATACCCCCCCGAAGCATAGCTTAGGTGGAGACATAGATGAAAACAAGGAGAGAAGTGGGTCCTGGGAAAGAAGCCTAATGAGGTACCCATGAACAAGAAGCTCTTGAAAAGTGGAGTAAAAGGAGAAAACCCAGTGGGAAAAAACTCCCCCCCAAAAGAGAGACAAGCCCACTCTCTAATCTAAGAAAGATGCCAAGGATGGGTCCCAGACCATAGACAAGCCTATAAAGGTACCCATGTACAAAGAGGAAATCTCTCGGAAAGAAGAAGAAGAGAGAAGAAGAGGGAGACAAGAGGAATGCAGAAGATGCCATGGATGGATCTGAACTTTGCAGCTCTAGGAGGTCTCCCAAAAGAATTTCGATGACAAGATCCTCTGCCTCTGGATTGAAGAAGAGCCACCTGCACCAAACAAAGTGTGCCTTCCCTTAGGAAGAACATAAATTACATGCTGGAAGTCCACCCACTCCACGAAGGAAATTGAAGGCGTGAACATGAAAAACTCGAGTCCGGGTGCACGGAAGTGTGACATAGGTCTAGTGAGTGAGTGCCAAGGAACCGAAGGTAATGCCACGTGCGTAGAACTATCGTGAGTGAAGAGGAACACCCACGAAAGGATGTCCAAGTGATGTGAAGGGAACAAAACATCCTCCATAATAGAAAAGGGATCCATAGGCGAGGGTGGATCAAAACAACTATCTCTCAAAAGAGATGTAAATTACTCAAAGACTTCAAAATACATCAATTATCTCTGCCAAGAGATGTCTATCTCTTTTCCGGTTACATATGTATTTATAATAATTTTATAAATACGAAAGGACACCTAGAAAGATGTGGAAGGTCACCAGTCTCGAGGGAGACGAGGTGTTTCATCTTCCAAGACTTACATGTGCACTAATTTTGCGAAACATACTATTTTTAGAATTTACTATTTTTAGACAACAGTACAAAAATCACAATTTGGGCCCCTTAAACATGGATTTCGGGGGTCAAACATTGCCGAACAAAGTTTGCACCTTCTCATCACATTCTACACATTCCAAGCTTTCCGTTGCCTTTTGAACGGAGTCAATCGGAGCTACGGTGCAAAAGTTATGGTCTCTGGAAGTTGCGCCACTAGAATTGCTGCCTGGATCATTCCTCCCTCCTTCAGAAGCAATGGTCCCCATTGCATTAAGATGCCCCATCAGCTGTGGAAATTGCTTCTTTACCTGGTATGCAGTGAGCCATTCACCTTGGTGACTGAGATTTCCTTTCTTTATCACACGATAGAGTTGAATAGGTTGTCCTCTGGTGGTCTTAGTCAAATTGTCCACAATCTGATCTTCTTCAGCTGGGGAAAGACTTGCTGGATTGAGCTCAGAGATGTCCAATTGTTCTGCTATGACTGAAGTATCCAACAAAGGTGGATGGTATGGCTTGAGGAGGTCCACATTGAAGATGGGGTGCAGACCAAGGTAGGGTGGAAGATTCAACTCGAAAGCATTTTCCCCTACTTGCTTAGTGAGAGTGTAAGGACCATACCAGAGAGGTCGAATCTTTCTGTGTGGACCTGCAAGTCGTTCCTTCTGAAGCCGCAACCAAACCTTATCACCAACCTGGAAATGATGTGGAATCCTGTGTTTATCATGGCGATTCTTATATTTTTTATTCATTTTCTGTAAAATGTCATGGACTTGGTGTTGAATGTGCTGGATCTGCTCAACAAACCTTGTCGCCTTTTCTGCTTCACTTTTTCCATGAAGTGTGAATTCCATGGCAGGAATTGGGATGCATACATCAATGGGAGCCATAGGTTGGAATCCATAACAAGCTTGAAAAGGACTGTGTTTAGTGGAGCTGTGCAGGGCTCGATTGTATCCATGTTGTATGTATGGCAGGGCCTCGTCCCATGTGTGGGAGTGCTTGGAGTGGTACATACGAAGCATGTGAACAATTAGGCGATTCACCACTTCTGTTTGCCCATCAGTCTGTGGGTGAAAGGATGTGGACTTCATCAACTTTGTATCTAGCATTCCCCATAAGGTGGACCAGAAGATGCTCAGGAACCTGCTATCCCTATCAGAAACAATAGACTTGGGGAGCCCAAAGTTGATCCATACATGACTGAAATAAATTTTAGCAGTATCTTCAGCAGAAATATTTTTCTTACAGGAAACCATTACAGCCATTTTAGAAAATCGATCAACTACAACAAAAATACCATCATTCCCATGTTTCGAAGTTGGCAAACCTGAGAGGAAGTCCATCGAGACTGATTCCCAAGGCTTGGTTGGTTCTGGCAATGGTGTGTACAATCCCTGTTTCTTGTTAGTTGGCTTAGCAATTGCACAAGGAGTGCAGGACTTAATATACTTCACCACATCAGTCCTTAGATTAGGCCAGTAGAAATGCTTCTGAAGTACTGCCAATGTCTTGTCCACGCCAAAGTGCCCTGCGGTCTTGCTGAAGTGTGCTTCCCAGATCATCTTCTGTTGTTCACTTGCTGGAACACAGATGTGTCCCATATGGCAGAGGAGATTATCCTGTAGATAGAAATCAGAGACATGTTTTCCTTCACAGAGGGCCTGATATGTGTCTGAAAACTCAGGATCCTTCTCATACAAACTGCACCAACTTGAAGTCTCATGTCCACAGAGATCAAGAATAGTTGTGAGGGCTGCAATTGGAGGGCGGCTTAGGCAATCTGCTGCTGAATTGGCACTTCCCTTCTTATGCTTTATTATCAGGTGAAACTGTTGTAGGTATGTGGCCCATTTCTGGTGTCTCTCATTCCTCAACTTGCTTTGTGTCTGAAGGAACTCCAAAGGCCTATGGTCAGTGTGGATTACTGTCTCCTTCCCCAGAATGTAGTGTTTCCACTGCTTACATGCCTGGACAATGGCATAAAGCTCCTTATCATATATTGGGTACTTCCTGACCGTGTCATTGAATGTTTCACTATGGTATGCAATAGGGTGGCCATGTTGCATGATAACAGCTCCCAAGGCATACTCAGATGCGTCTGTCATCAGCTCGAATGGATGATGTAGATCAGGAAGGGAAAGGACAGGGGCTGAGCATAACCTTTCTTTCAGCCCTTCAAATGCTTTCTGTTGTGCTTCCCCCCATTGAAATTTAGCCTTGTTCCCTCCTTTAGTCACCTGATTGAGTGCCCAGGAAATATGTGAGAAACCCAAGACAAACCGGCGATAGAAATTGGCAAGGCCTAGGAAGCTACGAAGCTCTGTAAGATTCTTTGGGGTAGGCCACCTCTGAATAACCTGAATTTTCTCTGGGTCGACATGGACTCCTTCCTCATCCACGACGTAACCCAAGTACTGGACCTTTGTCATCCCAAATGTGCACTTATCCAGATTTGCATACAGTCTGTGCTTCCTGAGGGTCTGAAGTACTTCTTGAACATGTTGCAGATGCCTCTCCCAGGTCGGGCTATAAATGAGTATATCATCTAGGTAGACCACTACGAAGGAATTGGTGTAGGGCCGCAAGATGTTGTCCATCATCCGCATGAATGTTGCAGGTGCATTAGTTAGTCCGAAAGGCATGACCAACCATTCGAATAGGCCTTCACGAGACTTAAATGCAGTTTTCCAAACATCAGTGGGCTCGACAGGGATCTGGTGATAGCCAGATTTGAGATCAATTTTGGTGAAAAATTTTGCACCGCGGAGCTGGTCCAGCAAATCATCAATCCTTGGGAGGGGGTAGCGATTCTTCACAATGATTTTGTTCAAAGCCCGATAGTCTATGCAAAGTCTCCATGTTCCATCCTTCTTTGGCGCCAAGATAATTGGACTTCCACAAGGTGAAGAGCTTGGCCTAATATGTCCCTTTTGAATCAATTCCTGGAGCTGCCTCTTGATCTCCTCATTTTCAAGGACTGACTCCTGCGATACATAGGGCTATTGGGTAAAGGAGACCCCGGGACCAAATCAATAACATGTTTTACCTGACACTGAAGTGGCACTCCTTTAGGTGACTGGAATAGATCATCATACTTGGTTATGATTTGGTTGAGCTTGCTTTTTGTTTGTATTGAGTGCATGTTCATGGAGGCTGCAACAATTTTGTTTGTAGGTTTTGGCTTGATCATCAAGACGACAAACTGCTTGGTTTTCTCCACTAACTTCTTACATTGTTTGGCACTGATGAGGGAGACATATTTTGGGGGAATGACCTCGGGTATCCAATAACGTCGACTCCCAATGGTAATGGTGACCCTTTTAGTCGTGACTCATAGATGCCATGTCTATCCCACATGAATGGATGGCCTAGGAGCACATCACAAACATCTAATGGAACAACATCACATAGGACTTCATCATGGAAGGGTTTGATTGCATATGGAAGGAGACATTGTTGTGTGACTTGGAGGTCTCTTCCCCGGGTTTAACCACCCAATACTATATGGTCTGGGGATGTGGCTTTACAGGAGGTTTAGGCTTTTACAACATCAACAGTAAATTAAATTCTTCTGACTTCCACTATCAAGGATAAAATGCTAGTGGCTTACCTTTTACCCAGAGCTTGGAGTGGAAGAGCCTTTCCTTCTCATCCATATTCTTGACTTTTGAGGTGGCAATGATCACATCTGGATCAGCATCTATAATTTCATCATCTTCATCCTGACCTCGTGGTCTCAGAATCGAATCAAGTGCAGAGAGTGTCAAGAAGATGATTCGCGAGTAAGGACTTGATGGCTCGACATTCTTCCTGGAGTGGTGGCGATTTGTTTTGTGGAGGTCGCACCACACTTCCTGTCTTCTCCTCTCCTTCGCATCTTATTTCCTTGCGACTCCTTCTGTTTCCAACCTTGACCTCGGGTCTGGCCTTCTTTATCATTCTTCCCCCTCACGGGTTGGTTCCTAGCAGTCCTCCTTTTGTGCTTTTGTTCAATCTTGACTGAAAACTTGTATGCCTCACCGAGGGTTTGAAACTGAAAGAATTCCAAGTCCTCTCGGATGCTCCATTGTAGGCCACTGCGATATTTTAGAATCCTATGTTGTTCTGTGTCTTCAATGCCCAATCTTGCAGATAAAGAATGAAATTTGTCAGTATAATCTTGAACCGACTGGTCCTTACCTTGACGAAGTTGCTGCCACTGTATGTACAAATCATCATAGGCCCCAACAGGGTAATATTCTTCCTTTATGGCATCCACGAAATCATTCCATGTGGGTTCCTCTGTGATTCCTAGCTCATCCCTTTCGAGCCCATTCTTATACACACCCCACCAATTTTTGACAGCAAGAGATGATTTCAATAGAGAAAATGTTATCTTTTCCTTATCAATAAATTGATTGATAGAAAAATATGAGGTCAATTGGTCCAACCAGTTCTCTACTGCATCAGAATTGATCTTACCCTCAAAAATAGGAATGTCAAAATTTACTTGCACCTTGAATGGAGTCGGGGCACCAAAGGACTGATTTACAGATGAGGAGGCATGATTTCCTACTTGTAGTTGTTGCAGAATTTGGGTGAATTGTTGTAGCATCTGATCCTTTTGCTCCCTAAGAGCTTCATTCACCATATTTTTGAGAGGATCATCCATCCCGGTGTTGTCCGCCATGGAGGTCGCCGCCGCACGAACAGTGCAAGTATTCTGAAGGATCGTGTGTGGACCACCCAAGCTTTTTGTATTCCGACCTCGTTCTGGGGATCATACACTCTCAAGACGACTTAGCTCTGATACCACTGATCCAAAACCGAGGGGTTTCAGACTTAAGGAACAGATTAACAAATGTGCCAAATGAATTGCAAAACAACTATCTCTGAAAAGAGATGTAAATTACTCAAAGACTTCAAATACATCAATTATCTCTGCCAAGAGATGTCTATCTCTTTTTCCGGTTACATATGTATTTATACTAATTTTATAAATACGAAAGGACACCTAGAAAGATGTGGAAGGTCACCAGTCTCGAGGGAGACGAGGTGTTTCATCTTCCAAGACTTACATGTGCACTAATTTTGCGAAACATACTATTTTTAGAATTTACTATTTTTAGACAGCACTACAAAAATCACAATTTGGGCCCCTTAAACATGGATTTCGGGGGTCAAACATTGCGAACAAAGTTCGCACCTTCTCATCACATTCTACACATTCCAAGCTTTCCGTTGCCTTTTGAACGGAGTCAATCGGAGGTACGGTGCAAAAGTTATGGTCTCTGGAAGTTGCGCCACTAGAATTGCTGCCTGGATCATTCCTCTCCTCTTCGTGGCAAATGGTCCCCATTGCATTAAGATGCCCCATCATGTGGAAATTGCTTCTTTACCTGGTATGCAGTGAGCCACTCACCTTGGTGACTGAGATTTCCTTTCTTTATCACACGATAGAGTTGAATAGGTTGTCCTCTGGTGGTCTTAGTCAAATTGTCCACAATCTGATCTTCTTCAGCTGGGGAAAGACTTGCTGGATTGAGCTCAGAGATGTCCAATTGTTCTGCTGTGACTGAAGTATCCAACAAAGGTGGATGGTATGGCTTGAGGAGGTCCACATTGAAGATGGGGTGCAGACCAAGGTAGGGTGGAAGATTCAACTCGAAAGCATTTTCCCCTACTTGCTTAGTGAGAGTGTAAGGACCATACCAGAGAGGTCGAATCTTTTTGTGTGGACCTGCAAGCCGTTCCTTCTGAAGCCGCAACCAAACCTTATCACCAACCTGGAAATGATGGAATCCTGTGTTTATCATGGCGATTCTTATATTTTTTATTCATTTTCTGTAAAATGTCATGGACTTGGTGCTGAATGTGTTGGATCTGCTCAACAAACCTTGTCGCCTTTTCTGCTTCACTTTTTCCATGAAGTGTGAATTCCATGGTAGGAATTGGGATGCATACATCAATGGGAGCCATAGGTTGGAATCCATAACAAGCTTGAAAAGGACTGTGTTTAGTGGAGCTGTGCAGGGCTCGATTGTATCCATGTTGTATGTATGGCAGGGCCTCGTCCCATGTGCGGGAGTGCTTGGAGTGGTACATACGAAGCATGTGAACAATTAGGCGATTCACCACTTCTGTTTGCCCATCAGTCTGTGGGTGAAAGGATGTGGACTTCATCAACTTTGTATCTAGCATTCCCCATAAGGTGGACCAGAAGATGCTCAGGAACCTGCTATCCCTATCAAAAACAATAGACTTGGGGAGCCCAAAGTTGATCCATACATGACTGAAATAAATTTTAGCAGTATCTTCAGCAGAAATATTTTTCTTACAGGAAACCATTACAGCCATTTTAGAAAATCGATCAACTACAACAAAAACACCATCATTCCCATGTTTCGAAGTTGGCAAACCTGAGAGGAAGTCCATCGAGACAGATTCCCAAGGCTTGGTTGGTTCTGGCAATGGTGTGTACAATCCCTGTTTCTTGTTAGTTGGCTTAGCAATTGCACAAGGAGTGCAGGACTTAATATACTTCACCACATCAGTCCTTAGATTAGGCCAGTAGAAATGCTTCTGAAGTACTGCCAATGTCTTGTCCACGCCAAAGTGCCCTGCGGTCTTGCTGAAGTGTGCTTCCCAGATCATCTTCTATTGTTCACTTGTTGGAACACAGATGTGTCCCATATGGCAGAGGAGATTATCCTGTAGATAGAAATCAGAGACATGTTTTCCTTCACGGAGGGCCTGATATGTGTCTGAAAACTCAGGATCCTTCTCATACAAACTGCACCAACTTGAAGTCTCATGTCCACAGAGATCAAGAATAGTTGTGAGGGCTGCAATTGGAGGGCGGCTTAGGCAATCTGCTGCTGAATTGGCACTTCCCTTCTTATGCTTTATTATCAGGTGAAACTGTTGTAGGTATGTGGCCCATTTCTGGTGTCTCTCATTCCTCAACTTGCTCTGTGTCTGAAGGAACTCCAAAGGCCTATGGTCAGTGTGGATTACTGTCTCCTTCCCCAGAATGTAGTGTTTCCATCTTACATGCCTGGACAATGGCATAAAGCTCCTTATCATATATTGGGTACTTCCTGACCGTGTCATTGAATGTTTCACTATGGTATGCAACAGGGTGGCCATGTTGCATGATAACAGCTCCCAAGGCATACTCAGATGCGTCTGTCATCAGCTCGAATGGATGATGTAGATCAGGAAGGGAAAGGACAGGGGATGAGCATAACCTTTCTTTCAGCCCTTCAAATGCTTTCTATTGTGCTTCCCCCCATTGAAATTTAGCCTTGTTCCCTCCTTTAGTCACCTGATTGAGTGCCCAGGAAATATGTGAGAAACCCAAGACAAACCGGCGATAGAAATTGGCAAGGCCCAGGAAGCTACGAAGCTCTGTAAGATTCTTTGGGGTAGGCCACCTCTGAATAACCTGAATTTTCTCTGGGTCGACATGGACTCCTTCCTCATCCACGACGTAACCCAAGTACTGGACCTTTGTCATCCCAAATGTGCACTTATCCAGATTTGCATACAGTCTGTGCTTCCTGAGGGTCTGAAGTACTTCTTGAACATGTTGCAGATGCCTCTCCCAGGTCGGGCTATAAATGAGTATATCATCTAGGTAGACCACTACGAAGGAATTGGTGTAGGGCCGCAAGATGTCATCCATCATCCGCATGAATGTTGCAGGTGCATTAGTTAGTCCGAAAGGCATGACCAACCATTCGAATAGGCCTTCACGAGACTTAAATGCAGTTTTCCAAACATCGGTGGGCTCGATAGGGATCTGGTGATAGCCAGATTTGAGATCAATTTTGGTGAAAATTTTTTGCACCGTGGAGCTGGTCCAGCAAATCATCAATCCTTGGGAGGGGGTAGCGATTCTTCACAGTGATTTTGTTCAAAGCCCGATAGTCTATGCAAAGTCTCCATGTTCCATCCTTCTTTGGCGCCAAGATAATTGGACTTCCACAAGGTGAAGAGCTTGGCCTAATATGTCCCTTTTGAATCAATTCCTGGAGCTGCCTCTTTATCTCCTCATTTTCAAGGACTGACCTGCGGTACACAGGGCTATTGGGTAAAGGAGACCCCGGGACCAAATCAATAACATGTTTTACCTGACACTGAAATGGCACTCCTTTAGGTGTCTGGAATAGATCATCATACTCAGTTATGATTTGGTTGAGCTGCTTCTGTTGCTGTATTGAGTGCATGTTCATGGAGGCTGCAACAATTTTGTTTGTAGGTTTTGGCCTGATCATCAAGACGACAAACTGTTTGGTTTTCTCCACTAACTTCTTACATTGTTTGGCACTGATGAGGGAGACAGATTTTGGGGGAATGACCTCAGGTATCCGATAACGTCGACTCCCAATGGTAATGGTGACCCTTCTAGGTCGTGACTCATAGATGCCATGTCTATCCCACATAAATGGCTGGCCTAGGAGCACATCACAAACATCTAATGGAGCAACATCACACATGACTTCATCATGGAAGGGCTTGATGGCATATGGAAGGAGGCATTGTTGTGTGACTTGGAGGTCTCTTCCTGGGTTTAACCACCCAATACTATATGGCTGGGGATGTGGCTTTACAGGGAGGTTTAGGCTCTTTACAACATCAACAGAAATTAAATTCTTCTGACTTCCACTATCAAGGATAAAATGCAGTGGCTTACCTTTTACCCAGAGCTTGGAGTGGAAGAGCCTTTCCTTCTCATCCATATTCTTGACTTTTGAGGTGGCAATGATCACATCTGGCTCAACATCTATAATTTCATCCTCTTCATCCTTGACCTCGGGAGTGGTCTGTAACTGTTGGTGCAGAGAGTGTTGAAGAAGATGATTCGGCGAGTAAGGACTTGATGGCTCGACATTCTTCCTTGGAGTGGCGATTTGTTTTGTGGAGGTCGCACCACTTCCCTGTCTTCTCCTTCTGCATCTTATTTCCTTGCGACTCCTTCTGTTTCCAACCTTGACCTCGGGTCTGGCCTTCTTTATCATTCTTCCCCCTCACGGGTTGGTTCTAGCAGTCCTCCTTTTGTGCTTTTGTTCAATCTTGATTGAAAACTTGTATGCCTCACCGAGGGTTTGAAACTGAAAGAATTCCAAGTCCTCTCGGATGCTCCATTGTAGGCCACTGCGATATTTTAGAATCCTATGTTGTTCTGTGTCTTGAATGCCCAATCTTGCAGATAAAGAATGAAATTTGTCAGTATAATCTTGAACCGACTGGTCCTTACCTTGACGAAGTTGCTGCCACTGTATGTACAAATCATCATAGGCCCCAACAGGGTAATATTCTTCCTTTATGGCATCCACGAAATCATTCCATGTGGGTTCCTCTGTGATTCCTAGCTCATCCCTTTCGAGCCCATTCTTATACACACCCCACCAATTTTTGACAGCAAGAGATGATTTCAATAGAGAAAATGTTATCTTTTCCTTATCAGTAAATTGATTGACAGAAAAATATGAGGTCAATTGGTCCAACCAGTTCTCTACTGCATCAGAATTGATCTTACCTTCAAAAATAGGAATGTCGAAATTTACTTGCACCTTGAATGGAGTCGGGGCACCAAAGGACTGATTTACAGATGAGGAGGCATGATTTCCTACTTGTAGTTGTTGCAGAATTTGGGTGAATTGTTGTAGCATCTGATCCTTTTGCTCCCTAAGAGCTTCATTCACCATATTTTTGAGAGGATCATCCATCCTGGTGTTGTCCGCCATTGGAGGTCGCCTGCAGCGAACAGCAAGTATTCTGAAGGATTGTGTGTGGACCACCCAAGCTTTTTGTATTCCGACCTCGTTCTGGGGATCATACACTCTCAAGACGACTTAGCTCTGATACCACTGATCCAAAACCGAGGGGTTTCAGACTTAAGGAACAGATTAACAAATGTGCCAAATGAATTGCAAAACAACTATCTCTGAAAAGAGATGTAAATTACTCAAAGACTTCAAAATACATCAATTATCTCTGCCAAGAGATGTCTATCTCTTCTTCCGGTTACATATGTATTTATAATACTTTATAAATACGAAAGGACACCTAGAAAGATGTGGAAGGTCACCAGTCTCGAGGGAGACGAGGTGTTTCATCTTCCAAGACTTACATGTGCACTAATTTTGCGAAACATACTATTTTTAGAATTTACTATTTTTAGACAGCAGTACAAAAATCACAATTTGGGCCCCTTAAACGCGGATTTCGGGGGTCAAACATTGCCGAACAAAGTTTGCACCTTCTCATCACATTCTACACATTCCAAGCTTTCCGTTGCCTTTTGAACGGAGTCAATCGGAGCTACGGTGCAAAAGTTATGGTCTCTGGAAGTTGCGCCACTATAATTGCTGCCTGGATCATTCCTCCCTCCTTCAGAAGCAATGGTCCCCATTGCATTAAGATGCCCCATCAAATGTGGAAATTGCTTCTTTACCTGGTATGCAGTGAGCCACTCACCTTGGTGACTGAGATTTCCTTTCTTTATCACACGATAGAGTTGAATAGGTTGTCCTCTGGTGGTCTTAGTCAAATTGTCCACAATCTGATCTTCTTCAGCTGGGGAAAGACTTGCTGGATTGAGCTCAGAGATGTCCAATTGTTCTGCTGTGACTGAAGTATCCAACAAAGGTGGATGGTATGGCTTGAGGAGGTCCACATTGAAGATGGGGTGCAGACCAAGGTAGGGTGGAAGATTCAACTCGAAAGCATTTTCCCCTACTTGCTTAGTGAGAGTGTAAGGACCATACCAGAGAGGTCGAATCTTTCTGTGTGGACCTGCAAGTCATTCCTTCTGAAGCCGCAACCAAACCTTATCACCAACCTGGAAATGATGCGGAATCCTGTGTTTATCATGGCGATTCTTATATTTTTTATTCATTTTCTGTAAAATGTCATGGACTTGGTGCTGAATGTGCTGGATCTGCTCAACAAACCTTGTCGCCTTTTCTGCTTCACTTTTTCCATGAAGTGTGAATTCCATGGCAGGAATTGGGATGCATACATCAATGGGAGCCATAGGTTGGAATCCATAACAAGCTTGAAAAGGACTGTGTTTAGTGGAGCTGTGCAGGGCTCGATTGTATCCATGTTGTATGTATGGCAGGGCCTCGTCCCATGTGCGGGAGTGCTTGGAGTGGTACATACGAAGCATGTGAACAATTAGGCGATTCACCACTTCTATTTGCCCATCAGTCTATGGGTGAAAGGATGTGGACTTCATCAACTTTGTATCTAGCATTCCCCATAAGGTGGACCAGAAGATGCTCAGGAACCTGCTATCCCTATCAGAAACAATAGACTTGGGGAGCCCAAAGTTGATCCATACATGACTGAAATAAATTTTAGCAGTATCTTCAGCAGAAATATTTTTCTTACAGGAAACCATTACAGCCATTTTAGAAAATCGATCAACTACAACAAAAATACCATCATTCCCATGTTTCGAAGTTGGCAAACCTGAGAGGAAGTCCATCGAGACAGATTCCCAAGGCTTGGTTGGTTCTGGCAATGGTGTGTACAATCCCTGTTTCTTGTTAGTTGGCTTAGCAATTGCACAAGGAGTGCAGGACTTAATATACTTCACCACATCAGTCCTTAGATTAGGCCAGTAGAAATGCTTCTGAAGTACTGCCAATGTCTTGTCCACGCCAAAGTGCCCTGCGGTCTTGCTGAAGTGTGCTTCCCAGATCATCTTCTGTTGTTCACTTGCTGGAACACAGATGTGTCCCATATGGCAGAGGAGATTATCCTGTAGATAGAAATCAGAGACATGTTTTCCTTCACAGAGGGCCTGATATGTGTCTGAAAACTCAGGATCCTTCTCATACAAACTGCACCAACTTGAAGTCTCATGTCCACAGAGATCAAGAATAGTTGTGAGGGCTGCAATTGGAGGGCGGCTTAGGCAATATGCTACTGAATTGGCACTTCCCTTCTTATGTTTTATTATCGTGTGAAATCTGTTGTAGGTATGTGGCCCATTTTTGGTGTCTCTCATTCCTTAGCTTGCTGTGTGTCTGAAGGAACTCCAAAGGCCTATGGTCAATGTGGATTACTGTCTCCTTCCCCAGAATGTAGTGTTTCCACTGCTTACATGCCTGGACAATGGCATAAAGCTCCTTATCATATATTGGGTACTTCCTGACCGTGTCATTGAATGTTTCACTATGGTATGCAACAGGGTGGCCATGTTGCATGATAACAACTCCCAAGGCATACTCAGATGCGTCTGTCATCAGCTCGAATGGATGATGTAGATCAGGAAGGGAAAGGACAGGGGCTGAGCATAACCTTTCTTTCAGCCCTTCAAATGCTTTCTGTTGTGCTTCCCCCCATTGAAATTTAGCCTTGTTCCCTCCTTTAGTCACCTGATTGAGTGCCCAGGAAATATGTGAGAAACCCAAGACAAACCGGCGATAGAAATTGGCAAGGCCCAGGAAGCTACGAAGCTCTGTAAGATTCTTTGGGGTAGGCCACCTCTGAATAACCTGAATTTTCTCTGGGTCGACATGGACTCCTTCCTCATCCACGACGTAACCCAAGTACTGGACCTTTGTCATCCCAAATGTGCACTTATCCAGATTTGCATATAGCCAGTGCTTCCTGAGGGTCTGAAGTACTTCTTGAACATGTTGCAGATGCCTCTCCCAGGTCGGGCTATAAATGAGTATATCATCTAGGTAGACCACTACGAAGGAATTGGTGTAGGGCCGCAAGATGTTGTCCATCATCCGCATGAATGTTGCAGGTGCATTAGTTAGTCCGAAAGGCATGACCAACCATTCGAATAGGCCTTCACGAGACTTAAATGCAGTTTTCCAAACATCAGTGGGCTCGACAGGGATCTGGTGATAGCCAGATTTGAGATCAATTTTGGTGAAAAATTTTGCACCGCGGAGCTGGTCCAGCAAATCATCAATCCTTGGGAGGGGGTAGCGATTCTTCACAGTGATTTTGTTCAAAGCCCGATAGTCTATGCAAAGTCTCCATGTTCCATCCTTCTTTGGCGCCAAGATAATTGGACTTCCACAAGGTGAAGAGCTTGGCCTAATATGTCCCTTTTGAATCAATTCCTGGAGCTGCCTCTTTATCTCCTCATTTTCAAGGACTGACCTGCGGTACACAGGGCTATTGGGTAAAGGAGACCCCGGGACCAAATCAATAACATGTTTTACCTGACACTGAAATGGCACTCCTTTAGGTGTCTGGAATAGATCATCATACTCAGTTATGATTTGGTTGAGCTGCTTCGCTTTCATTGTTATTGAGTGCATGTTCATGGAGGCTGCAACAATTTTGTTTGTAGGTTTTGGCCTGATCATCAAGACGACAAACTGTTTGGTTTTCTCCACTAACTTCTTACATTGTTTGGCACTGATGAGGGAGACAGATTTTGGGGGAATGACCTCAGGTATCCGATAACGTCGACTCCCAATGGTAATGGTGACCCTTCTAGGTCGTGACTCATAGATGCCATGTCTATCCCACATAAATGGCTGGCCTAGGAGCACATCACAAACATCTAATGGAGCAACATCACACATGACTTCATCATGGAAGGGCTTGATGGCATATGGAAGGAGGCATTGTTGTGTGACTTGGAGGTCTCTTCCTGGGTTTAACCACCCAATACTATATGGCTAGGGATGTGGCTTTACAGGGAGGTTTAGGCTTTTTACAACATCAACAGAAATTAAATTCTTCTGACTTCCACTATCAAGGATAAAATGCAGTGGCTTACCTTTTACCCAGAGCTTGGAGTGGAAGAGCCTTTCCTTCTCATCCATATTCTTGACTTTTGAGGTGGCAATGATCACATCTGGATCAGCATCTATAATTTCATCATCTTCATCCTTGACCTCGGGGTCTGTAACTGCTGGTGCAGAGAGTGTTGAAGAAGATGATTCGGCGAGTAAGGACTTGATGGCTCGACATTCTTCCTTGGAGTGGCGATTTGTTTTGTGGAGGTCGCACCACTTCCCTGTCTTCTCCTTCTGCATCTTATTTCCTTGCGACTCCTTCTGTTTCCAACCTTGACCTCGGGTCTGGCCTTCTTTATCATTCTTCCCCCTCACGGGTTGGTTCTAGTAGTCCTCCTTTTGTGCTTTTGTTCAATCTTGACTGAAAACTTGTATGCCTCACCGAGGGTTTGAAACTGAAAGAATTCCAAGTCCTCTCGGATGCTCCATTGTAGGCCACTGCGATATTTTAGAATCCTATGTTGTTCTGTGTCTTGAATGCCCAATCTTGCAGATAAAGAATGAAATTTGTCAGTATAATCTTGAACCGATTGGTCCTTACCTTGACGGAGTTGCTGCCACTATATGTACAAATCATCATAGGCCCCAACAGGGTAATATTCTTCCTTTATGGCATCCACGAAATCATTCCATGTGGGTTCCTCTGTGATTCCTAGCTCATCCCTTTCGAGCCCATTCTTATACACACCCCACCAATTTTTGACAGCAAGAGATGATTTCAATAGAGAAAATGTTATCTTTTCCTTATCAGTAAATTGATTGACAGAAAAATATGAGGTCAATTGGTCCAACCAGTTCTCTACTGCATCAGAATTGATCTTACCTTCAAAAATAGGAATGTCGAAATTTACTTGCACCTTGAATGGAGTCGGGGCACCAAAGGACTGATTTACAGATGAGGAGGCATGATTTCCTACTTGTAGTTGTTGCAGAATTTGGGTGAATTGTTGTAGCATCTGATCCTTTTGCTCCCTAAGAGCTTCATTCACCATATTTTTGAGAGGATCATCCATCCCGGTGTTGTCCGCCATTGGAGGTCGCCTGCAGCGAACAGGCAAGTATTCTGAAGGATTGTGTGTGGACCACCCAAGCTTTTTGTATTCCGACCTCGTTCTGGGGATCATACACTCTCAAGACGACTTAGCTCTGATACCACTGATCCAAAACCGAGGGGTTTCAGACTTAAGGAACAGATTAACAAATGTGCCAAATGAATTGCAAAACAACTATCTCTGAAAAGAGATGTAAATTACTCAAAGACTTCAAAATACATCAATTATCTCTGCCAAGAGATGTCTATCTCTTCTTCCGGTTACATATGTATTTATAATACTTTATAAATACGAAAGGACACCTAGAAAGATGTGGAAGGTCACCAGTCTCGAGGGAGACGAGGTGTTTCATCTTCCAAGACTTACATGTGCACTAATTTTGCGAAACATACTATTTTTAGAATTTACTATTTTTAGACAGCAGTACAAAAATCACAATTTGGGCCCCTTAAACGTGGATTTCGGGGGTCAAACATTGCCGAACAAAGTTCGCACCTTCTCATCACATTCTACAAGCCCAAGATTACTAGTCAAACCCCCAAAATGCGGCACTTTATAAAGTACTTCATTTACAAAAATGATAATCCCATCATGTAGAATTTGAAAAAACCTGCAAATTTGACTAAAGAAGTGCTCATATCCTAGCAACGAGTCAAAAGTTATAGCACAAAACAATTCCCATGAATCGATGAGGAAATGCAATAAATGTTGCAAACGCATTAAAAATTACATGAAATGGGTGCAAAGGGTATTGTGTGACTACTCATTAGAAATAACATCAAATTTTAGCAAGGATTTTTTTACTTGTGAGGGGCGATTAGCCTCCGCCAACCCTGGACCTTGCCCTCCGTCTTCGACATGCGTAGGAAGGCAATTACACAAGCAAATAAAGCCTAGAAAATATATTTCATGCCATGTGAATAATGAATGTTTTTTTTTTACTTCAAAACATTAAAAAGATGAAAGGAGGTGGGCCCACATTACGGAGCCATGTGGAGAGCAGGCAATTTGTGGAGGGTCCGATTAATGGTTGTGCATGTAACCAGTAGAGAACGAGCTAGGAGATGCGCCAAGGACTGGTTTGAGCCAATAGGCTAGCTGTAGTGTCTATGCCATGATTCAAACAGTATCTCTAGAGCAAGACCAACGTGTAATGAGGATGAAACCACAACCAATGACCAGGTCCATGTGTATCTACCAGGATGGTGGGTGTAGCAACCGTGCAACCGTGCGGAGCTTGGTGGAGGAGTCAATTTCGAGCAGAGAGGTCAAGTCGAGTGGTGCAACAATAAAACCTAAACTCTTGAGTGACCCCATGTGGCGTAGTGAGAGGTGGAAATGCTTTTGTAGGGTGAGCTATGCGTGGCATAAAATAGAATGCGATCCAGGGAAAAATCGGTGCGAGATAAAATGTTTAGGACATGGGAGCCTAATTTGGAAGGTGCGAAGCCGCGTGGAGCTAGTGTAAGAGCCTAAGTTGTAACGGATGCCAAAATAGAGCAATAGCATTGGAGATTCAATGCAATGACCAAGTTGATGAAGTGTGTAGCATTCACCAAAACTAGAAAAGAGGACGTCGAACCAGTATCGAAAGCCTGCACAGACATGGATGCGAGAGAACCAACTAGGTAAGAGAGCTCACACACACAAAGATGGGAGTCCAAAAACAATGCAAGAAAAAGTGAGCCACACCACTAAATAGCAAGGCAGACGAGCGTCCACACCACTATTTGACCAGGATGAGCATCCACACAAAATGGTCTATAAAGGAGAAAAACGTGTTGTGCAGAGCTGCCTGAGTAAATTGGGCTCATGGACGTGCAGAAGCCAATATCAAACCGACCAGTCTAGCAGACTTAAAAATTGAACAATACCACAAAGCACGGGTTGAGCACAAGTCGAGAGTGCTAAAAAATGGTGATTCGATTCACCATGAAGGCACAAGTCACTAGAAAATATGATCAATCCAACACCATGAATCGACGATAGATATGCATGCGTCATTTAGGTAGACCACGGAGCTACCAAGAAAACAAGCACATTCATCCTTAAGCCAAAGCTCAAGCACATAACAAGCTGCAAGTGAGCATAGAGTTCGAATGCGAGACCATAGCACACTAAAAAACAAACCAGCAATGAAAGATAGCAAGATGAAAGTGTTAAGCCGAGTTGACACCAATGGAACACATGTTCACGCCAAAGAAAAACTGAATAGGTGGTCTAGAGCAAGAGCTAACAAAACCAATGAGCCTCCGTCGAGCAAACCGGGATCACTGCAAGTTGAGACTGCAATAGACCCCAAAACAAGCATGCAAGGGCTAGAAAACAAGTGAACCTCAAAAACCTGAAACCATAAACCAAGAACAACCCAAACGGAGATATGAGGTCCGAAATCAATGCAAATACAACACATGCAAATGATAGCTTGCACAAGAAACTACAAGACGAAGAGTAGTAAGAAACTATTACGAGCAACATGATTCCGATCCCGAGCTCTGATACCATGTCAGAGGAATGACAAAGATCTGGAGGGAATCTATGAGCACCAAAACGTTGCACTCAACCGCAAAACAATGTAGCTTCAAGATCAAAGCAAGAAATCATTCATGGAAGCAATGTGCATGCATTGAGGAAACAAAAGATGAAAAAACCAAACTCTATTCCATTCCCCATGTGTTTCTCAAGATGAAAGGGTGTACAAATAGTAGTGGGGTGTGTAACTCCCCCACAAATGTAGCCATCGAGAAGTGGGAGTTACATTCCCGAGAATAGCCGGTCAAATGTAACTCCAATGACACTCTATGACGTGTGTAAGAGCCATAATGACACCCTAGGACACCTAAGCATGGTGAATCACCTATGTGGAGGTATTCCATGTATTTAAAATAAATACATGGAAAATAACCTACACCAACATCCCTGTCCCACCAAAATTTTCACCTGCATGCATGAAAAATTGTCTAAGTCTAAGAAAAGCGTGGACTCATCCACGTGTCCTCCCGAGTGCAACTCCAAGGCCAACCAAAAGGTGAAATTTAAAATGATCACCATTCCTCCACGTGGAAAAATTATGGGTGCGGGTGAGCCAAAAAGTTTTTAAAGTGCCCAACCAAGCCGCATCCAACCGAAAAGGACCACATTTCCATTGATATAAAGATGTAAATTTTATGAAAAAACACACCCGTCAAACCATAAAAATGTAGGAAAACAACCATTTGAGCCCGGAGATGAAATTTTCTTTAAGGATAGAGAATTTAGAAATATTACAAGGCTTAAAAATAATCCTCCAAGCTACATCCATGCATGTTTCCTTAGGTATTTGGAAAAAAAATGACAAGGAAATCAATTCCCGACTGCGAAAAATAGAAAGAAAGGAATGGCCCGAGTTTTACGCCCAATTTCTGAGACTCCTTGAAATTGACAGAGAAATGAAAAACCAATAATGGATCCATATGTGATCCTCGACCCAAGAAGGGAGTGACCATGGAAACCAAATGGAAGACATAGTCTTTTCGAGCACAACACGAGGAGATAAAAATGTGACAGGGGCCCCAAACTGAGGAATTTTAATGGAAAATGGGGCGAGACTAATTTGAGCACTAACATCAGCTCGAATCGGGGATGGGCACTCCTTGTGAGTGCCACAAGAACAAAATAACAGACCAAGTGCCAAAATATCCATTGGGAAAAGGATTCGGTTTGTGGAGCAGAAAACCAAATCCATCTCCTAAAAATGAACCGAGAAACCAAAAAAACTAGGTCACCAAGGACCAGAATGAGTAAAAACAAAAATACGAGAAAACTACCAATGAACTATACACTATAAAAATGATGCTCATCTTTGATTCTGGGGAATCAATCAAGGAAATGTTTCAAATTCTTGTCATTAACAGGTAATTCGAACAATTCCCCATCCAAGTCTTTCAAGAAGAAGGTATGTTCACCAATTCAAATGTCAATGGAGTAAGGTCCCATCCATAATGCATAAAATTTACCCTGCTTTCCCTTATCTTCATGTTTTCTATCCCATAACAACCCAAGATCTCTAATGTTGAAAGCTCTTGGAGTGACCTTCTTGTCAAATAACTTCTTCAATTTTTCTCTGAACTTTGCATGCCTTTGGTGGGATGCCCTTCTTTCTTCATCGGGTTCAACAATAACGGTTAATGTGAGCATCATATGGACTAACTTCTTGATCTTCTATTTGTTGAATGAACTAATATGAGGATAATTACATATGAGGACTTTTTCCGGTGGCTCTTTTAATAGTAATTCGATCAGCCCAAAAAAAAAAACTTCAATTGTTCACCTCATTTCCTTTTGTTCAGCACCAAGGTTGTTTTAATAATCTTCAGCAATTTTTTATTACTGGACTCATCTTGTCCATTTCCTTAGGGATTGTAGTTAGAAGCATATGTTAAATTGATCCCATATTCCTTGCACATTGCCACAAAATATTTAGCTCTAAAGCTCATGGCATTGTCAGTAACAATTTTAATTGGCACTCCAAACCTGTAGATGATATGGTTCATCATGAAGTCCATGACAATTTGGTGTGTTTCTCTCTTGGTGGGGATTGCCTCCACCCACTTAGTAAAGTAATCAGTGGATACAAGAATCCACTTATGGCCAGGAATTGAAGGGTCTGAAATCTCACCAATGAAATCCATTCCCCATTTCTTGAACGGGGCTTCAATTGAGACAGGCTGCAAAGGTAGGGATCCTAAAGCTTTCATTCTTCCCAAAAAACAATGGAAACTCTCACATCTTCTAACAAACATATTTGTATCCTTGAAGAGATTTGGCCACCAATAACCATCCCTCAAGATCTTGTGTGATGTGACTTTTTCAGCAAAATTCTCCCCACAAACTCCTCCATGGACATCAACAATTATCTTGGGGCGTCATCTTGAGTAATGCACCTTAAGAGAACTCCCTCAGGGTTTTTACAAGATAACCCAAAATTAGTAATGACATATTTCTAAGAAGCCAACTTAAGACCTCTTGTCTGATTCTTACTTAAATGCTCAAGGTACAATAGATGTAAGAGATAAAAATTATATCTTTGTACCATTAAGAACTCAACTTTTCAAGGACATCCACCCTTCCTTCTTCAACTTCATTTACCTCAATATTTTGCAAGTTTCTCTCAGCCATAAGATTAGCTAATCCCAAAACTCTCACCAACTTCGTGGTTTAGATATCCATGTCATATTATTGCAACTTGTTCACCCATCTACATCTTTTTCTTGCGAGACCTCCATCTCTCGATAAGATGTCTTTTACCATGGTGTGGGGAACATAAGCAACAACTTTAGAGCTCAGATTGTAAGGTCTGAAGACCTTTGTTACTTTTACCAAGGTAAATTATTGCTTCTCCATAATGGTGTACTTCAACTCAGCCCCCTACAATGCCTTACTGAAAAATTCAATTGGCCTCTCAGCCCCTTCATCATCCTTCTACAACAAGACAAATGCAATAGTGTTCTCTGAAGCAAAATAAAATAGTTGAAAAGGATTCTTATAATCTGGAGCTGCTAAAATAGGGGCATGCTTTAATGCTTCTTTGATCCCATTGAAAGATTGAATGGAAGCCTCTTCCCATTTGATAACTTGGTCCTTCTTTAGCATGGAAGTGATTGGAATGGTCAACTCAAAGCAAAGTGTGATATAAATCTTGATAAAACTTATTTTCCCAAAGAAGGACTGAATTCCTTTCTTGGTTCTTGGAATTGGGACCTTGTTGATGGCCTCTACCCTTTCTGGATCTATCATTACCCCTTATTTTGACACAATGTGACCAAGCAACTTTGCCTTTTGCACTCTAAAATGGCACTTCTTTGGATTGAGTGAAATACTATAATCTCTAAACCTTATCAACATTTTTTCCAAGTGCTGCAAGTGATCACTTATCTTTTTAGAAAACACAGTCACATCATCTTGGTAAAGAGCAATAAAATCATTAATGTAACCAGAAAAAGCAACATCCATTGCTCTCTGAAAGGTTGCTCCAACATTCATCAAACCAAAGGGTATTCTAACATATACATAAGTTCCCCAAGGAGTGGTAAAGGTTGTCTTAATTATCTCTTATTCCTTCACAAAAACTTGATTGTAGCCAGAGAAACCATCCAAGGTAGAAAGCAGCTCAGAACATGTCACTAATTGTAGCATGTTTTCCATGTTTGGTAAAGGATAATTATCCTTCATTGATGCTCGGTTGAGATTCCTAAAATCCAAGCATAGTCGATGTCACCATTATTTTTCTAAGCGGCACTAGGTTAGAAACCCAAGAAGAATACCTTGTGGGATGAATAATCCCTCCATCCATCGATTTCTTCAATTCTTCTTGCATTTTAAGAGATAGGATTGGATTGATCAGCTTTTGTCTCTACCTGAATGGGTTTTCATTAGATTCTAAAGGAATTTCATGTTGAAATAGATCCTCTTTGTATGACTTCATTCAAAATAATACCAAGCTAGGCAATCTTGATACTTTTCAGTAATTAAATATAGGACTTTTTTTCCTCCTTGTTGAGATTGCTTCCTAGCCATATTTTCCTTTGTTTCTCCTTTGTACCAAGGTCATGTTCCTCAACATCCCTTGAGGATGTTATATATTTGTTACTAATGCAATCGTCATTATCAAAGTTTGATTCAAGAGCAACCACCCTCTAGGAATGGTATTAGTTTTCAATTGGATGATGCCTTTTCCAAACAAGGTCTCTTTACCCTCTGCTGCACACACCAATTTCTCCCAATCAATACATTGATCAGCAAACTCCCCTTTTTTCTGTAAAAATCTTCTGACTTGAGCATCATTATCAAAAAATTGCCAATATTTAATGTTGTCAGGGACAGATGGCCTTCTTAACACCTGAACATCATATTCACAATATGGGGACATTGCACAATTATCAAACCAAGATCCCAATACTGTAAGTTTTTCTACCATAACATTGAACTTCCTATCATGATGCACGATATTAAAAGAATCAAACATCTCAATCAAGTCCCAAACTGCATGCTTGTATTGTTTCATTCTTTGATTTTTGGTAGCATACAGTTTTATGATTTCTATTACAATTAGTTCTGAATCTCCTTTGAAAATGATGTCCTTAACACCATATTTCCAAGCAATTATCAAACCTAATAACAAAGTGCTTCATATTCAGCAATGTTATTAGTGCACTCAAAGTTGAGTTTGAAAGAAAAAACAAACTCTTCCTAGCCTGGAGAAATCAGAACAACACCAGCACCATTTCCAAACTTGGAACAAGCTCCATCAAACAATAAATTCCAAGGAGATCCTGCCTTTTCAAGACACTTGCACTCTTCAATTTTTTTCTCTTTTCCATCAAAAAATCCAATGAAGTTATCAGCATCGACACTTGTCTACAACACTTCATAAGATGCATTGTTGGGGTCTTCAATAAGGTGCAACATCTTCTTTTCTCCATACAACCTGACAAGGCTACCCTCAATTAGGATGGTGGCATAGGACATATCCATTTGAACACTTCTACCAACATTTGTATCCAACTTTCTTGACAACAACATGCCCCACTTGGTTGGGGAATCAACAATGACAACATCAAGTTTCAAGTTCTTACCTGGGTAAGCTACAATTTGCACCACCAAACCTTTCACACATCCCACCACTGGAACTTCTCTAGAATCCATGTCATTACACTTCCCATATGTTGTTTTTACTTTTATATCCAACTCATTCGTAACTTCTAGAGGCATAACATTGCACGATGCTCCCGAATCAAACATATAGTTTTGTAGCAATCTGTCCTTAATGATCGAGTAGTGAAGAGTGGATCTACATTTAGTGAGACTTCACCAAGGATGTTCCCAAGTAAACCTTAGGTGGTACACCTAGTTCTTCTAATGGTGGTGGTGTTTCTAGTCCTTCAATGATTACAAGAGTCTCCACAATGTTTACATTCCTACCTAGGGTAGTCTTCTTCTCTTTCAGCCCCAAATACTCAAAGGCCCTTTCCTATGCTTAGGAATCCTAAGCAACTCAAAAATTGGAACAGAGATATCTTGATCTAACTCAAGACCTTGGAAATATCATAAGGAACATACTTTGGAAAGGTAGCATTAGAGGGAGATTGACACACTCATCGATGGCATGGGGCTCTTAACAATTTGGACAGGAGGAGAAGTATGAATTTTTTTTGGGGACAACAAGGCCTTTAGTAGATGCATCTTTCTTAGGAGCCTCTTTAGGAATATTTTAAAGTAATAGAGTTTTTGGCTTGGCTTGAGGTCCTACCCTTTGACAACTTTACTTCTTGTGTTATACTCCTCTTGGGAAACAACAACATTCATCAACAACTTCCTATCACCCTCGGATGGGTTTCCTCCATGATACTTCTTTATCATTAAAGCTCTTCAAAGTATTCATATTCATTATTAGGTATTTCAAAAGCTTACACAAGTATCTATTTCTAAAGTATGAGAGGGAGGAAGAAGAGGTACTGGTGGATGCAATCCCAAAAACTTGTAGCAGTTCGAGCACTTATCACTTTAGTTGAAGTTGCTCCTTGTTGTGAGCTCGTGGAGCAACCCATCATGCAAACATCATCATCATTATCATCATCATATTCTTCTTCTACTTGCTGATCTACTTCACATGGAGCATGGGGCATGAAACATCTATCACACCAATCAATTACATCTATTTCTTCCACAATAGCAACTATGGCAGCCAAAGGATCAGGCACCATTCTATTTTCCTGTGCCAGGGCTATTTATTTCCAAATCCAACAGGTCCCTTGCCTCTATCATCATATCTCTACTCATTTCTATGATGATTTACAAATATATCTTGGCCTTGTTTCTTGTGCTGACCTTGTGAACTCTACCCAATTCCTTTCTCTGCACAGGCTAATTTGTATGATATTTCTTTGACATGCCCCTGCCAAAGTTTTCACAACTTCTTCCAAATTAGTAGCCTTACTTGCTTGAGGTTTTTCCAGGTTAACCAACTTCACACCTTCCCTCTTAAGAGGTTTTCCAATTTCCTTAATGTTATTCTCAATTTGCAGAGCCATGGTGAAGGCCTACCTCAAATTGGTAGGGTTTTTGTCCCTCAAGTATAAGTAGTTTTCTTATCAAATGCATCTGAATATTTCATCAAACATGATTCATCACATGGCCTCAAGCTAATAGGAAATCTGCTCAAGGTCTTGTTAAATCTTGTGTTGAAATCATGTTGATTCATTAGGATTCTTCTTAATATTTTCAAATTCGATAAAAGAAATCTAGGTCTGTCTCATCACCATACTAAAATTTAAATGCATTATTCATTTCAGTCCATGAATAAATGGAATTATCGGTAAAGATGTATACCGGTCTCTTGTATATTCTCCAAGGTATGGATAAATAATTTGATATATACATCTTCGAACTCAATCTAAAATTCTTCAATCATGTTGATAAAAAGATTTAAATGTTAATCACCAGTTATAGCATTATTTCCTTGGAACTTTGGTAGTCTATTTCTTACATCTTTGGGAACTTCATTTGGATAACCACCATCCCTACAAAATTTATAGGTCCAAAGATATTTACACCAAATGGAGGTATGGGTGGGGGATGGGCCATGTTGTTCCGAGGAGGTGATCGTGGGGAGAAACAAAATGATAAGGGATGGGGTCTTTGAAACATAGGAGTATAAATTTCAAAATGGATATCCCCTACAGGCTTTGTTTATTAGAAATCCCTATCAACTTTGGAAAACACAAGGTCGAACGAAAAGAAAACTTTTCAAATTCAAATGAAGGGCCCTCTCAGATTGAGAATTTAATTCCACAAAGATACTACCGATTCAAAAGCACATGAATGTAAATCTTCAATGATAGGCTGATCACTTTCATCAATGGAGATCTCTTTTCTTGACTACTGATCTCCAACAACTCTCTAGGATCTTCTTCCTTTTGAATTTGTTTTTCCTAGCTCTGGAAATAATGTCCTAGCAGGATCCTTTGTGAAGAAATATCTTCTTCCTTCTGCTTTGCAAATTAGTAACAAATATCACTTGACATAGGTTGAGACACTAGTATTCATCAAGAATCAGATCAAAAGGAGTCGCCACTAAGGATTTCCACCTTAGTTGTGTAAAGAACTAAAAATATGATCTGTCAAATGTCCTGTCAACACTAGCAATTGGAAATGGAATGATCTCGAGCAAGGTGTGAATATGAACTACAATCACAATGTCCCTAGCAATGGCACCACTTGGTGTAGTTGACGTGCCAAATGGATAAAAACTACAAACAAATTAATAAATCTATCTAAGCAACACAAATAAGTTCCCAACAATGTAAATCGGTTCCCGGAAATAACGCCACTTGGTGTTGTTGACGGCCAAATGGATACGAACTCGAAACAAATCAACAAATCTATCTCTCAAAGAATGAAAATTAGTTCCTCGAAATGGCACCACTTGGTGTTGTTGATGGGCCAAATGTATACGAACTAGCAACAAATCAACAAATTTGTCTCGGTAATGCAAATTAGTTCCTAGCAACGTAAATCAGTTCCCCAATAATGGTGCCACTTAGTGTTGTTGATGGGCTAAATGGATACGAACTGACAAAAATAAATAAATCTGTCTTGGCAACACAAATCCGTTCCCAACAACGTAAATCATTTCAATAGTAGTGGCACTACTTGGTGTTGTTGACGGGAAAATGGATACGAATTGGCAAAAATCAAAAAATTTGTCTCGCAACACAAATCAGTTCAAAGAACGTAAATCGGTTCCTAAGCAATGGCACCACTTGGTGTTTGTACCCAAATTGATTCTCCCTCAGAAGCTGAGCAGCATCACAAGTTTGACAGGAAGCTTAAAGACAAACAGATCATGTTGTATGTCGTTTTGTAGTCAGGGAGGAAATGTAGGTTTCTCTTTGTCACTCAGATGGGGAGAAATGGATAACACCCTTAAGAGGATTTGATCTATCGTCACTACTTTATGGTTGTGCCTTTCAACCAGTTGAGATGACCCTTTTTAGCATATTGTTTGTGGAGGATATGGATATGTCCTTCCTTGCAAATTTATTAAGAAGACCTTGAAGAAAATATGATCAATACAAAAAACCTAACTCTCACAAGTTGTCACCCTAGATAATGAAGATATTTTCTAAGCAAGGTTCAGACTACTAAATAAAATGAAAACTTGATTGCTTATGCATGTTTTGGTAATAGAAATTATGCATTTGTACACACACAGGACAAACATGGGTAGTATAGATAAGATTGGTTGTTTTTAAATGAAATTTTTGTGGGAGGTGAGGTAGAATGACTTGAGTCGCTAGATCTTTGAAAACTTTTACAAAAATGGAAAGCTTAACAAATAGAATGCTTCAAAATAGCTAAAGTGCTCCTTTAACTAGAACGTGTGCATCAATGGAGGCCTAAATCAGCACATTTTGACACAAAATTTAAGAATCCAAAATGAAGGCTCAAATTTAAAAACTTAATTGAATGTTATCAATCTATGTTTCATCATGCCTAAGATACCCTCAAAGGCTAACAAGTAATCTTATAATTATGCTAGAGTACAAGTGATTTAAAAAAATATTTCACTATCAAATGAAATCTCTCTGATAAATGAAATTGCAAATACCACAAAACTATCACAAGGATAAGATCTTGTGTGAATCACAAAGATTTCAATGTAAGATTGTGATGGGAACAAGAAAAAGTATTTGCGAGACACTCAAAAATGAAGAAGACACATTTTTTCCCAAAATCCACATAGATTAACTCAAATTTGATTAAATTCATCAGCGGGGAAATTTTCTAGAACAATCTGAGATCTTGTTAGTGGCTGTATACTTGCAACCACCTTGACATGATGAAATTTATAAAAAAAGAACTAAACAGGTATCTTAGATAGTTTCTCAGAAAGATGGGCTTTGTCACACTCTTCTCTTAAGAATGAAATCGACCTCTAACACTCCAACCATTTACACAACAAATTCATGTAATTTATAACATTTTTACAACAAAGTTTTCCCCCAAAAACAAAATATTCAATGTACTAGTGCTTATTACGATCTCGATCGTGATTCCAAGAATCAAATTTGTAAAAAGGTTGTCAGGTGCTCAGAGGAAAAATATCTTTGAATATCTCCAACATTCAATTCTTTCATCTAGTGGATCACTCTTCATCTCATGTGCCAACTACTTTCTCCTCTAATCTTTCAAATTTAGTTCTTTAAGTGCCAAGGAAGGAGAAAAATGAAAGATCAGATCAAACCCGATAGTCAGATCACATCTTAATGGTAGAAGACGTTTTTAGATCCTCCCAACCAAACCAAGATATCAAATTAATTTTCCTCTCTATTTGGTGTGTAGGAGACATCAAGAAATTATGAAGACTCACATCTCTAGGAGAATTTGATTAAAAATGGTTGAAATATCATATACAAATGCACAGTTGTTGTTGATTTTTATTTTGAATTTGGACCGTCCATGTGGGAGATCCAAGTTAAAACAGGCCTGGGGTTCCTTTCTACCTTTTACAACTTTTTGAAAAATGTAAAAATTTCTCATTTTGCTCCACCCCTCCACCTTTGAAAAATGGGCTTGACACGTGTCCCAATGTGCGTCCCAGCCAAAACGCACTTCCTTTTTACACCTTAACCCATTTTTTCATAAAATCAAAATCTTCCAAATTTACCCTAGAAGTCTCCGCACCTCCGCCGTTGACTTTAAAAGCCAATTTTGACTATCCTTTGTCGGGCTTGTAGGTCATTTTGATAATTTTAACCCTTTTAATAATAAGAGGAAAAAAATCCAAGTTCCCTCCGATGGCCCGCTTTTGCACATTTTGATTTTTCAAAGCTGAACGTGTCTCAATGGTGCATCTTGAGATGGTCCCCAAAATTAGAGACCCTAAATGAGCATGGGATCACCACATGTCCTAGCCCGATAGAATTTGTTAGAAGTTGAAAGCTCAGCAAAAGGCATCATGTGTTAAGGGTCTGAGGCATTCTCCTTTGGTCGTTGAAAATTCCAAGTAAAATGCAAAGTGAGTGGAAGCTTCCAAGTTTCCTCCTATCACTTCTTCTAAACAAAACTCAAGGGTCGGTCCCCAAACATGCGCAGTCCCTCCACATGTCCTAGGCTTCAAAAATTGTTTTGAAAATCCTAAGTATAAATCGGAGCCGGCGGAAGCCTCCACCTGTCCCCCTCTCGCAATTGTTAAGGTTGGACCCCAAGGTGGATCCTCAAATGAGTACCAACCCACCATGTGTCCCTATCCCACCAAAATTTTCACTTGCTACATGAAAAATTTGTCTAAGTCTGGGAAAAGCAAAGGAGTCCTACGTGTCCTCCTGGGTGCAACTCCAAGGCCAAACAAAAAGGTGAACTTTCAAATGAGTGTCGTTCCTCCACATGGATAAATTATGGGTCCAGTGAGCCACAGAGTTTTTAAAGTGCCCCACTGAGCCGCATCCAACCGAAAAGGGCCATGTTTCCACTAATATAGAGATGTAAATTTGACCAAGAAAAACACACCCATTAAATTTTTAAAATGTAGGAAAACAACCATTCGAGCCCAGAGATGAAATTTTCTTCAAGGAAAAAGAATTTGGAAATATTACAAGGCTTAAACATACTCCTCTAAGATACATCCATTCATGTTTCCTTAGGTATTTGGAAAAAAAAATGACAAGGAAATCAATTCCTGAGTGCGAAAAATGGAAAGAAAGGAATGGCCCAAGTTTTACGCCCAATTTCTGAGACTCCTTAAAATTGACAGAGAAATGAAAAACCAATAATGGATCCATATGTGATCCTCGACCTAGGAAGGGACTGATCATGGCAAGCAAATGGAATACATAGTATTTTCGAGCACAACACGGGGAGATAAAAATGTGACAGAGGCCCCAAACTAAGGAATTTTAATGGCAAATGGGGTGAGACTAATTTGAGCACCAACAGGATCATTTTCAAAATTTCTTATCTTAAATAGGTCTCTAGGGAGGGTGCCTATAGTGAAGTCTTTTATTTTGTCCGAATTGTCCTTTTTGTTTTTTTTTTTATTTTCTAGGGTTAAAGATGTATTTGGAAAATTGGTCCGGATGCTGCCCTACCAGTATGCAGTTCTAAATATAATGACCAACAAGCGTGCCAACTTGAATTTTTTTATTTTTGATGTTTTTTCATGTTTTTGGTGAGATTATCCTTTGATGTACATTACTAACATGTTTTAGTGAATGCATAAGAATGATGAGTACATACGCTGGAGTCATGAAAGGGAGTGTGATTGGCTCTCAAGGATTTTAGATCAGTTAACCTAGGGTGAGATGAACACACTATGAGGGTGGGTATTTGAAGGATTGCACGGGTGCCCCATGTCACTCCTCCTAGTCACATATTGTATGACATGTTTTCTTCTTGGGATGCATACTAGAACACTTTCCGGTTTCCATGTGTCAGGGGTGAGTGGAAAATCACCCTAGAGGATGGATACCACATTCTTGCACTCCTGATACTTGGGAGGAGATTGACCTTAGAGACAGTAGGATCCAGGGCTATAATGACTCAGTGGGCTACCTAGATAGGAGATTTCATTGTTTCATTTCATTTAAATAAGGGAATAAAGGTCTAGTCCATTTCCACTACTTATTCCTATCATTTGTAGATCCATTATGGGAATCTTGTCCTCATGATTGATCGGGGACAAGGAGGTGAAAACCTTCTCTACTACTAGGCTCCTATTATTACATAGATCAAGGGGCATGGCCACATATACGTGTGGGGATTATACATGGGTTATGAGCTAGATCTATGAGTGAATCACCCCTTATGGAAGGGGAATACCAGTATTAGATCCAGGGGTTGTTCGGGAAGTAAGGTGGATAGTGATGTTATTCCTTTGGATGCCACATCAGCCAGTGGCCTCCTTGACTATGGAAAACATGGTTGCCACACCCTAAAAGGATATGACAAGGTTATGGGGGCAGGAGGTGACCACAGTGGTAGCTTTTTCTACCATAGAAAAGTTAGTTGAAAGGGCAGGGAGAGTCGAGATTCATCCCTTCAACTGAGTTCCTCAACAGTTTGGCCTCCCCTATATTGACATGCTTCCTTTAGTGTAAATAGTATACAAGACTATTCAGGAGGCCCAGAAGGGCCCTAGAGGGGATCCTAGATGGACAAAGGGTTATCTAAGGTGTGCTTATAGTAGTTAGCCACGTGGTCCATGCCTCGACAGTGGCTGGTGCTTCTTGAGCACTATTATTCCAAATTGCGTCTTCTCACACTCATAGCGGAGAGGAGGATTATCCCATTGATGTATACTCCGACTTTGAGGAGCATATACGAGATGATATTGATGACAATTTAGTTGGAGAGGATATAGAGGATGAGGGGATAGGTGGCGAGGTTGGAAAGGCAACCCACATGGAGGAGGAGGAGGAGAATGACCCTATGTGGCATGACACTCAATATATAATGAGATTGGTACATGAGGAGGCGAGTACAAAGTGGGAGACCTTAGTCTCGGAGGGAAAACTTCTTCGAGATGGAGAGAGAGATGACAATTCCATGAAAGTACAACATCTTCCCCCTAGCTTTGGGAGACCATGTAACCACCAGCAATAGCAAAGCAACAACCACCGATCCCACTGGATTCCTAGAGATCACAGTATGTTGATACTCTTCCCTTGAATTTGTTAGCTATAAATGTTAGTTTGGTGCTGCCTTTTTATTTTGTGGTTTTGTAACTCAGTGTTTCTCCTTTCTTTTCTTGCTTACAGCGATCAGACAGGAGTGAAAATATCTCATTCGATGGCTGTTCATGGACACCCCTACCGATCCCCTTAGGGAAGACCGGATCCGGGTCGACTATTGATTCAATCCAATACTAGCAGCAGCAGACACACCGATGTGTTTACACCTATCTAGAATATAACAGAGGTGGTGACCTCCCTTCATACCTATGTAGCTAGGTATGAGACCTCGAGTGACTAATGAGGTAGAGAAATTCTCGTAGAAGGCCATGGCTAGTAACCGCCACCACGAGCACTCACACCATTGATTTCATTCGCATCATCATAGCCATAGTAGGAGTCTTGGATGTGGCTGTGCACCATCAAAGGGATCCCACAGGAATTGACAAGCCACCGGGCCTGTTATTTGTTTGTTCTCATTTTCTTGGGAATTTACATGGATTTTTTTGTATATTTCGTGCTCATTGCAGCGTTTTGACCACTCCTATCATGTGATGGCATTGTATACAAACTTGACTCATTATGAAATAGAAAGACTCTTATTTTTGTTCAAGAATCCATTGTATCTTAGTTGATTTCCTTTTGTCTTATCTCACATGTGTACTCTAGATGTTTAGAATTTCTACTTTTCTCGTGCTTTTCAGAATGTATGTAGTGGACATGAATGATAATAGAATGATTTGTTTTTGCATTTTATAAAGTTGATATATGATAATGCTACATGATGTGATGTTGAACTTTAGTTTCTTTAAGAAATCTTTGGTACTTCATATTTTCTTTGGCAAAATATGGTGACACAATGATATGATAATGAATGAACTTGTACCACTCCTAACTCCACGTAACTAGTAAGATGCGAGGGCTCAACACCAAGAGCCAGAAAAGGCACAAGTTTTGAATTTTTTTTGAATGATAGTGATGAGAAAAATAAAATGATTTGGTAGAACCAATTTGATACGCTACAACCTCACTCTACTCAAGTTACCTCATATTTTAGAATTTGAATTGATTCCTATTTTATCTAGACTTAGATATGTAGATGGACACTTGGTTGAAAAAATATGGTTTTGAGGTTTTAAACTCTTTTGGATTTTGGACATCTAACTCATTTTGTTTTTTACATATGATTTCACAACATTTAAATGATTTTTCTAACTTTCAAGTTTGTCAATGAGACCCCCTACACCTTGCTCCCTGCTACAAGTAGGAAGTATTGGCTCATCACCATGGATAAGGCATAGGCAATTAAGGGAATATCTCTCCTTTCCCAACCCTACATCACCAAAGTAAGAGATGTGGGCTCAACACCAAATGTTGGTGGGGAAAAGAAATGTATAAAGTAAAATTTTCTATGGATTTTGATTTGACTTATTTATATAGGAAAAATGTTTAGAATATTCTTATTTCAAATATATATATATATATATATATATATATATATATATATATATATATATATATATATACGAGATAGATTCAACACCATGAAGCTTCTAGAATAGACTATAGGAAAATACACCTAATCTAGAAAGAGACCAAAAGTAGAACCACGTATGCAGCCTTAGTATGGCTACACGTAAAAACTTTGTCTTATCCTGTTTGGATTGATGAAATGATTTGAAACAATTGATGATACCACAAAAATTTGAAGAGATATGATTTGAATGTTTATCCATTACTTTCATAAGTTTTTAGGAGTTGTTATAAGAATAAGTGTCTTGATCGTAAATTTTACATAATGAACTAGTAGATGGAAATGCAATACAAATGTAGTAATGTACATATGAATGTGATAATGGATCATGCGTAGTACCTCTTTAGGAGAAGAGAGTTTACAAATTTTCTAAACTCCTCACCCTCTAGTGTACATATGAAAAATGCCCCATTTTTGTAGTCTTCTATCACTCGATATGGACCCAATAGCCTCGGTTCTCGAATTTCCTTCCTTCTCTAGTATTTTTGTCTATCTAGCTATCAAGTCTTAAGACCAAATCTCCCTCATAAATTTCATGCTCGTAGAATTTATTGTTGTATTTCCAAGCCATCCAATCAGCATAAATGGTATTCCATTGTTCAGCCTTGAGTCTAGCCTCATCAATACTCTCTAACTAAGAGAGTTGTGCTTCTTGATAGCCTTCTTCTCCCATAATCCCTTGTAGCAAGATACAAAGACTAGGTATTTTAACTTTGAGTGGTAAAACCACTTCCGCACTGAACACCAAACAAAAGGGTGTTTCCCTATTGGAATTCTAATTGATGTGTAATAGGCCCACAAGTGCGTAAAAATATTTAAATGCCTATCTCATTTGTTTTCCTTGTGATCTTAAGGAGAATTGTCTTTAATGTCTTTTTCGTATCCTCAACATGTTCATTAGCTTTGAGGATAATATAGAGAAGTCATGCGGTGACTTATTTTTAACTTTTCACAGAATTCACGTACTTCATAATTTTTGAAATATGTGCCACTATTTGAGATAATGACCTGTCATACCCCATACCTACAAATGATTTATTTTAGAATGAACTTAGCGATCATAGATCCGGCATGGTGGTAAGAGCCATGGCTTATACCCACTTAGTAAAATATTATGTGATCTGTGATTATGAATTTATGGCCATCTGTTGATGAGGGAGATAATTTTCCTATCAAATCATGTGGAAAAGGGCCATGGGGTTACAATTGGTTATAGATCCTGTGCTGATATGTGGATCTCATGGGAGAAATCTTGATATTTATGGAATTTTTGCACAAACTCTACCACGTCATGTTTTAACATGGGCCAGAAGTATCCCATCCAATGTATCTTTCGATTAGTGGCATTGCCGTGGAAATTACCTCCACATACTTTGATATGTGATTCATAAAGAATCTTTTCACATTATTCTTCTTCAACACATCTTAACAACATTCCGTCGAAGGTCAGACGATAGAGCACTTATTCAAAAATAACATACTTAGCGGTTATAACACGTAACTACCTTTTTGCTTTGTGATGTTTCCTTTCTAGGTATGTATGGTACATTATAAAATTAATGATGCCAAAGATACCATGGGCATGCAGAAATGGGAGGATTTCTTTTAATGAAGTACACACACTCATCGAGGAATTCTAGGTTAACTAGATCACCTTCATCTAATGGGTCATTCACTAACTAGTCCAGTAATGATTTTTTCTTTGATAGATTTCGATTCAAAAATGTTGACTCAAACTCACCCATAAAAGTTATAAAGTGCCTAACTTTCTTGGATAAGGACCCTTATGTGAGAAACGTCCACAGTAATCTATTTTGAAAATAACCATTGTTTCCCGATTTAGCATGTAATTTCTTAATCGTTTCATCGCAAAGACTATATCAAGGCATTCCTTCTTTGCCTTTGTGTAACACGCCTCATAATCAAGAAATGTTTGACCTATAAAATAGACCGCACGTTCTCTTTGATCGTCATCTTCTTGAGCTAACATGCAAAGCTAGTGAAACATCCATAGCTTGTGAATACAAGATCAAGGGGTGATCTGACATAGGTAGCATGAGTGTGGGAGGATACAATAAGAATGGTTTAATCAAATTGAATCACTTGTTTCATTCTTCCATCTAATCAATGAAGCAATCCTTTTCAAAAAATTATTGATTGGGTGAATAGAAAAGGTCAAATCAAGGATAAACCTTCATATTGCAATGAGTTTTCCAAGAAAAGATCTGATGCTAGACTCATCTGAAAGTGGATTCATTCCCACTAAAACCCAATTTTTGGCTAGATCTAGATCAATCCCCATGAAGATATGATGTATCCAAAATATTTCCTCCCGTTACATCGAATACGCATTTTTTGGATTCAACGTGACACCGTATTTTGATTAAGAAGGAAATGATGACGGGAAGCACCTCTGGTTGATCGCAACGCTTTCGGCCTTAGCTAAAAGGTCATCCACATAATAATCCATAATCTTATTCATAATATCATGTAATATATGTGTCATCATTTGTTGTTAAGTGGCCCCTGCGTTCTTAAGCCCGAATGGCATGACAGAATAACAATAGGTTCCTAAGGAGTTACGAACGTAGTTTTTTTCGATCCTCCTCGGAGATTTTGATCGATTGTACCTAGAAAACACATCCATGAGATACACCAACTCAAAACTATTTATTGAATCAATAATAACATCAATGGATGGTAATGGGAAATCATCCTTTGGACAAGCCTTGTTGATATCCCAAAATTCTATGCAAATTTGGATTTTTCTATTCTTCTTGAGAGTGGGGACGATATTAGGTACCCATTGTGAGTATTCGACTAGATTAATGAACCCTACTTGTAGGAGTTTAGCACTTCTTCCTTCACCATAAGGGCCACCTTTGGCTTCATGGGCCTTGACATTTGCTTGATAGGCTTAGCATCTAGCTTGGTGACGAGGTTTTTAAGCGCAATGTGTGGTGTAATTCCCATCATTTCCTTGTAGTTAACTATGAAATTTTTGTGCTCCTTGAGGATTTGGGTATGTATTTCTATCTCCTCTAGAGTTAGAGTGGATCCCAATTTCAATATTTTTGGTTCCTCCTCTGTCCCGATGTTTATATTGATCGTTCCTTTGATTAAGGAGGAATTTCCTTCCTCAAACTCTGTGCATGGTTTGGAGGAAACTCTAAATCCTATTATTTTCCTACCTCATAAATTTCAAGATCCTTTCCAGGAGAATATTTTATCATGGGATTTCCAAAATAGGAAGAATAATGTGGGGTTAAAGAAAGATCAACCTCATGGTAAGTAAGATGCAATTTTGCAAAAGTTTTTAAATATCCTAGAGTTGTTTTATCTTGGTTAATGTTATCGAGATGACATGATCGTTCTCAGTTTCTATGTATGTCAATATGGGGGTTATTAGTATTTTACAAACCAAAGGTCTAGCACAAACTGAGACCATGAAGTTTTTATCTTCCAACTCACTACTTGGAGTGAAGCGGGAGGCAAAAGTTGCTATAGATTCTGTGAGAAATTTTTGTTCATGTGGAATTGCTTCGATTGATATGAAGTCAAACCCCTTTGTTAGAATTAGCACTTATGTCTTGTACAATTATAGATTCTCATCTCTTGTCTCATATACCTTAGATATTTGATTTTGAATTAGTTGTGAATCACCCAATACCCTTATATTAAGAGCACCCATTATTTTGGCTACAATGAGACCAAGTAGAATATCCTCATATTTAGCCCCGTTATTTTTACATTCAAAGTTTAATTTTAAGGAAAAAGGTAGAATACTTCCCTTGGGAGAGTTAAGGATCAGACACGCCCAACGCCAAAATGACACTTGGCTAGATCTAAATGGAGATTCCAATAGTTACTCATAAAAATGGATGTTCGACCATTTTTTTGTATCTTCTTCCTTTACCTCGGTTACTTCAACCATAAAAACCTCATGTGCTAGAAGACAACTGAGTCCCAGGTATGTCCCATACACATAGAATCAAATGGAAACAGAATAGGAAAATTATTCTCCACTAGCTCAACAATCTTTGATTTGGTTCCTAATGAAACTATCTCTACGATGATGGTTTCTTCCTTGACTCACTTGGAATGCCTTCTATCACCCCTGTGAATTTTAATTCTATTGTAGGGACTAACTTCTCCTCCTGGAATTGATCTTGTAGGTTTGTTTAACTAATTTTTAGGAAGATCAAATTTAGAGTGGACCCCTGGCCTCTTCTTTAAGTTAGCCAAATGTATGTCTAAGGTTTTTGGATCACTTTGTGTCATTCAGACCTTCCCCAAATGCAAGACTATGACTTCTGAAACAAAATGGAGGGAATTTACTTCATGTGATGGATCCAAGGATGGCCAAAGATCATATTATAGTTGGTTTCCCAGTCTATAATATAAAATTTGGTTAGCATTGTCTTAGGCCCAAGGGTGATTGGCAACACTATAGTTCCGATTGAAATTTCCTTAAGACTATCATAGCCTCTCAATGTGTTTCGCGTTGTGGATAAATTAGTCTCTCTATAACCTAAATTTTGAAGGAAAGATAAGGGGTCTATGTGAACCTTTACCCATCATCAATCATCACACACTTTACATAGTTTCAGTAAATCCAAACTTGTAAAAAAAAGTTGGATCACCTCTATGAGCTATTTCAGCACCCATGGGCATCTTGTCGATGTCGAATATGAACCCAACATCTCTTTCAGGATTCCCTAGAGGATAGACATCGAAGTATACATGGTTTATTTGCACTTCTAAAGGAGGGGTGACATTAATCATGTCCAAAACCTATTGCTTCTAGTAAAGTGGTTCTATGAGTAGGGGAATTCTTAAACAGATCCAAGAATGAAATGTGAGATAAGGTCTCAATTAAATCACCGATCAGGTCATAAGCTCCTACTAGCTTGCCTAACGTATCATGAATGTCATCTCGATATAGTCGATAGATTAGGATTTGCTGCAAATAATAGTCTTTCATTCTCGGTGGCGCTGCGTTAATCTAAGGTTTGGTGTCCAACTCTACCAATCCCACAATTTTTGTTTGTTGGTGGCCATCCAGAGGAGGTCCCACTTGTGGGTTTAACGAATTTGAGGCTTTGTGATTATTGGTCCTTATTAAAATACCTTTGCTTGAACCATTGGGATCTATTATACCATCCTTTGGGTGTGTGGGGAGAGGATCATTAAATATTTTGAGTGGTGTGTTTTTTGGGGATACCGTTCTCATGTAAGTGTTCTCAATCGGTGTAGTTAGGTTTGCCAAAAACATGTCAATAGATAATTTTATTTGATCCTATGGAAAATGTTGTAGAAACTTGTTCCAATCATGTCATGTTCTTGCGTTGTGCCCAAAAACCCTATGGAATCCACAATATAAATAAGGATCATAATGTTGAGGCCTTTGATTTGCACCTTGTTACGGTCCAAAATTATGATTATTGTTCAATTGCTGATTTTTATAGTTAAAAATTTCAAACCCTTGCCCTTGGTTTTGGAATTGGTTCGAGATACCTATTTGGGTATTGATTAGGGCCTTGGGTCTATATTTGTCTTGGTTGTTGAGGTTATTGTTGTTGTTGAGGATTATTAAAATCCAAACCATTTAATGAGTGCAAGAAATTATAGTTTCTCTAATTATTGCCATTGTTGTTGTTATTCATAGCACTTGTATTGGGAAAATTAACAATGTTGGGTTTCTTGGATTGGTCAGTGACACCATCATTCGTAACCCCACGATTATTTTTAAGTATCTTTGTTCCTTGATTAATGCTCGTGTTGTTGGGGTAACCAGGGTTATTTTGGTTAGGAGTGACTAACTTTCCATTTGCTCCATAAGTCTTACGACGACTTTCAATGGATGCTTGGTCAATTCGGACCTCTTCATAGCTCCTTAGAGGGAACTTTTGAACTTGTTCCTTTGTCTCCCTATTGAGGGAATGGAGGAATAAATCACAAATTTCTATTTGATCCATGTTTGGAGCACTTAAGGAGGAGTAAAGAACCTATCACCACCTTTGAATGAAGTGGTTTGCAAAATCATTTTGCTCTTGTTTGATATGAAGGAATTCTATGATTCCTATCCTTAAAAGTTTGTTAATATAAAAATCTTAATTTTCTCTAACACTAATTGTTTAAAGGAGTTTCTTGAATCTTCTAGTATCCTATAATACCATTCGAGAGCAATGCCTTCTAGTGTCTTGGGAAAATATTCACAACAACTGAATCCCATGGGAGAAGCTCTCCAATGGCCGTTGCGTAAGATTTGATATGAACATTAGGATTTTCCTCCCCTTTGAACTTTGAGAGAAGATCGGGAAAGGGTCTCCATTTGAAACCCTTGTCATAACTATGTAACATTCTTAAACGACCATTGAGAGCCCCGAGGAAGGTAGAAGGGTAGAATGTATCGATATGAAATTCGAAAGCCGCAGACAAGTTGTAGCTTTGAAGGGAAAGGTGTGCAATAAATTTCATTCATCAATAAACATCAAAAGGTACATTTGATTTTAATTTATTTCCATGATTAAGTGAATTATTTAAGTGTTTTGAGTGTACAAAGTTCATTATTATCATTCAAATGAAAGAAAGTATAGAAAGGAAAGATATACATCTCATTACACAAAAATATTTCATCTTTATTCATATGGAATAAAAATACAGTGAACCCACACAACCATGGAAATAACTCTAAAATAAAGTGCATGCAATGAAAGGACATATACATAAAGTTGTGAACAAAGAAAGGATGAAATCCATCATTTCCTAGATTTTCATTAGTTTGGGTTGAGTTTTCCTCGCACACCCATCTCCACCATCTTCACCAACTGCACATTGTACTTGAGAAGAGAAATAAAGGATCTTCAAGGCTTTAGATTTCATGCTTGTTGTATTCACAACTTTGAGTAGGTGTGCTTTCAAATAATGAACTTGAAATTAGTACAGAATGAATAAAGAAGCATTTACACAATATACAATTTGGGACCAACGACAAAGAAGGACCTAACAACATTATTCATCTTCCTTTCTCATTCCAAGTAAGTAAAGACATAGTTATGCTGATGAAAATAAAATTAAAAATTGAAGTTTAAAAGGTACAATCAATTGCAGCAGATAGGAACAAGTACAAAATATCATCATCTGAAAGTAGAAATGGAACTCAAATTTTCTACATCATTTATTAAGATCAAAAGTATGCATTTTCATTATAAACTGAAATGGACTATGTAAGGTTATAGTTATGAAGTAAAAAACTTATGATGGAAAGAGCATTGCTTCAGTTCAATTTTTCTCACAAAATGACTAAGGAATTACAGAGTTCACAACCAAAATCAGGTAGCAAATGGCACAACAAAAAAGAATGGTAAAATAAGACAAACTCCAGAGGAACTTTATATTCTAGATTTATGGAATCCAAGCCATAATGCTTTGCAAAATCCTCAATTGTTTTGAAAGAAACATTATTGAAACATTTCAACCTAGAAACATTGATACATATTCAAGAATATTAATGACTTACATCTCAAAGTATAGTCTTAAAGTACAAAGATCATGATACAATGTAGAGTATATGAAAATCAAAATACCCGAAGCTTAAAACAAACAATAGAGAAGAATCATGAAGATGAAGCTGAGTTTGAACCTAGTAAGTTTTTCTACGAAATTTTTAGTCAAAGACAAGAAAACACAAAAAACCATAAAGGATTCCCAAATCCAATACAAATCTCCATGGTGACAGAGTAATATTACAAGTCGTAGAGGGATGAAACAAAACATAAACATATACTAATGGAGTTTCATTTTACAAACCCTCTACACTGAGTAATGCTTGAAATCAGGAGCATACACATGCTCCAAAGTACAAATAGAGGGTATGAGGTATTTACAAAGTTCCCGGGTGGAGTAACTATCATGTAGAAAATCTATAATGAAAGGCAGATATAATAAAGTAAAACAAAATTTTGAATTATACATTTTTGACACTCGATTATAGTGAAAATCAAACCCAAGTATCGCTTGATATCAGATAGTTAAAAAATGTTAAAAGGATATGGCTCTTAGTCAGATTGTGGCATGGGAACTAAACTCAGCTATAATCATGGAAATAAAGCACCAAAAAACTCTTACAATGGATCAAACTAAAGATTAAAACTTGGTGATTACATGTTTATATCAAATCAGGTAGTGCAAGGTATAAAAGAATGTGAAGTGAGTTTCAACAATATAACCATATCAAATGTTCCCATAAGCCAAAGTGATAAACCCGAAAAGGAAAACTAATATGAAAAACACCTCAAAATGGAAACATGATGGATCAAAAATTAAACAGAGTTCCAGAGGCCATTAAAATATTCAAAGCATATTACAGAATCAAAAGAAAATGAACAAGTTCGAAAACCAAAGATCTCAAAAATATCCAGATCTAGAATTGAAGACAGAATATGCATGAACAGAGAAAACCCTTCATCAACAAAGCTTCATATTTATCATTTAGAACAGAAAGAATGATACCCATTTCTATTTAAGGTAAATACATAAGGTATGGTGTAATTTTTGAATTGAAAAATGAGAGATCTCAAAAAATTACAAACAAAGGATTACCCAGGAGAGATCGAGTCCAAAACATGCTTACCTTGTCAAAAGTAAAATGTTCCAGTAAGTATCAAGACAACCCATCATCAAGTATTGAAGCTTTGAGTTCTTATCTTGGCGACCAAAATATCACAAAAATCAAAGAATGGAAAAGAAAATGTGGAAAATTTCACATGAACAATTACGGCCATGGAAAGAAAAAACCACGAATACTCAAAGAATGGAAAAACCCCAAAATAATGAAAATTCATTCATAAAATGTAGAGAAACAAAGTAAAATAAGAGGTCTTCACGATGGCACCCATTCATTCAAAACCTCAAAGTTCATAAAGATAAAAAATGCAAATATTTCACATATGTAAAAATGTAGAGAACTCAAATTGAGTAGTCAAAAAGATGCCCCAAAGGTTCAAAATCGTAGAAGAATTAGATATATGCAAAGTTCATTATAGAAGGTTCAAAAGATGAGTCAAGCTAAAAATCTTTTTTCAATGGTATCATGTAAAACCCTCAAGACTTCATGAGTAAGGGAGTAAAAAATGACAAGGGTTGAGTTAGTTTTAACATAGCCAAAAAGAGTTAACGAAAAACCACACGGATCAAAGATCCAACTACCAAGCTATAGATCCATGGTGGAGATGATCTTGTAAATTCAATCAATGATCAAGAAGACTCATAATCAATGTTAACTCAACCAAACTCAACCAAACCATAGTCAAAGCTTCAATATGTGTTTAAGCCACAAAAATCCTAAATCCACTCGGGTTAGTCTCGAAATAAGAGCCAGACAAAGCTCGAGGGTTATGCCATCGTAGAAGAGGGGACAAAATTATCATTTAAATTATTTTGTTTTCAAGACCATAGTATACGAAATGATCTAAGTCAAATTTAGAAGAACAACTCATAAATTTGTTCCATGTAAAACAATCTAAATGATTATTTAATAATAATATGTGTCGAATCAAGGAGAAGTCCATGTTAGGGTAAGACTATACCGAAGTATTATTAGCAAATTATTCACCCATTATTTTCTTAAAAATAGAATATTATTCACATGACTTTAGTTTAAAAATAGAAAAATCAACTTCAGTTTGATTATATGTAATCAAAGGCTATTAATGCCTCTTTGTACTATTTTGATTTATTTTATTCCTTTATTTATTATTAAATAAAGGATAAAAATAAGATGCATGGGTGAGTACAACCTTAGTCTATTTTTAGGAAGGGTGGGTGAATCAATTTTGCTATATATTGTGTGCCTTGGCAAAGCACAAAGATGAGGACTTTTTAGATACAGGAGTGTTGAAGCAATGTTTTACTAGTTTTTCCATTTGAATGTGAAGTATTTTCTGCCTTTCCAATTATTTCTGAGTCTTTGTGTATGTTTTCCATTAATCTTGTGAATGTTGAATTCCCTGATTAATCATCTTACCCTATTGCAAATTTAGTAATCTCTGGATGATATTAATGTGTATGTGTAACTTAGTAGTATTGTTGTGATTCTATCCCTCAATACATCAAAGTGTTTACCCTTAATTATCTTCAGAAATCTGTTGGCCTGTGCATCAAAAGTTCATTCCATATCAATTGTGCATGTACTCATTCAAATACCTCATACAATTTTGGTGTATCACCTTAGTTTTAATTCATTTTTTACAGTCATCTTTTACCCTTAAACCCCAAAAATCAGTTTAGGATACATCAATAAGGAACGGCCTTGATATCGGAGACTCACCTCAAAATAGGTATACCCAAAGACTGAGGTGTTTCCATTGTATCTATGAAAGAGAGAGATAAAATTTGCAAGCTTAGAACACCTGCAACCATCTCTCTATAGGGTGCACTTTCGAGAGATAAAATTTTTGCACACCCAGTGGGACAAGGACTAGAAACTACTATTGATGCATTTTGAAGATTCAAGATCTAAGAAGAACTCATATGGTGACTCCGTGAATCTGATTTTAGATTAGTACAACACTTAACAACATCATCAAATTTTCAGCTATAGTTTTTAGGTATTTTTCAAGAAAATCATATCTATTTATTTTTTTGTTATCATCATTTTATGAGCAAAAGACCTTTTTATAGTTTCAGTATTTTATGAGGTCCTATAACCATGAACCCTCATTTTCAGCAGTATTATCAGCCAAGCCAACAACCCTTTTATCTAATTTCCCCTTTAGACCAGTTTCATAACCCCTATCAGAATGAATATCCTTATGACCCAAACCTTAGAAACTAATATGATTTTCAATATGATGATCATTACATTCTTCAAGGTCAAAGTTATGTAGAGGGTTATGTTGAATGTGAAAGGTGAAGAGATCTTGAAATTGAGCTTAATGAACTTAAGAAATCATTTTTAGTTGTCAAGGAACTATACGAGAAATCATTAGCAGTGAAAATTGATAGGCATCAGGTTATGGAACCCTATCAAAAGAGTTTTCCCACTTACCTTCCCTATCAGAATTCAATGCCTATATGTTCCCCTTGTCAGCCAAAAAATCCAGTTCATCAAATTTTAAATTATCAGGATGCTGCAATTCCTACTTTTCCTACCCCACAATCATGCATTAAATCCAAAATAAAGTGTCCAAATTGGTGTTTAGATGTTGTCCTAAAAATAGAGTTTGTACCCTACCTCTCTTAAAGAATTTCTAGTTAAGGTTGAGATTAGTCCCACTCCTCCTTTACTCATACTTCCAGTCTAGGAAAAAGAGGATCATAATATCATTCAGGAGGGACAACCAACTAAAGAAAACAATAGGTTGGAGTTTTTATAGAACATAGAGAAATGGGCTTCTAAATTTTAGTTTGATCATACTCCAGAATTAGAGGAGAAACCCATTCAAAAGGTACAGTCTAATTTTTCAGTAGATCTAAATCAGATTAGGGATGATCAAGCAATCTTTTTGTTCCAAGAATAGTATGCATGAAAGCACCATACTCCTAAAAACTGCTAATTCATCCCAGTTGGTAGAACCTGAAGGAAATTTGCAAATAATTTCCAAAGATAAATCAGCTGATCTAAGGGATGAGCACTCGATTTGTAGCTTATTAGTTTCCATGGTTGATGACCAAAAAGAAACAAATTAGTTTCAAAATAATCATGATCAAACAGTTGAGTGTGAAGACCCTCATTGTGTTGCATGCATGGAGATAGTTCTGCATTATTAGGGACTTACAGTGTTTCATGAGGACTATTAGATGGTACTGCAAGTATTTGAGAGAAACTATTTTTATTGAGGAGGAGACGAAATGTTCAGAGAACATTGTAAGAAGGGATAGAGTGAAAAAATTTGAAAGTGCTACTGAAATGTCAGTCTTGGTAGTAGTGGATCAAGTAGACTGAAAAGGATGAACAACAATTTGAAGACTCTGAAAATATTTTCAAATAGTTTAAAGAAGGAGAACAACCTTCTCATCATCTTCACGATGTTATGATTGATGATATACAACAACTTGAAGAGGCTGAAAATATTTTAGATCGGTTTTGATTGTTGAAAGGAATATACAATAGTTTATAGAGGTAGATTAGTTCTCAGAACAACCTTCAAAACAACTTTAGAAAGAACCCGTGATAAAAAATAAGGTTCATTTTTAGTACAAGACAAGAAGATTAGCTTTCAGCTATTTGGAGGCCATGTCCTATTCAGTATCTTGTTGGTTCACAACATGCCATGGAAATACCAGAATTCATGCTCGTATTAGAGCCTAAGAATGAGTGTCAGATACTCAACAATTAGTTCCAAAGCCCTTTAGAATAGTTTGCAGATCAATTAGAAATATTCTTCATGTTTTGGGCTAAGTTTTGGAACAAATTCAAGGTACACATCTCATTTTCAGTTTTATCATGCTACTTGTTTTGCAAGCTGAATTCATCATCTCGGTTCTAGAGAAAAGGAAGCTATTTTTCACTACCTATCTTAGGTTTTATTTAGCCTCGATTTACATTTGGTTAGAATAGGGTAGATTAGGATTTCCCTTTCAATAAGTGCAGTTCATGTGCATTGTAGTTTTCAATTCAATAAGTGCATTCGTGCACGTGATCTAGTTCACCAGATCCTTTCCAGTTTGGGTGTGTTTTGGAAAAGGAAAGTTTTGGTTGTATGCATTTGACTCCATGCCCAATGGACAAGAGCAAGGCACTAGTCTACAAGCTAGCAGGAAGCTTTCCCACAGGATCACTAGAATTGTTGACATTTTTGCACCTGTGAGAAAAGGTCAACTCAAAACTTTTAAGTTTTTCGAATTGGTAGAGTTGAGTTTGGCTATGTTTGGGACAGCCATCTCAGAAAAAGATATAGTTTTTAATTTTTTGGTTTTGGATAGTTGGAAGTCATTTTGGATTAAAATTACAACTTGGGTATAGTTAAAGAATGCCATGCCTCATAGATGTAGCCATTCCATTTGAAACCCTCATCAGAACTATGCAACAGCCATAAACAACCATTATAGGGCCCTGAGGAAGGTAGGAAGGGCAGCATGTATCAGATATGAAGTTTTGAAAGTTATGAGACAAGTTGTAGCTTTGAAGGATAGGGTGCACAATAAATTTTAGTCATCAATGAACATCAAAAGGTACATTTGATTTTAATTTATTTCCATGATTAAGTGAATTATTTAAGTGTTTTGAGTGTACAAGTTCATTATTATCCATTCAAATGAAATAAAGTACAAAAAGGAAAGATATACATCTCATTACATGAAAATAGTTCATCTATTCATATGGAATAAAAGTATAGTGAACCCACACAAGCCATGGAAATAACTCTGAAATCAAGTGCATGTAATGAAAGGACATATACGTAAAGTTGTGAACAAAGAAAGGATGAAATCCATCATTGCCTGGATTTTCATCAGTTTGGGTTGAGTTTTTCCTCGTTGCCCCTCTCCACCATCTTCACCAGTCGATTGCATTGTACCTGAGAAGGGAAATAAAGGATCATCAAGGCTCAGATTTCATGCTTGTTGTATTCACAACTTTGAGTAGGTGTGCTTTCAAATAATGAACTTAAAATCAGTACAGATTAAATAAAGAAGCATTTACACAATACACAATTCGGGACCAACGACAAAGAAGGACCTAACAACATTGTTCATCTTCCTTTCTCATTCCAAGTAAGTAAAGACATAATTATGGCAATGAAAAGAAAATTTAAAATCTTGAAGTTTTAAAGGTTCAATAAATTTCAAAAAATAAGAATACGTAAAAAATATCATCATCTGAAAGCAGAAATGGAACTCAAATTTTCTGCATCATTTATTAAGATCAAAAGTATGCATTTTCATTATAAAATAAAATGGACTATGTAAGGTTACTTTATGAAGTAAAACAACTTATGATGGAAAGAGCATTACTTCAGTTCAGGTTTTTCTCACAAAATGACTAAGGAATTATAGAGTTCACAACCAAAATTAGGTAGCAAATGGCACAACAGAAAATAATGGTAAAATAAAACAAACTCCAGAGGAACTTTATATTCCATATTTCAAGAATCCAAGCCATAATGCTTTGTAAAATCCTCAATTGTTTTGAAAGAAACATGATTGAAACATTTCAACTCAGAAACATTGATACAAATTCAAGAATATTAAAGACTTACATCTTGAAGTATAGTCTTAAAGTACAAAGATCATGATACAGTGCAGAGTATATGAAAATCAAAATACCAGAAGCTCACAAGAAATGATATAGAAGAATCATGAAGATGAAGTTGAGTTTGAAACTAGTAAGTTTTTCTACAAAAATTTTAGTCAAAGACAAGAAATCATAGAAAAACATGAAAGATGCCTAGATCCAATGCAAATCTCCATGGTGACAAAGTAATATTACCAACCATAGAGGGATGAAACAAAAATAAAAACATATACTAATGGAGTTTCATTTTACAAACCCTCTACACTGAGTAATGCTTGAAATCAGGAGCATACGCATGCTCCAAAGTACAAATAGAGGGTTTGAGGTATTTAAAAAGTTCCCGGGTGGAGCAACTATCATGTAGAAAAATATACAGTGAAAGGTAGATACAACAAAGTGAAACAAAATTTTGAATTGTACATTCATGACACTTGATTACAGTGAAAATCAAACCCAATTATCACTTCATATCGATCAATGACATAATTCAAAGGATATGGCTCTCAGTTGTCACCGAACTCAGCTATAAGCATGGAAACAAAGCACTAAAGAACTCTTAAAATGGATCAAACACAAGCTTCAAACTCAATGAGTACAAGGTCAGATCGAATGGAAGTAAGGTATAAAAGAATGTGAAGTGAGTTTCAATGATACGGCCATATCAAATGTTCCCATAAGCCAAAGCGATAAACTTGACTAGGAAAACTAATACGAAAAACACCTGAAATGGCAACATGATGGATCAAAAATTAAACAAGAGTTCCAGAGGCCATTAAAATCTTCAAAGTAGATTACAAAATCGAAAGAAAATGAACAAGTTCGAAAACCAGAGATCTCAAAAATGTCCAGATCTAGAATTGAAGACAAAATATGCATGAAAAGAGAAAATCCTTCATCAACAAAGCTTCATATTTATCATTTAGAATAGAAAGAATGATACCCATTTCTATTTAAGGTAAATATAGAAGATATGGTGTCATTTTTGAATTGAAAATGAGAGATATCTCAAAAAATGACAGACAAAGAATTACCTAGGAGAGCTCGAGTCCAAAACATGCTTACCTTGTCAAAAGTAAAATGTTCTAGTAAGTATCAAGACAACCCATCATCAAGTAGTGAAGCTTCGAGTTCTTATCAATGGGCCAAGAGATCACACAGAGGGCTTTAGACTAGAAGATCATAGAAATCTCAAAGAATGGAAAAGAAAATGCTCAGAACAATCTCCATGAACAACTATGGTCGTGGAACAAAATAAAGAAAGGGTCAAGCATACTCAAAACCCTCTAGGCCAAACCCCAACAAAATGCAAACTTCATGCTAAAAATGTAGAGAACTTGAATTCGTAAAGAAGAGCCCCAAATCTTCACGATGGCACCCATTCATTACTGGAATCTCTCAAGTTCATAAAGATGAAAATATAGAAGGATTTTTCTTTACATAGGTAAAACCTCAAGAAATGAGCTTTAGAGTAGAAAATACAATGCCCATAACCTAGAAAGGTTAAAAATCATAGAAGAATCAAATATATGCTTGTAAAGTTCATCGTAGAGACTGAAAAAGTAAATAAACTGAGATCAAAAGCTTCAAAAATGGAATTCATGAAAAAAAATTCTAGGGCTTCACCAAGAGAGAAAGGCGAAAATGGAATGATCATTAGGGTTTGAGTTACTTTTACCACACGAGCTCAAGAAGTGAGTTAACAAAACTTAACCATGGTCAAAGAGCCAACTACCAAGCTACAGATCCATGGTGGAGACGATCAAGGTACATTCAATCAATGATCAAGAAGCATAGTCATAATCAATGTTAACTCAACCAAACTCAACCAAACCATGGTCAAAAGGTATGTATGTGTCGAAGCCACAAAAACCCTAACTCCACTCGGGTTAGTCTCAAAAGAAGAGCCATTGAAAAAGCTTGAGGGGTATGCCATCATAGAGGAGGGGACAAAATTATCATTTAAATTATTATGTTTTCAACACATATAGTACAAATGATCTAATTCAAATTAGAAGAAGGCCTCATAAATTTTTGCCATGTAAAACAAGATAAATGATTATTTAATCATAATATGTGTCAAATCAAGGAGGAGTCCATGTTAGGATAAGACTATACCAAAGTGCATGGTCAACATTATTTGACCCCGATCTATTATTACCACCTTAGTCATGATGGAATATTATTCACATGCACAAGTCAGAGAAGACAAGGAATATGTTTGACATGTAATCATGAAGGGGCTAATGATAAAATTGAAATATTTTACCTTGAAAATTGGCTAAATACCTCATACCCTTAAAGTGGTCAACATCAAAGGTGGTTCTCATATGGGAGCTTAAAACAAAGGTATTATTTTTCTTACAGAGGTTGAAATTTCACATGTGACCATAAGAGGACAAAATTATGCATGGAGATGTCAACATCAGAGCCTAAGCTTGGAGGTGGTCCCCATCAAGTGGATGCATGGGTGATTATTTTTGCAAGTATTGCAGATTAATGGAATTTTATTTTGCTCACTCATAGGGAGATGATTTCTTGCATGCCTTCACAAAAGGACAAAATAGATAAGAGGACAAATTTGCATGCACTTAGAAGGATACTTGCTCATCAAGCAAGGTTTATTATTAGCAAATTATTCACCCATTATTTTTTTTTAAATAGTAAACTCAACTTCAGTTTGATTGTATGTAATCAAAGGCTATTAATGCCTCTTTGTAATAGTTTTCTTTATTTTATTCCTTTATTTATTATTAAATAAAGGATAAAAATAGGATGCATGGTGAGTACATCCTTAGTCTATTTTTAGGAAGGGTGGGTGAATCAATTTTGCTATATATTGTGTGCCTTGGCAAAGCACAAAGAGGAATTTTTAGATACATGAGTGTTGAAGAAATTTTATGCTAGTTTTCCCTTTGAATGTGAAGTATTTTATGCCTTTCCAATTATTTGCAGTCTTGTGTATGTTTTCCATTAATCTTGTGAATGTTGAATTCCCTGATTAATCATCTTACCCTATTGCAAATTCAGTAATCTATGGATGATATTAATGTGTATGTGTAACTTAGTAGTATTGTTGTGATTCTATCCCTCAATACATCAAAGTGTTTACCCTTAATTATCTTCATAAATATATTGGCATGTGCATCAAAAGTTCATTCCATATCAATTGTACATGTACTCAGTCAAAGACCTCATACAACTTTGGTGTATCACCTTATTTTTAATTCATTTTTTACATTCATCTTTTAACCTTAAACCCCAAAAATCAATTTAGGATACATCAATAAGAAATCAGCCTTGATATCAGAGACTTTCCTCAAAATAAGTATACCCAAAGACCTAAGGTGTTTCCATTGTATCTACAAAAGAGAGAGATAAAATTTGCAAGCTTAGAACACTGAATCCATCTCTACAGGTGCACTTTCGAGAGATGACAACTCATTTAGATATTTAGAGTAGGTCCGCATTGCATATGTTTCAACCATTGATGAAACTCGTTGGGGGTGGAAGTTGCATTGGTTGCACAGCGTAAACATTTTTGGGGCATATGGAATCCCCTACAAATGGCCATAAGGACTTTGGGTAAGTGTACATATCCCCTTGTGGTGATTTGGAGTACATGTGTATGTAGGGGGTTGACTACTTTCATATGGAGTGAAGGCACAAAGCCAGGGAATGTTGCATTTCTAGCTGGTATGGCATTTGAGAATCCACTTTTGTTTGGTTCTTTTTTGTGTGTGTGTGTGTGTGTGTGTGGTGTTAGGGGGCATACCCAAGGTTCTGTCCCAGTTAATAAATCCCTAGGGTTTGGAGTACCTGTATAAATTGGAGGATTTTGTGTAGTAGGTACTTGTCCATAATTTTGCGGATAATGAGAAGTTCTTTCTTACCTGTGTATGAACTTTGAGAATTTTAGGAAATATCTAAATCTTTGACTTTATCCACTAACGCTAAGATGATGTGCCCCATTGATGGGGTGGTGTTTTTTTTAGGTGTTTTTTTTTTAAATTTTGGAGGTTGTTGAGGAGTGTGGTATCCTGCTATGAATTATTCACTATGATTTCACCCCTCGTTAGCAATTTTTCTATTATTGGAGGGGTAGTATTATTATTTTGAAGTAGGACATCACCTTGTCTTTGTAACCTATCAAAATCCTTGTTCATATTCGGAAGCATTTTTCACTCTTGTCATATCGTGATAAGTACTCCTCATCTAGACACAGGATCTAGTCGATTGCATGTTAATGGATTTCCAAAATAATACCAGAGGAGATGAAATTGCTTCCCCAGTGAAATTCATGTTATTATAACTTGATTGTTCATGTGGATACCTCTATGTGATTTGGTCAAGCTCCTTGATACATATAGAGGAACCAACATTGATTCCTAAAGAAGAGGGTTTCGAGCATTTGAGTGATTATTTACCCATGTTGAGAGTGAAGGTGAATATTGGTTTCCACCTATTTGATAATTGTAAATGTAATAACCCGGAAGGGGTTGACTGTATTCATCGAATCCCGACATATTCAGGGGGTATAAGAATACCCATTGAATAAAGGGAAAAAATAAGGTGAACGAAGAAAGTGAAAATGTTTAGAGACTAGCTTTTGATGTCGGATTCACCAATTTATACGGATTGAAAATTGGCATGCAACCTTCAACCACACTCGACCCCCAAGTTCGTGCCGAAGCAGCCGATGTTGAATTTGTGTGGCTAACTCTAGGAGGATCGGTGACTAAGATTGGGTAGTGTGATCTCCTTATAGCTTAGTTGGAAAAGGGGTGACTTAGAGCCTATGAGGGTAGCGTAAATTCCCTATGGTTTGTTTAAGCGAATTAGATCTAAGTGTTGATCTTGTTTGAAGTGTCAAAATTAACTAAGATGAAACTTACAATATATGTTATTCCTAAAAGGAAAGTAACCTAAACAAATCACAACATGAAAATATTATAATGACAAACAATAATTTTATTCTATTCTAATTAATTAAAATGTTTCTACACTTAAACTAAAAAAGTGATACAACCTAGTGTGGTTATTCACCCATGCTAAGTGTATTAAAACTAAACTAATCTAAAATAAGAACTTTTCTAAATGATATATGATGTCTAGACAACCTACTATAGATATTCTCTCCTTCAGATCCACAAGGATGGGAAGAAGAGGATCCATCACCGGAGCTGCTATTAATGATTTAAACCCTCTTGGAAATCAACTAATTACTTGCAAATGAAAGGAAATTGATTTCTACTCTATTTGATATGATGTAACAATGATAAATTGTAGGAATGAAGGAAATCAAACAACAAATCCAACCTGGAATTCATAGAATAAAGGTAAATCCAGTTGTGTGATGACTTGTCCCCTCGGTTTTCCCTTTCTTTCTCTATGTGTCCATATGATTCCAAGGAATTGGGAATGTAAAGGCAAAACTAGGAGAAGGTGCTTGAACAATGGCATCTTGAAGGTAGTCTAGTTGTAATGCAAGTAGAAGAGAGATAGCATAAGAGATCGAGATCATGGTTGTTGATTATTTGTATAGATATGTCTAGGTAGTTAGACCGTGGTTATATTCTCTATCGTTTGATCTGCATCTTTGTGATCATCTTGGCCATTGAACCTTAACTCAGTCGACTTAGGTTTGTGTAAGATTGAGTTGAGTTAGTAAAACAACTCAACCCTAACTCATTGTTCACTTTGTATTTTTCAAGTCGTAGGCAAAGGCCCGGAAAAATTTCAGTCACCGCCATTATTGAGTGATCCTAAGCTCAAAATCGACCTTCTATTTACTCATGAGACTCTGTATCTTTGAGTACTTTCACATTTTATTTTTTTCTCTATGGTTCGATCTCTATTAAAACGTTACAAGGCCACCATTTTGATCATTTGAGATCTCATCTATTCTTTTACATCCATACTTTTCTTTGGGTTCAAAACTTTTCTTTTCGCCATTTTTTTCTCCTCTCTAGTTTCTGTGAAGTTTAAAATGAAGCGGCCACCATTTTTTGTTCCTCGAGCTCAAGTGTACCATAAAGCGTAAGAAGGTGAGCTTTACGATTATGTAAGTTTTAAATATTTTTGATCATTTTGACTTTATGGAATATTGATACTTCAAAATATTTGTATTTCTTTGCATTTCTAGTATGGCTTTGATCCTTGAGCTTCAAAATTTTTGGGTGTTCATTATTTTACTCTAAAACTTGATCCTTTCGAGGGTTTGAGGAAAATACTTCAAACTAATAAGTTCTAATACTATCTTTGAGTCTTTTATTGTTTGAGAAAAACTATGAATGGATGTAGATGAGAAAATGTCTTCCTTCCTTTAATTTGTAAAAATTGTAGAATCTTGACTAAAAATAATTCATTCTTAATAACCCATATCTAGGTTTGTCTCTATTTGTTTCAAGTCATTTTCCTTTCTCTTCCTTGATTATCTGAAACATTGAGTATGGAATAATTTGTCGTTATAGTATTTTCATTTGGTCATACATTTCTTTTGGTTCGAACTCATTGCTTTATTACTTTTGTTGAAAACTCGACTTGTACAACCAAATCAGTACATTGTTCTTGAGTACTCTTTAGTGTTCCACTCAACATTTATTTGAGTATGGCCATTTTTGGTGAAATGTGAGCTAGTTCCCATAATTTTCACTACAAATTTGTGTTTGAACCCTAAGCGGACATTGTTTGAAACATGTGTTTTTCTGAAAATCTCTCATGTTGTGTTCAACGGTGGCATTGCCTTCGTAATGAAACTCATATTGATTTCTTGATTCATATTTATTTCTGATATTTTAGAGTTCCAAAATTGTGATTGAGCTATGATTGGTTGTTTGAATCTTATCTAGCTGGTGATTTTGCAATGGATTATATGTACTCTTGTTCCTTGATTTTTAGTATTTTGGTTATTGAAAATACCTAGTATTTCATAGGTAGCTTCCATGAAAAATGGTATTTCTTTTTAGACTTTGTGTCTATTGTAAATGTTATGTTCGAGACGTGATTGTTTTGATCCTTTTGATGGATAGTGGGCTGTTTAATCAATTTTTTCTTATTGTAAATGTTCCCTTCTTTGAAGGCGGGCCATCTTCTTGATCTCGTGTTATTAATTTGAAAACATATTTTGGCTCATATTAAAATTGTGAAAGTGCATATTACTTCAAGAAAAATTGCACCATATTTTTGCAAAATTCCATTTTATTATTGAGATCCTCTATTAAATACCTAAAATCTAATTCTTATTTAACATTTTTGCACAAGCTCTTATGATTTGATTATGCTAGCTGATTTTTCTATTCTCATGCGAAAAGACTTTTCTTGAAGTGTTCCTACAAGTAGAGTTTTTGTTTTCCCTACATTTTTCCTTGAAGATAATTCTTGTATGAATGCAAGACTCTAATCATAATTTCTTCTAAAACATGTCTTTATTTGAAACCCGTTGTTCCATCTCTGAAATTTGGCATTGTGTTTTCACAAATAGCTTTGATATTTACTAGAAGCCTGAATATTCGTTCCTTTCTTAGTTAGACTAAAAGAGAGGGTACTTCTTTGGTTACTGTAATTTTTGAAGGCACATTGAATTCTTGATGTTCATTGATTTCATCTTGATAATTTTTATTTGACTTTATGACTTGTATTTTGAAATCTATACTTGGCTCTATAGTTTGCACTTATTTGTGTTGTTGGTAAACATTGGATGCTTAACTCTTTTCAAAAGTTAAAGCTTTCAGTAATCATCTTTCTATCATTGAAGTTTAATAGTTTGAGGATGATACTAATTCCCTCCATTCACTATAGGATTCACTCATTTTGGATGTAAATGCTTCTCTGGATGAAAAATTAAGTTTATATCTTGCAATTCCATCTATGATTTGGAACTGTATACTCCATTGTAGAACAATATAAAGTGATAAATATTCAGATTTACCAGTTGGTGCTTGGACTAATTAAGATTCAAATTTCTTGCAATATGCTGATATTATTCAATTTGAACCTTGCATTCTTGAGGTTTTGGAAACTATAATGAATTCGAGTTTGATTTAGCAACAACCTTGTACTTGTTTCTGGATGTAATGTTTGTTGTAAAAGTGCATCTATTTTATTTTTTGTTGTAATTCATACTTTGTACTCAATGAGATCATGGTTTGAACCTATATTTTAATCTGATTCTTACACTTTGTTGGCCTACAACTTTGATGTTATTAAATATACATAATTACACCGAGGTGATGTGCTTATATTTGTATCTTTTCGTCTAAACTTGTAGAATCGAGTATGTATTTAAGATTACATCATAGCTAGAAACTTCTTTTGTAATTTGATATTAAAAATTGGAGTATTCTTTATTTCCTCTTGAATCTATTATTGTGCCTTAATACTGAATGTACTTGACTTCTTTAAGGCAACTTGTAACTCAAAGATGCCTTTTTAGTTGTATATCCTTTGTTTTCTATTTGATCTTCTCGAAATTAAATTGAAATACACATCTTGAAATAAGATTTGTAATATGTTTATCCTTTTAATTATTCTCCTCAAACATTTGAATGCATGAGTGAGTCTTCTTCTCTAATCCTTTAATTTTGTTTGGTCATTAAGTGCAATCTATTCTTGATAGTACAAAATTTTAAAACATGCATTTTATTCTTCTGTTGCAACCTGTACTTGCACACTTAAGAAAATAGTTAGAAAATAATTAGGATTTTTGGCCTCTCTTATGTTCCATAGTATTTTTCTTTTCTTTATTTTTGTTGTCATGATTTTGGGAATCATATGTGCTACTGTAAGATACTACTTTCTCAATTCTGTATTTGTTACATGATGTACCTTATGCCTCTAATATTAGGAAATCCATTTACATGAAGTTGAACAATGCATGAGCAAAGATTGAACCTTGAGCTCTTGACTGATGTCTTTTTTTCTTTCATTTTTAGGTACATTGTAGTTGTTGGATGACAAAGATGGAAGATGGAGCTGGAGCCAGAACAAAGAAGATTAGGAAAAAACCCAAGGCAATGATGGGTTTCTTCTATACTCTTTTAGTTTTAGATTTATGCACATGTACTTCCCACTTCGGTAGTTGTGTGGGAAACATTGAATTTATTCATGAATAAATGACATTAATTTTTGTAACTGAGTTGTATACTTCTTTCTACATTCATCTTTTATGATGGATATTGATTGTATAATGAAATAAACAACTCAATCACATGATTAATAGTATTTAAACATGTAGAAATAATGAGATTTAATGTACCTGTAACTTAATAATGAACTCTTCTCAATTCCATGTAACTGTAACTCTATTTGTTGCTCCTAAATATAACATTTCACCTAAACTGTGATTCTCCTTCATCAAGGAAATGCATTAGTCCTTCGGGATTCTCGCATTTCCTTGCTAAAAAAAAAACATGGAATGACAGTCTATGTGAGGTGTTACATTCTGTAACAACACACATAGTTGCAAATTACATGTAGTTAATCAATTACTGCAACTGAAAACACAATGAAAATTGTATGATTTCCCTAGTTAGGTCCATTTCATTAATTCTTTCCATCATAAACACAGTTTTGAGATGCCTATTTTTGGACGAGTGTAAAAAAATTTAAAAACTCCTAATTCATGCTAAGATAGAGAATATTTGAAATTTTTATCCAAATTAATTAGTACGGTAAAAATATATTCAAGGCCCTAAATCGAGCCCATGGCCAAACAAGTTTCCATAAATACCAAAGTTCACAATTTCAAGACTCGCAAAATTATGGTTGTGATTCTCATCACCTGCACTACCTTTCCACATTAGCATTCAAAATAAACTAAAAACATAAACATAATTGAAGGTTTACACCTCACTATCCTAACAAGTTTCTTCATGCAGAGTCCATTAAAAAATGTAGTTTCATTATAACAAAAGAAAATTCTTCTTTGTAAACATCACACCATATTTACTCATCCTTCAACCATTTGTTCCAAGTTTCTCCTTCGAATTCTTCACTCCATTATGGTGTGCTTACCTATTCCACCTCCTTAAGAAACTCCACTTGCTCCTAAATTGACTAAGTCTATCCTAAGAAAGCTCAACCATGCTTCCAAACATAGAAAGAGGGGATAATATTTATCCGAGAACACCTTACACTCATTATATATCTCTTATTATCATCTTTTGACCTTATCAACCTCATGACAACTCATTCTTACCTATTCAACCATTCATACCTAGTCAAACTTGACATATTACCCCTACTACAAGTTTTTTTCACCTTTACTACAACAATGTACACATACATTTGAATTTGAACAATGATATAATGGAGAGAGAAAACTTTGACAACTCCTATATGTTTAGTGCCTAAGAAAGGATTATTCAGACTTCATTGTACTCCAAAGCTCCATGATGATGCTTCTACATCAAGCTATCCATCTTGAAATTTTTTCATGAGCTCCTGTTCATGAGTCTTCATCTTCTTCATTTTCCTTGATTTATACCTGGGTCCCATGTCATCCTTTCCCATGATAGTTTTTGTCTTCTTGGTATATTATCGATATTTCATATTCTTGATCCTTTGTATTTTCTTGTATTTATGTCTTCTTGTCTTCTTCTCATTTACTTGGCTCCATGTTTCTCCTTCATCTTTATATAGGTCTTCAAGGTGTACTTTTTCTCTTGTTTTCAAGATATCTTCCATAGAGTCATAAACTTTTTCTATATTATTTCCATTGTACCTACATATAAAACACTAAAAGCAACCTTAGATGCTAAACTTTGAATGCATGAAGCTTCTACATGTTTCTCCTCTCCTTCTTCTTTTTGTTTTTTCATTGACCAAGTCAAACTTGATCTTTTCATCTTTGTTTTTTTCTTGGTTTTTCTCATTCCCAAGCTTCTCCAACATGTTTGTATCCTTATCCATCCCTTAATATAGTTTTGTTATCCTCTTTCATCCTTCCTACTTACTATCCACTTCTTGAGACTCTTGTATTTCCTTCCTATTACTCTTTCCTTCCTCAAAATAGTCATTATCCTCTTCATTATGAACAACATACTCTAATACATTCATTTCAGCTACAATTGTTTTATACTCTCATAAAAAAACTTATTTTCTTCTTGTTTGAAATGTAACATCTCTTGAATTAATTTTTATATCATGAATGTCATCAATAAAACCAACACAATATGATTTCAACCTTTCATGTTTTAACTTTTCATTATAAACAAGATTTACTTTACCATTTTGAGGTTTCTCTTATTAATTATTCCATGCCTCGATTAATTCATCAGCATTGAGATGGTTTGTACCTACATAAAATGATTTTATCACCTTTAACTCTTCTTGCAATAAGAATTAATCAATTTATTTATGATAATCATCAAATTTAGGACATGGATTACTTCCTTATTCATCAAAATTAATAATTACTTTATCATTTTCTTCTTCTTTTCCTATGTGAGAGCACTCACCTTACTGCATATCAACTCCCTTAATCAATTTAGCATATGATTTATCAACCAATTCATCACTTCTTCCATTAGAATCATAGATTACATCATCATCTACAATGCTCAACACAATTTGTTTACGTTTACTTCTCATTTCTTTTACCTCTCTTGAAATGACATCAACCTTCCTCCAGATGCTTCTTGGAACAATGATTTGTTCCTAAGTATCTCTACCTCTATGTACATCACCTTGGAATGTTCTTGCTCCTCCTTGGTCTTCATAGGCTTTCTTAGGTGTTTTCTTCTTGATCCATTTGGGAATTATGTATCCATTTTCCCTTGCAATATCCTCTATGCTAATCCTTTGATATTTCTTCTTATTTACTTGTTATAGGTTCTCACTTTGAATTAAAGACTCCTTATTTAAATAATTTTAAAAATCTGATTCATTTTCTTCATCCTAAGAGCACATGCCTCTTTCATCCTCATGTCTGAATTTTCTCAAATGCATTATTTGTTTTCCTTCTATCCTAGACTCTTTACTTGATATTTTGGCCATCATAGATTCCTTGGTAAGGCTGCCTTCTATACCTATAAAATCAGACTAAAACATAGTATTAGCATCCAAAAATGTCCTTTCAATGGATATTCCATCATTATTATTCACTTCTCTTTGAGGTTTTTCTTCACCTTCATTAGACCACTCATACTCTATCTCATCTCTGCAAGAGTATTCACATGCTTCACTCATGAAGCTTAAATCTTCCTTTGTATCCATCATCTTATCATATGTTCTTTTAACTTCTTCATACCCTCTACCAACTAGCATCTCCCTTATTTTTGCAATCTCTTTCTTAAGGATTTCAATTTTCCTCCTTATTTCAAAGTAATCTCCCTTGCTCTCTTCATTTATTTTCTCTTATCTTTGTCTTCCACAATCATCCTCTTCATTTCCTACACCAAAACTATTACATGTCTCCATGGTATTGCTTCCATGGTCTCTCTCTCTCATCCAAGTATCTATCACATTGGATTGTAGCCTCTTCTCCTTCTTATCCAAGCTCCTTCTTGGATACTTCTGACTACCTCTTTCTTCTCTCTCAAAACTCTTCACTATGCAAGCTCTAGTGGCATTTAAGCCAACCTTCTTTGGCTCAATATTTCCTTTCTCTACTAGTTGTAGTTTCTTAGCTTCTTTTAAATTCTTCTTTCTTGACTATTTATAGTCTCTCTTCTCCTTCACCTTCCTGCAACCTTGCATCACTTTTTCATCCAATCATTAGCACAATCAAACAAAATTCAACATTTATACAACATCTATATTATCATTAGTTAATCAAATCATAGACATGTTATGATACTAAAATTTTGCAGTCCTCTTAGCTGAACATAGTTCTCCTTGTAGCCAATTCAACATTATTCTTGAGGTTAGGAACATTCAAACTTGAACCCACAATCCTATTAGATTCCTAGGCCTTAATCCTTGGCTTTCTCAACTCATAAACCATCTTCTTTTCCTTTATAGTCTAAATCATGCATATTCAAACCTTCACCATACTTCTCAAGCCTTCATTCATACTTAATGCTTCCCATGACATCATTCACTCTCATGGAGATAATCATTCACCTCATTGTTAGATACTCCATCAAAAAGGATAAAAATACTTCAAACTTCAAGCTACTAGGATTATGCATAATTACATCATATAAATGGCTTATCTACCTCTTTATTTAAGATTTCATTATAAAAACATTAGGAGGACAAAAATTCTATTACTTTGGATGAGGAAGATGTTGACATTACCTCGATCCGTGTGGAGAAAAGGAATTCATACCAACTTCATATATTTTGGCCATATGTATGTAACACAAGATCATCAATCAACATATCCACATTTCCCTATTTACCTCCATGCTACCTTATTTTATCTAGGTTCAAATTTTGTTCTATGAATTTATTCCATGGTATTCATTAGGTATATAGGTCACTAGTCATCCTCTTGAGAAAATCGGAAACATTGAATTCAAGGTCATATAGATGTGCAAAAATCTTCTCATCACATTAAGACTATCTCATACTACAACCCATTTCTTGTAATTACTAACACAAATTCCATTGAATCCCTCAAGGAATGCTTTACCCTATAATGAGGGATATTTTAAATAAATATAGGGAATAATTTATACTTGGTTGTATATTTGAAATACATCAATAGAAATATTTTAACTCCTCTTTGTTTTCTCTAGAAAAAAATATTCAAATTGTTCTTTGATACTTTTCCTAAGCTTCATATAGCCTTCTTATTGTCTAATTTGAGGCCTAAATTGCAAGTAATAGTCTTCTATGGTATGGATCGATGTTATACCAACCTCCTTAATCATGTTTTAGGTGTCCATAAGCTTCACATATTGTTTTCTATATTTATTTGGCTCAATACACCTTTCTAATAACCCTTTGTGTAATCTAATACACTCGCACAATATTCCTTTACTAGAATAAGGCATTTCCCTTATAAAATTCTCTTGTTATGGCGAAATCATAGCACTCTGAAAGCTCGCAAGTGAATGGTTAAGGCGATCAGTTTGATTTATCAAACATGGAGTTGTCCCCAAGTGTGGGAATTTGCAATCGAGATAACCCTCCAGAGAATGCCGGCTTCCTATTCATCTATTCTGAAGCACATATCAAAATTGTAGAGGATCTACTCTAAAATCTACTCTAACTTGCCAAGGAGATAGGGTTAAGAAGATTATAAGAAATTAAACCTAAACTAACAGAGGTGATGTACCATAAGGAATGTTGGACACCTTCTTTGCATGGAGATGGAAACCATAATCAAGATAAGAAGGATGAAAATACACCATAGATCAATCCTCTGATGAGAATCCACTAACCATTGAAAATGTGATACAATAACCATGCACAGATAACCAAGATTACAATGAGATATCGGAAGAATGAAATGAATGTAAGAGAGGGTTGAAATTCATCCACATACTTATATTATTGCTCCACGATTTGATACAATGCATTACAATGGCCAAGAGGCACAAACTTGCATTACAACTTGAATGGGAGGTTTGAACTCCAAAAATTCACTTACAGACAAGAGAATAAGGGAGGGTACAAAGAAAAATTATCCAACATTAGAACAATGACCCTCCTTACAATATATAGGAATAATGAGAGAAGGGAGAGAGGGAAGAAACTCAAAATATTGCTTCAACCACCCTAAAATGCATTAAATTCACCTACAACAATGATGGGTGTCACTGCAAAACCCATACCTCCATGTACTATGCCTTATTGGGAAAGAAAAGAAGCCCATAGTTCATCATTTGGGTAGGTGAGAAATATGGAACACCCTCTAAAATGGTAGACTATATTTCTTCATTTTGAAACACTTAGTCCTTTCTTGTGCAAATCTAAGCTCCTAGTCAAATGTTATGGCCATCTAAAGATTGGGATTCCATACTACATTAATTGCGAGTGGTTGGCTCTATTTCTTTGAACTCTGAAATGCATCGCAACCTCCTAAATCCAAAATTTTGGACATTCAGAATTTGGAACTTGGACTTGCCATTTCGAGAAATCGGGTTATTGTTAATCCGCTTGAGTAAACAAAACCCCAAAACTTGTTATCTCTCGAAAGTGCACCTTGTAGAGAGATGACTGCAATATTCTATGCTTTCTTTAGATCTCTCACTTTCGTAGATACAATGGAAACACCTTAGATATGTGGTTATACCTATTGTTGAGGTGAGTCTCCGATATTAAGGTTGATTCCTTTTTTGATGTATCCTAAAATAATTTTTAGGGTTTAATGGTAAAAATATGATTGTAACATAATTGAAAAGCGAGGTGATACACCAAACTTGTTGAGGGATTTGGTGAGTACATGCAAAATTAAATTGAGAAAGGATTTTGGATGCATGAACCAATAGTTTTCAGTAGAATATCAAGGGAAAATAATTGGTGTATTGAGAGAATGAGTCACAACTATAAAGTAAGATAACATGCACACTAATATTATGTAGAAATTACTAAATTTATAGCAAGGTAAGATAATTAATTAGGGAATTTTAAATTCACAAGAATTAATGAGATATACACACCACTGAAAATAATTGGAAAGGTAGAAATCAATTCTCATTCAAGGGGCAAAACTAGAAAAAATTGCTTCAGACTCCTATGTCCAAAAAGTCCTCCTTGTGCTTTACAATTGCACACAATATATAGCAATATTATCCACCCATCGCATCCTAAAATAGGATAAAAATTGTACTCACCCATGCATGCTAATTTTACCCCTTTTTCATGAATAAATAAAGGAATAAAAATAAGTATGCTAATACAATGAGGCATTAATAGCCTTGATTACTAAAATACATCTCAGTAAAACTGCAGTTGACTGATCTATTTTTAATAAATTAAGATGAATAATGTGGCTAATAATAGCGCTTGCTTACTGTGTAAGTATCCTTCAATGTGCATGCAATCTCTTTCTTCTAGTGTTTGATGTGACACTTATAATTTTATTCACTTGCAATGATAAATTTAGCACTTTAATTTTGCGCCTTGGATGCACATGCAAAAAATAACATCCATGTGTGAGCAAAAATAAATCCTTTATTTGCAATACTTGGAAAAATATTCACCCATGCATTCCATCAACTGTGAGGTCCACTTGAAATTTCGATGTTGACATCTCCTCTATCTTCTTGTGGTCACATGAAAAGATACTCCTATGCAAAATAATGCCATTGTTTACTTTCAAACCTTCCCACTATGGGGACCACCTATGATGTGTGCACACTTTGTCTTCATAGGGTTTTTGACCTCCTTTAGGCCCATCATTACACATATAGTTTATTGGCCTCCTTTGAATAATCATTACATTGCATAAAATCTTCATACTTTCACTTGGTTGGAAAACATGGTTATTTCATGGCATAATGTTTGATTACCTTTGATTGGAGGATCATGGAAAATAATATGAAGTTTACCTTTTTGTTGGTTGGCACATATACTATGGTTTTTGGTTTGAATAATCATTTGATTGATTATTATTTTCGGTGTTTGATTTTGTCGAACCTTGGTTTGGACCTTATTCGGTCAATGGAAATGATTTTTGGATTATTATGGGGATGGTCCCCTCTTTGCATGATGACTTGACCCTTATTTTTTTGTGGCGTAAGACACTACCCATGATTAAGTTTGATCCATGGTTTGATTACCTACTTTGATGAGGACCGTTGATTTGTAATGCTTGTTTCTTGGTCATTGATCCTTCTATACTCTCGTTTAGGATTTCGACCTTGCAATTAATATGGTTGGTGCTTTGTTAACCATTGATCCTCCGTACTTACAAATATGGATCATTGATCTCCTATTTGATAAATATACAAAATGCATAGGAATTGGCACAAGATCTTCAATCATTGATCTTCGTCCTTTCTGAAGCTACACCATTGATTTGTAAAACATGGCTAGCACGGTAGTTAGACTATGGATTAACTCTTCACCTTCTATCATTTGTATTGTTGCATCTAAGCCATTGATTTCTTCACCATGGTTGAGTTTGGTAACCGTGGGTTGGTTGTCAAGCAGGTTATTTGTAACCTAAACTTGATCATTACACATGCATGCTCATTTTGGAGAGTGAAGCCCTAGAGAGTTTTCTCCACCACCATGAATGATGTTTTTGCTTAGTTGTTTGTATTTCAAAGCTATGATAATGTTCCGAGGGTTACACCTCAGCTATGTTGTGTGAGTTATCCTGTGTGTCCTCCTCACATATTGGAGGGTCATCTCACATGGGTTAGGTTTAGGGTTAGGTTTAAGGTTTGCTATTGAGTCATGCACTAGGGTTTCTTAGCACCTTATATGTACCCTTTTACTATTCATTTATGAGTATGCCAAGCCACTCTGTTGTCTTTTCTCTACATGTGCAAGTTTTGTTATGTTATATGGTATCAAAGCTGAGATCGGGTAAATATGCACTCATTTTTTGAGTTGTGATTACTCTTGTTTTTCATTTTTTTAACTCCTTGTGCAAGTTTTCGATCATTATTTTCTAGTTTTTTCCTTGCTAATATATTTAACAAGTTTTTCTTGGAAAGTGTGGTGGTTTGTTGTGCTTTTCGTGCATGTGTAGATCTCCATGAGCTATCGGGGTTTTGCAGCTACTTTTAGCTAAAGCATGCGGCTAAAAATAGAGGTTGTTTATTTTCTAGTTTTTTTTGTTTTTATTTTTATTTTTTGAACCTGAAAATTTATTTTAGATCTCTATTTTTTTCTAGTTTCTCTGTGTTTTCTTTTGCATGTTTTTTTGTAGAATACAAGTTTTTCATTTGTGGTTTGGAGGTTCAAATCTTAGTTTGGTGTTCAAACGCTCATTCCATTTGCTCGTTCTACCTATGAACCGAGTTCTTCTGAGTCATTTTTGGCAAGTTTGGGTTTTCTTGCACCTCACACCTATATTTTCTTTAATCTCCAATATGTGCTTCACCTATTCCCTGCTCTCTACTTTGTCCCGAGCTACGTGGCTGCTGGATAATGTCCTTTGTGTTGGCCGTGTCCTCACCGCCTCCCAACCGCATGATTTGTATGTGGTAGCTTCAAACAAAAAAGGGTAAGTTTATTTTTTTGGTAAGTACGAGTGGTAAGTTTGTTTTCTTTTTAATTTTTCCACCATTTTTGTGAAGTTTCTAAAAAAAATTAAATTTTAAATTTGCTTTATTCAATCCATAAGTTTGATTACTAAGTTTCTAATTTTTTTATTCGCTAAGTTTTTAAAAATTTATTCTTTTCATCTATAACCGTAAGTTTATTTATGGTAAGTTTTTTAAACTTTTAGGTGGAAAGTTTTAAATATTATAAAATAAAAATTCTTTCTTTTTTAAAAAAAAGAAGCTTTTTCATTGTTTTTAAATTAGATTTAATTAATTTAAAATTGTTTAATTTTAAAAAAAAAAAGGAAAGTTTTTTAATTAGGATTTAATTAAATCTTAATTAGTTTTTTATTAGTTGAAATTAATTAGATTTAATTTAATTAAATCTAGTGTTATTAATTTCAATTTTCTTCATTACGATTAGTGAAGTTTTTTAATTATCGGCATTTAAAATAACGTTCTACTTGTTTTTTGTCCTAAACTGCTCTAAATTTAGCTAACCTAGATGTTTCGAACGATACTTTATTACACGTTATTGTCGATTTTTTTCTCTAATTGTGCACTCTAGTGTGCAGTAACACCGTGAGCAAATGTTACCTTCTAAGTGTTTTTCCAGCATTTTGGAGCCTCTGAACTCCTTTGAGTTTGTTTGAAACATATATTTTACCCTTATTATTGCTTGCGACTAGTGAGCACATCCGTCACAGTCTGCAGCAAGGGGTTTTCATTTGTGACGTGAGACGCTTTTTCTCACAACCAAGATTGGCTTTCACCTCCTTCCTTGTTGTTTTCTTAAGCTTATTTACGATGTCCTATTTGTTTCACTCCACGAAATATTGTTGTGGTCTCCTCTCTTGCGCGTTATTATGTTGATGATTTCAAGATGAGTTACCAAGTGTTTCAAACCGCATGCACGGACCTGATTGTAATCAATGCACTAAACTATAAAGTGCTGAAAGTAGGGGGGTTGTTATTGTCCTAGGTGGTTGTGTTTCTTTTCTACATTTCTTTCTCTCTCTCTCACTATGGATGCACTTTCAATTCCTTTGCTTACGTCATTCAAATTCTTCGAATGGAGATAGAAAATAATAATGAAACTAAGGGTAAAGGGTTATTATGCATAACCATGGGAATTGAGACTGAACCAGATGATGAACCTAAAGAATCTAAGTGGTTAAACCATAGTGATGAAGCTTTAGGTCTTCTTTGCATGTTTGTTTCTCCTGAATTGCTCTTCCACATTGAGGCATCCAAAACACCTACATCTACGTGGAAAATGTTGAATGTGATGTTTGGACAACTAGATGTCATGAGAGCACATGAGTTAGAAAATGAACTACTAGGGTTAGATCCTAGTGAATTTGAAAAGCTACAAGATTTCTTCTCAAAAAAATTTCCACATTAGATTGTTGTTAAAAGGATGTCAAGTAGAGAAGAAAGATTCTCAACTGATCTTTTCAATTCTCTCTAAGATAGGTCCTGAATATTCTGTCTTCATGTCAACTTTCTACGCTACAAAAGTTGCTTTAGGCGATACTTGGACTATGCCCTCCTTTGACTATTTTTCATCCCAACTCATTCGAGAACAGGACAAACTCATTCAAATGGGGTCTCTCAAGTCCAAGTCACATGCCCTTGTAGCAAGTACTAGCAAGGGAAAGAAGACTGAAAAGAAGAAAGAAACAAAGGATCAACCTAAGAAAGAAACCAAGACCAAACCTAAAAATGACACAAACACTTCGACTTCTGAGCCTAAGGCATGGAAAGAAATTTTTTTGTTCCTATTGCAAGAAGTCTGGTCACAACGAGAACCACTATTTTTGGAAATAGATTGATCACTTATCTCATTTACTTGAGAATAATAAAATAAGTGTTACTAAATCCATAAAACAAAGTTCTACAAAGGCGAGTCTTCTACTGCAAAAGGCTCTAAAAATGATAAGAAGAAAAGAAATGCCCTTATAGCGAGTTTCTCCTTCGTCAACGTGAATTATAGATTTTGGTGCCTCGCACCACATGGGTTCTTCACATGTTGAGTTTTCCAACATCGTACCTTGTGGAATGTCCCAAATCACAATGGGTAATGACATGACAGTCTCGGTGTCCAATACTAGATCGGTAGAGATGGATGGGGGAACATTTAACCAAGTGTTGAGTGTTCCTGATCTCTCTACCAATCTCCTATCAGTTTACCAAATTACTCACCTTGGTGAAGGAATGCGAGTGGAATTTGGTCCTAACTCGGTGATTATTCATGAGCTTAACAATAACACTACAGTGGCTGAGGGAAAGGTTGATCACCATTCACTGTTATATACATTTTCCCACTTTACTTTTGATTCTATGCCCACTGCCTTGCTCACTCATGCAAATGAGGTTAGTAAGCTATGGCATGAGTGTTTTGGACATCTAAATTATCACTACCTTGAACAATTGAGCCAAAATGAACTGGTCAGCAAATTACCCCGTGTCAATTTTTCTAAGGGTCTTTGTGAGGGTTGTACCCTTAGAAAGCATCCGAAAGGAACTTTGACAAAGGAAAATCCTAGATAGCTACTCGTCCCTTGAATCTTGTTCACAAGTGATATTCTGGTCCATTTCCTTCTCCTTCGTTTACTAGAGCTATTTATGTGCTAACCTTCATTGATGATTTTTTCGATATACTTGGGTATATTTTCTTAAGCTTAGTATGAAGTCTTTGAACATTTTCAAGACTTTAAGGCTATTCTTTGAGAAGCAGGTGGAATAGTCTATCAAGGTTCTTCAAACCGACAATGGAGGTGAATATGTAAACAATAGGTTCAAGGATTTCTATAATTTTAAAGGGATCTCTTTGTAGCATACAGTTTCTTATAGTCCTTTGCAAAATGGAGTCACAAAAAGAAAGAACCATACTCTGAAGGAGATGGCCACTTGTATGATTCACTCGAACTCTCTTCCTCCGCAGTATTGGGCCAAAGCAATGAATTGTGAAAATTACATTCAGAACCATGTTCCACACAAGGTAGTAAGAGGGATGACACCCTTTGAATCCTAGTTTGGATGCAAGCTGATGTTGAGCACTTTGAGTCTTCGATCCAAGGCTATGGCTCGGATTCCCAAGAAGAAATGCAAGGCCTTAGAACCACAATCCAAACCTTATATCTTTATAGGGTATCACGATGGCGTAAAGGAATAGTGATTAATGAATCCTACTTCTCATGAGCTGTATATTGAGAGAATTCTTAAGTTCGATGAGTATTCTTCAACTTATACTTCTCCACCTATTGAGGTTCTTGACTCGGCACCGATTCAGATTTTGACTCATCGGATGATGATTTTTTTGAGCTTTCCCCTCTTCTGATCTTCCCGACCATCAAAACTCGAGTCTTTTTATTACGATAGTAGTAATGATGTGGACCATGTCCCTTCTCACTCAAGTGAAGAATCTTCCGACTCCAAACCTTGTCCTCCTGGTCCTCTTTGGGCTAGGAAAACTTTACAAAGTGCTAGAGATTTAGTTGGAGATACTTCGGATATGAGACGTACTCACTCAGATTTCATTGGACCCCACTCTTTCTTTGCCTCTTCTTCTAATCCACAGTCTTTCCGGGAGGCTTCTGGTATTCCTGAGTGGGATTCTGCCATGGATGAGGAGTATTCCTCTCTCATGAAGAATGATACTTGGGATCTCACCCTCTTCAGAAAGGAATAAAAATTGTTCGGTGTAAGTGGGTGTTCTAAAAAAGTATGGAGTAGATGGAGACGTCAAAAATTTTAAAGCGTGATTATTAGCTAAGGGTTTCTCCTAGATAATTGGGGTTCATTATATTGAAACCTTTTCTTTGGTTGCGAAGATGACTTCTATTCAACTGACCCTAGCCATTTCCGCATTGAGCAGGATGATGCAAAGTGCATCAAATGGACGTTAAGAGTGCCTTTCTTCATGGTGACCTAGAGGAAGAGATCTATATGGAAAAACCTCTAGGTTATGTCCAATATCCCTCCCTCATTTATAAGTTAAATAATTCTCTTTATGGCCTCAAACAAGCCCCTCGAGCTTGGTATGCCAAGATGGACTCCTTTTTACTTACATCAGGGTTTACTAGGTGTCACTCTGATCCAAATGTTTATATTCTACGGCAAGATGACTCCATACTCATTCTTGTTCTCTATGTTGATGACTTGTTGATCACAAGCAGCTCTTCCTCTATTATTGATTATGTGAAGATTGCCTTAGCCAACGGGTTTTCCATGGTGACTTAGCTCTACTTAATTACTTCCTTAGGATCCAGATTTCACAATCTGACTTGGGAATTTTGATTTCGCAACCTAAGTATGCTCTTGATTTTCTAGCTCGTTTTCAAATGTCTAATTTCAAGTCTTCTCCTACTCCTTTTCTTTCCAAGGTTAAGTTGGTTTCAGATTTCTCTACTCCCTTGGTTGATGGTACTCTTTATTGATAGTTGGTGGGGAGCTTGATTTACTTGACTCACACTCGACCAAATTTATATCGTATGTTGTTTGGATCATGTCGGATTCATGCAAGAGCCACATGAGCTGCATTGAAAATTATCTTAACAGATCCTTCATTATGTTTGTGGCACTTATATTGATGGCATTCACTATTATGGAGGGGTAGATATCGACTTAATTGGGTTCACTGATTCTAATTGGGCTGGTGACTTAGATCATTGGAATTCTACTTCTAGCTACAATTTCTCTCTTGGTTCGGGTCCTATTAGTTGGTCTAGTAAGAAGCGAATACGAGAGGAGAAGTTAATGCTACCATGAAGCTAATTGGATATAGGGTATTCTCGACAAAGTTTGGCATCCACTTTCGGTGGCTGCCATTATCTGCTTGTGATAACACGAGCACCTTTGTCTCTATTTGTAGAAATCTAGTTCAAGCATCAATGGACGAAGCACATTGAAATCCATATGCACTTCATACGAGAACTTATTCATGATGGTATCATCTACATTCAAATTACATTTAGATAGTTGATTAGATTGCAAATTTATTTACCAAACCCTTCACTGAGATGAAGTTTCTTCACTTACGGTCTCTTCTTGGGGTGAGGTCTTCTACAGCTGCTCATATTCTTTGGGCTATGTATTCCTTCTTTTCTTCTTCTTCTTCTAGAAATATTATGTTTGTATATGGGGACCTTATCAGGCCTCTATTTGCTGGGCCCCATCGACACATCTTTCTTAGTTGTTTAGGTGTGTCTTCTCTTTCGTCGACTCATCATAGCCGCTACCCTAGCTTCGATGAAGGGGAGTGTTGGTGTGAGTTATCCTATGTGTCCTCCTCACATATTGGAGGGTCATCTCACATGGGTTAGGTTTAGGGTTAGGTTTAGGGTTTACTATTGAGTCATGCACTAGGGTTACTCAACACCCTATATGTACCCTTTTACTATTCATTTATGAGCATGCCAAGACACTCCATTGTCTTTTCTCTACATGTGCAAGCTTTGTTCTGTTATGCAAGATTGTTTAGTTATTGATCGATTCTTCTTGTGATTACATTGGAGCCATTATGATTCAACCAGAGTGTAACTTGATTGTGGTGCACAGTTTCCGATACGATCCATCAACTCTTTCAAGATGCTCCATCATTTTTTCTCTGGTTTGAGCTATGAGATATAAGGTCACCATTGTATCTACATTTTGGAGTTCTCTACTTCTCTGTGATATTTTTGTGTCATCTTCTTTGAAGTCTCATTAGCTCATGTCGCCATCTTTTTCATTTCAAGCTAGCTTTAAGCTTTGTATTCATATATGTTCTTATGATTCCCTTTGCTCAAGGGTTTGAGTGGTTGCTTGATGGAATATTCCTTGTATGCTTCAAGGATTTTTGGGTTCAATATTAATTGTTATAAATATGGTGAGTTTCTTCTCTGTTTCTTGAATCCTTGTAGTCGTAGCCTTGGAAGTTTTATTTCCTGAGTGTGTGAATTTATAAATCTTATTTCGGATAACCCAAAATGGGTATTACTTACTTCTCTGTCGCATTGGACATTCGTTCATCCCTACATGTAGTTAGGCTCTTATTGAATTCAACTTTACTTATTTCTACATTATTTCTATGTTGTAGATCCAAACATTTTCATTTATGGGTATTCATCATTGGTGTTCCCATTTGAATATGTCTTAATAGATTTTGGGTTTATGGTTAGCTATAGTACTTTTTGAACTCTCTGTGAAATGTATACGTATATAGATTTGGTTCTTGGTTATTTTGATGGCTCGAGTTGGAAAGTTTTGTTTCGAGTGATATTCTGGACGTGGTGCATTCAACCTTGAAATTTTAAATCTTTGTGTTGTTATTTACACATCGTAATCTCTTTGTATTATGTATTTGATAGTTTACCACTATATTTTATACTAAAATGAATGGTTTTATGCCTCTAAATCTAAACATGCTGCCATGGATCTGATGTCTTCTTCTGTCTCCAAGATTTTCAGGTTCATTCTTGATTTTTGTTTTAGAGTTTGATTTGTTACATGGCTTCAGTATCACTTGTATGGATGGAACATTTAGTTATTAGTTGTGTTCATCTTTTAGACTGGACTTCCTTTGCATCAAAATTCTATGTTCTACTATAAGAGCTTCATCTGCATAACTTCGTCTGGGTATTTGATTATTTTTTTAATTCGAGCCTCAGTCATTTGAGTTTCTATGTCGTGGTTTTTAGCCTTGTACTTTCTTTTTAATTTCTGTGGAAGATCTAGGTTTGATTTGTATTTGCAAACTACATTGATGAGCTTATGCATTCTGAATTATTTCTTTGAATTTTGTCTCCTCGTTTGTTCTTATGAATGCTTGTATTCCATAGAATTTGCGTTCTCATTTCAATATCAAATAATCTTTGTCCATAACTTCCAACTCCTATGAAATGGTTTAGCTTCACTCATGGCTAACATATTTCCCCAAAAGGTACAACTTCATTTATAATAGTGCTCTGAAATGTGTTGTAATTGATTACATTAGGATACCCTATTACTGAAGTTTTGTTTTTCTTTCTTTTTTCAAGGATATAACTTGACTCCTACATGAAGGAAGATGGAAACTGAAACTCATTTTAATGAAACTCTTCCTGGAAGATCATATAAATTATAGATTAAAAATCTATCCCTTTAGCACTCATTTCTTGTAAATTCTCCTCCTTCATAGAACCTTTAATGGAGCTTGTGATTTTGTATAGCCCACTATTCCAATTCATCCAAAAGTATCATTTTGTATTGATAAATGTATCTCTGCACTGTTTCCTTCATTCTTTTGATAATCTGGAGTTTAAATGCTTGATGAATTGTAATTTTAGGGGTATACTTTGTCATGATGTATCTTTCCTTTTCTGCATGACTTACTACAGTAATGAAGGTCGTTTACATTTTCATTTTATTTCTGAGGATTTGAGGAATATGTACCTTGTTCTTCTTCTTCTACCCATGTTCTTTGAAAACATAATGGCCATTCTGAGTTTGTATACAAGAATGCATTCCCTTTTCTTTAACATGGAGAATATAAACATTTGTTGACTCTTGTTACTGCAAAACTGAAACTTTTCTTCCTGAAATTTCTTCTTTACTTTGTTATGTGACTTGAAAACTGAAACCTGTATTCTGTTGCAAATGTATGCATATCCATTTTTTCCTTAATGGCTGGTTGTAGCTTTCTTTGATAATGGAGATTGATATGCTATTGATGGATTTTCTAGTACTTTGCACTCATTGTTGGTGAACCTTGATTTTTTGTTTGATTTTTGTAACAAATGTAATTGACTAAAAATCTACTTTTCTTTACTATGTCTGGAAGTAATTGTGTTGCAATTTTTTACGTTTCGTTCAAGATAATGTTGAGGTAACTTGATTCATATTTTATTGATCCATGTTTCAAATAACTATCGATTGGAAATGAAACTTGCAACTTTATCATATTATGTATTTGGCTTCTCAGTGGATTCTTATATGAAAGCATATATTGATAAACCTCTTCTTTGTTATGCATGATTATGATGTAGCAATTTGTATTTTTCATTCAACATGCATCCAAAATTTGGAATCCTTCCTGAAGTTTGTAGATGCATTTAATGACTTCCAGTTTTGATTTTCTTCAATTCTGACATCAATTTTTGTAAATGTAAAGCATTTTAAAAGGATTCCTTGTAGTTGTATGTCCATGATTCTTTTGATAAACATGCTGAAACCTGAATTTTTATGTGCACTTATCTTTAATAACTGAAGATTTTGCACCTACACTTGTAACTTTTGAAGAGTGTACTTTCCTCATTTATGGACTTCTGAAAACAGGCCTTTGAAGGTTTCTTTACATTGTAATTTACACTTTTAGATTTAATTCTAAGCTGGAAATGCCATCATGTGCCCTCATGATAGCTTCATTCTCATGAATTTGTACTTGACTAATATATCCTTTATTTGTTGCACTTACCTTGATCACCTTTTAAGCTGTTCTTTTTGGCTTATATCTTTATCCTGCCTTCAGATTTTTCTTATTTGTGGTATCTCCTATAACTATCCTCTTCATGGGTTCTTGTAGAGGTTTTTAATGAAAATGGAAGATATATTTTCTCGTTTCCCATGCTTTGATGAAAACCTTTCTCTGAAAGAACTGTTAATTTTATCTTGAAGCTCTCCTCCGATTTCAATGTCCCAATGCCTTTCTTTTGTACATATTCTATCTACATTTTAAATAGTTGTTGCAGATTATAATACTCATTATGTACTTTACACTTGACTATAATTTGATGAAAAGATTTATTTTTTTCTTGAATTTTCCTTTTATTAAATTCCCTCATTAAGCACTTCATTTTAGTATAGTAATCATTTTTTGCAAAATATTTTTGCTTTCTAATATGCTACATGTACCTACACACTTAAAGAAATAGTTAGAAAATATTTAGGCTTTTTGGCCTCTCTTATGTTCCATAGTTTTTATTTTCTCTTTATTTTCTGAAATGATTCTGGGAATCATATGTGCTGATGTAGAATATTGCTTTATCAATTTTGTATTGTCTCTAATGTAGCTTATACCTCTTGATGTCAATTGATTCATTTGCATGAAACTATTAGCATAAGTATACAGATTAAACCCTGAGCTCAATGTCTGATGACAATTCTCTTTCTTTTCCTCAGGGATGATGATGGAACTGAATGATGCAGAAGAAGAGGATGAAGAAGCTACAATTGGATGAAGACCAACAAAAAACCTAAAGGAAATGATGGGTTTTCTCTATATTCTTTTACTTTTAGCTTTGTGTACATGCATCTTTTACTTCAGTAGTTATAAGTTACATCCCACGGCTTGTGTGGGAAATATTGTACTTCTTCATGAATAAATAACATTTAATTTTTGTACTTGAGTTGTATACTTCTTCATGCTTTCAGCTTCATGTCATGTATATTGATTGTATAACGAAATAAACAACTCAAACACAAAATTAAATGTATTTACATGTAAAAATAAATTTTTTTGAAATACATGTAACTTAATAATGAAATATCTTTCTTGTAAATGCAACTCTATTTGATGTTCCCAAATTTATCATTTCACCTAAATTTTGATTCCTTCCTTCATCAAGGTAATGCATTAGTCCTTCATGGATTTTTTGTTTCCTTGTTGAAGATGAACATGGAATGGAAGGATATGTGAGGTGTTACATTTTGTAACATCACATGTAGCTATATATTACATGTAACTAATCAATTGATGTAACTAGAAACATGATAAAATTATAATACATTCCCTTATTTAGGTCCACTTCATCAATTTCATCCATCATAATGAAGTTTCGAGTTGCCCATTTTTGCAAAAGTATAAAAATTGTTAACATTTCTTGCGATCCGGGCGGGAAATTTGTCTGCTAGCTTGTAGACCAATGCCTTGATCTTGTCCATTGGGCATGGAGTTAAAGCATATAACCAAAAATATTTTTCCAAAATAAAATAAAGTTGGGAAAGGATCTAGAAACCAGATCACGTGCACGAATGCACTTATTGAATTGAAAAACATTGCAATGTGCATGAAAGCACTTATTGAAAGGGAAATCCTACTCTAAACAGACATTATAGGATTTTCAATAACAATGTTTAAGAAACATACCATTCATAGGAATGGGAAGTTCCTCTCCATTCAGCCTTGAAAGATGAAATGCATTGTGTTCTTTGCAAGATGAAATCATGTAAGGACCACTCCATATTGTATCAAACTTTGTGTGGTTTCTGGCTTTGCATGATCAGCATCCCATTTTAACACAATGTCTCCTTCATTGAAGACTATGAACTTATCCTTCTTATCAAAAGTTTTCTTTATCTATTTTTGATTCTTTTCCATGTTTAGATGAGCTTGATCTCTTAGCTCCTGTAACTCCATTAACTCTGCATAACGAACCTGCAATGGTTCATTCTCAAGTAATTCCATTTGATGTAATAAATCCAATGCAAGAAAATCAACTGAGATGGGCATTCTTGCCTCTCTTCCATAAACAATCTTGTATGGTGAATTTCTAATTGATATTTTAGGAGTCACTCTGTCATCCCAAAGTGTTGAATTCAACATTAGATGTCAAGATCTTTGGTTGTCTTTGAGTGTTCTTCTAATGATCCTCAAAATATTTTTATTAGTACTTTCAGCTAATCCATTACCTTGTGGGTAATAATTAGATGTACTTAAATAAATTTCATGCTTGATAGCCCAATTTTTACCTTTACACCAAGAAACGCTAAGGAATTATCTAAAATGATAGTTTCTGGAACACCAAATCTGTAAACTATACCTTCATAAAAGGATAGTATCGAAGTTTCGTTAGCTTCTTTTAAGGATCTTAGTTCAGTCCAACGTGTAAAGTAATCTGTAGGAGTCAAGATCCAATTGTGTCCTTGTCAAGAAGGTGGATTTATCATGCCAATAAAGTCAATACCCCACTGCATGAATGGTTGATCCACTGAAATAGGTGCAAAGGCAGTGAAGCTAAACATTCCTTTCCAACAAAGAAAGCACATTTCTTACACTTTTTGATCCATTTGAAGAAGTCCTTGAATATGTTGGGCCAATAGTAACCAGATTTCATAATTTTTAAGGTTGTAGTATGTGTTGAGAAGTGACTTCCTACATGTCCTTCATGAAATTCAGATAATAGTTGTTGAATTCTATCATAATCAATACATCGCAACAAAATTCCATTTATATCTCTTTTAAATAACACGCCATCAATGAAAACATAAGGTACATCTTGTAACCTAAAATATCTTCATTTTTTCTTGTCCATACCTTCCAGATAAGTACCGTGTTGTAAGTAGTTAGCCAAATCAGTCATCCACCTTGATTCTGAACTTCTTGACTAAGTTCGGAGTTCTTGATTTTCTAGTTTTTCCATGGTATCTCACTTCGCGATACGTAACTTCAGCATATCTTTTAGATCTTCATATTCTACATCCTGTTTTTTCCATATTAGCAATTAGATTCTCACACAAACCTTTTCCTCAAAGCTGTATTTGCAACATGGATGTCAACATCATATTCCATAACTTTCATAATCCAACCTGCTCTCTTCTCATTCAACTCTTTGTTCAACAAGAATGCTTTAACACTTAGATGAGAGACTAAGACATGTATCTTGTTATTGGAAAGCATGTACTTGAAATTTTTCAATCCTCTAACTATTGAAAGTACCTATTTTTCAAGAAATGTGTACCTTGTCTCATAGTCATGCAAACTTTTTCCAAAGAAAGCAATTGGCTACTCAATGTTTTCATCATTAACCTGAGTTAAAATAGCTGAAATAGTCTCATCTCTTGCAAGTGCATACATTGTAAAATCCTTATCAAAATTTATATTTGCAAGAGTAGGATCTTGTGAAATGGTTGACTTGATGGCCTCAAATCCTTTTCTCCCTTTTTTAGTCCAAGATAAATTCTTCTCTTTCTTTAACATGGTTGTTAAAGGTTTGACTAATGCTACAAAATCTAGAACAAATCTTCTAACAAAATTGATTTTTCCAAGAAAAATTTGCAGTGCTTTCTTATGATGAGGCAAGGATAGTTGTGAAATAGCTTCGATTATGAAAGGATCAATAGATAAACCTTGTTTAGAAACAATATGACCAAGCAATTTACCTTGATGTATTGAAAAAATAGACTTTTTGGGATTCAGTAAATATTCCAAACTATATACAAAGCTGAAAATTCATCCTTAAATACATTAGATGTTCATCAGAATCTTTTGAAAATATGGTGACATCATCTAAGTAAACCAATATGCATTTATTTAATAAGATGTGAAAAGCCATGTCCATTGCATGTTAAAACATTTCATTGACATTTGAGAGACCAAAAGGCATTCTTTTATAAGAATAAGTACCCCACTCTGTGGTGAAAGTTGTTTTTTATATGTCTTCTTCATGCAAAATTATCTTATTATATCCACTGTAACTATCCAAAAGGGACAATCAGTCTGAACCAGAAATTGTTCTCAAAATCTGATCCATATTGGGCAGCAGATAATGATCTTTTAATGAAGCTTTATTAAGATCTCTAAAATCCACACATAGCCTAATTTCTCCATTCTTTTTTTGAATAGGAACAAGATTAGCTACCCAAATTGAATGCTTAACTGGAAAGATAATACCTGATTTGATCAACTTAGATAACTCTTTTCTCATTGATGGCTCAATCTTCATATTTACTAGCCTTTTCTTCTACCTAACTGGCTTGGAATTTGGTTATAACTCTATTGTATGTTGAGCTAAAATTGGATCAAATCCTCTTAGATCTTGGTATTTCCAAGAAAAAACATCTCTGAATTCTTTACATAAATTGATAAATGATTATTTTTCAGCTGAGGAACATACCTTTCCAATAAATAATTTTTTTCATCATCCACCAAGATTTCTTCGTAGTTATCTGTGTGAGTTGAAATCTTGCCTTTGTCTTTTCTTAATTGATCATTGGGCGAAAAATGTATTCTATTTTTTATCTCTCGAATTACAGACACCCTACGGCTTACACAAGTGTGTGTGCTTGAGCTCACAGTGTGATTGGATAACATGGGTAGTATCTCCAAGTTGTGGGACTTGCTACTTGAGAGAGACCTCAAGAGAAAGTTGGTTCTTACTCCTAAACTACCTACCACAATCTAATCTAATGCAGGAAAAAACTATCTGTCCTAATCTAACCTTCCAAGGGACCAAGGAGAGAGAGTGCATGAAAATAAAGCCTACACTAAAGTGGTGATACACCAGAAAAGAAGGGAGTGAGAATAGCCTTCCGATGTGTGAAAATATAGGAGCAAAACGCATACTAAAAGGGGGAATAACAGTTCTCCATAGTATAGAAAATTAATTCACAATAATATTCCAAACATGAACAATAATAATGAATCCCTAAATAGTATAAGGTAGACACAATATATTTGTAATGATTTTGAAATGGCAAGAAGAATGCAAACAAGCACATCAGGGGAAGAAGTATCCACAAACTTGTATCTATTGCCTCATTGATATGCACTGAGTTAAAGCATTACAAAATAAGGGCTTAGATCACCATGTAAGGATTCCACTATAATGGCTTATAGCACATTGTCTTCACAAAACAATTTTGATAGATTTTTTCTACTCAAAACTATCTCCCTTTACAATGAGCCCAACACTCTAATTTATAGAATTCTGAGAGGAGAGAGAGAGAGAGAGAAATGAAAATCCTAAAATATGACTTCCCACCACTTGTAAGAGATATTAAATGAAGTGAAATTATGTTCTTTTACTTGCAAAATGCCCCTCATATTGTCCCATAACTTGCAGCAATGAAATATGCCAGCCCATGCTTTATTAAATGCATCACAATTGCCAATTAAAACATTGTTCGAACACGGAAATGTTTTTAGAAAAATATACATTGATCCTTCATCAAATCCAATATTTCCTAATTTTTATGCATTAATCTCAAATCCATGATTCCAATGGTACCAATTTTGTGTATTTTCGTCCTTTACTTGCGGAGGTTTGGGGTTGTAGGTAAAGCACATCCCAAAGCATCCAAACTTTCCCATGGACCCTAAATGAAAAATTTATCCTCATGGACATTATGGTATTTTTTTGGACTTTGCACATAGTGCCCGATTGGACAAAATGTAGTGCCCACATTTTATAGCCGTATTATCTATTTGTTCCTTTATGCATATACATGTTTTGATTGAGACTCTGTTAGATTTTGGACATTTTTCTGGTGTTATTTATTTATTATGATGTTGATGACACTAACAGGGTACATGATAGTAGATATTATTGGTTAGATATTGTTTCTTGTGGTCGATTTGATTAATGATATAGTTTTCTAGATTTAATAATGGTAATCTCATGCTAGCCTAAGTGTATGTCATTATAATTTTATCTGTGGATGATTCGTGGAAAACTATGTGTATAATTGTATGCATTACACTATCAATTGTAAAATGATGTTAGGAAATTATAAGTTGATTAAAATTGTGATGTGTAGATGATAATTATTATATTGGGCGAGATGAGGTTAATGTGTGCAATGAGTGTGTAGGTGACAGGTATAGGAGAGCATGGGTTTCGGGAAGCTACGCAATTGTGCACAAGCGGCCCATGGGCTGAGTCCTAACCATGCTAAATGTTTGAGGCCTTAGAATATATTGTATTAATTGGGCACCATGGGTGAACCCTCAATTGTAATGTAATTTATGTCTTGTAAAATTAATTATGTTTAGGTGTGTTTTATTAAGTAAACTAGTTTAGGGGTTTAATGATCTCATCTTAATTTAAGTGATGGTTTTGGGTGTGTGTGTGTGTGTGTGTTGGTAGAAGGGATTGGGGACCACATGTGAACCTTGGGTGGACCCCACACCCTCTACCCTTGTGCCCAAGCATGCCAAACCCGAAATTGGGTTATTTTGGGCATTTTTAGGGACCCCTTTTGAGTTTGGGAGTTCCCTTAGAATGAAAATGGGCCCTTGGACCCTACCTAATAGGTAGGGGGCTTATTTCCAAGGTTTGGAGGGAGTTTCCCTCCCATTTTCCCTCCTTAGTCACCATCCATGTAAGATGGTTGGTTTGTGTGTAATTGTTAAAAGTTGCTCCACTTTGTTTTATTTTCGTTTTTAGTATTTTGGGTGATAAGGGCTAAAAGGTGAGTTTAATTTTACTTATTTGGTTTTGGAATCTTTGACTCTTGAGAGGAGAGGGGGTGACACTTGTCACCTTCCCATTGGTGAGGAAACTTTTGGGTTCCTCTTCTTATTCTTCCTCATGTGGAAGGAAGGGGTCTTCTTCTCTTTTTTTTTTTTTGGAGAACTTGGAGAATTTTGGGAGCTTGGAGGTTTGCTTGGACAAAGGGAAAAGCTTAGAGTCTTGGAAAGCATTGTAGAGGTAGGATTCTTAACCTTTTTCTTTCTTAGTTGTGCTTATCTTGTTAACTATGCTTTGATCAATAAAATGATGTGTGTGAAATGATGTGTTGTGAAGTTGTATGGTGAATGTAGTTTGTTTGTTTGTTCTTTGTTGTTTTCTTTTGTTTTCTCTCCACCATCATTTGGATTGATGGTTTTTGGAGAATGTAGGGGAAGAGAGAGGGATTTCCCTCTCAAACCTCATGGTTGTTGGTCAAGCCATGAAGGTCCCTTCTCATCCCCTCATATGGTTTGAGGTGGGAGAAAGGTTCATATGGCTTGAACCTTTCCCCATTCTTGGTGAGGAAACCCTTTTGGGTTTGAAAATCCTCCCAAGAAGGATTTCTATGACATAAAGGAGGAATAAGGAGGATGAATGATTAGGAGGAATAAGGAGTTTGTAAACATGTTTTTGTTGGTGCTCCTATGGTTGGACACCTTTGATTTGGGCATCCTATTTCTTCTCTTCCCCATTGTGAGGTTGACCTTGTTCTCCTCATGTTGTTGTTTTACCATGTGTGGTATGTCTAAGTGTTTAAATGGTCTTATGTAATTCTTGTTGTGTTTTATCCCCATTTTACTTGTGCACATTGTGGAAGTTTGTTCCTCTCTCCCATGGGCTTGGGGGAGGCTAGCATGGCTTCCAACCATGGAAAGGCATGTGATGATGCCTATTGGTTGGGTGGTAAACAAGCCTTGTCTCTTATTTCAGCATCCTTGGAAGAACACTCAAGGTTGGAGATAGTTGAAGCCTTGTTTGCCATCTGGTCCTCTTGGTCATCTTCATATTTTGTGGGCATTATTTCCTTTTGTATAAATGTGGCTTTGTGAAGATTTGGATAGCCTCATGTTGTAAACTGCCCTTTTGTATTTGGGAAACTTGTGTTTTGCTAGATCTTTGTAAACTTTAGTCATTACAAAAGGAAGTTTTTTCCTTTTTTTGCAAGAATCTTGTAATATTGAATGTAAAAAAATCCATTTGAAACCATGAGCTCCCAACATTGTCATCTTTTGGATAGGCCTTGTTGTTTATAAATATGAAATATGGGTTATGCATTGTACATTAAATCTGTAATTTTAGTTTGTTCCCTTAGAATGAAAATGGGCCAAGTTTTAGGTAGGGGGATTAAAAAAGGTTATGAAGTTGGCTATTTTCCCTCCTTAGTCACCATCCATGTAAGAATTTAAGTTAATTTCTTTGTAATTGTTAAAATTTTTACTTTTTTTTTATTTTCGTTTTTAGTATTTTGGGTAATAAGGGCTAAAAGGTAGTTTACTTTTACTTATTTGGTTTTTGGAATCTTTGACTCTTGAGAGGATGGGGTGACACTTGTCACCTTTATTGGTGAGGAAACTTTGGGTTTTCCTCTTTAAATTTTATTCTTCCTCATGTGGAAGGAAGGGGTCATATTTTTCTTGGAAATTTAATGAAGGGGAATTTTTTTTTTTTGGAAAAACTTGGAAAATTTTGGGAGCTTGGAGGTTTGCTTGGAAAAGGGAAAAGCTTATAGTCTTGGAAAGCATTATAGAGGTAGGATTCTTAATCTTTTTCTTTTCTAGTTGTGCTTATCTTGTTAACTATGCTTTTATCAATAAAATGATGTGTGTGAAATGATGTGTTGTAAAGTTATATGGTGAATGTAGTTTGTTTGTTTTCTACTTTGTTGTTTTCTTTTGTTTTCTCTTCACCATCATTTGGATTGATGGTTTTTTGAGAATGTAGGGAAGAGAGAGGGATTTACCTCTCAAACCTCATGGTTGTTGGTCAAACCATGAAGGTCCCTTCTCATCCCCTCATATGGTTTGGGTGGGAGAAAGGTTCATATGGCAAGAACATTTCCCCATTCTTAGTGAGGAAACCCTTTTAGGTTTGAAAATCCTCCCAAGAAGGATTAATGACATAAAGGAGGAATAAGGAGGATGAATGATTAGGAGGAATAAGGAGTTTGTAAACATGTTTTTGTTGGTGCTCCTATGATTGGACACATTTGATTTGGGAATCCTATTTCTTCTCTTCCCCATTGTGAGGTTTACCTTATTCACCTCATGTTGTTTTTACCATGTGAAGTATGTCTAAGTGTTTAAATGATCTTATCTAAATCTTGTTGTGCTTTATCCCTTTTTACTTATGCACATTTTGGAAGTTTGTCCTTCTCTCCCATGGACTTGGGGAGGCTAGCATGGCTTTGATACCATAAAAGGCATATGATGATGCCTATTGGTTGGGTGGTAAACAAGCCATGTCTCTTGTTGCAGAATTCTTAGGAGAACATTCAAGGTTGGAGACTCAAGGATGAAGTTTTGTTGAAGTGGTGACTTGTTCTTTTTATCCTCAAAACTTCATTGTAAATATTACACCTCCTTGTATCTATGTGTTGTATGGCAGATTGTGGATAGCCTCATCTTGTAAACTTATCACTTTTAGTGATTTGGGAAACTTGTGTTTATGGATCTTTGTTATGTAGCTTTTGATGTCTTGCAAAGAGGATTTGATTTATTTTTGAATGTGTTAAATGTTTAAAAAAGCCATTTTGAAAATTATAAACTAAAATCTAGTATTAAAGGATCCCTTTTATTTTTATGTTTTAATGGGATTGGAAAAGAAAATATTATGTCAAAAAAAAAAAAACTATGAAATGGCATATGTACATTTTTTGAAAATAAATCTAAAATTTATAAGTTAAGCATTCTTTTAAATCATGTATTTTCACTTGGCACTACATTTTGGTTTTGAGCCATGGTTCTAAACAACGAGACTTTCTCTTAGGAGAACAAATTAACTAGTAAATTATTTAGTCTTGAAATTTTTTAAAAAAAATACATGGATATGTCTTATGTAATCTTTTTACCATTAGAAATCTTCCTTGCATGAAAATCTGTAATATTTCTTTAGTTGGTGTTGCAAAAATTTGAAATACTATTTAGTTATTTCATTTGAAGGAAAGTTAGTGTTCATGGGGTTTTAGGAATTTTTTTTATGGTTATATTATCGTTTTATAATTGAATTTTAATAAGTTTGATATATAAACAAAGAAATGAAATCAAATTATTATTTCTTTTAAAACTTATAAATAACATATTTTCCTAGAATATAAATAAAAATAACTAATAAATAAATAAAAATATATATATTATATACTATCACAAAGTATAGTTATAATAATTATTCCTTTTGTTGTATACGTAATATATCATATCATATGAATATATATATATATATATATATATATATATATGTGTGTGTGCATTAAATAAGAATATTATATAATATATATATCATATATATATAAATATATATATTATATAATATATAGATTTGAATATACACATATTTTTTAATTAAAAAAAATAAATAAATAAAAATAAAAATAAAAAAAGCTTTAAACGTATGAAAAAAAAGGTTAGGGAGGACCGAACCCCTCCCCCTAACTGCCCTCCATCCACCTTGCCACACCCTCCTGACCTTGTCCCCTGTCCCCCTCCTCCCTTTGCCCCCTTCACACCCCCCACCGCCCCTGCCCCCCATGACCTGCCGTCCACCCCCCCCCCCCCCCCCCCGCCGCCCCTCCCCTCCCTTTCCCCATGACTTCCTTCCGCCCCCACACCATTTCCCCCCCCTCCACTGACCTCCACCATCCACACCCCACGCCACTCTCTCTCTTCGCCCGCCATCCTGCCCCACCCCGCCTTCCTTGCCCCCTCCCCCAATCACCATCCCTTTCCTTAAATAACATCATTACATTTCATAAATACTACGGTAGCCCAGCATGAAGTTTTCTCTAAAACATATAAAAATAATAATAATACATATGATCTTCATTAAAACATTATTCAGGGCATGTTTGACTTGATCTTATTAATGTAAAAATTATGCTAACAATAAAATGTTAATGAAAAGGGAATAGTGGGCATCCATAAATCCAACCTCCATAGCTCCACTTTAACCTGCACAAGAACAAAATGAAAACAAAAGGAAAATCAAATGAAAAGAAAATAAAATAACATAAAGATGATTAGGGCAACTTTAGGGCAAAACTAGATCTAGGGCTGAGATCAATTTGATCCTAGGGTCCACATGTAACCCTACATACCTTAAGTCATTAGATTTTAATGGGAATGGAAAATAAATTTAAAGGGGTGTGTGGGTAAAATAAATTAATAAAAGGGGGAAGACTAATTTATGCAAGGGGTGTAAACTTTTGTTTAAAACCCAAGGGAGCTTAATAGAGTAAAATAATTAAATTATTGTGGGATAGTGTTAATTTATTTCAAGAAAATTAATAATTATTATAAATTAATTATTAACGGGAAGGGGCATTGCTTTTGGTGTTACATTATATAATGATAATAACAATAATAATAATTTAAAAATATATATAAAAAATGTTTAAAAAACTTTCACAATAATTTTAAAAAAAAGTTTATAAACCATTTTTTTTTACCTCGGGTTCAGGATGGCACCCAAGAGGGGACGATCGGCTCGAGGCTCGGGACGTAGTGCACCTACGCAGGAGCCACCAGCCCCGATTTTGGGCCTCAGATATTAGAGACCCTGCAGATAGCTGATAGGTGTCGTGTAGGAGTGCCTTCCACCACCGTAGAGCCGAGAGAGGAGGACATTCAGTTGGGAGATGAGGAGTTGATTGGTGAGGATGCACATTCAGAGCCACCTGAGCATGATACCCCAGAGATGAGAGAGGTCACACAGCCCTTCCATCCTTGGTGAGAGGATGGCCTTGTTTCATCACAGCCGATCACATAGCTTCGAGGGACCATTTGGAGATAACAACCTTTTCACCTGTTAGACCACATCACCAGGATAGAGACACATGCAGTGTGATTCGAGACCTTCTTCACCTTCAACCACCTACTTTCCTGGTTTGACAGATGGCTTTGGGGCAGAGTCCTGGCTCCTTAGCTTGGATAGCTGCTTTGGCTTGCACTCTCATGAGAGAAATGTCAAAGCTAGGTTCACCATACACCTTCTCTGAGATGCACAGTAGGCATTTGGTGGAGGAATGAGGAGCGGAAGCTCCATTTGACTCGAGATACAGTGACCTGGGAGTTGTTCGAGGAGTGGTTCGGGGCCGGTATATGTCAGAGCATTTTGTGTAGAAGAGGATCGATGAGTTTCATGACTTACGATAGGGCTCTGGCATAGTGGCATAGTATGAGAGCAGGTTCTTGGATCTCTTGCAGTATGTAGACTACCTGCAAGATGAGAAATTATAGGTAAACAGGTTCATTCGGGGCCTAAATGCAGATATAGCAGGAGTTGTTAGGATGTTATCTCCTCCCACACTCGAGAAGGCCATTGAGAAGGCCTACTTGGCTGAGGAGAATAGGACCAAGGCACAGGAGCACCGAGATAGAAACAAGAGCAAGTTCCAGGATAGGATTTAGGCATTTTAGAGTCAGAGGACATGGGGTGCAGTACCACCCCCTAGAGGAGGATTCTGGTCTTCTCTAGTAGCATCGAGAGCTCCACCACACCCACCGCAATAGTAGACACAACATCAGGGACACCAGCATCAGAGGGGTAGACAGACTCAGAGTTTTTCAGCGAGGTGGATCTAGAGGTGGTTTTGGTGGATCTAGAGATAGGAGGTCGGGTACTCATCACTCATAGCCAGCCCGCTCATAGTAGTCTGCTAGGGTTGGACCGGCAGGTTCAATTCGCCAGAGTATAGGAGGGACCCCATCTCAGAGGGGTACAGGAGGATGTTTTATTTGTGGGGCTCTAGACCATTATGTGTGTATGTGTCCACACAAGCCCACTACTACGGATATGTAGAGAGCTCCTAGATCTAAGCAGATGGTGGGTGATGTGGGATGTGCCCATCATGTATATGTAACGGTTGACAACCACCAGGCTGAGCATCAGGCCACAGTCATTGAGACGACAGGTACTATCAGGGGTATTTCTATCTCAGTACTTTTTGATTCAGGTGCTTCAGATTCTTTTGTATCTCCTTCTATAGTAGACTAGTGTGGGCTAGTGGTGGCTAGGCAACTAGATAGTTGGCAGGTTGAGTTGGCCTCTGGGGCTAAACTCATTGTGGACTCGTATGTGGAGAGTTGTGTACTTGATTTGGGAGTCTTCTCCACTACACTTGACCTCGAGTTATTCCTTTAGGATCCTATCAGGTAGTGTTGGGTATGGATTGGCTCGAGGCTCATCGAGCCAAGGTGGATTACAGAAAGAAGGTCATTGAGTGTCAGGATGATCTTGGTAGTGCAGTTGTGATTTTAGGGATGCAGAGACCTATTTCCTTACGTATGATCTCGGCTAAGCAACTCAAGTGGAGCATGCGTAAGGGTTTCAGTTGTTTGCTATCACTATCAGTGATTGTTCGGATAGTACTCTAGAGCATTCACCCCTTGATGATCACGCAGTTTTGAGGGAGTATGCAGATGTGTTTCCAAGAGAGCTTCAGGTTTACCACCTAGTAGGGAGGTGGATTTCACCATTGACTTAGTGCTTGGCTCTACACCAATTTCTAGGGCACCCTATCGGATGACGACTTTAGAGCTTCATGAGCTCAAGATTCAGTTAGAGGAGTTGTTAGAGAAGGGTCTCATTGACCTAGTGTATCTCCTTGGGGAGCACCAGTCATATTTGTGAAGAAGAAGGATGGTTCTCTCAGGCTTTGTGTAGACTTCAGATAGCTCAACAAAGTCACAATAAAGAACCATTACCCACTCCCCATGATTGATGACTTGTTTGATCAGATGCGGGGAGCTAGAGTGTTCTCCAAAATCGATCTCAAGTTAGGGTATCATCAGTTGCACATATCAGATGCAGATATTCATAAGACAACTTTTCGCACACGTTATGGGCATTATGAGTTCATTGTTGTCCCCTTTGGTTTGACCAATGCCCCAGCTATCTTCATGAGCCTCATGAATGGAGTGTTCAGGACCTTCCTAGATCACTTTGTCATAGTGTTCCTTGATGATATTTTGATATATTCTCATTCCGAGGAGGAACACGAGGAGCATTTGAGACAGGTGCTTCAGATTTTGAGAGAGTAGAAGTTGTTTGGGAACTTGGAAAAATGTAGCTTCTTTTAGACAGAGATTCAGTACTTGGGGCACATTATTTCAGGAAAGGGTATCTCTGTAGATCCCTCTAAGATTTAGGCTATCATGGATTGGCCAGCACCCACATCAGTCACTGAGGTGAGGAGCTTCATGGGTTTAGCAGGGTATTACCATAGGTTTGTGTAGGACTTTTCTAGGATTGCTCACCCTATTACTTCCCTTCAGAGGAAAGGGAAGAAGTTTGATTGGTCAGAGAAGTGTGAGCAAGCCTTCAAATTTCTTAAGGAAAGGTTAACCACAGCACCTATCTTAGTAGTTCAGACTGACAGAGGATTTTGTTGTTTACACTGATGCATCACTAGAGGGTTTGGGAGTAGTTCTTATGTAGGAGCATCGGGTGATTGCCTTTGAGTCACGTAAGCTCAAAGACTACGAGCTTAACTATCCTACTCATGACTTGGAGCTTGTAGTAGTTGTTCATGCACTTGTGCATTGGTGACATTTCCTTTTGGGTAGACCTTTCATTTGAGGACAGAGCATCATAGTTTACAACATATCTTCTCTCTCGTGCAAACCTAAAACCCTTGTCAAACAACGTTGGATGGAGTTCCTATGTGAGTATGACATGGAGGTACAATATATCAAAGGAAAGGAAAATGTTGTTGCAGATGCACTTAGTAGACGACGACATGTGCTTGCTTCATTGACACTGCAGTCAGATTTGAGAGGCAGGATTCTTGAGCATCTTCCAGAGGACAGGTTTTATGAGGGTGCTAGGTAGATGTTGGATTCTCAGGGTTCTTTTGAGGGTAGATATTCAGGATGCATGTTAGAGTCAGATGGTTTGCTTTGGTTCCATAGGTGCATTTATGTGCCTAAGGTAGGTGATCTGCATAGTTTCATCCTTACTGAGGCTCATCGAGCCCCATACGTAGCACATCTAGGAGTGAAGAAGATGCATGCTGATTTGAGAGAGTTATATTATTGGTCGGGTCTTCATCGGGACATAGCAGATTTTGTAGCATGTTGTCTTGAGTGTCAGAGAGTCAAGGTAGAGCATTCTCATCCCGCAGGACTCTTATACCCTCATGACATTCCCGAGTGGAAATGGGATGTGATCTCCATGGATTTCATAGTAGGACTTCCTATGTCCTCTTATCGTCATGATGCCATTATGGTCACTGTGGATAAGTTGACCAAGGTTGCACATTTCTCACCAACCAAGGTTACCTATAATGCACAGGCCATCACAAAGTGTTTATGGAGGACATTGTTAGATTGCATGGGATCTCGAAGATGATCATCAATGATAGAGACACCATCTACACATCAGTTTTCTGGACTTCTTTTCAGGATGCTTTGGGTACATAGATTAATTTCAGTTTGGCATATCATCCAGAGACAGATGGGTAGACAGAGAGAGTTAATCAGGTTCTTGAGGACATGTTGAGGATGTATGTGATGGACCAGTAGAAGAAGTGGGAAGATTATTTGCATTTAGTTGAGTTTTCCTACAACAACAGTTATCATAGCTCCATTGGCATGGCTCCCTATCAGGCTTTGTATGGATGACCTTGCAGGACACCTTTGAGCTGGGACAAGACTAGATGACAAGATTATTTTGGGGCCAGCTTATCTTTAGGATTTAGAGCAGTAGGTTGTTCTGATTAGACAGCGTCTTGAGTAGGCTAGAGCATGCCAGAAGGTGTATGTAGACACCAAGAGGATCGATCGTCACTTCTCAGTGGGTGACAAAGTCTTCTTGAGGGTTCATCCTCATAAGAGTTTGATCCATTATGGAAAGGGTTCTAAGCTATCACCTCATTTTGTGGGGCCTTTTGATATTCTTGAGGTCATCGGTCCAGTTTCCTATCGTCTAGCTTTGCCACCATGCCTTGCATGGGCCCATGATGTTTTTCATGTTTCTGTACTTCGTAGATATGTACCAGATGTTTCTCATGTTTTGGATTGGTCGGCATTATAGGTAGAGGACGGAGGGCAGTGGAGACTGGAGCCCATACGCATACTGAGAGCACTAGAGGTTGGCCCTTCGGGGTCGAGATTTGGACCAGGTTAGAGTGCAGTGGGACCGATATGATGAGTCATCAGCTACCTAGGAGGATGCTACACCACTGAGGGCTAGATATCCCTATCTCTTCCAATGAATTCTAGGAGGAAGTCTAATTCTAGGAGAGGGGGATGTAGTGCCCACATTTTTATAGCTCCAGTTATCTATTGGTTTCTTTATGCATAGACATGTTTTGATTGAGACTCTGATAGATTTTGGACATTTTCTATGTTATTTATCCTCATGGACATTATGGTATTTTGGGTGTGTAGCACCAATTGGACTAGATTCGTATATTGATATATTTCTTATGATGTTGATGACACTAACAGGGTTACATGATAGTGATATTCATTGGTTAGATATTGTTTCTTGTGGTCGATTTGATTAATGATATAGTTTTCTAGATTTAATAATGGTAATCTCATGCTAGCCTAAGTGTATGTCGTTGTAATTTTATCTGTGGATGATTCGTGGAAAACTATGTGTATAATTGTATGCATTACACTATCAATTGTAAAATGATGTTAGGACATTATAAGTTGATTAAATTTGTGATGTGTAGATGATGTTATTATATTGGACAGATGCGGTTAATGTGTGCAATGAGTGTGCAGGTGACAGGTATAGGAGAGCATGGGTTTCAGGGCAGCTACGCAATTGTGCACTGAGTGGCCCACGGGCGAGTCCTAACCATGCTAAATGTTTGAGGCCTTAGAATAGGTTTTTAATTGGGCACCATGGGTGAACCCTCAATTGTAATGTATATTATGTCTTGTAAAATTAATTATGTTTAGGGTGTGTTTTATTAAGTAAACTAGTTTAGGGGTTTAATGATCTCATCTTAATTTAAGTGATGGTTTTGGGTGTGTGTGTGTGTTGGTAGAAGGGATTGGGGACCACATGTGAACCTTGGGTGGACCCCACACCCTCTACCCTTGTGCCCAAGCATGCCAAACCCGAAATTGGGTTATTTTGGGCATTTTTAGGGACCCCTTTTGAGTTTGGGAGTTCCTTAGCATGAAAATGGGCCCTTGGACCCTACCTAATAGGTAGGGGGCTTATTTCCAAGGTTTGGAGGGATTTTCCTCCCATTTTTCCCTCCTTAGTCACCATCCATGTAAGATGGTTGGTTTGTGTGTAATTGTTAAAATTTGCTCCACTTTGTTTTATTTTAGTTTTTAGTATTTTGGGTGATAAGGGCTAAAAGGTGAGTTTACTTTTACTTATCTGGTTTTTGAAATATTTGACTCTTGAGAGGAGTGGGGTTGACACTTGTCACCTTCCCATTGGTGAGGAAACTTTTGGGTTCCTCTTTTTATTCTTCCTCATGTGGAAGGATGGGGTCTTCTCGACTCTTTTTTTTTTGGAGAACTTGGAGAATTTTGGGAGCTTGGAGGTTTGCTTGGACAAAGGGAAAAGCTTAGAGTCTTGGAAAGCATTGTAGAGGTAGGATTCTTAATCTTTTTCTTTCCTAGTTGTGCTTATCTTGTTAACTATGCTTTGATCAATAAAATGATGTGTGTGAAATGATGTGTTGTAAAGTTGTATGGTGAATGTAGTTTGTTTGTTTTTTACTTTGTTGTTTTCTTTTGTTTTCTCTCCACCATCATTTGGATTGATGGTTTTTGGAGAATGTAGGGAAGAGAGGGATTTCCCTCTCAAACCTCATGGTTGTTGGTCAAGCCACGCTGAAGGTCCCTTCTCATCCCCTAATATGGTTTGAGGTGGGAGAAAGGTTCATATGGCTTGAACCATTTCCCCATTATTGGTGAGAAACCCTTTTGGGTTTGAAAATCCTCCCAAGAAGGATTTCTATGACATAAAGGAGGAATAAGGAGGATGAATGATTAGGAGGAATAAGGAGTTTTTAAACATGTTTTTGTTGGTGCTCCTATGGTTGGACACCTTTGATTTGGGCATCCTATTTCTTCTCTTCCCCCATTGTGAGATTGACCTTGTTCACCTCATGTTGTTTTTTTACCATGTGTGGTATGTCTAAGTGTTTAAATGATCTTATGTAAATCTTATTGTGTTTAATCTCCATTTTACTTGTGCACATTTTGGAATTTTGTCCTCTCTCCCATGGGCTTGGGGAGGAAAGCATGGCTTCCAACCACGCAAAGGCATGTGATGATGCCTATTGGTTGGGTGGTAAACAAGCCATGTCTCTTGTTGCAGTATTCTTAAGAGAACATTCAAGGTTGGAGACTCAAAGATGAAGTTTTGTTGAAGTGGTGACTTGTTCTTTTATCCTCAAAAAATCATTGTAAATATTACACCTCCTTGTATCTATGTGTTGTATGGATGATTGTGGATAGCCTCATGTTGTAAACTTATGACTTTTTGTGATTTGGGAAACTTGTGTTTTATAGATCTTTGTTATGTAACTTTTGTTCTACCTTATGAAAGAGGATTTGATTTATTGGTCTTGAATGTGTTGAATGTCTAAAAAAATCCATTTTGGAAATTTGTAAACTAAAAATATGGTGTTATAGGATCCCTTCTTATTTTTATATTTTAATGGGATTGGAAAAAAAAATGTTTTGTTAAAAAAAAAAAAAACTATGAAATGGCATATGTATTTTTTTGAAAATAAATCTGAAATTTATAAGTTAAAGATTCTTTTAAATCTACATTTTTTTATGGCCCAGTACACAAAAATAACCTCATTTTCTGCAATACACTATCTAAATTCATTTTTTTGAATTTTTCATTTTTTTCTAACTTCTTGGATTTTTTCCTTAGATGGGGAATTTAGAGAGAAGCCAAAGGAACCCCCAAACCTGTTTTTGTCCTTTCATCATTTCTACTGCTCAAGCCTGAAAATATCATGTGAGTTATCCAATTTACCTCGAGGGGTGAATTTGGGATAAGACTAGTGTAACCAATCCTTGAGGTGACTTGTTTGTCTTCAAATAAAAACTTTGGTCACCATAGAAGTGTTAAATTGCTCTTGATTAAGCGCAGAAAATTCACCTTCTTGCTACAAAAACCTGTAAATTTTTTCATCATCTTCAAAAACTTGTCAATTTTCTTGATTGTCAAGTCTTGAAGGTTTGATAATTATTTTTATATGTTGCTATGTTTTGCTATTTTCTGATCTGTTCTAGTACATCAAAACTAGCACCAACTGCTGCAAGTCTGTCCACATGCTTATTTTCAACTCTGGGGGATTAAACATTAATAGCATCAAAATCATCCATTAAGTCTGAAACTCTATGTTTGTAAGATTTCAGAAATGAATTCTTACACACATTAAAATTTTTCACTTGATTAATAACTAACTCGAATCACCAAAAAATTGTAAAGTATTGATACCTCTCTTTTTGGCCCATTGCAAGCCATGAATTAAAGCTTCATACTCAAATACATTATAAGTACAAGAAAACTACAGGCTTAAAGTTGAAAAGTACCTTTCATTTGAAGGGGAAGTAAGCATCAAACTTGCACCTTGTCCTTTCTTATTTTTAGCTCCATCAAAGTGAAGCTTCCATAACCCTTCTACTTATTTTTCTATTTTGGACAGCAAGGGGATTGGTGCATTTTCTTGATGTAAGCAATAAACACCAAACAAATATTCATTTTTTTCCTTGAAATGATAATAAGCATGTTCTTCTTGAATCTTTTCATCCATAAACAGATTAGAAACACCGTCTAGTGCAAAAACATGTGATGTAACATCAAAATCAGATTGATCTAAAGCTGCATAATTTGTTGCAGCGTTTGAAGCATGAGGCTTAATATGAAATCTAGCTAGAGGCTTTGAATTTACAGTAAATTTGGTTCCATACCTTGTAGTGAAGAACAAAAATGACCAATCTAAAGAGAGATAACCTCCTATTTTTTTTGTAAAATCTTGTGATAAACATAAGGCAAAATAGGGAGGTAAATCTACAATAGTTACATCTTGTAAAATAGTGACATTGGGACCTCCAAATTTCTGATAATGCCAATTGTGTTAGTTGTTGTTCCATCTAGCTATAACACACTTTTTTTCGTAGGCTCATACTGCAGGCCTAATTTTTCTGCAATTTCTTTTGGCATAATTGTGCTACTTGCACCACTATCAACCATGTAGTTATGAACTAAATGATCTCCAATAATTAGAGATAGATAAAATGGTGGTGGATTCTTGATATCATGAGTGTTTAAGACCTTTTGAACCATCCATTTAACCTCTTTAATGTGGTCTTTCTCCATTGTTCCAAGGACCATGTCTACTTTTTGGGCTTCCTTTTATGCTAGTTTTTATGAAATCTACTGACTTAGCAAGCTCATGATAAAGTAACTCTTATTGTCTGGAATACTTAGAGCATCCCATAGTGAAATATTAATATTATGCTTCTTCATTACATCAACAATGTTAAAAGAAGCAACCATTTTTAAAACAACTTCTACTATTTTAGCATAAGCTTTAGTAAAAACTAACTTTCTTTTGAAAGCTTTTGAAATTTGAGGTATGAAGAGTCTTCTAGGATCAGGCTACAATTGTTTTTGTTTTTCCTTTTGAGCTGAATTACTTGGTGTTTTTAGGAACACCGGAACTATTAGCTATTTTTTGACCTATAGTTGTTTTATCAGTGACTATGTGAAGAACAAGTCTATTTTGTAGTTTTCTCTCTCTTGATCCTTTTCTTGGGACCTATTTGTCACTTTGTAATGAAGTCTTCCTCCGAAGCTTACCAATTTTTTTTCTAGTGATTTTTGAGAATGAGCTTCTTTCGCCCACCCTCCATTTGAGGCATGAATAATGCTTCAGGTTGAGATTGTGCAACAAGACTTATATTTAGGAATGCATTTGGACAATTGGCAATTGAATGAGGTTGATTACAAGGTTGACACCACTCTTCTATGACCATGTTAAATGAGACTAGAGTGCTAGATGAACTAGGAGCTTTTAGGTAAAATTGTCTTGGCTGATAAGGTTGTCTATAATTTTGATTTTGCGAATAAGGATGTCTATTTTGTTTACCTTGATGATTTTGTTGATAAGGAGCTTAATAAGGCCTGCTAGGTTGAGCCAATTTGTTTTAATTGATGTTAATTTGTTACCCATAGTTTGCAGAGCCTTGAATACATCATCTAATGGAGCTAAAATAGTAGGATCTATAATGGTGATAGGTTGTGGAATAGGTAACAAATCTGCTATAAGAGGCATTAAAGGCCTAGGTGCCAATTTACCATCTTGAATAAGGTTTTTTAGCCCTAATGGAAATATCATAAGCTACTAGAAGATTATCTCCTCCCATAGACTAAATCATAGTTGAAATATCATTATTTAAGGCTCTAAGGTAGTATAGAAAAGCATGGTTAGCTTGAGGCTTAACACTAGCTAGAATTCTTTCCCAAGTTCTAGCAAACGGATATTAAAACTAGCCATAAATTCATGAGGGGCTCTTTTAATTGTAGATAATTGCTCTATGAGGGATAAATGATCAAAATGGTCTTGAAATTACTTAATTAATTTCTCACCTAACTCATCCCAAGTTCTTATGCTCCCAATTTCTAAGTTTCTATACCATTATAAGGCTTTCCTTTAAAGGATGTAGCTAAAAGTCTTAAGGCTACATCTTCATGAGTTATATTATGGACAACAAAGGGCTACAACATCTTTAATGTGTTTTGTAGGAGTAATCTGATTTTCACTAGTGAATGAAGGTAAACTTTTCATGGTAGCATTAGGAATATCATGATAAACTGGAATTACTAAAGGGTTTTCATTAGTAAAGGTCACAAAATTCCTAGGTGGTTGAATAGCCATTGGAATAACTGGGATTTAAACAACAAGATTAATATGTGGTGAAGGAATATTAGGAGGAGGGTTTCCAAAACAAGGCCTATTATAAGGTAAGGTATTGCCAAATCTTCTTCTTCATTAGAATTCAAAGGTAAAGAAATAAACTCAGAAGGAATTCCTCTTACCGATGATCTTGTAGTCACTTTAGGCATGGAACATGCTGCAAAACTGGTCTAAAATCAGCCTTATGGAGTCACCAAATAAATATTTTGATCTTTAGAATAAATTGTTGCAGCTTGTTGCTCTAAAAGTGACTTTCTTTCGCTGTAAATCTATTGTAAATTGTTATAATTTGCTTACATATCTGACTTTTGGTCCCACCGAGCATGCCAAAAATTGTTATCTCTTAAAACTGCACCCTGTAGAGAGATGATTAGAGGTGTTATAAGCTTGCTCTAGATCTCTCACTTTCGTAGATACAATGGAAATAACTCAGGTCTGTGGGTATACCTATTGTTGAGGTGATTCTCCAGCATCAAGGCCAGTTCCTTTTTTGACGTATCCTAAACTATTTTTTAGGGGTTTGAGGGTAAAAAGATGATTGTAACTGAATTGAAAATTGGGGTGATACACCAAAATTGTTGAGGGCTTTGACTGAGTACATGCAAACTTAAATTGAGAATTGATTTTGGATGCACAAATCAATAGTTTTCAACAGAATATCAAGGAAAAACACTTGGTGTATTGAGGGAATGAGTCACAAGAATACAATAAGATAATAACTACACTAATGTTATGCAAAAATTACTAAATTTGCTGCAAGTTAAGATGGTTAATACGGGAATTTTACATTCACAAGAATTAAGAAGATATACACACCACTACAAATAATTAGAAAGGTAGAAATTAATTCTCATTCAAGGGGAAAAACTGGCAAAATCTGCTTCAGCACTCCTATGTCAAAAAAGTCCTCCTTGTGCTTTGTAATTACACACAATATATAGCAATATTATCCACCCATCCCATCCTAAAAATAGGCTAAAAATTGTACTCACCCATGCATGCTAATTTTACCCATTTATCATGAATAAATAAAGGAATAAAATAAATATGCTAATATAATGAGGCATTAATAGCCTTGATTACAAAAATACATCCCAGTCAAACTGCGGTTGACTGATCTATTTTTAATAAATTAAGATGAATAATTTGGCTAATAATAGCCCTTATTTGTTGTGTAAGTCTCCTCTAATGTGCATGAAATCTCTATCTTCTAGTGTTTGATGTGACACTTATAATTTGATCCACTTGCAATGATAAATTTAGCACTTTAATCCTACCCCTTGGATGCACATGAAAAAATAACATCCCTATGTGAGAGAAAAATAAATCCTTTATTTGCAATACTTGGCAAAATATTCACCCATGTATTCCATCAATGAGAGTTCAACTTGCAGGCAAGTTTTGATGTTGACATCTCCTATGTATTCTTGAAGTCACATGAAAATATACTCTTGTGAAAAATAATGCCATTATTTACTTTCAAACCTTCGCATTTGTGGTGACCACTGTGATGAGTACACACTTTGTCTTCATAGGGTTTTTGACCTCCTTTAGGTCCATCATTACATATATAGTTTATTGGCCTCCTTTGAACAATCATTGCATTACATAAAATCTTCACACTTTCAATTGGTTGGAAAACATGGTTATTTCATGGCATTATGTTTGATCACCTTTGATTGAAGGATCATGGAAAATAATATGAAGTTTACCTTTTTATTTTTTGGCACATATACTATGGTTTTTTGTTGAATAATCATTTGATTGGTTATTATTATTGTGTTTAATATTTTCAAACCTTGGTTTAGACCTTATTCGGTCAATGGCAATGATTTTTGGATTATTATGGGGTTGGTCCCCTCTTTGCATGATGACTTGACCCTTATTTTTGTCGGTGGAGAAACACTAACTATGGTTAAGTTTGGTCCATTGTTGGATTACCTCCTTTTGATGAGGATCATGGATTTTTAATGCTTTTTCTTGGTCATTGATCCTTTTGTACTCTCATTTAGGGTTTCGATCTTGCAATTAATATGGTCATTTCTCTATTGACCATTAATCCTCATACTTACAAATGTGGATTGTTGATCTCTATTTTATAAATATGTAAAACACGAGAATTTGCAGGATCTTCGATCGTTGATCTTCATCCTTTTTGAAGCTACACTATTCATTTTTGTAAAACATGGCTAGCACGGTAGTTAGAATTTGGATTAACTTTTCACCATCGATCATTTTTATTGTTGCATATGAGACATCAATTACTTCACTTGTGGTTGAGTTTGGTAATTGTGGGTTGATTGTTGAATAGGTTATTTGTAACCTAAACTTGATCATTTCACATGCATGCTCATTTTAGAGGGTCAATCCTGGAAAATTTTTCTGAGACCACCATGAATGATGTTTTTTGAGCTTTTTTTTTATTTCAAAGTTATGATAGTTTTCTTAGGGTTAAACCTCGGCTACTCCATCAGCTTTTTCTTTTTTTGAGCTATGAGATACAAGGTCACCATTTTTCCTGCTTTTTGGATCTCTCTACTTCTCTATGATATTTCTGTGTGATCTTCTAAAAATTCTCATTAGCTCATATCCGTTCTTATTCTTCCATTTTCTCAAGGGTCTGAGTGGTTTCTTGATGGCATATTCCTTGTATGCTTTGAGGCTTTGAGGGTTTCAATTTTCATTGTTATGAATATGGTGAGTTTCTTCTCTATTTCTTGAATCCTTGTAGTCGTAACCATGCAAGTATTATTTCCTGAGTTTGTGAATATATAAAGATTGTTTTAGATAACCCAAAATGGGTATTACTTCTCTCTCACATTGGACATTCTTTCATCTCTGCATGTAATCATGCTCGACTATATTCGACTTTATTTTATTTTTTTACACATTATTTCTATGATGTAGATCCGAACATTTCCATTCATGGGTATTCATCATTGTTGTTCCCATTTGAATTTTTCTTAATACGTTTCAGGTCTATGGTTAGCTATAGTACTTTATGAACTCTCTTTGAAATGTATACGTAAAGAGCTTTAGTCTTGGTTATTTTTATGGCTCGAGGTTGAGAGTTTTGTTTCGACTGATATTATTGACCTAGTGCATTCAACCCTAAAAATTTCAATCTTTTTCTAATTATTTACACGTTATAAGCTCTCTCTATTATGTATTTGACAATTCATTGTTATCTTTTCGCTAAAATGAATGGTTTTATACCTCTAAAGCAAAACATGCCACCATGGATCTCGGTGTCTTCTTTTTCTCTCGAGCTTTTGAGTTCATGCTTAATTTCTATTATTTCACATCTATGGGCACTTTTAGATTCTGATCTATTACATGGCTTCATTATCACTTGTAAGGATGGAACATTTAGTTATTGGTTGTGTTCATCTATTATTTGGACTTCCTTTACATCAAAATTATATGTTCTTCTATAAGAGCTTGATCTAATAATATTCGTCTAGGTATTTGATTATTTCTATAATTCGAGCCTTGGTCATTTGGGTTTCTATGTCGTGCTTTTTTATCCTTGTACTCGCATTACAATTTCTATATAATATCTAGGGTTGATTGGTATTTACAAAGTCTCGTTGATTAGCTTATGCATTCAGAATTCTTTTTATAAGTTTGTCTCTTTAATTGTTCTTATGAATGCTCATCGTATTCCATAGAATGCATTCTCATTTCAATATCAAATACAACTTTGTCCATAACTTCCATCTCCTATGAAATGCTTTAGCTTCACTCATGGCTAACATATTTCCCAAAAGGTACAACTTCCTTTATAATCTGCTCTAAAATGTGTTGTAATTGGTTGCATTCGGACACCCTATTACATAAGTTTTGTTGTTCTTTATTTTTTTAAGGATATAAATTGACTCTGCATAAAGGAAGACGGAAGCTGAAACTCATTTTAATGAAAGTCTTCCTAGAAGATCATATAAATTGTAGATTTAGAATATATACCTTTAGCACTCATTTCTTGTAAATGCTCCTCCTTCGTAAAACCTTTACTAGAGCTTGTGATTTTGTATAGCCCATTGTTCTAATTCATCAAAAGGTAGCATTTTGTATTTATAATTTATCTCTATAGTGCTTCCTTCATTCTTTTGATAACTGAGTTTAATCGCTTGATGAATTGTAATTTTATGGGTATACTTTGTCATGATGTAACTTTCCTTTTTCGAATGACTTACAAATGAATACTTTTGAAGGTTGTTTACATTTTCATTTTATTTCTAAGGATTTAAGGAATATGTACCTTATTCTTCTTCTTCTACCCATGTTCTTTGAAAACATAATGGCCATTCGAGTCTATATCCAAGAATGCATTCTCTTTTCTTTAACATGGAGAATCTAAAAAAGTTGACTCATCTTTACCGCAAAATCGAAACCTTGCTTCTTGAAATTTCTACTTTACTTTGTTATGTGACTTGAAAACTAAAACATGTATCTTGTCATGAAAATGTATGCATATCCATTTTTTCCTTAACGGTTGGTTGTGTCTTTCTTTGATAATGAAGATTGATATGTTATTGATGTATTTTCTAGAAATTTGCACTCATTATTGGTGAACCTTGATTTTCTATTTGAATTTTGCAACTGATGTAATTGACTGAAAATCTACTTTTATTTACTATATCTGGAAGTAATTGTGTTGCAAGTTTTTTTTCTCCTATTCAAGATAATATTGAGGCTACTTGATTCACATTTGATTGATCCATGTTTACGATAAATATTAATTGGAAATGAAACTTTCGAATTTATCATATTTGGTATTTAGCTTCTCAATGGCTTCTTATAGGCAAGCATATATTTATACACCTCTACTTTGTTATGCATGATTATGATGTAGTGATTTGTATTTTTCATTCAACATACATCCAAAATTTGGAATCCTTCCTAAAGTTTGTAGATGCATTTAATCACTTCTAGTTTTGATTTCTTCAATTCGACATCGAGTTCTATAAATGCAAAGAATTTTAAAAGGCTTCCTTGTAGCTATATGTCCATGATTCTTTTGCTATATATGCTTATAATGGATTTTTCTATGCACTTGTCTTTAATAATCGAATATTTTGCACCTGCACTTGTAACTTTTGAAGAGTATATTTTGCAACAATTTGTAATTTTCTCTTTTAGATTTAATTTTAATCTAGAAATGCTATCATGTCCCCTCATGATAGCTTCATTCTCATGAATTTGTACTTGACATATATATCCTTTATTTTTGTACTTACCTTGATCACCTTTTAATTTTTATTTTTGGCTTATATCTTTATCTCAAAACCTTCATATTTTTCTTATTTGTGGTATCGCATGTAACTATCCTCTTCATGGGTTCTTATAGAGGTTTGTTAATGAAAACTTGAAGATATCTTTTCTCATTTCCCATGCTTTGATGAAAACATTTCTCTCGAAGGAACTATTACTTTTATCTTGGAGCTTTCCTCGATTTTCAAAGTGCCCGGATGATTTTTTTGTAAATATTCTATCTTCATTCTAAAGATTTTTATAGATTTTGATACTCATTATATACTTTACACTTGACGTAATCTAATGAAAACCTTTTTAAAAAGATTTGTTTTTTAAGTTACATTTTCCCTTTATTAAATTCCCTCAATAAGCACTTCCTTTAGTACAATAATAATTTTTGGAAAATATTTCTACTTTCTAATCTACTACTTGTACCTACACACTAAGAGAAATAGTTGGAAAATATTTAGACTTTTTGGCCTCTCTTATGTTCCATAGTTTTTATTTTATCCTTTTTTTCAAATGATTATGGGGATCATATGTGTTGATGTAGAATACTTTTTTATCAATTATGTATTGTCCCTTATGAAGCTTATACCTCTTACTTTGTCAAAATGCGTTTTGTGCATGAAACTATTAGTGGATGATGATGGAACCGAATGATGCGAAGAAAAGGATGAAGAATCTGCAAATTTGGATGAAGACCAATAAAATACCCAAGGCAATGATGGGTTTTCTCTATATTCTTTTGCTTTTAGATTTGTGTGCATGCATATTTTACTTTAGTAGTTATAAGTTACATCCCACGGATTTTGTGGGAAGTATTTTTACTTCTTGATGAATAAATAACATTTAATTTTTGTACTTGAGTTATATACTTCCTCATGCTTTCACTTCATGTCAAGTATATTGATTGTCTAACGGAATAAATAACTCAAACACATAATTAAATATATTTACATGTAGAAATAAAGATTTTTAAAATACATGTAACTTAATAATGAACTCTCTTTCCTTAAAGCTGCAAATGTATTTTTGTTCCAAAATTTAGCATTTCACCTAAAGTGTGATTCCCACCTTCATCAAGGCAATGCATTAGTCCTTCGGGGATTTTGTGTTTCCTTGCTGAAGACGAACATAGAATGGCAAGTTATGTGAGGTGTTACATTTTGTAACAACACACATAGCTATAGATTACATGTAACTAATCAATTACCACAACTGAAAACATGATAAAACTGTAATACATCCCCCTAGTTAGGTCTACTTCATCAATACCATCCATCCTAATGAAGTTTTGAGTTGCCCATTTTTGCACAAGTGCAAAAATTGTCAACAAATCTGATGTCCAAAATTCAGACTTCGGGTTGAAGACTCCGAGTTGTGATTTTCATGTTTTGAGGATTCAAATTTCTGAAATTCCAAAACCACGAAATTCAAAATTTAGACATCAAGTTTCAAACCTTTACAATTTTGGGGGTTTCGAGGTTTGGGTTTTCAAGATTTTAGGGTTCGGGTTTCAAGATTTCAGTGGTTCGTTTATCCATTTGGGCACATGAAACCTCTAAAACTCTGAAATTCTGAAGTTTGAATTTCAGCTTCGAGTTTCAAACTTTTCTTTTGCATTTTCAAACTTCTTTCCACCCAATCTTTGAATTTCTCCTATCCTAACTCGAACAGCTCAACCTCCAAAATCCTAAACTTTATAATTTCAAAGCTTCTTCATTTCCCAAAATTATCTGCAATGCTCAACCTACTTCAACCTATTTGGCCAATCCCGAAATGCAAGCTCCCATGATTGAATCAACCCCATTTTCTCAGTGTGCAAGTTCATGTTTGTCCATTTTTTCTGAGGGGAAAAATTGGATAACATCTCCCTACGATCATTAGGTCACCTCAATTAGACCTAGTTCCACCTTCATTAATAGTCTAGATTCATTTATATTAAGGATTAATAACAAATATACCCTTTTCTCTACAAACTTGTATATTGTGCATTCTCCATTATAACTCAAAATAATTGTCAAAGAGATATTCAAATGTGATTGTCTAATCACCATGAAATTTGGATGAATCCTAATTCATGATAAGACATAGAATATTTTAAATTTTTATAAAATTTCATCGGTACAGTAAAAATATATTCGAGGCCCTAAATCAAGCCCGTGGTGAGATAAATTGCCATAAAAACCAAATTTCACAATTTCAAGACTCACAAAATTATGGTTATGATTCTCATCACCTACCCTACCTTTCCACATTAGTAGTTAAAGTAAAATCATTACATAAATTCCATAGAGGTTTTATACCTCACTTTCTTAGTAGGGTTCTTCATGCATAGTCCATTAAAAACATGTAGTTTCATTAAAACAAAAGTAAATTATTCTTTGTAAACATCACACCATATTTATTTATCCTTCAACCATTTGTTCCAAGATTATCCATTCGAATTATTCACTCCATTTTATTGTTCTTACTTATTCCCTCTCCTTAAGAAACTCCACTTGTTCTTAAATTGACTAAGTCTATCCTAAGAAAGCTCAACCATGCTTCTAAACATAGCAAGAGTGGATAATCTTCATCTAAAAACACCTCACACTCATTACATATCTCTTTTTATGGTCTTCATGACCTTATCAAACTCATGAAAACTCATTCATACCTATTCAACCACTCATACCTAGTCAAACTTGACATATTACCCCTACTACAAGGTTTTTCACCTTTACTACAACATGTACACACACATTTGAATTTGAAAAATGATATAATGGAGAGAGAAAACTTTGACAACTCCTTGTATATGCTCAATGCCTAAGAAAGGCTTATTTAGACTTCATTATACTCCAAAGCTCCATGATGATGCTCCTACATCGAGAAGAAGAAGAAAAGGGTAAAATGGTATGCATGATAAATGATGAGGAGGAGGAGAATAACCTAGATGTTAACCACGGTGAAGGTAAGAATGAGGTTATGGACACATCATATGAGAAAAATCAAGTGTATCACAACCCTATGAAAATAAATAAGATTAATGTTAGAATAGATACAGAGCCCAACGAGGCCATTATTGGTGATTCTTGGTTGGATCGGGAAGTGGCCAATATTTATGAGCTCTATGTGACTTTCAATAGTTATTTCCTTGAGGATATCATGAATTAAAGGTGTTACACCATTATCTAGGATATATAAAAATCAAGCTTAAAGATAGATTGCACCTAATTAGGAAGAGGCCATATAAGAGGAATCCTAATATGTGCATCAAGGTAAAGGAAAAATTTGATAAAATGTGCATGTCTTATATAATTGAGGCCATTGAGGAATCAGATTGGGTTATCCCCATGTTCATCAATATTAAAAAGGATGTGAGGATAATTATTTATTTCGATTACAAATATTTAAAGGCTTCATGTGTTAATAATCCTTTTCCTACTCCATTCACTAAGGATATCCTTGAGGGAGTTGTTGGGCATGATATTTACTCTTTACTGAGATGGGTTTTAAGGGTATCATCAACTATGCATTGCTAAGGAAGATCAAGAAAATGCAACTTTCACCACCGAGTGGGAAGTTTTACATACACATTTATGCTCTTTGGAGTAAAAATGTATGAGCAGTATTCTCACACATTTATGTGCACGATTTTCAAGACTTCATTCACAATTTCTTGTAGGTGTATCTAGATGGATGGATAGTTTATGGATTATTTAAAGACCATTTTGACAATTTGAGACTAATTTTTGAGTGGTACTTGAAGTTGAACACATTTTGGCACTTTGTTGGGGCATATTATTTGTAATGAAGGCTTGTTGGTAGATCCATCCAAGATAACTATGATCTTGGGTTTGGAATAACCTAAAAAATCAAATGGAAGTGCTTGTGATTTATGGGACTTAGGGTATTACAAGAAATTTATTAAAGGATATACAAATATTTATGTGCCCTTAACGGAGTTATTTAAGTCTAAAGAAAATTTTTATTGAGATGACACATAGTATAAAGCATTTGAAACATTGAAGGAAAGGCTTATTACTGCACCTATTTTACACTTTCCTTCATGGGACAAACCCTTTTATTTTCACGTTGATGCTTTTGGTATGGAAATTGGCACAGTGTTGGCACCACCAGTGAAGGAATTATAGACACTGGGAACTGAATTATACAACTACCGAGCATGAGGATTTTCCCATGATCTACGCACTACACAAGTTCAAACTATACTTGCTTTGGAAACTCTGTTTATCATCACATATTATATGGAACTTAAGTACTTGGTAAACATTCCTTTTTGTAAGGACCTATTTGGAGGTAGATACTACTATTTTAGGAGTTTGATTTTATTGCTATTGTAAAACTAGGAAAATTAATTCAAGGCCCGACCATCTATCAAGAATTAATTCAGCGAGGGTGCAAAGAGAATTGAGGACACAATATCGATGCATAGATTTTCAGTTAAACCATGCACTGCATATTTAGAGGATATTGCAATATTTTTGTGCCTTTGGACTGAAAATTGAAGGAAAGAAGACATTATAGAAGAAGTATTTTATACTACGCGTGGCACCTTACAAGTTGGTAGGTGGTGATTTTTACAAGCTAGGTCATGATGAAGTTTTTCATTGGTGTGTCATGGAGCTTGAGGAAAGGATATTATGAAGGAATCTTGCAAAGGGATACTAGGATGTCATTATTCTTAGGATGACATTGTGCCCAAGATTTTGATCGTTGGATTATGGTGGGAAAATATGTACAATTATATTAAAGAATATGTCAAGGCATGTGATCATTTTCAATGCCTTCAAAATCCTAGAACCAAAGATGTGATGCATTTAAGGCCTCTGCAAGAGTTGAACCTTTTGAGAAATGGGACATTGACTTTATAGGTCCTATTTCCCCACCAATACATAGGAATAGAAAGTGCTATATTATAAATTTTATGGATTACTTAACAAGGTGGGAAGAAACAACACCTACAAAGGATTGCACAATAGCTACAACAACAATATTTTTATGGGAAAACATTATCAGTAGGTATGGATGTCCATTGATTTTAAAAGTGATAGGAAACTCATTTCTTAAATGAGACAATCATAATTATTTTAGAGGAATTTATGGTGGCACACCATAAAACAAAACCCTATCACCCACAACCCAATGGTACTATTGAATCTTTCAACAAGATTATGGGACAAACACTAAAAAATTATATGATGTTGGGAGGAAATATTGGGATGATAAACTCTCTAATGTATTTTGGGCATATAGGAAAACTTATAAAAGGTTGAATAAGGCCACACCATTTCAGTTTTTTCTTAGTGCGGAAGTTTTATCTGTTTAATTCGTGTTTCCATCTCTATGTATTGCATGCGTAGAAGGACAAGATGATGTGCAAGTTTTGATGAGTGCATAGATAAAATAATGTAGTTAGATGAGGAGTGTGTTATTTCTTGATAGAGCCGAATACGAGAGAAGGCAAGATAGAAGGCGACATGATAGACATATAAGGAACAAGATATTTGAATTGGGAAATATGGTTCTTCTATATGATTCCAAGTTTGTGTGTCACCGATGGAAATTGAAAGTACATTGGTTGAGACCATTTATAGTAACAAATATACTTGAATCAGGTGTTTGTCAGTTGCAGGAGCTGGATGGCACTTTATTTCTTGGTTACTTTAATGGAAGTAGACTGAAGCCCCAATATAAATCAAGCTTCTTGGTGTTTGTAATAAGGAAATATTGCCACTTAGCTTAGATTTTCCTTTTATGTGTTTCATTTCATTATTGCTATGATTTTTCAATTTCATTTAATGTTTTGTTGTAATATGCATGTTTGCACACTAGAATCTTAATACTATCTTTTGAGTTCATGCAATGAGGATTTGCGCATACATTTAGTGAGGCATAAGGAACAAAAATATTATATTCTACACTTTTCTTCAGAAATTGGGGGTGAGATCGTAGAGTCACATCCAAAATATGATGAACAAATGAATAAAACTTATAATTCATTCTTTCACTTTTTGCAAGATTGTATCCACCTTTTCCTTAAGAATAAGTTGGCCATGGTAGAAAATACACAAGTAGAATTTTTCGCCACAAAGGAAAGGACCAAGAATTTGATTGCAAATTGTAGAGTATGATACCATACTCTAGACCTTGGAGGATGAGTTGAAGAAAGAAGGATTTGCGCTAGGAAACTATGAGGATCCGAACATATCCTCAAGACAAGGACACTCTAGGAGGAGAATGAAGTCCTTGTGGCTAAAAAGCTTGAGACCTTGGCCAAAGAGGATAAATTAGTTGCGATTCTACAAAGAAGCATGGTGTCTTAAAGGATGTTACCAAAATATTGTGTAACATTATTAAATAAAATTTAATATTATTAATAATGAGTTTATAGAACTCATATTAATAATATATTTTTAATAGTTATATTATTGGTGAGTTGTTAGAACAACTCACGTAACTATTTTGGTGTGTGAGATATTAGGGGATAAGTTTGAGAGATTCATGGAGAGAGATATGAGGGATTGAAGATGAAGTTTGACTCCACCTTTGTAGGAGATCAAACACTATAAATTATATGCTCCATCTATGTAAATATATCCCAAATGAATTTAGTTTCTATATTATTATTATTCAAAGGTGTTTTATTATTGTGTAGTTTTTATCAGTGGTATCAGAGCTGGTCTGATCGAATTCATTAATGGAAGTAGTGTGAAGCCTCTGAGACCCATGGAGAGTTAGTTTTGGAGGGGAGACCTATTCTTGTAAATTCCCTTAGGTATGAATTTTATCAATATGGGAATGAGTTTTTAGTTTAGTTTTTATAGGTTTTGTTAAACTTGCTGGTATAGATCTAATCATATTTAGTTGTTGCATCATCCATTGCACCAAATTATTTCAATATCGTCAGTTTTCTTGATCCTGTGGTTTTAACACACTGCATTGGACTTCAAAGCATGTGCATTGGATCTCAAAGGATTGCTAGAAGACTGTATGAACGGATTTTTCTCCCACGGTCTCGGTTTGGGTCATCAAAATTACTCCCTAAATCTACACACACCTACATTGGGTTCATTTTCTGTTAGAATCAACACTGCAGTCTAATGTACACCTGCGCAGCCCAAGAAGAAATGACGTGACAATTAATTCTCTGCATCAGAGAGAACGTGTCAAAGTCTATTCTTAAAAAAAAATTGCATTGTGTAATTATCTTCATTCTACATCTGGGCATATTTTAAATGTTTTCAGAGTTGTCAAGGATTCTTTATACACGTGCTTCAACGTGAGCTGATAGAACATTTCCAATCGCTGAGTCTAGATCATTACGCCCCTAAGATGATTCCAACGGACTTTCCAAGTAATCCTAATGTCAATGATTTTTGCAAATTCTAGATTTATTATTTTTGGTCAAAGTTAATGTTGTTTTAGGCTATTCGGTTGTCTATTATAATAAAGTTAAAATTCTTTAAATTGTTTATAGCTTAAATTTATTTGAATTACTTTATAGTGAGTCAATTTTGATTATTAGTGTCAAAAAAATCTATTGTTCAAAATTGTGTTTAAATTATTAGTTTGTTTATAGTTTAAGTTGTTTATTTTTGTTAGTAATTGGTTTTGTATTAGTCAAGTAAAATGTACCATTTCAAATTTTTGAGTCCATTATTGTCAAAAGAGTTAAAAAAAAGAGTTTCATTGTAAGATGTCTTATTGTAATAGAGTTATTAACGTCATTGTGTTGTCAAGTTAGTCAAATAGGTGATTTTAGGTTATTTGTTTATTGTCAATTTTATTAGTCAAAAGAGTATAAATTGTATAGTAATCATTTATTGTTATTGTCAAAAGTCTGAAAAGTAAAAATAAAATTTCCTCACTTTTCACTAGATGCACTATCGATGGAATCCAACATCGAGTTCGAATTGAGGGGGAACATATCATATTTATCCTCAAATTCATATTCAACTTGAGCTAGAAGAAGAGTACATTGGAGGACAAGAGGCGATGGAGGAAGGAGGTCAATCGGGATTACCTCTCACCAAGCTGCAAGCAACGGGGCCAAATAATGGCATTGTGGCATTTCATTTTTTCAGTTGTGTGTTTACTTTATGTAAATAAGAACAGATGAATCATACATGTTCAACTATTGTAATAAGTGAGCTCCTACATGAGTGATATTTCCTACATTTTCTCTTGATGTCAAAGCATTGCAGAAGATTTAAAACACAATGTAAGTCGGGTTCATGGATCTTGAAAAGGTTTGTGGGAGATCTAGAAAACCACATGAGGTGGACATTTGATGGTTCTTGTCACGTCAAGGTTTTTGGTAAACCTTTTTAAAACCATGGAAGGAGATAGCCTTTCTTTTGATCAAGGTCATGAGCCAAGTTGGGTATGCTACATGGGTGAGCATACTACAGATAAGTGTGTGAATATTTTTGTACCATGCCAACATTAGGGGAGTGTATATTAGGAATTAATAATGTTAACAATAGGGGGTGAATGTTACCAAAATATTGTGTAACATTATTAAATAAAATGTAATATTATTAATAATGAGTTTATAGAAATCATATTAATAATATAGTTGTAATAGTTTTATTATTGGTGAGTTGTGAGAACAACTCATGTAACTATTTTGGTGTGTGAGATATTAGGGGATAATTTTGAGAGATTCGTGGAGAGAGATATGAGGGATTGAAGATGAAGTTTGAATCCACCGTTTTAGGAGATCAAACACTATAAAATGTATTCTCCATCTATGTAAATATATCTCGAATGAATTCAATTTCTATATTATTATTATTCAACATATTATTATTGTGTAGATTTTATCAAAGGAATTAGGGACCCCGTGAGGAAATGATAAAGGTGTTAGAGAAAAATAACGAACCCCATAATTCCACGGAGTCTCGAAATGGGGCTTCGATGTGATTGCACAACATTGGACCATCTCTCGGGATATGGGACTTGTGGACTCGAGATGGACCTCTAGAGAAGGTTGGTTCTGCTTCTTAATCTACCGCCACAACATACTCCAATGTAGGAAGAGCTAACCTATCCTAATCTAACCATTCCAAGGAGACATGGAGAGAGAGGGTGAAAGATATCCTACACTAAGTGGTGATACACTTGAAAAGGAAGTGCACGATCAAATATACGACTACACGAAGTGGAGAGAGGTGAGAAGAGGAGGGGATGGACAAGATGTACCACAAACCAAAGATGAATGTCACATGGAACACCAATTCAAGACCCATTAAGCACAACTCCCAGGACCTGTAATGAACATCATAGTATACACAGTATACCCTACAATGATGAGAGGTGAGAAGAGACAACAAAATAAGCAAGGATGGACAAAAGCATCACAAAACATATTTTATTGCTCCAAAAGTTACACGGTACATCATCAGTGGGAAAGGGGCAAGAAAATGCCATTACAGAGCCATGAGAGGAGGCTTAGACTCGCATTCTACCCTAAGGAAGAAAGAGAGAGGGGGTAGGAGAGAAAAGATGAACAACTGTTTGAATATGCCCCTCCTTTACAATATATAGAAGAAAGAGAGAAGGAGAGAGGGAAAATCCAAATCTGCTTCAACCACCTTAAGATATGCATTGAATTCTACCTACTCTAACCACTCCAGAAAGCATTGAAATCCACCTGCCATAATGAAGAGTTTCACTGCAACACCCATGCCCCCATCGTTGTCCCTTATTGGACAAGAAATAGGCCCATTCTTTATCATGGCGGCAGGTGGGAGACTTGACAACCCCAAAATTAGCAGTCAAAACATTAATGGAGGTAGGTGAGAAGCCAACGCTAAGATATTTCCAAAAATTCCTCTCCTGCCCAAATTTGAGTTTCCAGTCAAAATATATGGTTGTCTGAAGATCAGGGTCACATGCGCACAATGTTTAAAAGATTCTTTCCCTACTAGGTCCACGTGGTAGCCTCACACATCTTGAATATACATCCCCTTCCTTTCACTCTTGAAATTCCATCGAGAATAACATGTGGCGGCTTCCATGGGCTCCTTTGTGTTCTTTGTATTCTACCCTTAGTTCCTCTGTTGGTGGAGACCTTGTGTCGACCGGAGACACGTAGAGGCTTAGTGCTTATTTGAAAGTTGCCTCTAGATTTTTCTTTAAGATTACGTAGAAAAGACATGTGGAGAATTCCGCTTAGCTTTTGTACTTATCCAATTCAATCTGCTCCCTTTTCGGGCCTAAAACACGTGGAAGGCCCACGCTCATCTGAGTCTCTGTTTTGGGTCGTGCCTTTAAATTTGTGTTGATGAGACACATGGCATTGTCCATTGGCTCTCTATACTTAGTCATTTTAGGCCCGTTTTGTCTCCCTTTTTGACTCTGTTGGACCCTAGACATGTGGAGAGTTGGCTCTCATTTGATTCTCTACACTTTGGACCCAGCCTTGGTGTTGTGCCGATGAGACACATGGAGGCTTCCGCCGACACCCTTATACTTAGTCATTTTAAACAGTTGGCTATGTCCCATTTTGGGACCTGGGACATGTGGAAGCCTCGCACTCATTTGGAAACCCACATTTGTAGTTGATCTTGAAGTTGTGCTGAGTTGACAATTGGTACTTTTCACTTTGGCTCTTCCCCATTTTGACTTTTCAAATGTCAACTCTCTCCCTTTTCGGACCAAAGACAAGTGGAAGCATGGCGCTTGTTTGGGGTACCCATTTTGGATTCTATCCTTGGAGTTGTGCCGGTGAGGCATGTGGTACCCTCTGTGGGTCTGTGACTTTTTAATGGCCAATGAGACTTCACAGCTTTGCGGGCCTGCACTTAAAAATTGTGCCTTTTGACTGAGAGAGTGTAAAATTTTCAAAGTCCCCTGCAAACCTGCTAACCTACATTTTCCCTTGGGAAAAATTTCCTCTACGGCCCCACAGACCCACTTTTACACTTGAGTCATCCCCGGGCCCGTCGGCCCATATTTTCCATTTGGGCAAAAAGACATATTCGGGCCCACTGGCCCACATTTTACAATTTTCATAAGAAATCCTTCTCGAGCTCATGGGCCCACAATTATACTTGTGCCTTTTTGTGAAAAGTGTAAAAATGTCAAAATGTCTTCCACCACCCCACTCGGTCCACAATTTCCATGGGTGAAAAGTCTTCCCTAGGCTCGTCGGCCCGCATTTGGCAAAAAATCCTTCCCAAGGCCATCGGCCCATAACTTGAAAAATACGAAGAGTTAGAAGGAATTATTTATATCTCTAGAAAGGGGAAGAAATTTCCTATCTGATGGAAATGCTTTTAGGGGGCCTTAAGTGCTTAAAATATGTAAAAATTCAGATTGAAGCACAAAAGGGGGAAAATGGTGTCAGTTGACCCAAAATAAGTGTGAGCTTATTTTGGTCAACAATTTGGTGACTCATGGGGATCACTTGCCTACTAGGTGAAATGATCAGTTTCCTTGAAGCATCCATTGGGCATGGAGTCTACCTGGTAAACAAAAATCTAATCCCTGAGCCACTTGGAACACCACTGAAACTAGAGTTGACCTCACCAAATGCTACTTCCAATGCATTGTGCACGAGAAAAAAACACCACAACAATATATACAAAACTAGAAATCATACATGCTCCAAGTGGAACATGAAGAGTGTGCACAAGCACTTCTTCTACTAAAAATAAATCTACACTAACCTAAACTAACCAGAGAGCAAAAAGGGAACTCAAACAAATCCTGCAACTGGAAGGGAGAAGTAGCTTCCCTTTCTCAAAAGGGGCAGCCATGCAAATGATTTGACACTAAATATGGCTGCTTGTATGAGTGAAAAATTGACTATAAGCCAAGTATTCCACCTAAATCTTCAAGGTGTCAGCTGGAAACAATACAAATGCCTCTTTTAGTTGCTCTACATTTGGATTGAAGAGGCATTGCAGCTGATCCTTGGTACTTTGGAGCTCATCCTCATGTCCTAAAGTGGGCATGACTTGTTTTGGCTTCTCCCTTGGCTCCAATGAAGCCAAGTACCTGATTAGGCACAATTTGATCCTTTGAATGTGCCCATTTCTCTAAACTTCAACTCCAAGCATGGAGTCTTCTTGTGGACCTTCTTGGGTGGATGGTGTTAGAGAGATGATGACATCCTCTTGCATTTTCCCTTCCTTATCCTGTGAAGAACATGAAAGAATCATATCTTCCAACCTTGGTTCCAGAGGGCTATCATGAAGTGCAGGATATTGTACTTGAATGCTCTCCTTCATGGTAGTAGATGCATGTGCTTAGAAGGTGGATGATGGAGGATTAAATGATGTTATCTCCTTAAGCTCCTCTCCATCAAAGAAATCTTCCAAGTCTATGCAAGACATTTGGCCTCCTTGTTATCCTGCTGCACGTGCTCGACCTCCTCCATGGTTTCCTCCTGATCTGAAACTTGCTCACCATGGTTCCCCTCTTCTTAAAACATGAAGTTTTAAATCTCAAACTCCTCTTCAACATCAGAGCTCAAAGGGGATGAAGTGGGAGGAAGAACTGAAGGTTCTTCTGTTGCTTGATCCGCACTTAGAGCCTCTGGAACTATATGGTTCTCCTTCTGAAAGGAAGAGGTTACAGGTTGGGGCATGTGAAGTTATGGCCCACATGGTTTTTCCTCTACAAGAAATTTTATCTCCTCTAGAATGGTGCCCTTTGGAGCTAGCTGTTTTTCGGGAGAACAGGAGCACATATTATTTCCTCTTCCTAGTCAAAGTCGCATGAGTCATGCCATTTTTTAGTTGTTCTGTAGTCATCAAACATGATGACATTGGCTGGAGAAGGGGCATTGGTAGGGGGCTATTAATTTATGGTATAGTAGGCAAAGGGACTTGAATCCAAAATGGAAAAGGGAAGAAGAATTGAGGTGAGATGGAAGGCTAGGGGATGGAGAAGGGAATTCAGCACTAGGGGCAGCATATGGGAAGCTAGACTCATGACAATGCTGCAATGATAGAGTTTGAGAAAGAGAAAATGAAGGACAAGGAGCTGGTGACTGACTTACCCATTGACAAGGTTGTCTCACACTTTTCTCATATGCCTCAATATCCTCAATCCACTACACAAGGTGAGGTAGCATTTCAACCATGAATTCAATCTTCTCTTGAGGGTTGTAATGTCTTGGCATAGGGCCAGCCCATGGACAAGGTTCCCTATAGCCAATCCTGAATGCTTTCATCTATGTTTTGGCCCTTGATTGTACCACGCATGCCTCTAATTTTTAATCTCCTCCTGTAAATCAGCATCCTCCATGTAGTTTTCACCATTGTATGCGTCCCCTTATTCTTGATAAGCTTCATGGCCAAACTGGTTTTGACCCTACTCATATGGGTAAGCATAATGGTCTGGATTTTATCATAATGTTGATCTGGAGGAGTTGTGAAATACATTAGAGGTGGACTGCACTGTTGTAGGTGTGAATTCCATGAGGGGAATGAATTCATGATTGCACAACTTCATGAATGGTAGAATATGAAATATGTGGAAAGAAAGATGAATGAAGATGGGTGGAAATGGATGGAAAAGGTCTACAACTCAAAGAATGGGTTGTTGACCAGATGGAGTCACCAGATGTGCTTTGCATGTGCCTCAAAAGGTTGAATCTTAATAGGAACACACCAACCTGCTAAGATGAAGTGGTAAGGTGCTTCAGACTTGTCCCACTGGGCATGCCAAAAATGTTAGAGTGAAATCACAAGCACCCCCGAATGTTGGGTCTGAAATGGGGCATCCGGTGTGATTGCGCAACATTGGACCATCTCTCGGGATGTGGGACCTATTGACCTTAGATGGACCTCTAGAGAAGGTTGATTCCTACTTCCTAATCTCTACCGCCACAAGCTACTCCAATGCAGGCAGAGATAACCTATCCTAATCTAACCATTCCGAGGAGACAAGGGGAGAGAGAGCGAGGGTGAAAGAGAGCCTACACTAAGCGGTGACACACTAGGAAAGGAAGTGGCTGATTACAGATCCGATTGCCTAAAGTGGAGAGAGGTGAGCAGAGGATGGGGTGGAAAAAATGCACCATAGACCAAAGATGAATGTCACATGGAACACCACTTCAAGACCCATTAAGCACATCTCCCATGACCTATAATGAACATCAAAGTATGCACAAGTATACCTTGTAACGATGAGAGGTAAGAAGAGACAAAAAAATAAGCAAGGATGGACAGAAGCATCACAAAACATATTTTATTGCTCCAAAAGTTACATGGTACATCATCAGTGGGAAAGGGGCAAGAAAATTCCATTACATAGCCATGAGAGGAGGCTTAGACTCCACATTCTACCCTAAGGAAGAAAGAGAGAGGGGGAAAGAGAGAAAAGATGAACAATTATTTGAATATGCCCTTCCTTTACAATATATAGAAGAAAGAGAGGAAAGAGGTAAAATATGAATCCTGCTTCAACCACCTTAAGATATGCATTAAATTCCACCTACCCTAACCACTCCAGAGAGCATTGAAATCCACCTACCATAGTGAAGATTCTCCCTACAACACCCATGCCCCGTTGTTGTCTCTTACTAGGAAATAAAGAGGCCCATTATTTATCATGGTGATAGGTGGGAGACTTGACATCCCCTGAAATTAGTGGGCCAAAATATTAATGGAGGCAGGTGAGAATCAGTACCGAGATCTTTCCAAAATTCCTCTATCACCCAAATCTAAGTTTCTAGTCGAAAGATATGGTTGTCTGAAGATCAAGGTCGCAGGTGCGCAATGTTTAAAAGAGTCTATCTATATTAGGTCCACGTGGTCACCTCGTGCATCATGAAGATACATCCCCTTCCTTTTTCTCTTGAAATTATGTCATCTTGACACATGACGGCTTCTCGAGGCTCCTCTCTCTTCTTTGTAATTCGGCCTTAGTTTACTTTGTTGTGGAGACCTTGTGTCGACATGAGACATGTGGAGGCTTGCGCTCATTTGAAAGCTACCCCCAGATTTTTCTTTAGAAGTTGCATGGATAAGACATGTGGAGACTTCCACTTACATTTTCACTTAGCTGATTTGAGCCTACTCCTTTTTAGTCCTGGGACATGTGGAAGGCCCGCGCTCTTCTAAGTTTCCATTTTGGGTCGCACCTTTGAATTTGCGTTGATGAGACATGTGGTGCTATCCACTGACACTCTATACTTAGTCATTTTGGGACCACTCTGTCTCCCTTTTTGAACTGTTGGACCCTAGACACGTGGAGAGTTGGCATTCATTTGAGTCTCCACAATTTGGACCCTAGCCTTGGTTTTTCGCCGATGAGACACGTGGAGGCTTCCGCCGACACCCTTATACTTAGTCAATTTAAAAGGTTAGCTCTATCCCATTTTGGGACCTAAGACATGTGGAAGCCTCGTGCTCATTTGGAAACCCACCATCGTAGTTCATCTTAAAGTTGCGCCGAGTTGACACGTGGAACTTTCTACTGGCTCTTCCCCATTTTGACTTTTCCACTGTTGACTATATCCCTCTTTGAACCTGGGACACGTGGAAGCATGGCACTTGTTTAGGGTACCCATTTTGGATTCTATCCTTGGAGTTGCGCCGATGAAGCATGTGGCACCCTGTAGTGGTTACGTGACTTTTCAATGGCCAATGAGACCTCGCAGCTCAAGCCCACACCTGAAAATTGTGCCTTTTGACAAATAGTGTAAAAGTTCCAAATTCCTCCATGAGACCCGTTGGCCCACATTTTCACTTGGGAAAAATTTTCTTTATGGCCCCCTTGAGACCCGTTTTTACACTTGAGTCATCCCTAGGCCCATCGGCCCATATTTTCCATTTGGGTAAAAAGACATATCCGGCCAGTCGGCTGTATTTTACACTTTTCATAAGAAATACTTCTCGGGCTCGCGGGACCGCAATAATACTTGTGCCTTTTACGAAAAGTGAAAAAATGTGAAAATGTCTTCTGCCACCCTACCTATCCATGATTTCCATAAGTGAAAATTCTTCCCTAGGCCCGTCGGCCTACATTTGGCAAAAACTCCTTCCCAGGCCCACCGGCCCGTAACTTGAAAAATACGAAGAGTTAGAAGGACTTCTTTATATCTATGGAAAGGGGAAGAAATTTCCTATCTGATGGAAATTTTTAAGGGGGTGTTAAGTGCTTAAAATATGTAAAAATTCATATTGAAGAACAAAAGGTTGAAATTGGTGTCAGTTGACCCAAAATAAGTGTGAGCTTATTTTGGTCAACAAAAGGATCTAGGAAGTTATTCACATGAAAGATAGATTACATGGAGGACATGATATCATGGTTAGACGAGTAATGAGGGAATTTAAGCACGATGGTGAAGATATGACCTTGGAGGAGATGGAAAAAGTACTCGGTGATGTCCCTAAGAGATCCGGAAAGTGCTTAGGAGAATCGAATGAATTAGAGGTAGATATCAATAAGGATTTCCCTGAAATTCTTCTTCCATCTAAGTGAACATATTGGTTATACTTCCATTCTTTTCATTCTTTTATTATTTCTATGGCATTTTTTATTCTTCTTATTCTTTGGGAGATAAGTTGAGAAACCCTACTATTGCGGGAGGCAATGAAATTAGTTTTGGGTAATGTCAGGTTCACAAAATTTCCTAAGTATTGAGAGAGAACACAAAGGGGGATCTTAGGCACGCGTAAGTTTGAGTTGAAGTGGGGCATTCCTGGGAAGATCATTTCTAAGAATTAACAAATTTTACATGGCACAGGCTAAAAATAGGAAAAGTAAGTTGGAGTGTGGATCACGCAATGGATTAAAGAAGAAGGATTCGAGGCTAAGCAAGATTTCTTTTGGAACTAAAGTGGAAGATAAAAGTTCATGCATGGATCATGCTAATAATAGGATTAAAGTAGAGTTTATTTATAAGTCAATCTATTATTATCCCCTTTGTAAATGCTTACAATTGCTAGTGCATGTCTATTTTGAGAATGCATTCTATTTTTATATGCATAGGCGGTGATATCAAACTCTATGAATATTAGTTAATATACATATTTTGGACACCGTATGTACTTCAAATTTATGTTTCCTTGATTTACTAGCACACATGGCTCTGTGATAGTGACTATAATGTATCCATCTTTTGTTACTTGATGAACTAATGCAATGGATAACTATGGACAGATTTTGGTGATAGATGTCTTCGATCATGGTACTTGTATGGTGAATCTGATCTTAGTTATTATATGATCTATTATGTTTCCTTATTACATGTGTTTCCATATGATTTTTGGGATGAACTACTCTTGAATATATGATCTATTACTCATTAATATAAACATGCATGTTAACATCTTAACAAGATTTCATAAAGAGGGACTTGGTAGCTTCGCATGCTTCGGGTGAGCATTCATATCTATCTAGATGAAGTGTTAACATGTATAGGAATCTAAGTGGAAATAAATAAGACTAAATTTTGGTTCCATTATCGGGATCTCTTTTCAAACTATTTTTCGGGATGGTTCATGTAAATTACATACCAATTGACTCTTGTGAGCATTGAAAGTTGGGTAAATGATGAACAAGATCAGTTTGTGTAAAGATATGGTTTTGGACTTGATTTTGATGAGCACAAGTGGGTAGAAGAACATATATATCATGAGCTTTATGAGAAGTTTTAAAACATGTTTCATACTCCCGCACACTCTCAAATAAGCCTGGTTAATTTCCTTAAGCATGCTAATAATTTTCTGCTCAAGTTCTAAAATATGGAACTTATCTAGAAACACAGAGTGCAAAGAATTATACTCCACCATAGTCGATGTGGGTCATATTTTCTATACTAGATATATGTGTTCCCTTAAAGACTAGTAGCAAACTGATGTACTTTTCTTTCAAAGGTTTTGATTCCTTTAGTGTGTCATAATAGCTCACACTTGTGCATATGCTCCCTGGCACCTTCAATGCCCCTATACTATTACAAGTGGAGGGACATCTCGTAATAAATTTGATGTGGATAATGAGGGTGCAGACCTTTTCCACCGAGATCTAGAACAAGAATTTCCATTAGTATTTCTTCTAACACAAAAACCTCCTACTCTACTTGATTCTCGATCCTCATGATCCTCCGGATCCACCTGACCCTCCTATAATAGGGATCATACTACTGGATGTACTTCCTTGAGTCCCAATTGTAGTACTAAACTGAACTCCCATAGTCTGTGAAGTTGTAGTACTTTCAGATGTATTCCCAATGTTTTGTGTGCCCACACTCTGTCTGGATGATGTCATGTGTGTTGTGAACAATTCCACTAATATTCCCTCTAAACAATGATGTTTTTTATGTTGTCATAGGTATATGCATTGTATGATGTACTTTTGTATTGAAAGTAAAACGATATCTACCTATAGCTACTGGATTACCTATACTCACCTTGACAGGATTAGTGTTGGGGATATTTATGATGTTGGCTATCTAGCTATGTCTATGGCCCCTCTACCTAGAGATATAAGGATTTACTAACCTTGACTATGTGAGGGTATTGTGAAGTCCCTATGTTGAGTTCAATATTGGATTCATTGATAAATTGCAGATGTAATAGGAGGTAGATATTTTTAAGGTAATGGTCTTATGACCCCATATAGGATAGGATGGATTGGTCTCATGACATTAATTAATATTGATGGTAGGGAATATTCCTATACCATTTTAAGTAATATAAGCGGAAGAGTACTAATGTCATCATTAGTCGGATAAGTGAGAGATCCTAAGGTGATATTAAATTGATTTAAAAAAATTAGAGGCGATGGAAACAACATCTTCCATGTCGATAGATTGGTCATGTGATGGTGAAAAGGATGACTCTAGTTCTGTTATGGGTCGGGATGTGGTGATCATGGAGGTGTCGACAAATTTTTATCAAATCCTAGTCTATATTTTTCATGAGGTTTTTTACGAATGGTCACAAATGAATTCATGTACTCCCTATTCATAATGTCCCATGTCAAAGCTCTTCCGGGAACAACAATGAATATACATCGAGTGGAGGATTGGTTGTATAAGAATTAAAAATCAAATACAAATGGTTTAGCACGGTGTTTTTTTCGTGATAAGGGTAAGTACGATCGATCTATCCATAGATGGGACTATTTTTAAGATGAGGAGGGCCAAAAGAGATTATATCTCTAACATTGAGTTCATGCATTGGTTGATTATCAGGCTCCCATATGTTTTCAGTGTGGGAAGTGAGTGGAGGGCTAGAAGATGATACTCCCCTAGAGAAATACATTATATGACATCCTTAAAGGAGCTATCATCTAGTAGCTTAAATGTGATGATAGAGGATTTGGTATAAGCTTCATCGAGAGGATCCTGAATTCATTTTAGGGATGAACACATCATTAGGTTGATATGTCATGTGACATGCTTTAAAATGGTTTGGGTCAGTTGGAATAGTAAAGGTTTTACCTTCATGTTTGTATTTTAGACAATGATGTAATGTGGATGGGATACAACACATAGCACATATCCAAGGATTCCCTAATATAATATTTTCATGAAACTCTCCCTCTACAAGATAGAAGATTTTGTGAAGGTTCTTAACACTAAATTTTATAGGTAGGATGATTGTGCCTAATGTAGGGGAAACGGTGTCATTAAAGGTGCATAATACTACAAGTGATGGAGAAAAAATAATATTGGGTAGTTAAATTTGTTTCAAGGAGTGTGGAGATTTGATAGTAATGTTATCACCACTATCGATCATAACTTTCTTAACAAGATAATTGTCTATTTGGGAAGTGATGAAGAACATGAGGTCATGATCTTTGGGTTGTAAGGATGGGATCTCTAAATCTTCTAAAATGATAGTGGCGGAGACATTTAGATGGTTCCGACCAGATTTTCAAATTGTTGAGGGTCATCTTATGCTACTCATATAGATTTAAGGGCCTTAATCATTGCGTATCAATGTTATAAAAAGGTTTAAACAAGATCATAAAGAGACATATTCACGATAACTTGATGGATTTTTTTATGAAAATTTTTTTATATAAGATGTAGATTGGGTGTGTGTACCGGAAAGGATGAATACATTTTCCTTAGAAGAGGGTGGAGGATTAGGTGATTTAGGAGTAAGAGGGATAGAGATCTTTGGGCCTACTTTTATCCGAATCCTTAGGGTCCTGCATGTGGGATCCGGTGGTTGTCACGAAAAACATCGATTTGATGGAGTGGGGCCTAATGGTTTAGATGACATGGATTTAGGGGTTGGATGATTTTTTTATTAGATTTGGATGTCTCATTTCTATAAGGAAAATCCCTTTACTAGAAAGGCTTCGTACCATAGTTTAGAGAGCTTTAAAGTCCTCAAGTCTGATGTCTGCTGATGCGATGATACTTACATAATGCTTCAAAGTTGTACCAAGAGGATTTCCACCCTTGAGAGCTAGATGACTTGAGAAGTGGTAATGTTATGATGTATAATTAGGTGGTTTTTCAAGGGTTCTAGTATAGTACCCTATCGATCTGATGTTGATGGGGTTTTTGTTTCATTTGATGAGTGGGATTTGAGGTGGGTGAGGTCATTTTTTTATGACACATTTAGGTGTTGGTTGAGGAATGAATTTGGATTCGGTGACTATGATTTGTGAATTAAGATAATGGATGACACCCTAAGATGGAAGGAAAGGGATTTGTATTTTGTGATGAGGTTGTTTGATGATTTTGTGATGTAATTTTGTTTTTCTAGATGAGTGATTGTGGGTTATGTCTTGGATTTATTGAGATTTTGCATGTGATGTCAAGTGACATGGTCATTGAAAGAAATTTTAGTGAATTCCATGATGGGTTTCTTTTTGACGCTTTTGAAGATACCATGGGCAGCTTTGAAGTGGATGTGGTAGATGTATAATGGTTTGTGATCTTGTTGGTGGAAAGACTAAAGGAGTCGGGTGATTCAGGTTGGTACATCCATTATAATTTTTATGGTGTTTATAATGGAAGCATCATAAACACTATTAAATATGTCTCATTCACACCTCGACACCTTGGTCTGAATTCTAGGTGCTCGAGAATAGTATAAATTCTTAGAACTATGTTTGGAAGTGTCACAAGGGTATCTAAAACTCTACCTGTCTATCACACTGAATTCTCTAGATGAATTGGATGAAACCCTACACATGAAGAGGAAGAGTGGATCCAACAGACCTCATTCGCTAAACTAGTGGACTTATCACTAAGTGTTGCACTACATTTTAGACCTGGAAGTATTTATGGTGAGTGTGTGCATATTGTTCCCTAGGTGCTCTCATGCGAGTCGCGTAATTTATGAAGTAGTGAGTTACTGATAGTTATTGAAGACGTAAATAGTAGAATAGAATCCCTCCTCCTCTAAGAATGTGTGTGATGTAGACTTCCTAGCTTGAATGTATGGAGCTATGTGGATGCAAGTGTTGTAGTAGATAAATCCATAGATGGAGTGATATTAGTGATAGGATGTAAAGACCTAGGACCCTCATTATGGTTGTATAATCTTTATATTTATATGGCTCTTAATTTTAATTTCAAAATTAATCCCAACTATGTCGATTGAGGAAAAGATAAACAGGAAAATGGATAGAAGTGACCCGAAAAGGAGAAAAATGGTATTTTCCTATATTGGGGCACACTAGGTGGGTCCGAGGTGCCTCGAGGTGCCCCATTATAGTGTGAGGCACCCGGAATTAAGGATAGAATCTCGATGAAGTGGCGAAATGGAAAGATAAGTAACAGGAAAGACGCGGGAAAGACGAAACAAAATATAAAAGAAAGATGGCAAAAAGGTGGGATTAATTGATACTTTGTACACTTGAGAACCTTCTAAATAGTAGTATAATATTGGGCTAAATATTGTCTAAAGTGCATGATTTTATGTCTACATTTTGCCCCCACTTTATGTTGGTGAGCAAACAGCTCGGTAACATAAAGTAGATAAAGAAGCGTACCTGATGTCCGTGCAGAGTGTAGAAGACAACGTATCGATGGAATAGAAGTGTGGAATGATAGAAAGCAAAATGTGGAGGAGTGAGGATTCTAAAGATGAAAAATGTGTAAACAATGATGAGAGTGAACCTAGGGTGGAACATGTGTGTAACTGTTGCAGTGTAAAGGAAAATGATTATAGTGGTTTGTTGTCATTTTCATTGTCACTATCACGGTTTGTTATTGTTGTTACTCCAAATTTGACTACTTATTTCTCATATGGTGGACCTACACGGAGAAAACATGCGAGTAGTTAAATATGTATGTATGTAAAAATGTTGTATAAAATACGCTAGAAAAAGTGTAAACGGAACATGTGCACACTGATCCATGTCGAGAAGAAGGGTGTAGAAGGATATCCTATATTGTCGCGATTTTTTCAAGCGGTCTCATGCTACCCTAGCTAAATAAATGTAGGAGGAAATGTTTTGTGTCCTCTAACTCTAATCGCTTCCTCGCTGAAATTGTTTTAAAGAGATATTTGTACCATGCTAGTTTTTGGGTGATCTATGCCATTGGATGGAGAAATATAAAGAGGTCACCCATTGTAACCCCTAATCCTATACATTCTCTGTAAAATTGTCGAAGGACACCATGTCTTGTTATGGCCACTTGTGTATAGAGTCCGGTCTGGTTTGAACTCACTCATTGTGTCTAAACGGGTGTAAATACACTATGTTAGTATAAACCCACAATGATGCCCCCTGTTTGGGGGTGCATGTGACAACCCTAGAAAGGAGAATGTGACCCCAAACCAGACCCACCACACTTTGACCTTATAACCTACTCAACCTTGCAGGGGAAGGGAAAGTGCTTGGTAGATACCAAGGCACCTACGAAAGGGGTGGCTAGTCAAAACAAATGTTAGTCTGCGAAACCACATGCATGTAATCGTTTACAATGTAAAGTGTAGAAAAACTACCAAGCATAGTAGTGTAAACACACAAGAAGAAGACCACACAAAGTGGGTTACAAACAAGAGACATCACTCATGATGTCGCAAGACATGCAAGGCCATCATGGCCTTAAATAATAGACAAGTGTGCACATAAGCAAAGGTTAAATCTTGCATACAATAGAAAACAAAGCAAACAAGTATGAATACAGAAGTAGTCATGGAAACATGTAATCCTGAAAAACAAGTTTTGCACATGGAACACCCATTATCATGTTAGAGTGATAACCAAAATGTCAAAAACATGTATGAACAAGTATTTAAGATGATTGGTACAAAATGAAGCAATAACACTTGTATGAGACGAATGTGGATGCCCCCAATGGTTAGTATAATAAGGATAGAAGGCCAACATCCATGTCACGTGTTGAATCCTATATTTTAGATCACAGTAAACAAAGAGGTGAAGGTGTATGTGTGTATGATAATGACATATAAAAAGTAAATGCCCCCAAGACCATGCAACATGTTGTGAATGGATGGAATGGAATACAAGATGGGAAGATAGGGGCATCCTACCCCTTGAGTGTTTGGAAATGTATGTAATGAGGTTAATTTTTTTCCCCCTCAATGTCAAGAATGAACCATAAACAAGAGTGTGTCATCGGGAAATAGCTGAGTAGTGTTGGTTATGTTTAGCGCATTGTGATGAGTGTGTATGTGTAGTGATGATGAGATGTGACATGGGAAGATAATGTGTAGACCCTATAGTAAAAGTGTATACCACAACTTTTTTAAATGGAAGAGTGATTATTTAGTCCTAAGCGTATATCACTATGGGAGAGGTGTGTGGTGAGAAGAAATATGGAAAGGGAAGTGTGGACCCTATAGCCTAAGTGTATACCACAATGTGTTGAATGGATGAGTGATGATTTATCCCTAAGCATATATCACGAAATGATGATTGGCAGCAAGTGATGAAGTATATGAATGTATAACGGATGTACGAGACATGATGAATAGAGGAAATATCATTTAGCCCTAAGTGTATATCACTACCGGATGAAAGGATAAGGTGACGATCTAGCCTACAATGTATTTCACTATGAGAAGGGTGATGAGGGTGTAGGAAGCACATAGTTATATGTGGTGGATAGAGTAAGGTGGAGATTTAGCACTAAGCGTATGTCACTACGTGATGAATAAGAGGGAGGTGGTGATTTAGCATAAAGCGTATACCACTAAGGGATGAGTAATAATGAGGGTGGTGATCTAGCCTAAAGCGTATACCACTAAATGATGAGCGAGAGTATGAGGTGGTGAACTAGCATAAAGTGTATACCACTAAGTAATGAGTGAGAGTAGGAGGTGGTGATCTATCCTAAACCATATACCACTAAGTGATGAATGATAGATGACTCGAAATGTGGTAGGGTAGTATAGTGATAATTAGATGTAAGAGGTTAATGAGAATTGGATAAATGGATTGGTGATTTAACCTAAGGTGCATACCATGACCTGATGATTGAGGGTGTGATGAGGGAATGGAATAATGTTGAAATGAATTAATTTATATGATGATAAGATAGGAGGAGATCTAGAATGTAATAGAATTATGTAGAAGTGGTGAAATGAGTGGTGATTTAACCTATGGTGTATACCACTATATGATGATGGATGTGGGTGATGATATAGCTTGGAGTATTGGTCACTAGTATGATGGATGCAGTATGATGGCATGTCACATATAGGGAAGGTCTATTTGATTAGTAAACCCTCGTATTTGAGAATGAACCAAGGAACTAGAGTACGTCATAGGGTAGTGAGTGTAGAATGTAGAATAATGTAGTGTAGGTGACCAAGTGGTGAATAAGAAGTGTAGTTGCATGGTAGGATGTAGAGAGTGTGATGATAGGTATAGGTAGAATTTGTAGTGGTGATAGGTAAAGCTAGACCCATGGATAATGTGACCTAGCATAAAGATAGAATGTATGAGTGAGATATAAAACTAGCCTCATATATGATGATGACTAGTGTGGCGTGTATGAGAGAGATGATGTAGATGAGGTATGTATAAGATGATGTAGGATGTAGGAAATGTATAGAGATGATGATGTAGGATGTGTGGTGTGTGTGGTTCAATGTAATGGTAATCCCTCAACAATCCAGTGTGAACCGAAGCACAAGAGTGTGTCATCGGGTAAAAAGGGTACTAAAATGTATGAGATAAAAGCGAAGATAATTGTAAGATGCTACAAGTATGCTAAAAGATAGAAAAGGGAGGGGGTTTAGGTATGTGATAGGATCTTCCCCCAATGGTAGTGTGTATTGAACTAGGTGAACTCATCAAGGAGATCATTGGCCTTTGGATCAAGGTCAAATAGGTCAAAAGTGGCGACTTGGTAAGCTATAGTATGAAGTTCATCACATAATGAACAAGTCGGGGGTAGCCGGTACATGCCCATAGCATACTCTTCATCAAGTAAAGGAAGGATGTGGACAATCGTGTGTGTACCAGTGGGTAAGGTTAGATGAATGGCCAAGAAAGGAACTTTTACAAATGAAAATGTGACCAAAAGGCATGGGAAAAGAGATATCGGTGTGACTAGGGTCTAATGTACCTCCAATGTAACTAAGTCAGGAGTCTCCTAAAGTGAGTGGTGAAGAGAAAGGGGTACACGGTAGATAGAAAAGGAGATCAAAGACACGCAATCCATAGGCGAAGTGATAGTGAGAAAACCATAATATAGATGAGAGGCATGAGTAGAAGGCTAAAGGTCATCAAAATTAAATCCAAAATGGGAAAGACCAATAGGAGAACAGATAGTTTCATCCCATGTGGGGTCAAATGGAACATTTTCCTATGTTCAATGAAATATTTTTGGAAAGAGCTATGGATATGGGGCAAGACCCCAAATCTTTGTGCAAAGTCCCTCAATGGACCATATGATAAGAAATGAGCAAGGAATCTTATTTACATGTATTAAAAATTGAAATAAAAAATAAATCTAACAAATAACATTAACATATATTCTTGAAAGCTTAATGAGTCAAAAGATATGGTCAAAACAAGGAGCACTAAAAATAAAATGGATAAATCCGGAATACACAGAGACACCTGCGTGCCTAGAATGACACATACGCATCCCAGCTAATGGATACGCACCCAAGTAGACAAACACACAGGAAAGGTAAGAAAATGCAAAGTCAATAGAGTGAAACATGACACTTACACGCCTAGAGTGACGCATACACGCCCTAGCCAACGGATACGTGCCCTAGCAAAAAAATAGACAATTTCAAATTTTTACACAGTCAACCTTTTACGCATACACGGCCAAAGAGGCAGATACGCATCCCTGTAGAGGTTAAATTTTCAAATGATGAGGACTGCTAGAGGGGTATACACCTATTCTGATGGGGACAGTAGGGTTTCAACTTGTACGCCCCTTGTAAACACCTACGCGCACCCTGTGAAAAACCTGCAAAACTCACAGATTTTCAAATTTTCAAGAGAAAACAAATTAGTGGTTAGTCAAAGTGTCCTATTTCTATATCAAACCCACAAAATACATCCAAATGAAGGTCATTTATCTAGTGTTGGAAATATAAATGAGGAAATAACAAGTGATTTGACCCAAAAACTTGAAAATGAACTTTGAAAAACCTAAAAGACCTCCATTAATGGAGGATGGACATAAGTGTCCCACCGGGCATGCCAAATGTGTTCAATGAAATATTTTGCAAAGAGCTATGGATATGGGGCAAGACCCCAAAGCTTTGTGCAAAGTCCCTCAATGGACCATATGATAAGAAATGAGCAAGGAATCCTATTTGCATGTATTAAAACTTGAAATAAAAAAGAAATATAACAAATAGCATTAACCTCTATTCTTGAAAGCTTAACAAAATATGCCTACTAAAGACTTAAACAAGCCGTTTTGTTGTTTACTCCATGATGGTGAATGAATCTCACTAAATGGCTACATGGCCAAGTTTAGCTATTTCATTACTAACCTATCATGGGTGTAATATGAATCTCTTTTAATGGAGGATGACCCAAGATCAAATTCCTATTAGCTTAGCTGATGCAAATGAGGTCTAATGCTAATATCTCCAAATATGAGAGTTTTTTGTTATGAAAACAAGGTGTAAGGTTGAGAGGGAGGGGTGACCCTTCTATTTATAGTTTTCCAAATGGAAGAGTTTAGAATTTGGGTGCATGTGGGACTAAATTCTAAAAGGAATTTTATATTAGATTAGGATAAACATGCTTTAGGATTAGTTAAACTTGGTTTAGGCTAATTAACAATGGTTTAGGCTAGTTAAAATTTGATTAGCAAGTGATTATAGACTCATTGAGAGTTGGGAGGGTTTGGATAACCAAGTGTGACCAGAGATAGCCTATGAAGCCAATAGAAGTGGTCTAGAGAGAACTAGGGACGTTTTGAATGGTCGAAAGGAGGAATGTTTATCTAATAAGAGAGATATTTTCCAAATAAGCTGATTATAGGAGGAATATGGTGAGAAAGTGTTGTGAATGGGCATCCGAAAATGGAGCAAAGAAGGTTTGATTAATGAAGTTTCTTTAATCGGTTGAATGGGAGGAAATGCTAAGTGTAAGCATGTTTTAGGTTTCTACATTTCCCAATAAGAATCATGAATGAAAAGTGTACATATAAACGGGATGGGAGGTGCGGATGAAGAAGGAAGGGTATCATGTATGTTTGGAAGAGGCACTAATGTGGAACAAGAGTGGTAGTAGGAGATGATGTGGGAGGATATAATCTACTAATCGAGATAGCACCATCAAGTGGTGGTAAGTGAGTTTGATCATCAACAAGTTGTGGCTCATTGGTAGTAGCAATGTGAGGCATAAGGGTATTGGTATTAGGATCATGGGTACAGTATTGGAATGGATGATGATCACAGAATATGGTGTACTTGATACGTTCATGCAAGAATTTGACATGACTATGGATAGTGGAGGCCACCACTTACATGGCATGAAGCCATGGTATGCCTAATAGAAAATTGTATGGAACAAGAAAATCAATGGCAAAGAAGATGATAGAGAGAGCTTTGGGTCCAACGGTGAAAGGAAAGGTAACATGGCCTAAACATGGTCAAACAAAACCATCATAAGCACAGATGGAAATGGAAAAAGGGATAATGTCATGAGAAGAGAAAGTGAGATCCTGGAGAACGGTCATGGGGAAGAGGTTGAGCTCAGAGCCATTGTCGATAAGAGTACGTTTGACAACAACATTATATATGTGAGACATAATATAAAGTGGAGGGTTATTATCAAAAGGGAGAAGATCAACCAAAGAGTTGGCCTAGAATGTGATATGTTGTGAAAAGGCCTCGGAAAATGTATCACACATGGAATTGGGATGCATGTCATCCGATACGTTGGTTGTAGCAAAGAGGGTTTGAACTCGATCAATAAAATCAGAGTGAGCAAGGAGAATGTTGGTAAAGAAATATCCATGGGGATAAGATGAAGACCACTTGAAGGCGGTAGAAGAAGACATCGGGTTCAACAAAATGGTTAACCGAAATTAAAATATGAGGGGAAATATAGTAATCCTATTTAATCTTAATAGGAGGACTAAAAATTTGTATAAATGTAGTAAATAAAGTAAAGTACTATGCAATAAATATAAAATAAGCTACCCTAAGTGAAATAGAAACCCTAATATGCAAGAGCAGAAAGAGAAATGACTTAGTTGATTATGGCATACTATTACAAGATGTCACAGACCTGAAATTGAAACCAACTATGCAGCATAACCACTCGGGGACCCTACAGAGGGCAGATCTCGGACTATTTGAAGTGACACAAGCACTGGGAGTGAATTAGGGTACCCCAAGGCACCATGGTCTAAATTATCGGTGCTCAAAATAGTATAAATGCTCTGAAACTATGTTCGGCGGTGTCGCAAGAGTATCTAAAACCCTTCTTGTCTGTCAAAATGAATTCACTGGATCAACTCGATGATGCCCTGCACATGAAGAAGAAGAATGGGTCAAACTTACCTTGACCACCAAACCGGTGGACTTGTCATTGAATGATGCACTACATTTCAGACTCGGATGTAGTTCTTGTGAGTGTGTGCATTTCGTGCCCTAGGTGCTCTCGTGTGAGTTGTACTTTGTGGAGTAGCGAGATACAATAGCTATAAAAGATGTAAATAGTATAATAGAATGAATAGAATCCCTCCTCCTCTAAGAATGTGTGTGATGCATACTTCCTAGCTTGAATGTATGGAACTATGTGGATGCAAGTGATGTAGTAGATGTAGCCCTAGATGGAGTGATAGTAGTGATAGGATGCAAAGACCTAGGACCCTCATTATGGTCTTATAAGCTTTATATTTATAGGGCTCTCAAGTTTAATTTCACAATTAATCCTGACCATGTCGACTGAGGAAAAGATAAACATGAAAAATGGCTAGAAGTGACCCAAAAAGGAGTGAAAGGGTATTTTCCTAGATCATGGCACCTCAAGTATAGTTTGACACACCCTGAATTAGGCATAGAATCTTGGGGATGTTGCAAAATGGATAGATACGTAACAAGAAAGACACGAGAAAGATAAAAATAAATAAAAAAGAAAGATAGAAAAAAGGTAGGATTAATTGATGCTTTGTATACTTAAAAACCTTCTAAATAGAAGTATAAGACCAAACTAAATATTGTTTAAAGTACATGATCTTAGGTCTACAATAGGATTTTATCAAAGGCCATGCTATAGGATTCTTCGTGGGTGTATAGCTATGTTGGGGATGGGTACATTCAAAATCTAAACAACCTTTAGATGTAACTTTATGAATACCTCATTTCTAGTGATTTTAGACTTGTCATTCTTTGGAAGAATTTTTAAACGTGAACTCGGGTTTTTATTTCTTTGATCCGAGTTTGAATTTACCATCCTCAAGGGCATGAAGTTATAATTTACGGTCCATGGTAAAGGATTCGTCAAATGTTTGGAAATATTGTATTTTAATTGTTGATAATATGCTTTTAGTGCACAATCAAGAAAATACCTCCTTGAATAAATGGACCTATTAATCCATCAGCATGAATTTCACTTTCAACTTTGCTTTACAATTTGATCTGAATTATTTATAGTTTATATTTACCTCTTTGAATTCTCTTGGCATGCACATCATCCCAACACAAGGATGCATGTCCTTTAAACTTGGTTCTCATAAATTTCATGTTGTTAGCTTCCATAACTTCATACTCAAAGTAATTTTCCATTTTTCCAATTTATTCTATCATATCTTATATATATATAACTTCCAATAGTAGTATAGAACTTATATTTGTGTTTTCTTTGTAATCCTTGTGATTTAATGCAAGAATGTATCCTCTTGCTCTTCGACATGTTTTTTGCAACTTCTTGATCCGTAGGTGCTCTCACTTATTGTTCATCATTGGTCTCATCTCTATCCACGACAACTCTATATTACATGGTTTCCATGGCCTCTAAACATGATTGTATTCATGTAATCATGCCAACCATGTCTGCAAGTCTTGACACTTATTTTAATCTATATTCCATATTTTCCTCAAAATATATCAATAAGATTTTGCGGCCTCACACCCTCTATCCAACACAACAAAATGGATATGTTTGTAACTACCTTCTACACACAACCATATTATGGAAAGAAACAAATCCTAAGGTCAATCACACAACCCATATTGATTTCTATACCAATCTCTTCATAATGATTTCCAAATCCTTTCCTTAATACCATACTAATGGAGTCACGGTCATGTTTCCCAAGTATAGGGATTCCTTACACCAAATGTACCACTTGTCAAAGTTAAACATGACCGAAATAGGATCTCATGCACAACAATTAACATGAAAACAATATTTTTCTTAATTAATGTAGGGAAAGATTATATAATTTGGCATAATGACTCAACATTCCAATTACAATCTTCTCACAAGACTATGTAAGAATTGTATCCTAAGCTTACAAACTCGTGAAACTTCTACGAGAACCACACATGGCTCACACTCTCAAGGAAGGATGGTTTATTCCTTAACTTTGAATTTGATCTTTTTCATAGATTTAAGATGTTTTACAAGATTTCAAGATCCCTTCCACTTATAGAATTCACAAAGCTTTCATGGAAGAACAAAACGCGTCTTTAGCAAGTAAAGATTCCCCCATTAAATATTCTTCAAATTTCCTCCTAGATCCATTGATTATCTTTGGAAGTTTCCTTCCATTGAATAAAACTTAAATGAATCATTTGGTTAGTACTGGAAAAAATAGATGGATCAAGGATCATGTGTTCCCTCTACTAATTATATTAATATCGACAAGAGATTATGTCTAACACAAATCTCATCATATAAACAAATGAGCATGTTCATGTAGGAATAAAATATATTTTTGGTGTTTCTAGCATTCGGTGGCTTCCTCAATGTATCATGGCATTTGGAAAGTTTTTTATGGAATATGTAGTGTTATGTTGTTTTAGATAGACTTACGCAACTTTCATAGTATTGCACAACATTGTTCAATCTTGCACAACTTGGATAATATTACATAGCATCATTAGTGTTGCATAGCCTTGGACAACCTTTAATGGCCTCCAAAAAATGTGAATAAGATTACGAAACATCTACAATGTTATACTACTTCGATAATCTTGTGTATAATTCATAATTATGTGTGGATTTGGATAGGCTTTTGCAGCTTCCAAAAAATGGCCAAGGAAATGGGCCTTTGCACAGGTTGCTTAGTTGTAGTTCACAAATCTAACTCTTAAATATTTTTAATGACATGGGATTTCTTATTAACTCGGGATGCCCCGCATCAACGGGTGTCAACCTCTTTCAATCCATGTGATCAAACATATCTACCATTTCTTAATTAAGTTTTTGATCATTTTTCTATCTCGCATTTATTCCATCATCAAACATGCCCTTTTTGGTGAAGATTTTCACAATTAAGAGCATGCTCTCTATTCAATGTTAGCTTCATATATTTCAATATTTACTCTTGTGTGTTGAGTCATCAGTGACCCTCGTGTATCCCTTAATCTTTCACCGCCTCCCCATGTAGTCATGTGTCTATGCTTTGTCTACCACCAAGTAGCTAACCTTTGTGTAGCTATCACTACATATATAAACCTCCATAGTGCCAATCGCATACATCCTGCCAAGAGTATAATTCTTGGATTACATCATCAATTTTGGTTATAAAGTTTTTATAGCTAAAATTTATTAGAAAAAATTACTAAATGAATTAATTTATGGTGTTTTTGGTCACAGATTAGGTTTTTAGAGGTTTATTATTGAGTATAGTCTATGTTGTTTATAGTCTATGTTGTTTATAGTTTATAAGTTTGAGTAATCAAGTGAAGTAATTCCAATGTTAATATTAGTATCTAAATTTATAACTTGTAATTTTGTGTGGTTCAAGTTATAGTTTCTTTTGGTGGAAATTTATCTTCTCGTAAGAGGTCATCGTTAAAACCTTTTGTTATTGCCTATCATGTTGTTTTATTCTATTGTATCTAGTCATGTTAATCCATACATTGTATTATAAGGATGCACTCTCTGGTGAACCTCACATCTAGTGTGTGTGTGTGTGTGTGTGTGTGGGTGTGGGTGTGGGTGTGGGTGTTCACTCTATGGGGGAGAAGAGAGGGGGTAAGGGGCACCAATAATCAAGGATAAATTGAGTCTAGTGAAGATACTTGGGGGCATGGATTTTCACACAAGGAAAGTGAAAACCAAATTGTTGTGGATTGATAAGAACCTGATGACATTGTCAATGAAAACAAAAAACCAATTAATCTTGATGAGGGGATGAAATGGTCTACCAAGGACCAAAAGGAAATAGCAATCTTTGTTCTAGGATTGTCTCGATGCTTATATGCATCATATAAACCTTTTTAGCTTTCCAATTTCATTTAAGAGACATTGAACAAACTATTTAGATCAGAATATGAGAGTGTTACAATGGATTTGAAGAAAAAAATGTTCAAAATAAAAATGGAAGAAGGTGATAGCATGGGACAACACATTAGTAAGTTTCACTCCTTCGTGAATCAATTAGCTGCAATACAAGTGGAAGTACAAGATGATAATGCAAAATATTTTTTGTTGATTAATATGCCTACTAGCTGTTCACATATAGTTTGTGCGTTAATAAAAATAAACCTTAATATAGAAGACTTATTTCTTACCAACTTGATGAAGAAAACAAAATCAAATGATTTGATTAAAAAAAGAGGAAAAATTAATGTTGTGACAAACGTCGTCAACTCTTATTTCAGGTTAGATAAACATAAGCCAACTTCCAAAAATATAAAGATAAAATATTTTTGTTAACATTGTATGCAGCCTGGACACATTATTATGAATTGTAAACTAAACACTTGCATACAAGTTTATACTATATTGTTTAACAATAACCAGAAATCTCTTAGATTATTGTAACCATTTCCAATATTCACTCCTAAGAGTCTGTAAGCATTAAGTTATCCCATGACACAATAAACTTCATGCACCAAATAATCCACAGGTTCTTCGTTGATGTTGAAATTAATAGTTTCAGTATGTCACATCGAATGTGATGTAATTAGTATTAATTATAAGTGTGTGTTAATACAACTTGCCCCTATTGAATTGGGATAGTGTGGTTATTCGTGGAGATCAAAGTCTATTCGTTTGATTAATTATTTATTCAATTGCATTATTTTCAACTTTTGACTGCTCAGTAGAGTCGTCATTTCATAAATCTCCTCCACCAGCTATTACAGAGTATTATTAGCACGTTGTTTTACACCTCCAGATGAAAAATCCAATCAGACGTGTTGACAATGCATTATATGTTGCAAAACTACTTTTTCACCATAATGCAACTTGCCAATGTGCATACCTCTGGCACACAGTCGTGCAAACAGCTCAAGGTTACACACAAAATATTCTATCCACATTGCACAAGTCATGCGCAATGTCTATCTTCCCATATACTTATGTGCATGCCCCTACATAAATCATCCTTCCACAGTAGTGTTGCAGAGTTCTTTCTAACATTCACATTTGCGAATATAGACTTGTGCAAATCTCTGCAAAAATAATACATTCCCGACTCAATAAGCACCATACATTTATTATTTCAAATACGCTCTAATAAGGGAAATTCCTATTAATAAACTATCTAATTTTTTAAAGTGTGATAATGAATATTTAATGCTCAATCCAGGTCTCTTCCATCATATAATACCAAAGTAAGGGACCAAGGCACAATTATAAATATTTACAACCGAATAACTATTGAATGACACATAAAGATGAAAATTGATTAAAAAAGGAGCATCACTCCAAATAATGAGGCGCGACCTCAAGAATAAAATATCTCTACTACCCAGGAATAATATTCATACACATACAACCACTCAAGGGTTCATTTCACATTAAAAAAAAAAAAATCAGTTCTATGAACAATAAATATTTTAAATAGTATGTGAACTTGTTCTTTGGAAATGTCATTACTTCACAAGCGCATATATATATATATATGTAAATAAGAATGAACTTGTTTATGAATCCCTTGAAAGCAATATCCATTTCCCTTTGAAAAGTGACTCAACATTGGTAAACCCAAATGAAATTTTATCATAGGCATATGTTCCCCATTTGGTTTTGAAATTTCTTCCTTAACCCTAATTTGATTGTAACCAAAATATCAATCAAAGAGAGATAACCTCTTAGGCCCGACTATTGTTTGCAAAATTTGGTCCATGTAGGGAAAAGAATAGTGGCCTTTGAAAGAAGCTCTATTTAAGTCCCTAAAATTCACATAGAGCGTGATTTCCTTTTTCTTCCTAACCGGGAATAAGTTTTCTACCCATGAGGAATACTTAATTAGAAAGATGGTTTTGTCTTCTATAATCCTGGATAGTTCTCTCCTCATCAGTGATTCGATTCTAGGATTTACCGACCCTTTCTTTTCTCTAATCAGTTTGAAATTTGGATCAAGATATATAGCATCTTGGGAAATATTTGGGTCAAAACCCCAAGGTCTTCATATTTCCATGAAAATACATCACTATAATATTGGCATAAGGAGATAAAAAAATTCCATTCTCTTTCTCTACATGCCTTTCATATCATCAACTCTTTGTCTTGTGCAATGGATACCTTCTAATAATCTTCCTCATTTTTTTCCATGTTCTTCTTTTCTCCTTTAAACTCGTCATTTGGGTCAAATATGTATTTAAGTGTGGCTATACCTCTAAGTAATTTATTAGTCTTTAATGAATAATTTTCTTATCTTTATTATAACCCTAACTGCAATTTTGATGAAAAATATTATTTGTTTTGGATGAAGTGGATTATTTTCTCATCACTGTCAAAAACTTACCACTCACTTCATTATTTGGAGTGGAAATTCTAACCACCATCTTAAAATATTTCTTTTGTCTTGGATAAGGTTTTTAGGCTAAGAATTTTGTGATCCTACAATCATCATCTGATTTTCTTGAGTATTTTGTCTCCTTGCAACCACTTGTACATTGATGGCATCAAAATTTTCCATGAGATCCCACATTCTATACATGTAAGATTTTAGGAGCTTGTTCTTGTTATCACACTTATATTCTACTTGATTGATAAGTAGCTCAAAGCATCCCCAAACATCGTAATGTTTTAATTTTCCTTTTCTCAGCTAATATCAATCCATAGATCGGTGCCTCATGTGGGGGAGGGGTGCCCTATATCTAGATAGGGAACTCTAAATAGTCTCCGTCCATATAGAGATCTCTATATAAGCGATCGAGTGCTAGGAAGTTGAGTTCTCTTCCTCGTATAGATTTCATGGGCATATAGAGATATAGGGATGATATATAGGGCTCCTTGAATTTGGTTCAATTGGCCCCCGATCTAGAATCTCTATATGGGCCCTAAACTATCTAGGGCGCATATCTATGGAGCCCCCACCCCACCCAATATAGAGTAGATTCTAGTTATGGGGACACTTGTAACATTATAAAAACATGTGAATGTTAATATATGGGGAAAAAATAATATATTTACCACTAAAGAAAATAAAACCACACCCACCCCACCCCATTTTTACTTCTCAAACCATCAAAGAACATTTTCCACAAGCCTAAAGCATCATTTTCTTCTTAGTGTGTCATGGCAGAAACAATATCTTCCTCTTGGATACAATAAGTACCCAAACTAGTTTCCTTGGCTATATCATAAGGATAAAACTCGTAATTCCCCTTGGCCCATTCATCGAATAAAATATTAGGCACTGAAATGGGTGGAACAGATTGTTGAATTGACTCTAATTTGTTTTCTTCTTCTTGAACTATACAATTAGACTTGAGGGCATAGGGTCATAGGACTCAACATGATAGGATGAAATTCGCTCCACTCTAATTGTAAATTTTGTGCCATATCCGATTTTGAAAAGCATATGGGACAAATCAAAAGATAAGTACCCACCCACTTTGTCTATGAAATCTCTTAATAGGCATATGGAAAAGAAAGCAGGTGGATCAATGACTGATATTTCTTGAGTGATGGTAAAACTAAGAAAAGCATGAAGTGTTAACTCTATATTTTTATGCTTCCTAGTATTTTGATAGTTGTACCATCAAGTTGCAAGATGCCCCTAAAATTTGGGTTGTACTTAATGCCTAAAATGTTTGCTATTTTCTTTGGAATTTCAGAAGTACTAACACCTAAATCTATCATACAATTGTGTATTAAGTACTTTCCCATAATCAATTATATATGGAAGGGTGGTGGTTTTTTTACTTTACTTCTTCATGATTGGGTTGACATAGGTTAACTAAAGATTTTTCTTTTTGTATAGTTGGCTCGAATGGTGGCGGTTACCTCAAATCTTCTTGTAAGATATCCCTCTAAGAGGAGATAGAAAAAGAATCCCACATAGTCACTTCCAATTTATGCCTTCATTTTCTCTATGATGTTCAAAGGGATACTCATGGTCTTATGCATCGAAGACATCAAATATTCCTTTCTTTTATATTCCAATGGAGGAAGAGATGTTCCTAGATGACTAATTTCTTTTATAGGAGCTAGTTTGCTAAGTAAAATTATTTTCTAGCTCTGTCCAAATTTTTCATGGATTAATTCTCTTTAAGGGGAATACTATCTTGTCTTTGGAGAGGATGGTGAAACAATCCTAATTGCCTCTTCTTTGAGCTTGTGTTATCAACAACATAAATTTGTAGTCTACATAACCTATCAGTAGTTTGGTTGACTAAAAAAATCATCTAGGCTATGCAAAACATGATATTGAAATTTGGGGAAACTTCCTATGCCATTTCTTCAATAGCATTTGTTGCATCCATCAAATGGTTCTTTTCGATTGAGCGAATTTTATACCATGAGGATTTGAACTTGTACACCATTTACACAAGTGTTTTAGTTGTGTGGATGGATACATGGAAAACATCACTCAGTCTCTTGGACTACATTAGTTTACACTAGAACAAGGTCCTTACTTGCGCTAGTAGCGAGGAAGTTGTTGCGAAGGAGAAACTATTTGAAGGGGAAAATAAATATTAGGGCCTTGGAATTTACTTGACTAATAATTTGGACATATGTTTTGTTTGGATATTGAGCGCTTTGTTGTTGATAACTTTGACTAAAATTCTAACTTGAAGAATACCCTTAGTTAAAACTAAGGGAGAACGTGAAAACATGAACCACGAGGATCATGCAAGATGGCATGAACATCGATTGTGGTGTAAATTGACAATGTAATGAGATCTCATGAAGAGTGAGCATCAACTATGGGTGCATGCAAAGATTTGAAAAATGGGTAGAACCTCATTAAAATCAAAATCTCTCCTACCTCATAGATCTGAAGTGGTGTACATATAGAGGGTGTTGTGTAACACCTAGTGTTGTAATGATGACCTCTCAAGTGGATAGGGGAGTTACATTCCTAGAATGGGAAGTAACTCCCAAATGACACATATGATGCACTTATGTGTAGGGGAATATCATAATGACCCCTAAATGACACCTAGACCATGACCTCACCTAAGTGAGATGACATGCCTAGTGATGTAGAATATGACTCACACTAACACCCCCCTTCATCATAAATTAGAATGAGGAAAAAATTTAGAGAGGAGAAATATGGGTCTCGTGAACTAAATCCAGTCATAAAAACCCATGCACAAAAATGGATCCCAAGTAATGGAGGAAAACCTAGTCATAAAAACATCCACCACAAGAGATGAAAACACACTCTCGAATCTAAAAAAATGCCAAAAATGGGTCCCGGCTACTAAGGAGCTTGATAAGGTACCCATGTACAAAAGGAAATCTCTTGAAAAGAAGAATAAGAGAGAAGAAGAGAGAAATGAGAGGAACGCAGAAGATTCCATGGATGGATCTAAACTCTGTAACTCAAGGAAGTATCCTAGAAGAGTTTTAATGACGTGATCCTCTACCTGCGGGTGAAGAAGAGCCACTGCACCAAACTCTATGTTTACCCTTAGGAAGGACAGAAATAAAGTGTTGGAATTCCTCCCACCCCATGAAGGAAACCTGATGGTAGCAACACAAATAACTCTAATTCTGGTCCACGGAAGTGTGACATAGGTTTGGCAAGTGAGTGCACAAGAGATAAAGGTAATTCCATATGTGTATAACTATCAAAGTATGAAGGGGGAACACTCGTAGAAAGGATGTTGAAGTGAAGTGAGGGAAATGAAACAACCCCCGTAAAAGAAAAGGGATCCATAAGAAAGGGTGGACCAATGAAGATCTCCTGAAAAGTTGAAGTGATAAGAGTCCCAAAAGGGGCACTCCTAACAAAAGATATGATCAACTCCTCCAAAAAACTTGTAGAAGGATGAGGAACCTATAACGTATCACAAATGGACTTTACGAAAAGACGAGAAAAGGTTAGGTAGATACTCACCCCAATGAGGGGCCTCGAAAAAAAAAAAGTGTGATGTCGGATAGGTATGATTCATCCATGCATGAAGGAAGAGGAGTGGAAATGGCCTCGCACACTGGAAGTGGAAAAAAGGATGGTGTAATGATTAAATGAAGCTAAGATGGAGATTGTTCAATTTATGATGAGATATGGGATGTTTCAACACTCTTTGGAATAGGGAGAGAAGGAGGAGAGGATTCCTCGATGGTACTCTCAGCATCCAAACTAGCGAGAAAAAATATTTTCGTAGAAGTATAACTAAGAGATTATGTGTCACCGCAACTACCATCAAATGAAGAAGAAGAAGAGACAATTGGATCAACAACAACAATAACAATAGTGTGTGATGGGTCTCCAAACAAATACTAGAATATTCTCTAGATGTGGTAAGGAGGATCGATTCTTCCACGTGAATGTGGATATTTACGGTAACATAAAACATCAAGTAACCAACAACATGGTCGTAAGTGTCGATAAAGTCCTCAAGATGACTGAAATCAGTGGGCACAAGAACTATCCCAAGAAAGAAGTGTGTAAGACTCACATAGAAAAAGTAACGTTCTCTCTCCCAAGAAGAAGTGAAGGAGGCTATAAGGCAATCATGCGACACTTAATTCTAGAAAGAGCATCCTTCATGATGTGAAAGTAAGAACTATAAGGTTGACAAGAAGAAGGGTGCAAGAATGCAAGATGTTGGACTCGGCTGATTATGCGCTTCTAAGCAATATAACACCCAAGAAGAACAGTGATAACCCCCTTATCTCGCATAACTTTATAAGTAGTGGATGATTACAATAGGGTTCGTTTAGGCTACGTCAGGACAGTTGAGAACTTACCTTGTAGTATGCAACGAGTTGCATGAGAGTGGAGGCCACAATGAAGTCCTAGTCGGAAGAAAAGGAACAACACTCAATCAAGAAAAAGGAAAAAGAAAGAACAACGATACCTTTGCTCGGCGCAAGATGAGAAAATGCATCTCACAATGCAAAAATAAGGCTCTTTGGCCACAAGGATGTGATGAGATGCTCTCACTAGCCATAGGTGAAGAGGAGCACTACAACAGATGAGCTAGAAAAAGTTTCCCAAAAATCCCAAAACCCTATAAAAATATCTGCAAAATAATACCCCCTTGTGTACAATTATTTTTAATATTTTCCCCTTAATTTTCCATACAATTGTGAAGAAGAGGAAAAATGTGGAAAAATACAAAAGAGGGGGTCTAGGAGGGTCGTAGAGAAAGGGTAAAAGAAGGGCTACCAAATTGTGAGATAGCCAAGGTGGCTCTATGGGGCGAGCTAGGGTGGTGAGTTGTGTTTGGGAAACTCGGTCAATTTGGGCAAGTCATGTGCTGAAATAATTGACGAGTTGGATGCGAGTGGGCTAAGTTACACATAGGATGCACCAAGTTGGTGGAGTCATGGTGAGCATTGACCTAACAATGGGTCAAGCTGACCGAGGCAGGTCGGACCATGAGGTCATTGACAAGAACGCGTAAATGGGTGAGTGAGAGACGCATTAGATTCCACATGGATTTATCCGAGGAAAGCATCGAGGAGGAGTCCAATATGAAGCATTGAGCATCAAGCTAGACATGCAAAGCACCAAGACAAGGTGAGGTCGACAAGTCCAAAAGTAAGCATAGAGAATGTCAATGAGTGATGTGCGAGCTGGTAGGTTTCGGGGTCCACGTCAAAAAAATTGAGTTGACACGAGAGAGGCCACCTGGAGTTAATGTTTGAGAAGTGGGCCAAGATATATGTTGAGTATCTCTGAGTGTAATGGCCAAGTGGGGTGCCAATGTGGCGAGGTGAATGCAACGAGATTCGAGGAAAGGTAATGCTTGGGTCGAGATGGAGAACCAAACATGGAGGATAAGGCATAGGTTTTTGTGAGAAGTGGGAACACGGGTTTGAGAAGGAAACTAGTGGAGAATTCGAGGGCCGATCTAGAGTCCAGAAAAGAGTGACTAAAGCGAGATCAAGGAACACAAAATGAAGAACCGGGAGGGTGAGAAAACCATGGAAGGTTTGAACCAAGGAGCCAATCCACGAAGTCATACTAGGAGCTCAAGAGGCATCAACGTAGAGGTTTGAGCACAAAGAACCAGACATGAACAAAATGCATGGAAAAAGGTGAGAGAGATCGAGCGGGGTGGATCATGAATGGCCCAAGACGCCTCTAAAACCTGTCCAAACAACGTGATTCAAATACTAAGAAAAATGATTTGTAGGAAATTTGAGATGAATAGGGAGCTCAATATGTAACCATATGAGCTAAGAGCTAGCTAGCTTGGTTTCTAGCTTGATGAGTGGGGCTAAGATGAGCCAAAAATAGCCTTCACAACTAGAACTTTGAACCTCAACAAAACTGCCTTTGTAACTTCAAAACAAAGCAACCAAAACACGTAAAACACCTCCATGAATGCATGCAAGGCCGAAAGAACCCCAAAAAAACACAATCACACGAAAAACTTGAACAAATAACCAAAAACAAGATTTGAAGCCCCGAATAGTGCAAGTAGATCATAGATAGAATAACCATTACGATGAACTGTCAAGAAACTTGTATATCATGAACAAAGAGCCGGATCTACGATGAAAAAGAAAGAGTTGCACAAATCCATATAACATGCGCTTTGATACCATGGCGGAGAATGTGAAAACACGAAGCATGAGGATCATGTGGGATGGCATGAACATCGACCATGGTGCAAACCGACAAAGCATGACGAGATCTCATGAAGAGCGAGCATCAACCATAGGTACATGTAAAGATTCAAAAAAATGGTCAAAACCTTATTAAGCTCAAAATTCTCTCCTCCTTCATAGATCTGAAGTGGTGTACATATAGAGGGTGTTATGTAACCCCAATGTTGTAATGATGACCTCTCAAGTGGAGAGAGGGAGTTACGTTTCTAGAATAGGAAATAACTCCCATATGACACATATGACGCATTGACGCATTGATGCATAAGGGATTATCATAATAACCCCTAAATGACACCTAGACCTATGACCTCACCTAAGTGAGATGATCTACCTAGTGATGTGGAATATGACTCACACCAATAGAAACTTGGGTAATTTATGGGTGTTTGGGCTTGTTGTCTCTTGTGAGAGATAATTTCATTGGACATATTCTTCACCAAGGTCTTAAGGTCATCATTTTCATCTAGCCTATTAGGATAATGATATGTGGAGGTAGATGAAAAATATTTAGCTCTAGGATAGGAGCAAGAGGAGGATGAACATTTTAGGGGAAATCAGCAAAAAGAGGTGCATGAAGTCTGGGAGCTATTTTTCCAACATATATTAGACAATTTTCATCCCTAATGGCTATTGCATATGCATTAGGTAATGTTGTAGCTCCCATAGATTGGATCATTACTAAAATATCATAATTAAGATCCCTTAATAAATATAAAAAATACACTTTGAGGAGTTGGTTTTGAAGAGATGAAATCCTATTTCAAGCCCTCTAAAATATGAAGTTGAAATCTTCTATTAGTTTAGTAGAAGCTCTCTTGATAGTTGTTAGTTATTGCAGCAAAGAGAGGTATGTTCTTGTCCTCAAAGCTGCCATCAAGGTGCTTCTCGATGCTTATTCCATGAATGGATTGAGGTAGGTTGTGTAGACACTAAATCACACACTTTACATATCTATGTAGTCCTGATCACATACTACTATTCATATGATTCCTAAGAAAGAAAATTACTAATTGATCACTATTTTCGGTCACCTTTTCTTTCTCTATGTTTTCTATTTTTTTCTTACACTTCTTTTAGCCCATTCGCCTTTTCATATATGTGCATTCCTCACTCTAGACACCAATGCCCGGGTAGGACACCGGTGCCCAAAATCCCTGTCACCTCTGGGCACCCCCGACCTCTTTGTACTTTTATCACATATTTTGGGTCTTTTCTATCCATTTGGGCATCTTATTTTCTTACTAGTCATCATTTTAGTGATTAATTACAAAATTCAACCAAGGGAATCATATAAATATAAAGTTATGTGATCATAATAAGGGACCAAGCACTAAGCATCTACTATCACCACCTAAGGTTTCATCCAAAAAATATTAAGAGCATCCATACAAGGGAAAGGGACTATATTTTCTGCATACACTTCATAGGAGGGATGTTTCTTCTTATTACAGTTCCAAGCGAATAATAGCAAAGTTCACCGGCATACATATGAGCAAAGGAGACAATAGGAGAACATCTTCGACACTTTGTAAAATTTGATTTATGTGGCTTCTAAAAATTCGAAGTGCCCCAAACAAGTCTCTAGTGCCCCAAGTGCCCCTGACCCTCCATAGGCACCCTGGTCCTGGAACTTCCAATGCCTCTGCAATATTTTGTGCCACATTGTGACACACTATCACTCTATCCCGATAAGTTTCCAAATATACACTCCTTCGGCATCATTGTGAATCAACTAAGTCTTTCTATCTCTCCTTTGCAACTAGGGTTTAATATTTAACTACTTATTTTCTTGGGTCAATTTTGTATTTAATTGTTCATATCATAGCATTGTTACATATTTAGATTTAGCATTTATTTATTCATTTTAAATAATTGCATAATCATTTAGTGAACCTAACATTTTCAAACACTATTGGGGTTTTTAGTTCATCATTTCTTGTAATTTTCAAAGGCCCTCTCATCATGTATATTTCTATTCATGATATCTTTCTCATAAACTTCATCATAGTGGTCAGTCCTCCTTTGGGCCGCATACTCGTCGGTGTCATTGCATGCACCCCAAAAGAGGGGGAATCAATGGGTGAATCAGTCAACCCATATAATAGTTTACTGATCACAATTCAGCATAGTTCAAAAGATACCAATACAACACAACATTTAGTCTCAAAAAAAACCCATAATCATACTTGGGTCTTGAGTATAGCACAGACACCATCGCCCAAACCTAGACAATAGTGCCTAGATGCACCTAACACTTCTTAGATGCATGTGACAAGGAGCGAGATACACAACATTTTTCAATTCAGCACATTTTTCAGAAATTTACACAATGGCCTTTACAGGACACATTCCTTTAGCACTCAGCATGCATGCACTACACCTCCTAATCTACTTTCACGTTGGATTGGAATTATTCAAAACAAGTCATATTTTTACACACCATTTGCAGTGGTGTTCACATTTTAGGAAGCAGTTAAAATCTGGAGGATGACATTAGACTTTTCTCCCTACACTTCTTTTGTTCTTGGCATGAGATCACCCAAAAACTTACATTCAGTGCAACTAGTGTGAGATCGCCCAAAATACTCATTCTTCTACTACATCTTGAGGATCCTTTCTATCTCTTTTCCTCATCACGGATCAGTTGCACATTTTCCTTTTCACATTTTAACATACTTTTTATTCGTTTGATCGAATTTTTCATATACACGTATTTGACTACTTGTTCATTCTTCTCTTTTATAAGTTTGTTCTTATGGGAAGTGGTAGTCACATCAATCACACATCAACAAAACAATCAAATGACTTCAAAAACATGTACAATATGACATCTACAGATACACTCTTGCCCTAGGGTCATCATCATCACTTCTTTTTGCACTTCCTCTTCTTTAGTTTCCACGCTTCACATTTTTATCAATCCACACATTTTATTATCTCTCGGCACACTTTTCGCCATCAATCTACATGGTTATTAGGTACGCATATCTTATATACTTTACATTATCGATCATTTTCTTAACAACATAAAGTGGGGACAATGTAGACTCTAAATCATGCACTTTGGGTATCTATCTAGTCCTGATCGCATACTACTATTCATATGATTCTTAAGTGAAAAGTACTAATTGATCACTATTTTAGTCCACCTTTGTTTTCTCTATGTTTTCTCTTTTGGTCTTACACTCCTTTTAGCCTAGTCTATCTTTTCATACTTCAGTATTTCTCACTCACGGACACTAATGCCCGGCCAGGCGTCAATGCCCAGTGACCCTAACCTCTTTGTACTTTATTTGCAACTTGTGGTTATTTTCTAGCCATCTGGGAATCTTATTTTCTTACTAATCGACCTTTGAGTGATTAATTATGAAATTTAACCAAAAGAATCATATAAATATAAAGTTATGTTATCATAATAAGGACCAAGCACTAAGCATCTACTATCACCACGAGGTTGCATCCAAAGGCATCTTGGGAGCATTTAAGAATCTATCTAGCATCCATACAAGGGAAAGGGACTACAATTTCTACATACATTTCATAGGAGGGGTGTTTCTTCTTATTGCATGTTTCATGCAAATAACAACAAAGTTCGGTGATACGAGGTGATAAAGGTGGTGTGACATGTGAACATCTTATAACCCTATAAAATTACGTTTTGTAGCTTCTAAGTAGTCATGGGCGGCCGAACAGGTCTTTGACACCCCAAGTGCCTCCGACCCTCCATAGGCACCCTAGTCCCGGCACTTCCGACACCTCTACAATATTCTAGGTCTAATTGAGACACATTGTCACTTTGTCCTAGCGATTTTCTAGACCTTGGGCATCGCATTTGCGAATCAGCTAAGTCTTTCAATCTCTCCTTTGTAACTAGGGTTTCAAATTTAATTACTTCTTTGATTGGGTCGATTTCTGTATTTAATTGTTCATATCATAGCATTGTTACATATTTAGATTTATCATTTATTTATTTATTATAAATAATTGCATAATCAAGTTGTAGGATTTAATACCATTGTAATGTTTTTTCCTTTGAGAGATGAAGTCAAAAGCCTTACTACTACATCATCCTCGATTCTACAAAGTGGATTTAAAATACATTTGCAATATCTTAATGTTTTTATAGGGGTGCTTAAGGTTTTCATTAGTAAATAATAGAATACTTTCTAATGCAGCAATTAGTATATCATTGTAAGCTACCAAAACTAGAGGACTACCTCCATTGAGGGTCAAAAAAGGTAAGTTTCTTTGGTGAGCCATGAAAGGGATAGGCCTTAAATTTATGCGAGGGAAAAGAGTACGGTCTACCAAGAGGAGTGGAAAAACTTATGTTTGAAGGTGATGATATTTTCTAACCTGGTCTTCCCTTTTTATTCTCCTTGGAGAAAGTTGTAAGTGTTCAAGGATCCCCTAGTCGAGCTTATCCTTGTTTGTATTCTTCTCATGAAAAATGGGTGCATGTCTTCTTGAAAATCAGTAAAATCTAAAAATGAGATTCGCTAGATGTGTTGAAAAGATGCCTCCAAAGGCCAAATATCACTAAGATACACACCAATCTTAGTGAAAGATGATCAAAAGTGAGTTATAAGTGACTCAAACAGTCCCACGAGTTTGCGAGAAACCAAATTCACTAGAGATTGCACCCCTTGCTAAGGCGAGCTCAAAGCATCTTAGTGAAATTTGAAATGACCTTCAAAGTGTGGGACAATGGCACCTTTAAGGTCAATCTCCAGAGAAGGTTGGTTCCTTCTATTCTAGCTCACTACAACTAAATCTAATTGGCACTACAACCTACTATTAACTAGGTCTAACCTATGATTTCCAAGGGACCAATGTTTTAGAAGAAGGAATTTTGAAATGGAGAAAGGTGATGCACCAAACAAAAATAAAGTTCAGTTCTGACCTAAAAAGACAGAGATATAGCTTACCATGTGAAGTTCTAGAAGAATGCACACAAATATCCCACATAAAATGATCACAACAAGATTGAAATGATACAAGAGTACTTAAGTATTCACATTAAACATGTATGCATTCAAAGGAAAAAGACACTCGTAAACTATCAAGAACTTATTTGGTTATAATCCCTTAGTTGTTTATAATTCCACAGAGTATAGATGCATGAAACTTCACAAATGAGTTACAAAGGTCTGCGAGAAAAAGCTTACTTCTCAAAAAGGAAGAGCTCTAGAAATTAGTAGAAAAGACCATTTACTTGTGCCCTTACACTTATATTTATGGAGAATGGAGAATTAAAAAAATAAAATCAGATCGAGCCCCCAACCAATAAAATCAACCACTAAGGACCAATTGGCTTTCAATTTTGCAGACTAAGTATGGGTGCATGAGGTTACTCGAATAGCACTCTATCAAACCGTCTGGAAAAGAGAGCGGCATGTTTAATCTTTGAAGTTGGTTAAAGGGGTGGTTAGACGTTCAGACTGAGTTGGGCGTGGATTTTCTATCCTCTGTGGATTTTAGAATATCCACAGTTTTGTCCCTGGCACCCTCCTTTGATCAGCAATTTCCTCGTCATTTCCCAGTTTTCTCACTTCCTTGTTCCATGACTTGCACCGCTTTGCAGAGTCCCTTGTTTGTCATGGCTCTTACCTTATACCATGCATCCTTTGTTTTGCGGATTCATGTGCCCTTTCAAACTTGCACGAGTTTAAATTTCCTCACAAACTCTTTATCATTCTGTGGATTCTGTTTGCTCCTTTCGCACTATACTCATTTCCTTCCGCTCTATGGTATTTCGTGGCCTTAGTGTTTTTCTCATGGCATATACCTTCGCACCCTTTTTCTTTTGCTTCACATATGGTACACTATTTCTTTAATATGTGGCACGCTACATTTCTTCATCTTGCGTTTCTTTCTTTCTAAAGTCATTTAAGTCTAGAAATTTGAGTCAAATTTTCAAAATAAATATGTGTTTATTGGGAAATAGCTCCTAAACCCTATCCAATATAGATATGGTGTCAGACAAGAGAAGCCATCTCCTAGAAGAAAGATGCATGTGTCCATTATAAGCGGAAGAGGAAGAGGAATGATGCATAAGCATAGATCTGGAACGAGTGAGCTGACATGAGAAGGGATGGAGGAACCAAGGGAGCTAGTAGAAAATTGTTAAGGCATAGGAGCCGTAAATATCAAAGCTTCAGGCAAAAACTGAGGATGAATGAAAGTTGAAGATGAGACGACTATGTGAGGCTTTAGGAACAAAAATAAAATTAATGCAATGGTGCACGAAAAAATTCATAAAAAATATTATTCGACGACAGAATTTTTCATGTTTTCAAATGAATTTGAGGGCAGTTTAAGTGTTAGGGCATGGATACAAGAAGTCGTCATTTTTTAAGGATTTTTTAGGGTTGTTTGTCTAGTTAGGAACCTAAAATAAGAAGTCGTCAGTTTTGAAATATTTTTTTAGGGTTGTTTGTATAGTTAAGGCACAAAAATAAGCATTCTCAACAAACATAATGCTATAAAGAAAAATGTGATTTAGGAAAAATAATTAACACGAAGAAGAGGGAAAACGTGATTTTTGAAGGTATCTAGGGAAAAATAAAGAAAATATAATTGTATATCTCCAAATTTGTGATTGTTTTAGGGTCATTTGTTGGTAAGGCACACAATTTGGTGATTTTTAATTCTGACCAATCATCTAGGGCCTAGTACAATTTTTGTATCTCGCTTGAAAATTTTAGTTTTTAAAATCTTGTTGCATTAAGTCATTTGGTTAGTATATTTTTAAGGAAAGGATTATTTTATAAAGTGTTTTGTTTAAGAATGGAAATTCCATTGGACAAATATATGATGTCAACTTTCACACTTGGAAAGTAAAAAAATGCAATTTAAAGAAAAATCAAATAAAGTCAATATAGTCATTGTTTAAGATCCATCGGATGTTCAAAGTGGCGAGGAATACATGAAACATTTCCTTGACTAATTTATTAGAATCGGGACACGCGCCATTGTATAGTGTACAGTCTTTTGTTTTCATTCTACTTTTGTGTTTTTCTGTTTTGGTTTGTCCTAGTCCCTGGTGACCAATTTTTGTTGGTTTCTCGGTTCGTCTTGGGGGATTTGGTTATTGTATTTCGATCGTAAGATTATTTCGACTCCGTTACCCAATGGACTTTTTGCACATGGTCTGGTTTGTTGTTCTTATGGCACTCGCAGGAGTGCCCATTCTCGAAAGTCGGAGCCGATGTTAGTGCTCAATTTAATCTTGCCCTATTTGTTCTAAGCGTCTCAGTCTCCATGGTTTGAGAGTTTTCTTTGTCTCCCTGTTTGGATGCATGAAAGCATTCTCCTTCATTTGGCTTCCATAGTCATTCTGTCCTTTGGTCGAGGATCACATTGAGTCCAGCTATTGTTTACTATTTCTCTGTCCATGAGAAAGAATTTGTATTTTAGGCGTAAATTCGGGGTCTTCCTTCCTTCTTATTTTGTCACAGTCATGTTTTCCCTGTCAAATTTTGTCCCAACATCCCTAGAAACATGGTCCTTTCTGATTGGATGTGGCCGGCGGGTCTTTTTGGTGAAACTTGTCATTTTCGTAAAAATACCAAATTGGCCCATGACCCCACTTGAATCTAACTATTTATTCAAAGCAACTATGAAGTGGCATGGAAAAATTCTTACTTTGACCCCAAAGAAGGAAACATGGCTACTTACATTCGTGCCTCTCAAAAATGAGTTCCCTGCACATATTATATCATGTATCTACATTGTGAGTCGAGTCGGCCAAGTACTGAAAAGAGCAACCAATGAAGCCTCCACTTTACTCTCACTATGTTGATAAATATTGTTTGTAAACCTATGAGTGTATCTTAGGCGTGACGAACCATGGGTTGTTAATGTTTAATTAAGTCTTTAGCTCGAGCCTTCATGTTGAATTCATAAAGATTGTGTGAAACCATGCAGATGAGCCTCCATTGACAAACACCTTCTAGTTGAAGAAATATTTTGGCTATTCTGAAGCATTCTGTTTGTGACTTTTCTAATTTCTATAAAGGCTCTCAAAGATTTGGTAAGATAAACTTTATCCTGCTTAACTTCTAACCAATAAATTTCAAATAACTATGAATCCTACCTGAAGTACCCCTGTTTGTCTTTGTGTATCCACAAATGAACAAATTATACTACCAAAATATACATAAGCAAGCAAGTTTTAAGTGTCTCTAGTAACCTAAACCTTGTTTAAAAAATATCTCCATTCTTTAGAAGTGACAACTCGTGAGAGTTAAATTATGGTGTATTGATCATATTTTCTCAAGGTTCCCCTGAAAATTGTGCAAAGAAGGATCTCTTCATGTCCTTCACTGACACGGGTTACAAAGTGGGTCCTCTAACCCTAGTTGAAGGCAAGGCTAAAGTAGTTAGGGAAGATCAAACCCTCAGTGAGGTGTTATCCATGTCTACAATGCCTGAGTGACAAAGAGTTAGATGAATCACATCCTTGGCTACAAAATGACTCATATCATGGTCCGTATGTCCCTAAGTATTCCTCCATTCTCATGATGTTGCTCGGCCCCCATGGGAGAATCAATTTGGATACCAACACCAGATTGGTGTCATTGTTGAGGATCTTCAAAGGCATTCTTATATTTGGCCCTAGTAATGTTTCTTACATGATCTAAGTGCAAATACGTTGTTTAAACGTCATCATGTGTTGATATTTGTAAGAATTGTGCGAAGTTACAAGTTCTGTGTGCAATATTTCTAGTTTCTAGTGGTTATTGCACTAAATTTATATCATCAGTGATAAATACTAGTAAAGGAAGGTCATATCTACTAAGATTTGTAGGATTTAAGTATTGATAGATATTTGACAAGTCATTTATAGTGAATTTGCACTAAGGTGAAAATCCTTAGTGGTGACTCTATGTTGGTTTAAATTTTGATAAATACCAGTGCCTTAACCTATATTAAGTGAAATATGTCACTAATATTTGCAAAGCTGGAAGGAAGAAGATCTTTCTTCACTAAAGACCCTACCAGAAAGTTGTTTCCAGAATTGGGAAAGACAAATTCAAAAGGAAAAAGAGTCTGGAAAATAGTTGGAGATTAGGAATCAAGAAAAGAGTTATCCATTGTGAAAAGTGATCAACTTGTAATTTAGGATTACCATTCTTCTGAATCAAGTAATTTATATATATCCATTCTTCTTCAAGTGATTCTGAATCAAGTAATTTATATATATATCTGAATTCTCCAAATGTAGAGGGCCTTCATTTGTGTCTGATAAGTGTTCTTCTCAGTCTGTCCCTCTATTTTCTAAAGTTGATAGGGTTTTCCACAAAACAGATTCTTTAGAGGACATTCATTTTGAAAATTATACTCATGTGTTCCAGAGACCCCTTGTCTCTCATCATTTTGTATCTCCAGTAAGATCACCCCCTCAAGGAAATATGGCACAACCTCCACCTAGACATCCATTTGTTGTCAACACTTTTAGACCTATAAACTTTAGAGGTATGGTTGGATATCCAAGTATAGTGCAAAACATGTTAGAAATAGGTTGCCAAAAATTTCAAGGAATAATGCCATCCTTGGTGACCAGCATTTAAAACTCTTTGTCAATATGATGGAAGAATTTGAAGACGTGTATATAAAACTAGTTATTCATATGCTTGAGGAGGATGGAAGAGTTTGAAGATGTGTATATAAAACTATTTATTCATACTCTTGAGGAGGATGCACATGACTGGTATAAGTATTTTCCAGATAAATCAATAGATTCATGGAAAGAAATGAAAAATAATTTTAGATTGCAATATGGGGATAAGACAGATCCTAGGTTTCTTTTTATCTGAATTTTAAAATATTAAGAAGAATCCTAATGAATTTGTTCATGAATTCAATACTAGGTTCAATAAGACCTTGAATAGGCTACCTATAATCCTAAGGCCAAGTGATGTTTCTTGTTTGATAAAATATTTTGATGCTTTTGACAAAAAGGTTACCTATTATTTAAGGGACAAAAACCCAAGAACTTTGAGGCAAGCCTTCACCATGGCTTTGCAGATTGAAAATAATATCAAAGCAGTTGGTAAGCCTCCTAAGAGGGAAGGTATCAAGCTGATAAATCTAGAGAAGCCTCAGTCAAGTAAGTTTGTGGATCTAGAAGAGGTTGTAAAAACATTGGTCGTAGTTGTTAAGGAAATATCCTATAAATTAGCTAGAGCAAAGAAGGGGATTAGATAAGGTTCCCAAGGTCAAGCACAAGCCACACGGTCAGGAGAGGTCTTGAAATCATACCAGAGGTCATCATAGACCATATGACAGAGGGAAAGGACCCATGGGATCAGTATATAGACATTCCCAACCCTAGGAAAACATATTGGTGCCTAATCCTTTGGCTGCCCTGAGTTGCTACTATGGAAGAGTTCCATGATATGGAGTGGTGTGATAAATGTTTCTTGCCCCATTCCCCATGTGATGAAGACAAAGAAGTTGAGGAAGTTGATGATGATGAGATAGATGATGATGTATGCATGATGGATTGCTCTGCAAGTTCACAACAGTGAGCAACCTGTTGAACTAATAAGTGTCGGGACTCTTTGCTTATTTCTAGGATTGCATTCATTCACTGGGTATTTCCTCTTCCTCCCACTCATAATTATTAAATTGATATGGTACAATATTTTTAGTTTCCTAATAATGATTTTGAGTACTTAAGGGCATTAATGATTAAAAATTATGATGGAGGAATTCCTTCAAGAGGAAAAACAGTTGTTAATGAATGCAGTACTTTCCCAAGAAAAAGAATATAATACAAGAATCAAAGTTTTCAAAGGGGCAAGGCCTCGGGTGAAACCAAAAATTCCAGTGCTTGTCAATATCCCTAAGCAAAATCCTAAAAAGATGCATCGGCAATGGCTTGGTCACCCCAAACAAAACTTGTGTTCATCCCCATGTTCAGGATGTGAAAAATCCCGTGCCATCAGATTAATTTGTAAACCTTCCTCCTAATATTGCCTTACCAAAATATGCTCCTTGTGACATTTCCCAAATCTTGAGTCAGATCAAGATTATTGTTCCTATTGTTGAATTTCTTAGAATCCCTGAGCATAAGAAGAGGGCGTTTGAGTATTTGGGGCTTAAGGAAGAAAATGTCACCCAGGGTAAAAATGTAAACAATGTAGAGGTTCCTCCTACCATTGTAGAATTAGAAAAACCACAAGCATTGGAGGAATTGGGTGAAACACCTAAGGTTTATTTGGGAACTTCTTTGGTTGAGTCTTAGCTGAATGTGGATCCATTTTTCACTACTCTGATTATTAAAGATAGGTTGTTACATAACTGCATGTTTGACTCAGGAGCTTCATGTAATGTAATGCCTCTTGAGGTCATGAATGAGTTGAATATCAAAGTAACAATAGCTTATGGGAAATGTATTGCCATGGATTCAAGAGAGGTGTCAGTAGTTGGATGTGTCAAAGGCTTAGTAGTGCAATTGGCAGCTTATCCAAGCAAGTACTTAACTTTGAATGTAGTAATTGTGGATTGTCCTGCTAAGTGGGGAATGTTGTTATCCAGAAAATGGGTAGCTAGTGTGGGTGGAAGTGTGCAAATGGACATGTCTTATGCCACCATACCAATTGAGGGCAGCCTTGTGAAGTTATATGGTGAGAATAAAATGTTACATCTCATTGAGGACCCTAACAATGCTTCTTATGAAGTATTATACCAAGATGTTGACATTGACAACTTTGTAAGATATGTTGATTATAAGGAGCATAAAATTGATGAGTGCAAGTATCCTGAGAAGGTTGTTTCTCCTTGGACCCTGATGTTTGATGTGGTATGTTCTACATCTGGAAATTGTGCTAGTGTTGTTTTGATATCTCCAAGCCAAGAGGAGTTTGACTTTTCTCTTAAACTCAATTTTGAGTGCACAAACAACATTTCTAAGTATGAAGCATTTCTCTTGGGTTTGAGGATTACATGGAAATATGGTGTTAAGGAAATTGTTGTTAAAGGAGATTCAGAGTTGATAATAAAATAAATCAGAAAGTTGTATGCTACGAAGAATCAAAGAATGAAGCAGTATAAGCATGCAGTTTGGGACTTTATTGAAATGTTTGAATATTTCAATATAATACATAATTATATGAACTATAATATTGTAGCAGAAAAGTTGGCAGTGTTGGGATCAAAGTTTGAAAATTATACAATGTCTCCCTATTGTGAATATGATGTTGAAATATTAACCAGGCCATCTATCCCTGAAAATATCAAGCACTAGCGGTATTTGAAGATGATGCTCAGGTCCAAAGGTTTTTGTAAAATAAAGGAGAATTTTCCAATCAAAGTATAGAATAGGAACCAATGGTTTGTGTAGCTGAAGGAAAGGAGACTTTATTTGGTAAGGACATTATTCAGTTGAAGACTAATACTATTCCCAGAGGGTTGGTTGCACTAGAATCAAATTTTGATAATGTTGATTGCATTGTCAACAGACACATGTTAACCTCGAGAGATGTTGAAGAATATGACCTGGGCACAAAGGATAAACCTAGGAGAATATGGCTAGGAAGCAACTTGAACAGAGAAGAAAAGCAGTCATATGTCTAATTGCTAAAAAAGTACCAAGACTGTTTGGCTTGGTTGTATTCAGAGTTGAAGGCATATAGGGAAGATCTTTTTCATCATGAAATACCTCTAGAAGACAATGCTAAGACGTTTAGGTAGAAAAAAGACCAATCAATCCTCTCCACTCCTCAAATATACTAGAAGAGTTGAAAAATTTTGGGGGGGGGATTATACTGCTTTATAAGGTGCTCCTCATGGGTATGCAAGCACAGTACACTGTTAGAAAAAAAAATGGGGATATAAGATTGCATGTGGACTTTAGAAACTTAAATAAGGCATCAATCAACGATAACTCCCTTTCCAAAAATAGATAACATGTTGCATTTAGTTACAGGTTCATAATTTTTATCTACTTTGGATGGTTTTTTTGGGTATAACCAGGTAGTTGTGAAGCAATCGAAAGAATCAAAACTGCTTTCACTACCCCATGGGGTACTTATGTGTATGTAAGGATGTCATTTGGCCTGATGAATGTTGGAGCTACTTTTCAAAGAGAAATGGATGTAGCATTCTCAGGATATATAAATGACTTCATTGTTGTGTATCAGGATGATGTGACAGTTTTCTCCAGGAAGAGAAGTGATCACCTGCAACATTTAGAAAAAATGTTGATAAGATGCAGGGAATATGGTATCTCACTGAACCCTAAGAAATGTCATTTTGGGGTTCAAAAGGCAAAGTTTCTTGGACACATTGTGTCAAAATAAGGAGTCATGATTGATCCTGAGAGAGTGGAAGCCATTAACAAAGTTCCTATTCCAAGAACCAAAAAGGGAATTCAATTCCTTTTTGGGAAAATAAATTTTATTAGGATATTTATCTCTAACTTTGTTGAATTGACTATCACAATCACCAATATGTTGAAGAAGGATCATAGTATCAAATGGAAAGAAGAAAATGTTTAATCCCTTACTAGGATTAAGGAATCATTGAAGAATGCCCCTATTTTAGTAGCTCTTGATTATAAGAAGGCTTTCCAAATGTTTTCCTTTGCTTCAGAAAATACCATTGCATTTTTCCTATTACAAAAGGATGATGAAGGAGCTGAAAGGCCAATTGCTTTCTTTAGTAAAACACTGAGGGCAAGAACTAAAGTATACTCTCATAGAGAAATAGGGTTTTTCTGCGGTCGATTGTGAGCCATAAAAATCTTCAGACCCTATATTTTGAGTTCTAAATTCATTTCTTATATTCCCCATACCATGGTTAAACATATCCAGTCAGAAATGGACACTTCAAGTAAAAGATGTCGATGGGTAAATAAGTTGCAAGAATATGACATGGATATCCAAACTACAAAACTAGTTAGAGGTCTAGGCCTAGCAAATCTTATGGTAGAGAGCAACCTAGAAATAGTTGAGGTAAATGAAGTTGAAGAAGAGAGGTTGAATATCTTTGAAAAATTGATGAATTTTATGAATAGTACAAGGATATTATTTTTTATCTCAAACATCTACAATGCCTTGAGTATTTAAGTAAGAATAAAAATACCACTTAAGTTAGCCTCCCAGAAATACATCATCACTGATTATGGGTTAGCTTGGAAGAACCCTGAGGGAGTTCTTTTTAGATGTATCACTGAAGATGAAGCCCCAAAAATAATTGATGATTTCCATGGAGGAGTTTGTGGGGGAATTTCGCATGAAGAGTCACAACTCATAAAATCTTAAGGGTTGGTTACTGGTGGCCAACTCACTTTAAAGACACAACCCTACTGGTAAGAAGATGTGACAGTTGTAAAAACATTTTTTCAAGAAGATTGAAAGCTTTAGGCTCCCTCCCTTTGCATCCTGTATCAATTGAAGCCCCATTTAAGTAGTGGGGAATGGACTTCATTGGTGAGATTTTAGATCCTTCAAGTGCAGGTCACAAGTGGATACTAGTGGCCACTGATTACTTCACCAAGTGGGTGGAGGAAATCCCTACCAAGAAATCAACTCACCAAATTGTCATGGACTTCATTTTAAATCATATAATTTACAGGTTTGGAGTACCTGCTAAGATAGTTGCTGAAAATGCTATGAGATTTTGAGCTAAACCTTTGATAGCCATGTGTCATGAATATGGGATCAATTTAGCATATACTTCCAATTACAATACCCAGGGAAATGGACAAGCAGAATCAAGTAATAAGAATCTGTTGAAGATAATTAGGAGAACCTTGGAGTTAAACAAATGAAAGTGGGGTGACTAACTAAAATTCATTGTTTGGCTTTGATTGAATCACTTTGTTAAAAGGGCTACTAGAAAAATCCCATTTGAACTGGTATATGGAACTCAATCCCTACTTCCCTGCATATGCAACTATCTTCTTACCAATTTATCCAACAATTAGAGGACCAAGAGGTCAATTCATATGATGCTCGTATAAATCAAATTGTGGAATTGGATGAGAAGAGAAGAGAGTCCCACCAAAGACATGTGAATTTCAGGGAGAAATTGAAGAAGATATTTGATAAAAAGGTGAATCCAAGAGCTTTCAGTGTGGGATATCTAGTGCTACTATGGGATAGCAGACATGAGGATAAGGGAAAGCATGGAAAGTTTGATGCATTATGGATGGGCCCTTATTCTATTGACATTCGGATTGGAGAGCACACTTTTTTCCTAAAAGACTTAGATGGGGAATTGCTTGAGTTTCTGTTAATGGAAAGCACATGAAACATTTCCTTGACTGATTTATCAAAATCAGCACACGCGTCATTGTATAGTGTGCGAGTCTTTTGTTTTAATTCTACTTTTGTGTTTTTCTGTTTTGGTTTATCCTACTCCTTGGTGACCAATGTTTGTTGATTTCTCAGTTTGTCTTGGGGGATTTGGTTATTGTATTTCTGATCTATAAAAATATTTCGACTCTGTTGCCCAATGGACTTTTAGCACCTAGTCTAGTCTGTTGTTCTTATGGCACTCGCAGGAGTGCCCATTCTTGAGTCGAGCCGATGTTGGTGCTCAATTTAATTTTTCCCTGCTTTTTTTTTAAACGTGTCGAGTCTACATGGTTTGAAATTTTTCTCTATCACCCTATTTGGATATGTGAAAGCTTTCTCCTTAATTTGGTTTCAATGGTCAATCCTTTCCTTTGGTCGAGGATCACATTGATTCCAGATATTGTTCTTGTTTCTTTGTCCATGAGAAAGAATTTTTAGTTTGAGCATAAATTTGGGGTCCTTTGTTCCTTCTTATTTTTTCACACTCATGTTTTCCCTATCAAATTTTGTCCCAACATCCATGGAAACATGGTCCTTTCTGATTGGATGTGGCCCGATGGGTCTTTTTGGTGAAACTTGTCATTTTCGTAAAAAATACCAAATTGGCCCCGTGGCCCCACTTGTATCTAACTGGTTATTCAGCAAATATGAAGTGGTAGGGAAAAATTCTTACTTTGACCCCTGAAGAAGGACATGTGGCCGTTTTTCAAGACAAAGGCGGGGAAGCGGGTCGGCGGAGCATTTTGAAGTTTTTGGCTTGTCTCACCTCAAGATATTTTCCACGTGGAGGGTTTGCGCTCATTTGAAAATTCACCCCTCGGTTTGACCTTTGGAATTGCGCCAAGGAGACACGTGGAGGTTTCCACTAGCCTTGCCCATACTTAGACTTTTCTTCAAGCGGTTAGTGCAGCTTTGTCAGACCAGGACACATGGAAGGCCCGCGCTTATTTGGGGTCTCCACTTTTGGGCTCCATATCAAAAGAGCATCGAAGGGACACGTGGAGGTCTCCACTCACTCTGTTCATACTTCAAATTTTCAGCGAAGGATGTAACTCTATCAGGTTCTGGACATGTGGGGGGCCTACGCTCATTTCAAGATCAGCCTCTGGGTCCCACCTTCATAGTTGTGCCAAGGAGACATGTGGAAGCTTCCGTTGGCCCCTGCACTGTATTTAGATATTTTTCATCTGCTTAGTGCAGATTTATTGGACCATGGACACATGTAGGGTCCGCGCTCATTTGAGGATCAGCCTTTGGGTCCTACCTTCACAATTGCACCAAAGAGACATGTTGAGGATTCCGTTGGCTCCTCTTTATACTTAGAATTTTCAAGTGTCCAATGCAACTCTGTAGGACCCAGGACATGTGGAGGGCCCGCGCTTATTTGAGGACCTGCCCCTAAACTTTAATTTTGTAAGAGCGCTAGGGAGACACGTGGAAGTTTCTTCTCACTCTGCCCTTGCTTAGACTTTTCAATGGCCGAGGAAACTTTCTCAGACCCTAGGCACATGACACCTTCCGCTAGTCCCTAATTTCTTTCAATAATTTTTCCAGGTTGAGACACGTGGTGAGCCCATTATTTTTGGGGTCCTCTCACCCTGATTGAAGGCACGACCTAAAGTAGTTGGGGTAGATCAAACCCTCAGTGAGCTTTTATCCACTTCTCCAATGCCCGAGTGACAAAGAGTCAGACGAATCCCAGCCCCGAATACAAAATGACTCATATCATGGTCCATCTGTCCATAAGTATTATGTCACTCTCGTGATGCTTCTCGGCCCCAACGAGAGAATCAATTTGGATACCAACAAGATGAATCCTACTCATGTAAAATATTTTGCATGTTGTCCCCATTTATGTGGAGGGATTTTGTAACTTGTATTTTAGATCCCTATTTTCTTGTAAGATTATATTATAAAATTAACTTGTATTGGATAGTCAAGAAGTACTCATGTTGGAAGGGAGGCATGTGAAGTTGCATCTTGTTGTTATTATACCTCCTCCAACTTGTTAGTTTATCAAGAGTGTATTGGATGTAAACTTGTATTTTAAATGGTTTAGTTCTTGTAAAATGAAACTATCAAGTCTTTTATTATTTAGATGAAGTAAGGACCTTGAAATGGTTTTAAAAATGAAAATTAATCTCTCCCAATCTAAGCTTACACTAGGGGTTGTATTATAAATCTAATTTTAAATAAATGGCATTATTGAATGGAGAATGCATGTTGAAAAATATACTTGTTTTATTGAAATATATATCATTTAAACTATTGTAAAAGGAAAGGAATTAGTTTCTTGTTATATTGTAAAAGAAAGCATTTTGAAAGAATGTAGTTATAGCCAAATATCATACAAAGTTATAAGACAACAGGAAATAGACATTTAGTGTTTTAAACAATGAATATATCCCCTTCTTTAATTGCATTGAAATGGATAACAAAAAAACCATTAGTTTCTCTATTTCGCCTATAGATAAATAGATAGAAAATTTTACAAACTACTTGCCTATATAACCTCGCTATATAAATGAACATAAGTGAATGGTTAAATTTTATTAGAAAAAAATACAATTATATATATATATATATATATATATATATATATATATATATATATATATATATATATATATATATATGTATGTATATGTATATATAATTTTTATTATAAAATAAAAATAAATATGCTAAGTTGTATCGCGTACTTTAAAAGTTTTTTTATATTAAAAAGAATTGAACCGAATTTTGTTAGACCTATTCCATGACTTGTGCTGTATACAAAGGGAAAAGGGTTTAGTGGGGGAAGGCATGGTATATATATGGGGTGGGGGTGGTATCAGCACCCTTCCCCCAAACTTATATAAGCCACCACTATACAAAGCGACTACACATTACATTTAAACTATGCACTTGAACCGAGTTCTTGGACCAATAAATGTGGCCTTCATTTATTCTCTAAGGCTGAAATTTAATCAATGAAACTTTACAAATAAACTTGTGTGTGTGTGTGTGTATGATTTATTCTCAACCCTTAAATTGATATATTTTGAGCCCTTGCACCATAGGTAGTCAATATAACCCTAATCATCCGTATGAAGAGTTCTTATTCTTTCTTTTTCCCTATTTTTGTATTTTCATTTTACGGGTTAGGGGAAAGAGGAGGTTGGAGGCCATGAAAGGTTGCTAAAATCTCAAGGGTGGATACACACATTTTAGTGGCTTATCTTTATTTACAACCCTTTCATAGGGTTTGCTCATATTAATATTTGTTATTTATGTTTTTATTTGCATTTACCCTATTCGGGTATGAGTTAGTTTGCCCCATTTTTGTTTCAAGATAATAAGGTATATATACAAGAATATGATTTTGAATATACACACATATACATACATACATACATACATACATACGTATGTACATACATACTAGTTTTGAATATGTATGTATGTATGTATGTATGTATATGTATGATATTAGTTTTTAAAAAATAACAAAAGCTAGCATTAATCGAATTTATCCGGTGCGCCACGTATATACGGCCCACTTTTTTTTATTCAATGATATATTATGTATATTATTATATAAAAATCTAGTATTAATCGGATTAATTCTTGCAACCAAGTATATAGGACCCACCTTTTTTTATTCAATGATATATTATGTATATTATTATATATATAATATATCATTGAATAAAAACTAGGTCGTATATACCGGCACTTGAATTGATCCAACTAATACTAGCTTTGGTTATTTTTTAAAAACAAATATCATACATACATACATACATACATATACATATATATATATATATATATATATATATATATATATATATATATATATATATATATATATATATATATCTGTGTATTCAAAACCCTCTTCTTGTATATATACCTTATTATATAGAAACAAATATGGGGCAAAAACACCCATACCCGAATAGGGTAAATGCAAATAAATTACACAAATAACAAATATTAATATGAGCAAACCCTAAGAGAGGGTTGCAAATGAAGATAAGCCACTAAAATGTGTATATCCACCCTTGCACTTTGGGAAACCTTTGAGGCCTCCATCCTTCTCTTTCCCTTAACCCGCAAAATGAAAATGAGAAAATAGGGAAAGAGAAAGAATAAGATCTCCTCATAAGGATGATTAGGGTTGGATTGACTACCTAAGATCCACGGGCTCTAAATGGATCAATTTAAGGGTTGGTAATCAATCCTACAATTGTTAGGTCGGGATTATTTTGTGGGAATATGTTTTAAATTAAAATGTTTGTTTAACTTGTGAATGGGGCCACTAAACATGTGTTAGAATGTAGGGATTAAAGTATGACCTTTATTGCCTTAGTTAAGTGAATTTTATAAAGGAATTTACTTTATGAATTAATTAAATTAATTTTATACATGGATAACTAGGTAATGCTATAATAGGGATTAAAATTAATTGAACTTAATTATATGGTGAAGGTAAGTTCAGACCTTAGCCATAGAGTATTAAGTCAATAAATGACATTATAAATATAATACTAAGTTAAATAAATTTTGTAAAAAGGGGTATCTTAACTAATGGTTCATAAGAGTTAATTAATGAGTATTAACAGCAACCATAGAAGGGATTTAAGCCCAAAATTATTGAATTAAAATAAGAATAATTAATTGTTAATTAAATTTATGTATTTATTAATCATGAAATAATTAAATCTAGTTGGAGGTTATCTCGTTGCAACCTGTTTAAAAAAATAAAATAAAATAAAATTATTCCTAAACTTTCCTAACTAATTGTTGGGTTTTATTTTGGGTTTTGTATGGAAACAATGTGGGCATTACATAGTGGTGACCCAAGAGAATCATCCCAAACTAGGTATGGTGGGATATATAATCCCCTGGATCGACGGACTAAGCTCATTTGCATTATGCGAGTTAATGATTAATAGCTCTAAGAAGAAAAAGAGAGTCGATAATTTAAGTGAGATGGAGGTCAGTGGAGAAACCATGAAGCACCAAAGGACACATACAATAGTGAGTGATGAATCCTTAGCCTCGTGTTTATGTGTTTTTGTTGTTTTATTAATTTTTTACACTTTGTTTTGTTTTTGAGGCATGCTAGTAGTCGGGTATGGTCGCCATCGACCGGTGCAGGTAAGGCATGAACCCAAGTTAAAATGCATCAACCCAACTTGGTTTGATGTCGAATATAGATATGATGTGTAATTTTTAGTTATGATGAGTTGTGAATGAGGACTAATGATTGCATTTTTATGGGTTTTGTAGGCCAAAGTGATGCACAAAATTAATGGGAACTTGACAAGGTCATAACTTGAGATCCAGGTGTCCATTTGAGTCCATTTTGTTTTTTAAACCACATGTTTCAATGAGAAGAGCACACTAGTAAACCATTCATACCGGTTTGAGAAAGTTTGTGTAACGACCCAAAAATCCACACACGAACAACACAGTGAAATACAGGATAACTTTTTTTTTACTTGCTTGACACATAATATGACGCAACATGTCGTCACCAAGGATACAACTAACTCTGTGAACAACACGATACAAGGATGGCCATAAAAGCAGCACGGAAACATTCACACCTATCAAGGACAATATACTTTACTTTTTTTTTTTTTTTTTTTGAGAACAACATAGAAGCCCAACCACATGACACTCTCACAGCTAGGGCAAGCCACAGTAAGAAATGATTGGAGGTTATTTATTTTGATAAGACACCCTTTTACTCATGACTTAAGTTTTCAGAAGGATTCAATATATGATTCGCACAAATTCATCTTACCAACTGAGTTATGTTCTTATACACTGTAGAGTAGTTCGCTTAAAGTCTTCTCCTTTATAACCATTATTTGTTTTATATATATTTATTTGATAAAGATGGTAATTTAATTCCATAAGGCCATCTATTCACACTTACATTACTAGAACTCGTTCATGCCCTTATGACAACATCGGTTCACGTTCAACAAACTTAAGAGAAAATTACAAGGTACCCTGGATAAAGTTAAAGGAAGAAGGTCAAATGAGTTCACCCTTAAGACGTCATTAGTTCTTACTAAGGTTTAATTGAAGCTTGAGGTTTTATACGTAGTTAAATAGCACTCTTACTTAGGCTTCACTGAAAGAGCTTATCAAGAGGAAGCTACTTACTTTTAAATAGGCTGAGAGATAAATTGAGTGGTTTCAAATTTTTCTTCTCTTACTTGTTAAATCTTATTAGAAACTAACCATTGTTTTCCTTTAATCTTGTCTTTAGCGTTCACCAAAAGAGTAGTGTTTACTAGTTCAGTTAGGGATAACACGTTATATAAAATCACTTTGCAAGGATGGTCTCACTCTTGATTACTTAAGGTATTGTTTGTTTACAAGGGGATCTAAACCACAACATATTTCTTTGAATAAAACTTTTAGGTAACTTCTGTAAGGAAAAGCCACCCCATTAAAGCTTACATATAACCCATCAATACAAAGTCTTAGAAAGATTTAAATTAACACTTAATTCTCAAGATCAAAGTTTTACAATGCTTATGCCAGTGAAGAGATTGAATATTATTTCTCACTAAGAAGAGTTACCAGCCAAAATACAAAAAAGGACAAACTACTACTTCACGTAATTCTCCGAACAATTCCAGGCAAGAGGTCATATAAACTCTCTTTACAAGCAATGTTACACAATTTACAACACATTGGACATTTTTACAAGGAACTTCATAAATTGTACAGATGAACCCTTAACACCCTTTTCCTCTAGTCTACTCGCATAATCCATCTGCACAAATATTAACTAGAGTCAGTTCGCTAGAACTGAGCATGTTAAGACTACCCATTGCAACAGTAAGCTAACATTTTATAATATCATGAAAGTAAAATTCTAAACTCAAGAATGGATCAAATCACAAACCACTAATCAATATGTTTCACAAGATGACGAGATTTATACCAGCCAACAAGGAGGAATCCCAATATTCAAGTGAGAGAAATATTCCAAAGATAATCAAGGTGAGACCTTATTGGTGAAGACAACAAGGCTGAGAGTATTAAGATTTCAGTCATGTAATCCTACGGATTACGTGATTGAAATCTAACACCCAAACATCATTCTATTATTTTTAACCAAAAGGATAAAGATCAGTCAAATGACTTAACATATTCAAAATTGCTTGGTAACAAGACTGCATTAACACACATCCTTGTTTTAGGAAGAATATAGGCCCCAACCATATATGAACACAAATCAGTCAAAGATTAAAGTTAACTTCACTCGACTGAATAAACCAACATACAAATAATACTCACAACACAAAAACTGAATCTGAAGATTCAAAATGCCAAGTAATTCTCACCGAACCTAATTATTTTTCTTCAAGAAGTTAAATAAATTAGATTCTATCCAACTAAATTACATTCAACAACTATAGTTGGATTACACAAGCAAGGATCAAGAAGAGGTCTTTTCACCAAAGGTTGTTATTATCTTACATCACATAAACAGTAATAAACCCGTAATCCACCACTCATATGATCATTGTAAGAGTTAAGGACTTAGCTCACCAAAATATGTAACTGAGTCGATTCCTACCTTTTCCATTTTCATACAAGTCTAACCCAATTCGAAGAAAGGTAACCATTCTATTTTCATACATGCCTCAGTCAACACTTACTCAGAAAGTCCCTACCTGAATTATTGAAGGTTTGCTAAGCTACAAAATGGATTTAATAGGAACCCATTTCATTCGATACTTGGATTTAAACAAGCAAGGGATAGTCTGTTGAAAGTATAAGTGAATCGACACAAGATCCTCTACCGTGACCCAACTCGAGTCACCAATCACAAGGTTAACAGTTAGCGAAGGAGGAATACAAAGCAAAATACTCTTCCTACGAACTATGCCTTCTCTTCCGTCTCTAAAACAACATATGAATAGTTTGGGCATACCCATCTATTTCACGACAGTCTACTCGACCTATCCTCATAGTCGCTCCAAAGAAAACATCTGCTACTACAGAGTTCGATTGAACTCTTTTATCTTATGATACAGTGTCTCACATCACAGGATCTGTATTGAGCAGTCAATATTTCACTCACATAGGCCTCTAAGAAAACATCATGCTCACTATGCGAGGTCTACACACAGATTCAGCCCAAGAAAAGCTTTTACCAAGACAAAAACAAACACTTAGCCTAAAACTGGCCATGAGTCGACAAATCTACAAATATCCACTAACGTTATTCATGGCTCAAGTTTATATCTGCTACTGCTGGTTTAGAAATCGAACTCAACGGCCATTGTTCACTATTGTCTCTAAACGTCACCCGAATTGAAGAATTAAGCAGGAAACACCCAGGTTAAAGATCTAACACCCACAGTATAAAACATCAACCATTATTTTGCTATCACATGGTAGTTACTCTTTTATTTCGAAAAGAAAAAGAGGCAGAAAGGAGTGTATACATGCTATCACAGTTGCTACCAGGGTATGAAAAAACAAACAACTCCCAACAGTCCTTCCATTCCTTCAATTTGGGTCGATTCACAAGGAAAAAGCAGAAGCCCATTCTAAAAGCCATAACAGATAAAAAAATAGAAGGACATTCAATTCATGACATAATAAAAGGGTAGCAGAAGATTGCAAGGGGCAGGTTTAACATGCCTAGTTTAAAATGCCATCTCCATATGCATATGATTGTTTCAATGCCGTTGCTTGCCCTTAACCCAAAGTGCTCTGCGAGCTCGAGCTAGCGCCACATTCACGCGGTGAAAAACAGCTACAAAGCCAACCCCATGATTTGAAGCTCGGACACAAGACATAAAGATTACATCACGCTCCTGGCTCTGAAAGGCATCTACCGTAATGATAAATAACCTTTTCCTCCATCAGGTTTGAGGACAGCATCAAACTCTCGGTGCAAACATTTCAGCTGTAGCTTGTAAGGTGTGATAATTCCAACAGAAACCTTTATGCCTGCCAACTTAGTGACTCGTTGAAGAAGCTCATATAATAGCAAAGCAAATTGTGTTTCATGAATATTCTGATATGAAACAGATCGGCCTCTATGAGGTTCTCTTCCATGAGTTACATCGAAAACAAGCAGAAAGGTTTCAATAGAGGATCTTTGCAATAAACTTCATCAGGTCTCCTGGTAACACTCTCACTATCACATAGTCGATTTTGATAAAAAAATACCTTGAAGGAGAATCCCGAATTTGAGGATGCATTCAATACTGAACAGATAACAACATAGTTGGACAACCTGCTTGTTGGAAGCGCTCAGAAATGCTTCATTTTCTGAAGGTATTGGATGTGAATCAGAATCAGGATTTGCATTCTCTTCAGGTATCTGGGAATCAGTACTCACCTTTAGTACTGGTGGCTGTAAATCATGATTTTCACTCCATCCTGACATTACTTTTTCACTCAATGAAGCCTCATTTAACTATTTTTCCTTTTCGGTTGGATTTTCTTCTAAAATGAATCCACCTTGGTGACTAGAAAGTCCATCTTGAGATACGCTCTTCACATTACCTTCCTCTATGTTAGCAGATATTTCTATGGCAGTATGGGAGCCTTGAAAGTCCTGCCCAGACTCTCTGTATTCTCTATTCTTTTCACCACCAGTCAACTTGCTAATATTTTCAGAAGGGACCTCATGATGGATAAACCTACACGATGCTCCTCTGAAACACCTACCATCTCTCTTAAAATAAATGCATTCGGAACAGTGCCCCTCCTCTTTCTTCCCTCCACATGTTCATCGCCACGCCTGAAATCAGGTGGAGGTGTCCTGCTTCTGCTCCTTTTTCTCCTTGGTGACCAACTGTGAGATCTGCTCCTCCTACCCTTTCTCCTTCGTGGACTCGGACTCCTCCTCCTTCGACTCCTGCCAACAGGAGACCGACTGATGCTCCGACTTCGAGATGTTTTATGTGCTTTCCCACCATATAGAACACCATCTGATTCACTGTCACTGGCCCCTTCCCTCATTAGTCTTCCAAATTCATCAACAATCTACGCAGCACTCAAGAAGGTGGAGGTAACACGCCTACTTCCCTAGCTTGTAGTTTCATCTATAACCACCATATCAAACCCATGGGCTAGGCGCTGGAATAACTTCCGGTCAAGATCTTAGAAGCTTGAGTAGTGAAGCATGATCTCACCTCACTTGCAAAACTTGCCTCAAGATTTGATCAAGCTTCTTCCATGTTAAATTCACCACCTGGACGGAAGTGACTTTCCAAAATGAAAAGGCAAGACAGCTCAACTAAAACTTTATCTCGTTCTTCTACTACAGCTGCAAGATTTTGTAACAACTGATCACGACTATGGTCGCGTGCAACCAGAACATCAGGATCAACACCAACGGTTCCTTGGGATCACCTGCGGCAGCTGTCGCACTTAACTCTCTCTGGAGGCCACTGATTTTCTAAGATAAGTTTACTTCTCTACCCTGTAGCTGCTGCATATAGCCAATTACTTCCTCACGACACTTTCCTAGGAGAATTTCAGTTCTACGCTCCACTGATACTGCCTGTGCAGCACGATTTTGAGAACCCACACCCACCCTCGCAACATCAGGGCGATAGACCTTCATTTCACCATCAATGAATCCACTATCTAGAACACGCTGTAGCAATTCATCTGTTGTAGCATTTGATGGAGCACAAACAAGCATTCGTGGTTTAGGGCAGAAAACAACAGGTAGACCACGTGAGATAGCAGATTGCAAGTCAACATTTTAATAAATGGGGCATGTGCGGCCACCAACCAGGAATTTGAACACGCCAAGAAAGGTGCAGGGGGTTTTTAATGCAATGGCAGGTGGCCATTAAAGCCACCCACCTCCAGCCGACCAAGGAAACAAAGTCAAAAAAACATTAACCTTTCCTTCCCCACGCCAAACGTGGTACACAAGGAGATCAAAAGGGAGAGACAAGGTAGGTTGGGGACATAAAAATCTATATTTAAAATTAATAATTTAAAACAATTCTAAGATTGCGGGATCGGTAGACCCAGGAGGAGAACGGGGTTGATTAATTAAATGAAATATTTATGCGAACGCCACTCCCAAACCATGGCGCCACCACAAAACATACTCTTCCTCATTTACGCAACGAGGCTCGATCAGAGGGAGCGACAAACAAATCAAAAGGATAGTTTAACGATAACGAGAGGATGATATGGATAATAATCGATATAAAGAAGGTAATAATAAAATACAATCGTTGATTGATAATAAAATCATAATGTCATTATTATTATTATTATCATTTTATCATTTTACTGACTTGTAAAATAATTATCAATTATAGTCATAATGGTCAGCAATCGAGGTCGCGAAGGCACAACGACACTCCATGCTTAGCACTCGATCGCCATAGGATGAGCAGTGTAACGTAGAATAGGGCATTATAGTTTGGGCACATTTTCAGGCCCTAAATCTGCCATCTTGAGGCCAAAATATTAGGATTTAAGTTGTAGTTCGGTTTTTTCCTATTTTTGGGCATTAGTTAATTTTAGTTTATTAGTTGCATTATGAGTTAGAAAGTTGGAAATTCATCTAATTTAGGAATATGTAAGATGAGTGGAAATTTTTTTTTTTGGCACGAATAAGCATGCAAACTTACAAAGAATAATAGGTTCTAGTAAACTGCTTAAAAATAGTAATTTTTGCCACTTAGAGTAGTTTTAGTGAAATTTAGTTAGATTTTGATTGGAAAATCGAGTTGGGGGTTGTTTTCGTAATTAGGAAACATTATAATTCATTATTCAAGAATGAAGAAGGAGATCTATTTTCTTTTGGAGTTCATATTATTTGCAGTATATCAAGTTTGTTTAGAATTTGGCTACATTCCAAAGATACCTTATATCTTCGAGACAAGGTACCTACCTTATATTATCATAATATATGTGACGTGGTTGAGGCAAAATGGAACCACTTGACCGTAGTAGGGTTGGGCAAATTTTGATAATACCGGAGGATTCCATGAGATGTGGGATTGATGATTACTTTGGTAGACAAATGGCATGTGCATGCTAGTACATTTTGGTTTAGGAATGGCGAGATGAAAGTCACACTAAAGGATTTTTACCGTATTATGAGGCTTTGAACACAAGGAGAGACGAGAGATCATATCAATGCTGACAGTAGATTGGGGGTATAAATAGGACTTGTTAGAGTTGATTTTCCTTAGATTACTTTCACATTTGGGGTCTTTCAGTGTTAGATGAGATAGTATCTTGAGGTTGCACATAGTAGATTGATATGCATAGCTATGCTAGCGATTTCATGCTACACACTTCCAAATTATGGTTGTGTAATATTTTCATGGATGTTGGTGGGGGTGCTTGCTATTATTATAGATGACATGAGGGTATTTGTGCTTGGTCTGCCTTGCTAGTGCAGGTATATCATGAGTTATAGATCTATGTGATAGAGAGGAGGTCGGGATTGGATGTATGATTTTTATTACATTGTCTATTGTATGAGAATACTGCAGTGATCAGGCCACTAGGGATCCCATGGGTTTTAAGCGATGATATTGATATATCTATTGGATTTCTAATTTGGCAAGCCGATAAGGCTCATAAAGATAGAGGGAGAGAGAGGAGAGGAGTGGTAAAAATCAATATTTCTCGAAATCCCTCAAATTGATATAATAATACTTGTGAGGATAATTATCACTAAAAAGGAAATGAAATCAAAATGACCAATCAAGATATTATATATTATATGTATAATTAGCATAGATATCTTATATACATTTATGTAAACAACACCGAGAGATATCAATCTCGAGATGCCTATATTTTAATTCTCATATAAATTAGATAGGCACCTCAAGATCAATATATCTAAATGTTTTTAGATAAATATATATTTTATATAAAATAAATATATTTTATATTTATTTTTAAATATACAATTTTATTTATATATTTTATTTGTTAAAACTGAATTACAAGTAACCTAAAAGTAAAAATAGATACACAAGTAAAAATTAAATTAAAACTAACCTAAAAGTAAAAATACATATAAAAGTAAAAATTAAAAAAACTAACCTAAACTAAAAATTAATATGGTTACTTACATGTAAAAGTAAACACACATTTAAAAGCAAAATTCGAGAACCTATTTATTCCACACTAATTATCTTTCAATCAAAATTTATTAATATAGTTACTTACATAGTAAAAATATATTTAAAATGAAAATACATCTAAAAACTAAAAATAATATAGATCAATATAATAATAATATAGTTACTTAGATTCACACTTTTGAGTATTTATTATCTTCCAATTTATACTTATCTTGAATTTATTTCCACTAATATTAGGCAAGTTATTTACCCATTTACAATTGTTATTTTTCACACTTTGAAAATTACTTACATTTCCATGTATAAATGTATAATCATATATTTATTTTTTGTATCAAACAATTAGTTGACATTTAAAAATATATAATTTTAAAAATTAAATATTAGTAGGAAATTTATTTATTTTTCCAATTAACTCACCCTATTACACTCTTTCCCTGACATTATAAGAACTCTTGATATAATTATTGGTAAACTATCTACAAATAATCATGCATCCAAAATATGTATATATGGTATATCTACATTAATAGCATCTATATTAAAAACATATTATTCCTTTAGATTAAACATGAATATGTTATTTACATAAATGTAAAATAGAATATCATATCGAGCTACGCAATTAGTGAGAGATGTTCCTTGTATGGCACTTTTGCTATACGATACAAGACATGCAAAGATTAAAATAATATGTTTTAACATATTAGATTCTACGTAAATAAATATTTGTATTAATTCCCATATGTTAGTATTTAAATAATTCTATACATTTGAATATGCTAGAGTGCTGATAAAATCCCACACTCATTGCGTAAGCGGGAGAGATGTAGTTGATTTAGTATGGTGTTAGATGTCGATCATGATTATTGTTGATTGTTGACTCGATTCATATATGATGCATGATGATTGTTAGAGACATTTTATATAGATGTTGACATGTTGTTGGACATGTTATATATATATATATATATATATATATATATATATATATATATATATATATATATATATTTATATGTATATTGACATGTGATGATTTGGATATATTGAGTAGATTAGAGAAAATTGAATTATAAAATTGATGATTATATGTTTTGAAATTGAAATTGTAAGTGATATATTTATGATTTGTTGTTATATATTTATTATATATATATATATATATATATATTGATGATTTTGAAATTATATTATATTCATTTGGATGTTCTGATATGGCCATGAGGCCGAAGGGGTATTTGTATTGTGTAGGTTAAAAATATCACAACAAACATCGGGGGATTGGAGACCAACCACATTGGAATTCTAGATGAATTCAACAAGGTCACCATGGCAACTTGTATTGTGTGTGTGTGTGTGTGTTTGATTGTTAGGGATTCCCATGGGGGGATCACCTTTAAATGTGACCAAGGGTTATGTGTATTTATTTATTTGGTTCCTTTTTATTGATGTTTGTATGTGTTTATTAAGTGATGTGTTTACCCCTTTCATTATTTATTAATTGTGGTAAATTAATGTGAGTAAACATGTTGTTAAAATTAATTAATCAAATTGGGACATAAGAAAGTAATTATTAGAGTTGTTGGCCTAAAATTAAAGTGTTGTAAGAAATGTGTAAGTGATGTGTAAATTAATTTTGGAGTATGAAACACTCCACCTCCTTTTGAAATTTGAATTTGTCCTTGGAGGCTGATTTTGGAAGCTTATGGGACAAGTTAAACTTGTCCCATACCTCTTAAATTTGCATGCCAACCTTACCTATGGTTGGAGGGTTTAAATCTAGCCTTCATTATGCATTTTTGTAAGTCAAGTTGTATGCTTTTATTGCACTTTCTTACATGCTTTCAATTTCAGTCCTTATGAGGTGTGGGTTTGATTTGAGTGTGTAAGTAAAACTGTCATTTATTCACCTGCTTATTTATTGTGCCTTGGAGATTGAAGTTGACTTATGAGTTGGAGTTGAGGATGTGTGATGTGGCATCCCACATGGATCCACCTCATCCTCTTCTCTTTCCTCTTCTATATATTGAATTCCTTGGCTTGTTTTTGGGGTTTTTTTTTTTTTTTGCTTCACTTTTATCACTTCATTTTTGGTGACTTGCTTTGGGTTTTGGAGCTCTCGAACAAATTGGGAGAAATTTGGAGATTGTTGCATACTTGTTGATTGTTGATCTCTTGGTTTGTGTTGCATTGGAGAGCTTGTTGTTTTGAACTTGGAACAAACTCCATCATGGAGAGGTAAGAGCTTAGCTCTTGGAAATACTCTCCTTTTATTTGTATGCATATGTGAATGGTTGAATGTTTGAATGTGTTGTTTTATTTGTTGGTTGGTTGGGTAGATGGCCTAGGGATGGTGTAGGAGAAGACTATGGGGCATTTTGTGGGAGGCATAAGTGTTTTGGGGAGGTATAAGTGTGGAGGGAGTTGGGATTTGGGTTCCACCTTACAAAGAAATAGCTTGCATTTCTTTACTCGTTATGGGGTGCCATAAGAGGTTGGGGAGGCATAAGGAAATGTGAGGAATAAGGGGTACTTGGGGGAGGCATAAGGGCATGTCAGGGATTTGAAATGATATATATTTTGGTGGTTTGTTCTCAGGTGGTGATACCCATTTCCCTTTGGGAGGCATAAGCAGCATCCCCCATAGTTTCTTGCTCCTTTGGCTTGCATGATGAAGCCTGAGTGTTGTTTGTTGTTTTTTTGTGGTGGAAAACTGTAGTTTTGTTTTGGACTGTGTTTTGAATGAGAAATTTATCTTTGTGTTGTGGAAGCCTATTGTTGCCATGAGTTAAAAAAAAAAACATTTCTTATTGCAATGTGGTTGGGGCTCTGGGGGCCAATGAAGAAGGATGGCTTCTCCCTTTTCATTGGATGTCTTGGTTGGGTGGAGAGCGTTGCCTTTCCCTTTCTGTTGTGACCAAATTGGAGAATGATGGAAATTCATATTGTTGTTTCTGGAGGCGAGAAAGAAGACAAGTTTTGATGTCCTTCCTTGTTGAGATCATTTCTTAATGTAACCTTTTCCCACTTGAAGTGGATGATCTTGTATATTATTTGTGATGGAAAGATGGTCTGTATGGGCTATGAAAGTTGTAAATTGAATTGTGAAAGAGATATACTCTATTTTTCTACTTTTGAAAGAATGTGAAAGAAATCATATTTTGTATATTGTAATTGAGGAATGAAAGAAGAAATTGTAAAGGTATCTCTTTGAATCAATAAAGGATTGTATTACTTTACTCAAATGGCATTATTGGGTATTGAAATCTGATTGTTGAATGTATTTTGAAATTTTGTTGGAAGGATGAAAAAGTGAATACGTATGGAGAAATGTCATAATACTCTTTTTTTTTAAATAAATGTTTTAGAAATCAGAATTGTAATTTGGCATTTGAATACTTTTCTTGAGTCAACTTAGTATGTTAGATTGGGTTGGAATGAATTCATAGTTTAAAGTTGGCAAATGAAAATAAATCTATTTGAATTTGAGCTCTGTTAGATAACTTTCATACTGGCAATTATTAATTAGAAATTGAATAGAATGACCCTGCAACATCAAAAAGACAAAATGAAATATCAAATTTTATTTGTAAGGTCAAAATGACCCCAAACATACCAAAATACTTATGAAAATTTTATAGAACCTTTCAAATCGGGAAAAAAAAATTTAGACTTCTTGTTGTATAAAATTGATAAATTTTGAATGCAAATCAATCAAGAAAACTTAACCTTGCAATCTATCCTAAAATATTCCAAGTAAAATCCTCCATGCCTGTTTGGCAAGTGGAAAAAGAATTAATGACAAATTTGAACAAAATTGATAAGTTAAAAATACCAGTTCACTTTCTAAGTGATCAAAAAGATGTTTTCTCAAAATTGACCCTTTAAAATTTATCAAAATCAAATTCCTAAGGTTTTTTTGAAAAGAGGACATTGAGAGCTTTCCAAAAAGTCCTCGTTTTCCAAAACCAAGTTCCCAATCAAAAGTTATGGCCTTCTGAAGTTTTTACTTCATTTCGGGCTCAAAATAATCTAACTATCAAATTTTAAATGAATAAAATATTCTTGGGTGGACCCATGGGCTAAAATTTTTTTTTTTTTTTTTTTTTCCCAAAAGGTGCAAATTCATGAAGTTTTCCTGCCGCTCCGCTAATCCACAAGCCTTCATTTTGTCTAAAAATGATCTAAGTCCAAAAAAGTTAATTTGGCAATTTTTTTCCTCCATGGCCGGCCCCCCCCTATGCCAACCAATCATTGATCGACACGTGGCTTCGTTGGGTGTCGGCGGAGGCTCGGATCGATTTTAACCTTAAGTGCTTTCAAAAATAAATTTGGAAAAATTTGTAAGTTTTCCCGCAGCCCCTGCCCCACAAGTAATCAGTGTTGCCACGTGGCTTCACGAGGCGTCGGTGGAGGAGTGGATCTTTTTAAGCCTTAATGCTTCAAAAAAATTTGGGAAAAATTTCCAAATTATCCCCCCCAGCCCCACCAAACCGTAACTAATGGTTTGCTGACACGTGGCATCTTCTCACGTCGGGGAGGCATGGGTTTTTTCGACCTTTTTGCCCTTCCTTTTGAATAGTCAAATTTTCAAATTTCCCCTGACCCACTGACCCCAACCAATAAGGAGCTGCCACGTGGCCTCCCTGGGCGTCGGTGGAGGTGCGGGTGTAAAATTCACTTTGTCCCAAAAGGGAAAAAGTGCTAAATGCCTTCCCCGCTCCGCCGGCCCATGTCTGGGAAAATTTTTCTTCCCCGCTCCCTGGTCCACTTTTCTCCTCCAGGTGAATTTTCTCTCCGAAGTCCAGGCCCGAGTTGGGGAAAATTTTCCTCCCAGGCCTGCAAGCCCGCTCTTGGGAAAATTTTCACCCCAAGTTCCGCCGGTCCATAACTTGAGAAATATGAGGAGTTAGGAGGACTTCTTTATATCACCGGAAAGGTGAGGAAATTCCCTATCTAATGGGAATGTTTTTAGGAAGTTTTAATTGTGTTAATCATGGGAAAAATCAAATTGAATCTTTAACCGAGTTCTGGGAGTGGGTAAGTAAGAATTTACTCTGATGATTTTAAATATGTATTCTTTTCCCCCACTGTAATTAAACCTTGCTCTTGTCTTAGATCTTGTGGAATTAAATACCTTGGGTATTTAATTGTTTTGGTCCCTTAACCCTAAAATTTTAATCAGGGAATATTTAGCTAAAATGTCAATGTAATCAGTGATTAAATTAATCCCTAAGGAGATTTGAGCTAGGTGTGGACTTATTACACTTGTTGCTTTATAATGTGGAATTAGTAATTATTATAATGGGAAAAGTTATCAGTTGAATTTAATTGTCCTTGAGACTTTGGTTGTTAACACTTTAAAAAAAAATTATTCCATAATTTTGTAACTAAACCTAGGTTGTTCATGGGTCTCAAGTGGGAGATTTTAGCGGGCGTTACACTTGGTATCAGAGCTGTGGGTTCAAAGCTTGGACCCTTGGGCACACTAGAAAACTTGAGACATGAACTGTAAACCTAGCACACTTTTGAATCTAAGAAAACAAACTTGTTTGAAAATTGAAAAAGAAATGCGTATGAAGAAATATTACATTACTCTGTTCATTTGAACTACCAAAATTAAAATAATAATAAAATAATAAGTTGTTTGAATTGTTGTACTCACTCAGTGGTGTTTTTTCTAAACCCGGGTAACTAAGAATGTCAAATTAAATTGATTTTTGTGAACTTCTAGTGTAGTGGAAACTTGGTTCCCCTTTGAAAATGTGTTGTTTTACAAGTCCTAAAACTTGATTTAATTGTATGATGTGTTAAGCCCTTTGTTGAGACCCTTCCTTATTGGAGTTGTTGGAATGATAAATTGTATGGTGTGAATCTTGTGGTTGGACAATAGTGGTTGTGTCTGGGGTTGGGAAGAGTTAATTAGAAGTTGTTTAGAGCTTCCTTCCTTCAGTAGTTAGGAAAGTTGGTCTGGTTGTCAGTTTTTCATTTTGTTACCCATATGGGAGAGTGGACATTAAGTCTGGGTGTCGTTTATGACCCAATCCTGCGCATGTGTCCTTGGAACTGACCTCGAGGTAGAGTACCCCTATTGGTGGCCATGAAGGGCTGTGAAGTGAATGTGGTGTTAACATTTTTGTATTTTACATTCGTAAACTTGTGTCATTTTATCAAGGACCAACATCTTATTTTATGATTGGATTGAGAAGCTCTGAGGCTCTTCTAGTTATTTATATTTTTGTGAGAATTTTCAGACTTTGCAATGTGGCTACTTAGCCACTTTCCTTGATTTTGATATTTCTTGGACTTTATTTTGATTGGTGACTCGGAGCTCGTTATGTTGTTGGCTTGCTTAGCTAAATGTTACGTGGATTTCTTCTTGCATGATGATGAGCTGGTTCTATGCTACTTGTATTCATACATTTTGTCATATGGGGGTACACCCTAGGTGTCTTGAATGTCCTCTTAGGTGCTTAAAGTTATGCCTTGGTTTTAGATGCATGGAACCTTGAGTGTATCTAGGATCTTAGAGTGACCTTTTCATTACTCGACCTTGTTGGGAAGAGAGTTTGTTGTGTTGTGCATTCTAGTTGGCAGCCTGTTAGTGGTGGTGGTGATTCTCTTACAATCCGGTAAGAGCTTGAACCTCGTCGGAGTAGAGGTGTTTAATTGTGGGTTGATGAATTATGGTGGGATCGGTTTTGCTTTTGGTTGGTTGTGGATGTTAGTGGAAAAGTGTTTGTCTGGTAGTGGCTTCTCTTCGATGGCATGCTAAGTTTTATCAAGAGTTCCTCATTTCATTATATTAAGTAGTGACTTGAGGATTGTATGCATCTTGGTAATTATGGTTAGATTTAATCCCATTCGAGTATTGTGTGTAAATTAAGTGTGTTTTTTTCCCTCTTGACCTATAAATAAGTCTACCCTTTCCTTAACTTTTTTTTTTAGTTACTATGAATAATACTCTATGACCTATTAATTTTGGATTACGTGGAGACACTTATGGATGCTTTGAGTCTTTTGGACCATGACATTGGTGATGATAGTGTAATTAGACCTTGATAATTTAATCGGTGGTATTTTATAATGTGATTCTTCTTGCAAAACTGTAACTCTTGGTCGTAAAGCCATGTTGAATAGATAGTTGATTGTTTGCTTACATTTGATGCTTTCTAGTGAGTATGTGGTGTTCTTATAGTTAAAATATTTCCTTGTCATTTTGATTGCTTGGTTGGTGGTATCTGTGGTAATATGGGTGTAGATTTGAAAACTTTCCTTGTCTTATCAGGTGAGTAAAATGTTTTCACCAAAACAACAAACATTGTTAAACCCTAGTAGATCAGTAAAAGTAATTATGCTTCCTTAATGGGCCTCCTTGTAACTTATTTTGAGAACTTGTAGAAACCCACTAGGAATGTTTTATGATACTTGTAATTAGTGGAAAAAAAAAAAAAAAATCTTGAAATATTGTTGTGATCCATGTTGGTTGATTGTTTCCTAGTTCTTACAAAAGTAATAATGTGTTTTCTATGTTGAATGTCCCTTGTTTTCCTTAGAATTAAAAATGTGATGTGTTGATTTACCTCTCTCTCCCATAAAAGTAATAGTGTGATATGTTTACCCTTCCTTCTCATTAAATTTTTAATTGACAAGTTGACTCACCCAAACATCATAAAACTATAATTGAGGAGATTTGGCCTTGAAGCTTAACAAATAAACTGGAACATAGAAAGAGAAAATGGTTCTTGCTTTAACCTTGGTAGATTAATAGAAGAAAAAAAAACATGTAGAAGAACAAAAAAGGAAAACTTTGTCCATCTACCTCCCTAGGAGTAAAATAAATACTTTTTCTCTTTTCCGCCTTTACAGAATGGTGAGATATCATGCCCCCTTAGTGGTCCTTATAACACAAAGTTGTGATGTCATAATAGGAGGAAGTTTAATTAAGAAAACTCGTAAAGGAATGTGCTTAGAAAATGAAACTACAACTTTTGACTTAATTAGTTGAGTTATAAAATAAGTAAGATTTATGTGTATTGAGTGCAATGTTTAGTTGAACCTGTAGTTTTGTCACCTACCTGAAATTGTGAAACACCTGGTGGATAGCAATGTGTTCTAGTTGCTTAGTACTTTCTTATTCATAGATGTATGTGCCTTTCTTGTGGGAGTTTTGGGTCATCATACCCTTATCGTCCCGTAGCTCGATGAGTGTGAGTTGTGGTCCTTTTGGATTGAGACTTATCTGTTGTTTAAGAAGCAACCTCCTTGTGTGTTGTCTTGTCCTTGGAGACCTAAGTTATTGTAATTTTAAGGAAACATATGTTAAGGATATAAAATAACTTTGGGAAGTCTTCTTTTCTTCATATTTTCTTGGGTCACCTTGTTATTGTTGCCCCTTTTCCATTAGGATGGAAAGTGCAAGATGATGTTATTCACTTTTGATACGATGCACCCTTGGATTGTAGTTGGACCCGTGTTACTTGTTCTTCTCCCTAGTGACCTTGAGTGGTCCTTGGTTTCTTTCTTGTCTCTTTCTCTTTATGGTTATTCTGAGCTTGAGTAGGAAATAAGATAAATAAATCCCATTGTGCTATAATGTATGGTACTTGTATTGATATGTTAGTTGTTAGGGGATATATATATATATATATATATATATATATATATATATATATATATTATTATTTTAATAAATTTTTCTTTATGGTTGATTTAGATTTGGTTGGTATGGTGTGTTCGATTCTTAAAACAAAAGTGTAAAAATCAGACTATAGGAAAACTTGTGGTCTTGACTTCGCTTGTATTACCATGAAAAGTTAATTGTACCCTCTCGAGTTATAGAAGTGCTTTCCTTGAATAGTTCCTTGATTTTAAATGTTTTGCTGATTTAGGTGTCCTTGTTGATTAACCTCATCTGTGTGATCCTCAAATTGTGGGACCTTGAGTAGACTTGTTCCTCATGCAAATTTGGTCATAGTTGATTTTTGCTAGCCTTGTCTAGACAATGAACCTTGAAATCATGGCTTAAACTTAGTAGAAACCTTAACTTTTATTATTGTAGTATGTTGTATTCCTTGGGAAACTATGTGGTCATTCTCAAACTCATGGAATTCTCCTTATTATTCCTCTACTTGGTGGTTACTCTTAAGACTCTTTTGAACTCTTCATGTTATATTGTTATGTGTGGTATCTTGGTTGATAGCGTAAATTTACTCTCTAGATTTAAGTGTTCGTAGCCTTGCATGCAGAAAGTTTAGAACTCATCCCTTGCAATCTCCCTTCTTCTTGTTGAATTGCATTGGACCAAACTTAGGTTCTGTAGACCCACACTTGTTTGAAGCAAGCAATCCCATAATGGAGTGATCCTTTTTCTATTGCATTTGTTCCTATCTCTCTTTCCAGTGACTTCAGGAGGAAGTCGAGTCTAAGGGGAGGGGGATGTAGTGCCCACTTCCCTTCGACACTTTTGATATTGATCATGATACTACTGACTATATTATGGACATTATTATAGTTTTGATTTAGTATGGTGTTAGATGTCAGATCATGGATTATTGTTGACTCTGATTCATATATGATGCATGATGATTGTTAGAGACATTTTATATAGATGTTGACATGTTGTTGGACATGGTTATATATATATATATTATATGTATATATATATATGTTGATATATATATGTATGATATATATATATATATATATATATATATATATGATATATTATGATATATATATGATATATATATGGAAATTGAGATATATTGATTAGAAATTGAAGAAATTGAATTTAAAATTGATGATTATATATTTTGATGAAATTGTATGTGATATTGTTGATTTATATATATGATGTTGTTTGATTATATATATATATATTGATGATTTTGAAATTATATTATATTCATTTGGATGTTCTGATATGGCCATGAGGCCGAAGGGGTATTTGTATTGTGTAGGTTAAAAATATCACAACAAACATCGGGGGATTGGAGACCAACCACATTGGAATTCTAGATGAATTCAACAAGGTCACCCAACAACTTGTATTGTTGTGTGTGTGTGTGTTTGATTGTTAGGGATTCCCATGGGGGATCACCTTTAAATGTGACCAAGGGTTATGTGTATTTATTTATTTGGTTCCTTTTTATTGATGTTTGTATGTGTTTATTAAGTGATGTGTTTACCCCTTTCATTATTTATTAATTGTGGTAAATTAATGTGAGTAAACATGTTGTTAAAATTAATTAATCAAATTGGGACATAAGAAAGTAATTATTAGAGTTGTTGGCCTAAAATTAAAGTGTTGTGTGTAAAATGTGTAAGTGATGTGTGTGTAAATTAATTTTGGAGTATGAAACACTCCACCTCCTTTTGAAATTCGAATTTGTCCTTGGAGGCTGATTTTGGAAGCTTATGGGACAAGTTAAACTTGTCCCATACCTCTTAAATTTGCATGCCAACCTTACCTATGGTTGGAGGGTTTAAATCTAGCCTTCATTATGCATTTTTGTAAGTCAAGTTGTATGCTTTTATTGCACTTTCTTACATGCTTTCAATTTCAGTCCTTATGAGGTGTGGGTTTGATTTGAGTGTGTAAGTAAAACTATCATTTATTCACCTACTTATTTATTGTGCCTTGGAGATTGAAGTTGACTTATGAGTTGGAGTTGAGGATGTGTGATGTGGCATCCCACATGGATCCACCTCATCCTCTTCTCTTTCCTCTTCTATATATTTGAATTCCTTGGCTTTTTTTTTGGGTTTTTTTTTTTTTTGCTTCACTTTTATCACTTCATTTTTGGTGACTTGCTTTGGGTTTTGGAGCTCTTGCAAATTGGGAGAAATTTGGAGATTGTTGCATACTTGTTGATTGTTGATCTCTTGGTTTGTGTTGCATTGGAGAGCTTGTTGTTTTGAACTTGGAACAAACTCCATCATGGAGAGGTAAGAGCTTAGCTCTTGGAAATACTCTCTTTTTATTTGTATGCATATGTGAATGGTTGAATGTTTGAATGTGTTGTTTTATTTTTTGGTTGGTTGGGTAGATGGCCTAGGGATGGTGTAGGAGAAGACTATGGGGCATTTTGTGGGAGGCATAAGTGTTTTGGGGAGGTATAAGTGTGGAGGGAGTTGGGATTTGGGTTCCACCTTACAAAGAAATAGCTTGCATTTCTTTACTCGTTATGGGGTGCCATAAGAGGTTGGGGAGGCATAAGGAAATGTGAGGAATAAGGGGTACTTGGGGGAGGCATAAGGGCATGTTAGGGATTTGAAATGATATATATTTTGGTGGTTTGTTCTCAGGTGGTGATACCCATTTCCCCTTTGGGAGGCATAAGCAACATCCCCCATAGTTTCTTGCTCCTTTGGCTTGCATGATGAAGCTGAGTGTTGTTTGTTGTTTTGTTTTGTGGTGGAAAACTGCAGTTTTGTTTTGGACTGTGTTTTGAATGAGAAATTTTCTTTGTGTTGTGGAAGCCTATTGTTGCCATGAGTTGAAAAAAACATTTTTATTGCAATGTGGTTGGGGCTCGGGGGCCAATGAAGAAGGATGGCTTCTCCCTTTTCATTGGATGTCTTGGTTGGGTGGAGAGCATTGCCTTTCCCCTATTTTTATTGTGACCAAATTGGAGAATGATGGAAATTCATATTGTTGTTCTGGAACTGAGAAAGAAGACAGTTTGATAGTCCTTGTTGAGATCATTTCTTAATGTAACCTTTTCCCACTTGAAGTGGATGATCTTGTATATTATTTGTGATGGAAAGATGGTCTGTATGGGCTATGAAAGTTGTAAATTGAATTGTGAAAGAGATATACTCTTTTTTTCTACTTTTGAAAGAATGTGAAAGAAATCATATTTTGTATATTGTAATTGAGGAATGAAAGAAGAAATTGTAAAGGTATCTCTTTGAATCAATAAAGGATTGTATTACTTTACTCAAATGGCATTATTGGGTATTGAAATCTGATTGTTGAATGTATTTTGAAATTTTGTTGGAAGGATGAAAAAGTGAATACGTATGGAGAAATGTCATAATACTCTTTTTTTTTTAAATAAATGTTTTAGAAATCAGAATTGTAATTTGGCATTTGAATACTTTTCTTGAGTCAACTTAGTATGTTAGATTGGGTTGGAATGAATTCATAGTTTAAAGTTGGCAAATGAAAATAAATCTATTCGAATTTGAGCTCTGTTAGATAACTTTCATACTGGAAATTATTAATCAAAAATTGAACAGAATGACCCTGCAACATCAAAAAGAAAAAATGAAATATCAAATTTTATTTGTAAGGTCAAAACGACCCCAAACATACCAAAATACTTATGAAAATTTTATAGAACCTTTCAAATCGGGCAAAGGAAAAATTGTAGACTTCTTGCTGTATAAAATTGATAAATTTTCAAATGCAAATCAATCAAGAAAACTTAACCTTGCAATCTATCCTAAAATATTCCAAGTAAAATCCTCCATGCCTGTTTGGCAAGTGAAAAAGAATTAACGACAAATTTGAACAAAATTGATAAGTTAAAAATACCAGTTCACTTTCTAAGTGACAGAAAGATGTTTTCTCAAAATTGACCCTTTAAAATTTATCAAAATAAAATTCCTAAGATTTTTTGTGAAAAGAGGACATTGAGAGATTTCCAGAAAGTCCTCGTTTTCCAAAAACCGAGTTCCCAATCAAAAGTTATGGCCTTCTGAAGTTTTTACTTCATTTTGGGCTCAAAATAATCTAACTGTCAAATTTTAAATGAATAAAATATTCTTGGGTGGACCCATGGGCTAAAACTTTCCTTTTTTTTTTTTTTTTCCCAAAAGGTGCAAATTCATGAAGTTTCCCGCCGCTCCGCTAATCTGCAAGCCTTCATTTTGTCTAAAAATGATCTAAGTCCAAAAAGTTAATTTGGCAATTTTTCCTCCATGGCCCCGCCACCCCACAACCAATCATTGATCAACATGTGGCTTTCATTGGGCATCGTGGAGGCTCGGATCGATTTTAACCTTAAGTGCTTTCAAAAATAAATTTGGAAAAATTTGTAAGTTTTCCCCCCCAGCCCCCCCGCCCGCAGGTAATCAGGTGTTGCCACGTGGCTTCACGAGGTCGGCGGAGGAGCAGATTTTTTAAGCCTTAACGCTTCAGAAAAATTTTGGGCAAAATTTCCAAATTATCCCCCCGCCCACCCGCCAAACCGTAGCTAATGGTTGGCTGACATGTGGCATCTTCTCGCATCGGCGGAGGAGGCACGGGTTCCTTTCGACCTTTTTTTGCCCTTCCTTTTGAATAGTCAAATTTTCCAAATGTTCCCCCCCGACGACCCGCTGACCCGCAGCCAATAAGGAGCTGCCACGTGGCCTCCTTGGGTGTCGGTGGAGGTGCGGGTGTAAAATTTGCTTTGTCCCAAAAGGGAAAAAGTGCTAAATGCCTTCCCCCCTCCCCGGCCCATTCATCTGGGAAAAATTTTTCTTTCCCCCTCTCCGGTCCACTTTTCTCCTGGGTGAATTTTCTCTCCGAAGTCCGCAGGCCCGAGTTGGGGAAAATTTTCCTCCTCCCCAGAGCCCATGCAGCCCGCTCTGGGAAAATTTTCACCCCAAGTTCCGTCGGTCCATAACTTGAGAAATATGAGGAGTTAGGAGGACTTCTTTTATATCACCGGAAAGGTGAGGAAATTCCCTATCTAATGGGAAATTTTTAGGAAGTTTTAATTGTGTTAATCATGGGAAAAATCAAATTGAATCTTTAACCGAGTTTTGGGAGTGGGTAAGTAAGAATTTACTCTGATGATTTTAAATATGTATTTTTTCCCCACTTGTAATTAAACCTTGCTCTTGTCTTAGATCTTGTGGAATTAAATACCTTGGGTATTTAATTGTTTTGGTCCCTTAACCCTAAAATTTTAATCAGGGAATATTTAGCTAAAATGTCAATGTAATCAAGTGATTAAATTAATCCCTAAGGAGATTTGAGCTAGGTGTGGACTTATTACACTTGTTGCTTTATAATGTGGAATTAGTAATTATTATAACAATATTTTTCAAAGCCGAAAAGCATGGAAAATGAGCAATTAGAATTTAATATCAAAACTTTGTTACTGAGTAATTTTATGTCATAGGCATGTTTAATGAGATTGCGTATAATTTAACTCAGGATGACAATGTTTCTAAAAAACTTGCAATTGCACCAGTTGTAATGGACACACCGATAGTGGTGAAAACAAAGAAAAATAACAAAAGACAACATATATATTTTATATATTAAAAAATGAATATGCATTGGTTGATTTATATTGATGTCCACTGTTAATTCTATTGAAAAGAGGAATAAAACCTTACTTTACATACTTTCAAGGTGCACCAAAAAAACCATTAAGTAATCATATACTACCAATATTTCAAGTGGAATTTTTTTAGATATAGGGAGATGATAAACCAATGAGCAGCAACTGACCTAAATACGGCTAAATAATAGGACCTAAATACAACCCCTGAAAAAAATTAAATTTGCAATAAGTAGTGTTTTCTCAGCAGCTATTTCCTCTACAGGACTATCAACCGTGATACCAGCCTCTTCAGAATAATCACCATGTACCTACAGAAATTTTATCAAAGAAATTTAAACCCAATAAAAAAATTCAAACAACATATATAGCAGGGACTAGGCATAGATTATCACCTCCTTAAGCTTTCCAAGGAAAAATATGGAGCCTTTAAAATTTGATCTTTTCTGATAAATACATTTTACATACGGAAAATTCTCGAAGTTGACTTCTCCATTTCCTTTCCAATCACGTCAATAATAAAGTTTTGAACGATCTCTTTCATATCACATGATGTAGCTACATGTACCATTATCTCTCTCATATTCCTATGACTAGCAATTGCATGCGAGCAATGCAATGTGATTGCCAAAAGGAATTGGATGGGGATTGCTTGGGGGGATGGAAAAGAGGAGAAAAGGAAGAATATTTTCACGGGAGGAATAATTGCAGTGAGAAAAATCCTTTTTTTTAGAGGGGCGGGGAGGGGGCGAAGGAATCAAAAGGGAAAGGGATGCGGGAAAGCGCCGAGCAAGTGCGTTGGGCCAGCAAGGGGGAGTTCTAAATTTTTAAGTAGAATAGACAAGAAAAGTAATATTTTGTGTCCATTTAGTATTCCATTTTGAATCTCTCCCCCTTTCTCTTTTGAACACTTCTATAAACTTACTAAATGCCCCTTCTTCAGGTTCGTGAGAAATAAGAGGCTCGCCTTAAATATCTCTCCCCAACAAATACAAGTACATGATATTGGTTCACCACTTAAGGTTTTTCCAAATGGATATACATTTACTTTTTATATATCCAAATGGAATACTAAATGCATACAACTAAGGTCATTATCGCAACTTGTGTTAGGTTGTGGTTTATGTGTTTTAATTTTGTTAGGGGTCTCCATGGGGGATGACCTCCAATTGTGACCATGGGCTTGTGTGCACTTTTTCCCTTTTTGTTTATTTATTTATTTTTGTAGAGTATGTGGGTTATTTTTGATGTAATTTATTTAACCCTTGTTGATTAATGTGCTTTTATTAGTAATTAAATCAAGCTATTAAGTGATTTGGGGATGTGACAAATGAAGTCATTTATTAGAGTTGTTGGGTTTTGGACTATGTGTTTTTAAGTTTGAGTGTAAGTAATTTGAGTGTTGTACACTCTACCTTACCTTGGAAATTCGGATTTGGCCTTAAGGGACAATTTTGGAGGCTTGTGGGACAAGTTAAGCTTATCCCGCACCTCTTAATTTCTTAAACCAACACTACCTATGGATTGGGGGTCAAAAATAGACCCCATTATGTGTTTTATAAGACAAAAAGTGACATTTATTGCACTTTTCTTACATGGGTTTTAAATTTTGTCTTTAGAGGGTGTGGGTTTGGATTGTGTGTGTACGAGGTTTGTCATTCCTCTCAACCATCAATTTATTGTGCATTGAGGTTGAGCTTTGACTTGTGAGGTGGAGTTTAGGATAAGTGATGTGACATCCTACATAGAGCCCTCACCTTCCTCTTTCCATTTTCTATTTATGCAAGTTCTTTTATTTGTTTGGGGGTTACTAAATTTCTTTTTTGCTCTTATATTTTTGGAGTTGGAGGATTTTGGAGTGCTTGTGGATTTTGTTGGAGCTTGTTGGTGTTGGAGTGGGCTTGAAGGAGCTTGGTGTGTGACTCTTGGATCAATCTCTACCATGGAAAGGTAGGAGTTACACTCTTGTTTAATTGTTTTCTTTTATTTGTGTATATGTGTATGTTATTGAGTGTTTTGGTATGCTTGTTGGGTTCTTGGGTAGATTGCCTAAGTGTGGTGTAGGAGAGGGCTATGGGGATCTTATATGTAGGGAGGAATAATAGTTTATTTCATGTTTTGGAGGGAGTTGGGTTGGGTGCCCCACCTTGGACAAGAAAATGCTTGCATTTCTTACTTGGTTTTATGAGGGAGACATAAGAGATTGTAGGGAGGCATAAGAGAATGTGGGAGGCATAAGAGGATCTTGAGGGAGGTGTAAAAGTGGTGTAGGGGTTTTGAGGTGTATATTTTAGGGTTTTAAGGTGGGAATCTAATCCCATTGGGAGGCATAAGTGATCTCCCCATAGATCCTTGTTCCATTTGCTTTGCATTTTCAAGCCTTGTTTATTTTGTTAAATTTCTTCTTATAATTGTATTTGGTGTTGATTGTGTTTTGGAAATGGATGTGAAATATTTGTATTGTGATGTGGAATCTTGTAATATTTTCCATGAGTTGGATCCATCTTTTATTGCATTGTGGTTGGGGCTCAAGGGCCAATGAGGAGAATAACTTCTTCTCCTCATTGGGTTATTGGTTGGGTGGAGAGTGTTGCCTCTCCCCCAATTTTGTTGTTTTGATCAAGTGAAGAAATGGTGGAGCTCTTTTTGGTGATGAGAAATTTAGAGCATTTGTTGAAGTCCAAAAGAAATCCTTCCTTGTGAGAAAACCTTCTTGTTATTCCCACTTAAGGTGGAAGACTTGTAGTATTTTTTTTTTTAAATAAATGTTGCATTGTAAGTTTCATTTACCAAGTTGTATTATTATTTTGAAGGAATTTCATTAAGGAATGTATATTTTCCTTCTCCTCAAATTGTAGTATGTAAAGGAATGAATTAAAATGGAAGTCATGTTTAAAAGTTTAGTTGTATTGTATTGTGAGAAAGTAAGTTCTTTGCATTAAAAGAAATGAGCTATGCTCAAGGAAAATAAAGTTCATTATCATTGTTGAAGTTACATTATTGTAAAAAGGAAAGAAAGAACATAGAAGTTGTAAAATACTAATAGTGTATGCATGGAAAACTTGAATGTGGAACAAAGTTGTTAGTAGTTATTTGAACAAATGGTTGTAGTGGAAATGGAAAGATGCAATAAATTTTAAGTAAATTATTATGTTGAAATATTGCATTTTGTAGTAAGGAAAAAAACAACATTAGAAGTAGATTTAGCTTCATTTCTACTTTTGAACTTGAAAGAAAATTTGTTGAAAGAAAATGAAAATGATCTTGTAGTTGTTGTTTGTTACTATTGAAATAGGAAATCCTTTAAATTTAGTAATTTAAGTATGGAATGTATAAATGGATTAAACCCTTCAACTAGAGACTTTAGGAACATAAATTCAAGCTAAGGATGATCTTTAAAACACTAGTGGATTTTATTTTGAAAAAATGCGGAAATGAAAGGTTCTATTTTTACAAAATAATATCGTCACCCTGTGCAGAGCAGCGGTCTCTAATCCACCACTCAGACAAGGCGGTGGTTTGTGAATCGTCACCCAGGTAGGGCGGCGGTCCTTGGACCATCGGCCTAGTTTGGGTGGTCATTTTTTCACCGACAATGGAAAAATGCAAATCTACACCTCTGCAAATTTTAACTTTGTCAAACTAGAAATTTAAGCCTATAAAATTAAAGAGGAAACCTCCAACAAGCAATAAAGGCATAAATTCATTGTTCTAAACTTGTAAATCCTCAAATGGGTATTTAAAAACATTCAATCTCTTGGATTAAAAATGAAGTAGGGTTTTGGCCCAAATAGAGAACTCAAAATGGAAATTACTAAATCACAACTCCATATTTGGAGTGGAAACCCCTTCAATCTTCAAATGAAAGACATTACAATGATAAATCTACAACCTAGACTAAACTAAGCTTGATTTTAGTGAAATTATTCATGGATTCTTCCTTTCTTGCTTCTATGGCTTCCATTTCTCCAACTTGAAAATTAAACAAAAGAAACTAGATTAAATGAGGAGACTAAGGTAAAGAAAAGGATTTAATAAGAATTCATAAGGATATTTAGGGTTAGTATGGAACCCTAAGATCTAGTGGCCACAATTGAATTGATCCAAGGGTTGAGGATCAACCCTACAATTGTTTGGTAGGAATGAATATTATGGGTGTTTTAAATAAATTTAAAGGTATGTGTAAATGGGTGAATGGGGCCATTTAAATACCCTTGTGTGCAAAGTCATTTATTTAGTTCCTAGTATGTTTTAGAAATTAATGAAATGGACATTAAAGCTATTAAGATAATGGAACTAAAGTAACTAAGTATAAGGTTTATTAAGTATGGGTTTGAATGTTAATTAAGGAGGAGAAAAACATTTAACCAAGTAAATCAATTTATGGCACCTTCCTAGTTGTTTGTAATTAATTTGACCTTAGAGATAAATTAAGAATATTTAATCATTTAACTTAGACCTGGTCCATCCTTTGTAATGTAGTAGTTGTTGGTAAAAATTAAATTTAACATACACTAAGGTTTGACACCCTTACAACCTTATAACTTAAAACAAAGAAAACAATTTACCACAACTTTCGGGATAATTGTATAAGATTTAATGTGTTCTTGGAACGTCATTTTGTGGGCATTATAGATGACAAGAAATAAAGGCAATTCTAGAGGTGTAGAGAAGTTGTTGTAGACTATGTCAACAATTTTTTCAGTCGAACCATTCACAAGGCCTAACTCAACCCATAGGTTGGATGTAAGCATAAGGATTTGTTGTTTGCAGAGAAGAACCTTGAATTCTAGTTTTTCCTCATCTCTTTGAAGGAAAGGATCCTCCCCTCGCACATCGAGTGTAATGCATCGTGTTATTGGAGCATTAAGATATTTCAGCATATGCAAATTATGGGTGTCAACCAAATCATTTGTGGAGAACAAGTGGGGGCAGTCATGGAAAGATGTAATTTCCTATTGTGTAAGCCTGGAATCTGTTCTTGACATGAGGAGTTCCCATAGTCTTGTAAAGTAGTTGTTCCGTTGCGCACATTAAGGAGCAATATTCGGAAAGAAATTGTGTTGAATGAAAGAACCTTGTTGATAGAAAATTGTGTCCAAGGTGATAGAAATAGAAAAACCTTTCCAAAGGGTTGCACCATAGGAATGGCTTGCATAGAGAGGAATTTATGAGGACGGAGAGAAGTGGCCAGTCACCTACAAGAATAATTAAATTGCCACCAAACGGTGAGGTATTTGTGTGAGGGAAAGCCCCTCACAAGCGAAGTCAATTTTGGCTAGCAATTTTGGCCCAATGAAACTCATTTCATTGATAAGAATGTAGTCAACATGCTTTAGTAATTCCTGAAAAGAGGATAAAGAATGACCTTCCAATGGCTTGAGTCCTTTATAGGTATGCAAAGGGAGGCATGTATGGTTGATGCAGAAATGTTAAATGCAATGACACCAGTGGGTGTGCGGCAGCAGCAAGGGAGATTTTTCCAAATGGGGTGATTTAGCGAAAGTGGACCATATAACATTAATGAGAAATGACTTTCCTATTCCTGCAGTTCCCTGAATTATTAATCTCAAAGGAGGAAGGTTGGATTTTTGGAATAAGTAATGGAAAATGGTATCATATGCTAGCTTTTGTCCGCTTGAGAAGGATTCGACAGCAACAACAAAGGATATGTTAGGATTATTCATAGATATACCACTTTTCTGAAAATCAATAAAATATGAACCAACTTCTTGCAAGAAAAGAGGAGTTGTGTTTGAATGCCAATTATATTGCATGTTGAAGTCACATTTGCCCAATAAATGTAGGCCTTGTATTTTAATGGCTTGTATAGGTTGCACTTGTGCAAGGAACTACCATTTTTCTAGAAGATATTCACTTTCTTCAAAGGGGTCCTCCAATTCTTCATTAGAGTCTAAAACATATGTGCAAGAAGAAGCGAAACGAACAATATGCCATGGTCTATAAGTGTTTTTGAGAAAGTTCCAATTAGAGACAATATCTTCTGCAGTGACACCGATATATGTGGAAATGACATGGAAGGGCTTGTATAGTAGAAGCTCTGACCAACAAAATAGTTCAAAGGATGGTGAATCTAGTGCTAGCTCTTGGAAAACCTAGGGTACACACGGACAATTGTTGGGAGTGTTCTTTGCTTCCATTTATTACCTTTGCAGCGTCGATTATAAGTCCAATCCTCTGTAGTTTCAATAAGGGAAAGGGGATCCATATCGGGAGGCCTCACCTTGTAGGAGTTAATGAATATTGTTGTGTCCTCTAAATGTGATTTGGATTTTGCAATTCTAGGCATAATTTTATTTTCAACATTAAGGGGGAAAAATGGATGGATTCACAAAACTAATGGAAATTTCTGCAACATGTGGCAGGTTTCTTGGGCACTTATGTCATGCTCTATGATGGTATCAGCCAACATTTTTTTGATCACTACCTATGCTGGGAAATCAAGGTTGGTATCTCGTGTGATTCTAGAAAGAATATGATGGTATGTTTCGAATCGTTGCTCAGCCTTTGAAGCATATTTTGCAATGTAATTTATAACAGCATGGTGAGAGAGTACAGACTAGAAGTCCACATTGGCTCTCCAAATGGACAACATAATGAGGTTATGTATGTTCATCCTTTTATCGTTTTGTGCAAGAAGGTATTTTAAAGAACCATCGCCTTCAAAAACAAGGTAGATATAGGTCTAGTTTCCCAAGGGGCATTGTAACGACATTGTAGTCAATTTTGTTTCTTTCTAAGGTAGGTTTGTTCAGAGCATTTTGTATGATGTTGAACTCTATTCATGAGCTCTTCAAGGTCTGCAGCCGGAGAACATGAAAGAATTCAAGACGTGTCTAAGAGGTAGGGGTCATCACTTATTGAGAGATGTATATATTCATGCCTTTTGAAATTTGGTCATGGATTCTAGGTGGAAACAAAAGAATCAAAGTATTTTATGATGGCCTCAAGAGATTCGATGTTTGTTGAATCAATATTATTAATGCAAGGAGCATTGTAAATCCAAAGGAATCCATGGATGTGGGAGGAGCCTCTATGCTGCCATTCATACCGATGACAAGTTGGTATGTTAGAAACAATCTAATTCCAAAGCAAGAAAAGACGGGAAAAGGTTATGTAATCACCTGTACTAGTAGTGTTTTATGCCAAGGTGTTTAATCAAAACTTCTTCTCAGAAAATTGTGAATTTGTTGTGCAAGTATGCGGACACCAAGTGCGGGTGATGGAAAATATTTTTAATTCACTAGAACTATGTGGCACGAGGTTCGTAGGGGATGTGACAAACCTAATGCTATGCGCAGATCGGCCATTTCGTGTCTGCAGAGCTCAAAGTGAAGAACAAAGTTGGTGGCCCTAATTGATTGATCATGTCTGAAAGTTGGCCTCTAATTTTAACCAAGAATTACTCAGTTCCTCATAGGTTTGCCTTTGAAGTGCATCAAACTATCGAAGAGGTTTTTAGAAGGGCACTCTTGAAGCCTTTTGCGGAGATCTTGGATAGTGAGTTAAACACTGGAATCAATATTTTGCTTCATATAAATGGTAGTCGTCGCTTGGCTATGCCGCCGCAAAATAAGATTGATCATGTAGTATGGGAAGCAAGGGTGACTCCCAAACCGATTGTCATGGTATCACAACAAATGAGAAGCATATTCATGTAAAATAACTTCCTTCATTCTTGGTTGCTTGAACATGGCATGTCCTATTGGAAACAAAGAAATAAATGCCATAGAGAAAAACCTTATGTGTTGTATTCATTTACAGGGGAAGCTCCAAGTTCTTGCCACGCATATTTGAAGGGGTCGTTATTCCTAGACGAAGGATGTATTGTTGAATTTCCTCTTCTTCAGTACCTGAATTGAAGATGGAGGGAACAAAGGAAGAAGTTTGATTAACCGTGTTAGGCATGTCTGCAGAGTTTTCATCAAACATATCTGCTACTTCTTCTTGAGTTTCGTGAGAGGAGAGTGTAACCCTACTTAAAAAGGGTGTGATATCTGTAGAAGTAGAAGGATAGGAATCGAGGGCATTGTTATCAACCAACATGTCCTTATAGTATGGATTGTGTGCAATTTTGAATCTCAAAGCTTCCTAGACACGAGATCTACTAACATAAAAGTCATATTTTGTAAGGTTGACTCCATTTTTTTGCACGAGAATAACATCCAAATCTCCAAGCTGATGCGGTAGGTATTTCGCTATGGTCGAGATGTTTTGAGGGAAGCTTATTGTATGACCTTTGTATTTGTATTGGCCTCCTCGAGCTTGGGTGACCTACAAGATCGGATTCACATGAGAAATGAGCATTTCTTCGACCTGGGTCAAACGACTCAGTATTGTTGGGAAAGAACCTAGATCCATGTTATTCCACGGCAAGAATCGATGGCCGTTTGTTTCAGATTTGCATCTACTGCATGCATGGACCCCTGCAACCTTTGTTGTCTTCATTCCAGGGTAGTTTTCAAAGAAAATCGAGCACGTTTGGGTGTTGGCCATCAAATCTAATCTTTCCCTGAACATGCGCTAAGCTTCTGAGTAAGAAACCAATGTGGAGGATGTCAGGGATGCAACCGGAGGAAAGTGGTTCGAGTTGCTGGAACCGGCAGCAGCAGGGTGCAAAGGAGGGAAGGAACACATAACAGAGCACAAAACAGATGGCTCGGGAAGACGGGATTCTGGCGGAAGGGAAGCCTGCAAAGTGGAATGGCCTAACTTAATCTGGGAATGTGGGAGGGATGGTCTGGAGGTAATAATTTCAAAGTGTCAACAATAGGGGAGGGCGATAAAGTTTGCACCCCGAGTTGCGAAGAAGGGACAAACGAGGGGAAAGAACAATTGTGTGTATAATGTGAACCATGGATTGTTACGAAATTCAAGGCTGCTACATCTGCTCTATGTGTAAGTAAACCCGCAGTGTGTACATAAGTAAAAGGGACAACAAGATACTGACGCAAGAAGGTAGCACTATGCGGAGTGGTTGAATGAGCTCGCCTTCTTTGTTTACGCAGGTGATATCGAGCACGCTGGAAAGCATTAATATGTTCTCTACGAAGGGAATCACTCTCACGGAGAGGAGCCCGCTGTCGAGGGGTTGGCATGGCCTTGTTTTTGAAAAAACTGCACCAAACGATAAAGGGTTAGGAGGCATTATTTATCGTTATTTGAACCTGAAAGGCGAAGATATAGAACAGAAAATGCAAATAAATTGCTGGTCCATAACATTGTTCGGTTAGCGAAAACTATTAAATAGAAGGGAAAAGTGAATTAAGATTAAAGCTACATTTGATAGTATTGGTGGTGAGTTATAAGGAAGAATACATGTTTCTTGCTTATGGTATATTTTAACAACTCTTAGATGAGCCCTTGAAATTTGTGGTAAATCTCGATTCAGAATAAAATTATTTCACATAACAAAGTTTGTCGAAACGAAATGACAATGCACAAAATAGAAAACGACATAATTTTTTTTTAAACATGGTAACAGATGTGGACCAAACAATAGCACGACTATTTTACAAGAAAAATATATGGAGAGGGGACTTTAGCCAAATGTTTATAATTTAGAATTTTGAGGCATTATTTAATGTCATTTGTACTTGAAAGAAGAAGATACATAAAGGAAAATGCAAAGAAATTACTGATCTATAACATTGTTCAATTCAAGAAAACTATTAAATAGAAGGGAAAAGCAAATTAAGAGTAAAGCTACATTTGATAGTATTTGTGGGGAGTTTTAAAGAAGATTGCATGTTTCTTATATCCAATATATTTTAACAACCATTAGATGATCCCTTGAAATTTAGAGAAAATCTTGATTCATAATATAATTATTTTACATAATATAGTAGTCCAAACCAAATGTCGATGCACAAAATCGAAAGTGACATAAAAACTTGTTTAAATATATTAATGGTATGTGGACCAAACACAAGAAACTTGCATGGAGGCATAGCACAACATTTTTCTAGCAAAACCTATGGAGAGGGGACTTTCTCCAACTTTTCGAATTCAGAATTACACACTTCAGCTATTTGTTTCCTCGATAAATTGTTTCTTTGAGGGAAAGGGTGAAAAGGTATTTATAGCCAACAACATTCCCTGTTATTTCACCAATTGCTTCATCATCAACGGACAACAACCACAGATCCTTAGCTGAGATACCCATGATTTCTTCTACAGTTGAATCGAAGGTAGTAATTGAATGCAATTCCCCAATGTCATCCTTAATATTAATGTGAAGCATATACCTGTAATCACATTGTGTGAAACTTCTTTTTGACCGAGAGCAAAACCATTTTTAGCCCCATTTTCAGTTACTTTTTTCCTGCATTGCTTGTCACCCTTTGAAAGCAGACAAGCCATATAAAAGAAGTTATCAATGACAATGTCTGTCACCTCTGCTGTTACTGAGGCCCATTCATTTTTATCTTCATTTCCCATACGAGCTATTTCAGAGACCACGGATTCGAAACCACATTTTTGGAGGTCTAAGTGATGGGTATGTTATGGACGGCACATGAAAATTTGAATCGCTAGAAGCAGCCCATTCAAGAAGCAACGAGGCCTCTGGAATTAAAGGATTAACAAAGCATTTTGTATAGGAAACAATGTCTATGGAGAAACCATTGAAATTTGTTATGCTACCTCCCTTTATTGCTAGAATTGTAGGCTGAGGCGACGATAGAAGCTTGAAAAGATCATGAGCCAACCTTTAAAAATGGCCCCCCCACAGACTAACAGAAACACTAAATCCAGACATGTCTTGTATTTGAATTGTTCTTTTTTTGTCTTTGTATAGTCGTGCCTTCTAATTGTCGAGCATTGTGAGATCATATGAGCAACACCGATCAAATCAATGAAGAACCAATAGGGAGTTCGACATCTCCTTTATCGTCTTGAAATGAAAGTGATGCAGAGGAATGTCGTTGTTTGCTTCCACCGAGGGAGAGATAGAGGAGAGGAGAAAAATATTTCCAAGCATCTATTGAGATGATTATAATCAAAGTTTGCATTGGAATTCTTTCGTTGCTCATAATATATACCTTACATGTTTCTACGGTGTCATAAAATTTTTGGGCAGCCTCATTAAAACTTGTGACACGAATCTCCCCTTAAACAATCCACCAAATAAAATTTGAAAAATATTCCACAACCCTTAGCATTTATATACTCTTTGAGATCTGTTTTGTAAAGAGCTATTCCTTGAACAACCCAAAACCGCAAAGATGTGTTGATGGAACTAATCCGGAAAAAACGGAGAGCTTTTGTTGGCCGAAGATCGTGTCGTTTGGGATGCCATTTATGAATCCAAACTGCTATCCAAAATGTGTCTTCCTACGATCCCTTCTCTTTACCATGAAGGATGTGATTGGACAGAGGAAAAGAGCTGCCAATCAAGTCATGACTTTGGGCTCCTATACCAATTTCCAAAATAAGAATTGTCCTGCAAGAAATGAAGGAAGGCATAGGTAAGAAAGAGCTAGCATTTGGGAAAAAATGGAACGGAAAAAAAGAGGTGCAAATCTTACAATTCTTGTTTCACCATTCGAGTTTTGGATTTAAGGACACGAACTATGGAACTGTTTTGCAAATTTTTGTTGCTTAGACTAACCTTAAATTTAGAAGGCAACAAAGCTGTCTGTAAATGCTCACCATCCGAAATGTCAACACGATGCAAAACACTTGTGTTTAAGGTGGAGCTCAAAGGGTACATGTTCAATAGCTGCATGTTGGGGGAGGAGGGATTGGAGCATCCTTCGATCAAGCGAGCAACACATCCTACTGAAAGCGACCCATCCATCGAGGGAAAGCGTACTTGAAAGGCTGCAAAAGGCATTTCCAAATTTAAAGGTTTCCATAAACCAATCAATAACGTTGTCATAGTTACGAATGTTAACAACCTCGAGTAAGTGGTCTTGCAAAGAGTGTATAGTAATATACCATGTATTTGTAGCATATTTTGTTTTCCTTTCACACTTACATTCTTAAAACACATAAAAATATAATTGCAATAATCCCTATCTTAATTGAAAAACTATACATTAACCAAATGATTTTTTATTTTATTTTATATAAAGGATTTTAGGAGTGTCTGTCAAAAGCAACAATAATACACTATAGTGGGTCTTCAATGCAATATCGGGGATAAGAGATTATACCCGAACTTACAAAACACAATGTTCGCTTTATTTTAGGAATATTTTAGGGGCAGCGCTCAGATTATGGGCAAAAAAATTAAACCTCATAAAAAATAGAGTCATTCTCATCATCGAAGTGTTTTTAACTCCAATGTGTGACGCACCATTAGCCGAACCTTAACAGAACTAGGCTTTGGATTGAGCTGTTGGCGAGAAGATTAAATCTGGTAAGTTATCATGGTAAAGATGTCTGATTCATAAAAGTAATTTGGTACATTCAAAGTATTCCTTAGCTAGTTAAATTCTTCTTTGGCACTTTTATCCTCTTGGCACTTTAGACATAATCTGTTTAAAATAAATACTCTTACCATCCACTTATCAGAACAAAATCCATCTGTTTACTTATTAGTGTCGAATTTGCTTTAGATTCATTTTTTTAGTGAAGGTGGTATGCCGTAAAGACCCAGGGAAAAAGTCTAACTTCAAAAAGAAGCCATCAATAATGAATTCTTTAGGGAAAACTTGCTTGGTTTATGGGTACTACTGAGAGACCAAGGCTGTTGGAAACGGAAACGGTTATGGTTTCGAAATACAGAAATATTGATCTACAAAAAAACTCTTGGGTAAGAAATGGCATGGAAACGTGTGTGAAATATATTTTTAAAAATATAAATATATATATATATAAAAATACATAATACTCAGTTTTAGTCCATTGAAGATAAATCAGTTTGTCCATTAAAGGTAGATCGTGCATAACAATGAATTTGCATGTCGAAAGAGATAGTAATCTTGAAGCTTTATAACCATAGCCATCAAATATGGATGAAACATTTTAGCTGGGAGCAAGCTTTAAATTTGACAGTTACCTATACCCATCAAACTGTATATAGTAGCGGTAATGTTACAGTACTAAAAAAATAAAGAGGGGAACTTTCATATATTTTAACTTTTTTAATATACATTTACACATCAGTACAAGTTATAAGTAGATCTATATAACAAATGACGGCCGTATCCAAGTTGGAAGAGACGGTGACACTAAATTTTTATTAGTATTTAATAGCTAAAAATGTGTAAATGTCCCTCAAGGTTTAAAGTTTAACGGGCTGTTATTTACTAATAAGGAAACATGTCAAGTTTGAATTGGTCCTATTCCCAATGGAATACAATAGAACATGGCTTTTTAAGTCTTATCCAAAATGATTTTCCTCAATACTTTCTGCTCATTCAATAACACAGCACATTCATCTAATAACAGCAGCATAGTCATCAAACAACTATTAAAGAACAACGACATGGTCAACAAATTTGGGGTAAAGAATTGATGGGTACTTATATCAGTAGATATTGTTCTATTAATTAATTTTGATGGTCATTTAATCATTTTTTCGTGTTTTTAGGCACTAAATACCTGCAGTTTCATGAAATAACTGTCTCATGCGCTGTGCATAAAATACTTGCATTTTTTTTACTCTTCTTCAGACAATGTCTTCAATGTAATTAGTATTTTGTATTATACCTTTTATAAGATGTTTGTCCAAAATTTCAAAGCAAGAAAAATGTCTTTAAAAAAAAAAGGGATTTAAGGATTGGCAAACCCACAACACATCATTTCCTTAATTGCATCTTAGTTACGATTTACATTCCAAGAACATTTTTGTGCAAAGATAATTTTCATTTTTTTTTCACCTACATATTCTTAAGTTAACTCCACATTCAACTTACAGTTCGACCCTTTAAGTTTTCTCTTTATCCCTTATGTCAATCTTCATAACTTACATAAAAAAATCATATTTAAAATTTCCTACAAAGTTCCTAATTCTCTCATTCTTATGTCAAAGGTTTGTTTCTTAAAATATGTTTAGTTGACGTTTAAATTTTTCTTTTTTTTTTAATCTACATTAAGCAAGGGGACCAACCATAAGTTGTTGAGGGAGAAATAATACGATTCAAGGAGGTGAAGGTTCAAGTTTCCCTTTCCTAAAAACTTCCTTCCCTTAAAAGCACATTTGTTCTCGTACTATGGATGTTTTAGTTCCAAAGTTTAGTTGATTGAATAAAGCCTTTACATGACATTATTTTATTTTATTTTATTTTTAGTGGACTCTATAATGGCTCAAATGCCTAGTCCCACCACGAGCAATTTGTATCCACTCTCCACAACAAAATTCAATTCTTAAATCAACCATAAGGACTTCAAGTGAAATTGTTTTCTTAATCCATTGACACATATACTCTTGTTTCTCATTTCATTTACATTGTTTCTTAGGTCTCTTTTGGTGTCACTTAATAACATGAAGAGTTACGAAATTACTTATCTAACATCTTGAAGAAGTATATCTTTTGTTATCTCAAAGTTTGCTCTGACCAAGGAAATTCATATTCTTTTTAACATAAGTAAATGTCAAATTGAGTTATAAGGATTCCAAGAGCGACATTATTCTCAACCTCAAATATCTTTTTCCTTTTATATGATTTACTCTTACATCACACTAAGGTCTCATTTATAGCATCGTTTTATAACATTTGTAACAAAATAAACACATACTTTTCACTAATGGATTCACTACTACATGGAGTGTAACCTAGCACGAGACAACTCAATTCTTTTCTCTTATGCACAACAGTGTTAACGCGTCTTATATAAAGAATCCCAAACTTTGAAGATGGGAAGAGATCTAGTGTAGATCAAGCTCAACATGGATAATTTCCTAGTTAGTTCACAAGTTTGTGAATCTTGGAAATTATACCCTTACGAGAGTTATAAGACAATTTTATGGAGCACTACGGATGTCACTCAATATGGATGGTTGTCCAATAATCTCGAAATCTTGTAAGCAAGCATATATTAACAAAGACAATTTTGTGCTCCTAAGGTATACCATTGGCCAAAACAGAGGAGAACTTAACTATTTTTCCTTATAAGTTTTTATGTTGCGTTTGGAATTGTCATTTCACTTATATTTGCTAAATTATTGGATGGTTACTCATCTACCAAGGAAAAAATATATCTTGTAAAATACTCATATTCAAATCAGAAAATTTAGGGGCCTTCTATTAAATGATCGCAAGTATGATTGCTCTATTTAACCTTCTCTCCATTTTGAACTTCTAACTCTCGTCTTCATTGTCGATCATTTCTTTGCACTTGTGCAATCACCATCTATATCTCTCCATCCCTCTTCTTCTCCATCGGGAGATACACCCAATCTAACTCGATGCGAGATCAAATCTAATGCTCATGAATTGAAGTCGCAACTTGATTTAGAAGTTTGGAGTCAATAATTTGATTTAGAAGGGGTCCATGTTCAACATTTAAATTAACATGTTCATTGGCGTCATTCCCTTCTTGAATTGTTTCTTATGAACTGTAATGCCCGTTCTTTGTGCTCCAGCAAAGCGGCTGTCCCCACAAAGACGGGGCTCCAAAAATAGAATAAAATAAAAATTTCTATGTTATGGCGGTGGCAGTGGTTCAAGCGCCTTTCCTCCCTGGTGGGTGGCGCGCACCTGCCCATTTATTAAAACTTTGACTAACCACCCCCTGTCACGTGGTCTTCCTCTCGCCCAAAAACCGCGTATGCTTGTTTTGCACTCCATCAAATGCTCAAACAGATGAATTGCTTCACGTGTTGTTACGGACAGTGGATGCGTTGAAGGTGAAATGAAGGTCTGTCGCCTTAATGCTGCGTGAGTTTGGTTTGACGTGGGTGCGAGATGAAGCTACAAGATAGTGTAGCAGGCGTGTTACCTCCCCGGGGCGCGTCCTTGGGTGCTGCAAGGTGTGTTCTTGCTGGGATTTATAAGCAACAACCGTGATGTTGAATTACCAAGCGGCAGGAGCATTTCGGTGAGGCGAAGCCGTTTTGAGCGCTTCCAACAAGCGGCTGTCTAACTACCTTGTTATCCGTTCAGTTTTGACTGCATCCTCAGTTTCAGATTTCTCCTTCAAGATCTGTTTCTCAAAATCGACTAAGTGACAGTGAGAGTGTTACCAGGAGACCAGATGAAGTTTATCGCAAGGAGTCTCTATTGAAACCTTTTCTTCTGGTTTTGCGATGTAACTCATGGAAGAGAATTTCATAGACGCGGATCTGTTTCATTTCAGTATGTTCATGAAGCAAGATTTGCTTTGCAATCATATGAGCCTCTTCAACGAGTCACCAAGTTAGCAGGCATAAAGGTTTCTGTTGGAATTACCACCCCTTCAAGCTTCAACTGTCATGTTTGCACCGAGAGTTTGATGTTGTCCCCAAATCGATGAAGGATAGAAGAATTAAAAAGAAACTGGATGTAGTTGGTTTAAAGGCAATAAAATGGTGCATGCTTTTGTGTAAGGGACAGATCACACCCACGGGTAGGAGATCTATGCAATGTTGGAGAGAACGTCTTGGGAGATGAAGGTAGCAGGATATTTGTCAGATTCAGAGCATGTGCTGAGTGAACAGGGCTTTCTCGGAAATGAAGGTCTGCAATGGTTGAAGATATGTAAAGTGTTTACAAGGGAGTTGTGTGTAGTAAGGAGAATGTGTAACACCTTCAACCCACCCTCTCTACATGATGCTGTGAGATTAAGATTAAGATTGGCACCGGATGGCATTGGCATTGTATGATTGTAATTGAAGTGTTGGAAATGTGTTTTTTTATTCAATCTACTTTTATCCCAATGACAATGTTCTTATGGAGATTATTGGTGCTGCTAAGTGAAGCAGGCTGTAAGCAATGGGCTGCACATTTGCACTATAACAAGGTGCATCATATGGAACTTGCAGCGATAAGAAGGAATCAGACTTTATTTTCACTTTCAAAAAAGTATTCTTTTCTGAGTGTTAAGAAGACTGGACTGTGCTATTTACTTCATCAAATCTGATGTATGGTATGCATCTCTGGGATGAAAAGCAAGAAGAAGAGTAGGTGGAGATTGGGAAAAGCAGGAGAGTACTGCTTGAAGGAAATGGAAAGCTACTTGGGCAGAGCAAGAAATGTGAGAAAAACCCTGCAGTAAATCCAATGCTAGGAGACTACGAGGAGAGCGTCTCTTGATATTTCTTTTCTCCAACTTTGTCATTCTGTATGGTCTTTTTCTCTGGATTAATTGGGTTGTCTTGTGGCCAAGGGCATCGTGCTTTTATTCATCACAGACTTTTTCAAGGAATACTTGGTTGATAACAGTCTTGATGATCTCATAGGACTGCTGAAGCGAGGGAAGATGGAAGACAATCTCCTCGAGTTGTTTCCAGTGCAGAAGCGTACTACGAGGCGGTGTGAGGTGGTTTTGTGAAAGGACTCAACTGTTAAATTTTCTGCCCCATCTGTCTATCCAGTTATCACTTTTGGCCCTTTGACATCGCCAGCAGCAGTACTCACATCCTTGTCTCATGCTATTGTTTTATGCTGGCCCGTGTGGAGTCTGTACGACCTGTTGAAGCTGGAGAAACAGGCAAGATATTTCTACACTTTTCCACTGTTATTTTATTTAAAAATATTGTGAAATCAAACCACTTTTCCTTGCATTGTTTTGTCAGTTGGATGTCATGATGGGAGATTTCCCTTTCTGCTTGTGTCTTCTTGTTTTAGCTTTTATCATTGACAGAATGTGGGTCGAAAGGATGCGTGTGCCCTCTCCTTTGAATGTTATGTTTTCTCTTACTCGAATGATAGAACTTTGTCTGTTTGTTTATGGGTTAATTCTTCTCTGTGAATGAGTTGCAAGTTATTATGTTGATCAAGTTAGCATTTTCGTTATCATGGAAGTAAGTTTACATTAACTATGAAACCCCCGTTCTAGCACCAAAGTTTGTCCTTGACGTTTTTTTGTTAGCTCCTTCGCAAGTCCCTTCGATAACCTATTGGCATCGAGAAAGAAAGGTTGTAGGATTGTGCGAGCAATGCGTGGGCTAGCCAGCTTAGAGTTTCGATATTAAAACTGGTAGAATAAAAGGGTTCGTGTGCAACGTGTTTTGCCGTCTCGCGTGTTTAGACTCTTATACTATCCTTCATCTTGTTTCTAGGCTTTTAAGGCCATCCTCAAGAAGTACCTTGACCATGCCTATCAACTTGAATCATAACTAGCTTTTCGGATCAACTAAGCTGGAGGTTTCATTGTGCGAATCCAATACCTCGTTGGCACTAGATTAGTTGGTCTAATCCCCCTCTCAGAATTATTTCTGATGGCGCTCTTCTATCCTTCCTAACATTATTCTCCCCCTTGTAATGTTAATGCTATTAATTAATATTGGTCAATTTTTTTTATGCACGTAATTACCGTAATAGTTTGTGATGGAGATTTCCTTAAATGTGATTGACCTTCGGGAAAAACTCAGCTTTCGTGTGATAATCTTATGAATTCATAGCGGAAGGTTTTGTTTTGATAAAGTCACTTAGAAATTATGCTTGTACCTATTTGTGCGACGGTTGACTGTGTTACCAAGGGTTGCCGTAAAATAATGGTTGTTTTGGGAAATGGATAATTTATTTTAACTGAATCAGACATTAGTATTGTAGTGGAGGTTTGCAAATCCTTAGTGTTATAAAATTTGTTGATGACTTTATTGTATACCCTTGTGTGACGGAAACCCCTTCTTCTCTCGCATGCTTGCTACTCGCCTGTAAAACTTTGACCCTTCCTGGATGATTGGTAAATCTATTTGTAGTTAATGGTCAAAACTAGTATACTATGCCTTCGCTTTGAAACTTATATTGTGTGTAAACTCTATTTGATTTCCGGTTTGAAACTCATTTGTTCATGACTTTTTGTGTTAAATTTTGAAACCTGTGTTTCCCCTTTCTTGGGCCGATCAACTTTTGTTCTTTTAGAAATGTATTATTTTAGCCTATGCGTTGGTACCTTTGATAAAATTCTAGATGGTTGGTCTATTTATATCAAATCTCAATCTTGTAATTATTGTTATTTACTTACTTGATGGGAATTCTGTTCTTTGCTAGATTGTTTATATCTCCTTATAGGGCCAAGGGCCATTCTCATATGATTGTTACCTTCGTTGCATTTGCTCCTAAGCTCGAAGTACAAGGTCTTGTCCTTCTTTGATCGACATGTTATAGACTTCATTATAACTTGATGTGCTCATAGTGTTTAGAGGTTTGACCCAATTTTCTTGTAATAAGGTGCTTCTTTTCATGATATTGTTAGATAAAAGTTATGGTGGTTTTGTGTAGCCTTATCTTGCTCAGTTCTCGTGAACTGACTCTTGTAGAAAATTTGTTGCAGATGGCTTACGTGGTTAGATGATGGAAAGACTTGTAGATTATTGCATCAATCTTGGTTATATTGTTCCTTTGTACGAATGTGTATTATGTTATAAATTTTGAAAAGGGCCTTTGGACATTTTAGAAGAAGGGTTAGTGCCTAGTAAATGTATTGTAGAGTATTGTTGTTTTAACTGTTGAAACTTTGGCTTGTTTGGTTATCATGTGAAAGATGAAATTTTGATTACCGCTTGGTTATGGGATATTCTAGTGAATTTTAATCCTTAGAATAGTAGCGGGGCATGACCCATGTTATTACTCTCTTGCTCCCTAGTCTTGGTTCAATAGAGATAGTATGTCCCTTTGATTTGTGCATCATGTTGGAATGAATTGATATAACCTTGTTTTGTTTCCGCAAACGAGTACTGTTAAACTTTGCTCTTGAGTTAAAATGTTGAGTTGTAAATCCTCCTAAGGCTTAATAGCAATAAGTTTGTAAGCACTATGAAGTGAGCTGGATATTCCTTATTAAAATTAAACTAATAATCATTATCCTTTTATGGTGAAATCTTAAATGATCTCATGGTGAGATCAATGGTTAGATTTTAGAAGATGATAGAATTTAATAAGTAGGAGGGAAATTGATTATTTAAAACTTAAATCTCTCTCTAACGTTTGAAATGTTCTCCTTTGTCAAACTTAATGAAGTAAAGTCTAGATGGAACACTTAACCAATCTTGATAAACTCTTAACCTCAATAAAAGACTGATAGTAAACAATGTGACCACAGAAGCTAATTTCGTTGTGTCCTGCTTTAACCCATGCCTTAATTCATGGTGATATTTCTTAAGCAAGGTCAATAGTTAATCCTTAAACAAGAAGGCTATTGTTATGAACCCTAAGCGGTACTTATCACTCAATCGAAGCTTATGCCTTCACCTGTGCAATAGAGGTGTGGAACATGTGTTAGTAAATTGAATAAGATTAATTAACCTTGTAAGAAATGGAAAATGTTCTAAAATCAAATGAATAAGAAAGATTTGGACATCAAATTGATGATCCCAGTTTAGAAAGCTTGACCTTAAGCTATTTAATCAACTGTTGACAATAAAGAAGTTCTCCCTTGTGAAAAGAGTTGTGTGAATCATTACATGAAATTTTTATAAGAACGTAAGTGAAGAATTAAGAGACACTTTAGTAAACAAGAAAATTTAACAAGAAATTCCTCATGGGATGCCCTAGCTGTGAGTGGGTCATGTGGTTTGGACTTCAATGTTGTTCTAAAAAAAAAAAGAGTATGTATTGTCCTTGATAGGAATGAACGTTTCCGTGCTGACCTTGTGGTCTCCCCCGTAACAAGTGGTTCCTAGTGTTGATTGTAACCTTGTGACGACATGTTGTGTCGTGTTGTGTCAAAGCAAGTCAAAAAAAAATTATCCTGTATTTCACTGTGTTGTTCTTGTGTTGGTACTTTTGGTGAGTTACATGAACACATTTTTTCTAAAAAAGTACAATTTCCTCAAGATCTTTTTAATTTTTATCATTTTTATAGACACTTTTTTGGCTTGCAAATTAGATCACAAAAAATAATATTATATAAAAAGAGAGGTATATAATAATACTTTAATTAAATATATACAAATGTAAATGAGATTCAAAATATTGGAGACATACACTGATGATTTGGAGTTGTTAATTGGTGTACCAAGTGACATTAAATATTCATTATTTTTCTTCACGTTCTCACTACGGAGACGTTGATAATCAGTCAACCATTCTTGTGCATCATCACAATCATTTTTCAATTTGCGTAATTGTCTTAATTTGATAAGAGTGAGCTCATTATTAATATTTCTCTTCACTTCAGATGACCATATTGTTAATGTCTTGGAAAATGGTTTGGGTTTTGTTGTTATATTTAAACATATCCTCGAAATAGAAACAATGGTGGGAATCAAACGTATGATGAAAGATCTTGAGTCAAAAAAAACATAATTGATTAGACAGGATTGCACCATTGCCTTGTGCACAATAAAGCCACCTAAGACGAATGTTTCAGCTATGGAGTTCCAGGGATTTATAGCTTTGAAATCGGCGCAAATATGGTCATTATAAAGGAAGACAAAGGTAATGCTATGATATTAACGGGCAAGACATGCTATTTGGCTAAAATAGTGGTGGCTTTAGAGAATTAAAAAGAATCCAGTAAAGAAGATCACAAGAGGTGTCAAGAAAGCCAATACTAACTCGTCTCTATGCATGAAGCTTAAGACCAATTCGATATCGAATAAGGAAATTACACCTTCGATCTAAGACTCACAAGGTTGGAGCTCCTCTAAGACTTATTTTTGGCAAAGAAGTTGCAAACTGTGAGTAGTAGTATCTCTTCCTTCATCATAAATTCAAAGGGCATTGGAGATTTTGTGAAGGATAAGATGGTAAGGACAAAGATATATTAGTCAGTTTTGATGTGGTCTCATTAATCACTAAAATTCCTCTTAGAATATATTAAGGAGCTTACTGAAGATGAAACTACAAGTCTTGTTGAGTTGTGCATTAGATTCTTTTTCTTTTCCTTCCAAGGATGATGGTTTGAGAAAACAGGGGGATAGCCATGGGTTTGCCATTGTCACATGCAGTTGCCAATATATTAAATAAAAATTTTGAGGAAAACATTTGTAACTTGTTTTCATTTGCATCCTTAGTTGTGGAAATGATATATGCACAAAACTAATGTCAATTGGCTTAGCAAAAGAGAGCTTGGAGTAGCTCCACTTCCATCTCAGCTACTTGTACCCTAATATACAATTCATGAAGGAATTGAAGACAATGTGTCATTGCCATTTCTTCATGCTCGATTTCAAGAAAGTGGGATAGTTCCTTGGCTCAATAGGAGTACAAAAGGCACACTCATACTGACCTCTACCGCCATGCCTCATCTCATCATCATCCTTCACTAAAAATTGGGTTGCTTTATTCTCTCACTCACAAGGTTTTCGGATCTCAAATCGCAACCACCTTGAAGGTGAAAAACGCCACTTGACTAGGTTGCTCATATTAAATGGTTATGGAATAAGACAAACCTTGAGGATCTTTAAAAGTGTAAAAAGAAGACGGCGTCACGGGGCATTCAAAAGAAGGAATCCTATCCCATTTATTTACACAAAATTGTGAGCAAACATAAGGTGAAATCTATCTTCTTACCACAAAATAAAATTGTGAGCTTGATTAAGTCCACTAAAGACCCCCCGAACCAATTTTGGGTTGTGGTGTTTGTTGTATCAATTTAATGTGTGACCACCCTTATATCAAGGAAACGAAAAGATCAAATCAATTGAGATTCAAGGAACACAATTATGATATCTATCGAGGTTGCATTAAGAGCTTCATTCTAGCAAAACATGTGCATATATCTTCATATGATATTGATGGATAAACTAAAAATTTGGTGTGGGGATCACTACATGATAAGAAAGTTTAGAGGACATTGAGATTGGGAAACATCCTAATAATGCCAATCAAGATGGACTAGAGCCCAATGACTCATGGCACCCATTATTCATTTGATCAAACCTCGTGATGAATTTAATTAATGATTGTACGTTACTATCTAATGCCTTTGTCATTCATTTAGATATTGTATATAGGCATTAATTACTAGCAAGCGCATGCGAAATGTGTGATGGAAACGTTGAAGGGATGCGTTGAAGAAGTTAAACTTGAGGGAGCGAAACATGAAAGGGAGGGGGGGTCATTAAGAAGGGTTAGAGTGACGACAAGTAAAATGGTAGGGAAAATAGTGGGCAAATCCATTATGTGAAACCTTTCTTTCTTATGACCAACGGCATATGAATCACGTGCCAATTTTGTCAATCATTTGAAAGAGAAAGGAGGTGAAGTGTGTAGGTCGTTTAAGCAATGGACTTTGGATGATGAATACTTGTAAGAAAAACTTGCATATGTTTGAAACCTGAACTTTACGTTTATTAGATATGTAACTTTGCGTGTAAGGTTCCTTATGTTACCAGTTCCATGTAAATCTACAAAAAGGGTTTCTATATAGTGTTTAAGGTAGCGACCAATGTTTCGCTTAGCAACAATAATGTTTACATTGTATGTCGATGGCCACAAACACAAAACCTCGTCTTTCCATTTTCCCCAATGTGTATCAGTCACTTCCGTAGAGACTCCCAACAATCTTCGAATCCAGCTGGCATAAAACCACATCATTTCCATTTTCCCCAATACATGTCAAATACATCCACTAATATTCCCACAAATGTTTGAATCCCAAACTCTACATATGTTAGAAATGGAGACTTTGTATTTAAGGTTCCTTATGTTGTTAATGCCATGCACAAATGTGATTATGGTTTACCTTTAGCATTTAAGGTAGTGTCCATGGTTTCTTCTCAAAGAATTGTCTTGATGATATCGTCCATCTATGAGTGTTGACGCAAAACCTTGACCTATCATTTTTTCCAATGCATGTCAGACACATCCAACAAGGCTCCCATTTGGAAATGCCAATGAGTGTAAGTAATGTTTAAGCCATTTTTGAAAGAAGGGAGAAATATGTGTGCACACCTAGGACCCCCTTCAATCCTCTAGCTCATTAAAGGTTATCATAGGGGACATTTTAGTTTGAAGATTACAATTTAGTTGTCTGCAAGAATCATGATGATGTCATTCGTCAATGACCACCAAAATAAAACCTTACGCTTCCATTTTCCTTTGTGTGTTATGTACTTCCACCGAGACTCCCACCAATGTTTGAATCCCGCTAGCACAAAACCTCATCCTTCCATTTCCCTCGATCCATGATAGGCACATCCGTTGAGACTCCCATCAATGTTTAAATCATAAAGTCTACATATGTTAGATATTGAAATTCCACATTTAAGGTTCCTTATGTTGTCGTTTCCATGCACATTTACGAGGGGGTTTCACTTTAGCATTTAAGTTAACGACCGAGTTCTCCCTTAGCAATTGCTTTGATGGCGTTGTCCATCAATGACAACCGAAAAAATCCTCAACCTATCATTTTTGCAATGAGTGTCAAGGACATCCAATGAGGCTCCCATTTGGCAACGCATATGAGTGTGAATAAAGTTTGAGCCATTGGAAAAAGAGGGGGAAATGCACGTGCATGGAACCTCCTTCTATCCTCTAGCTCATCGAAAGATATAAATAGGAAACAATTTAGTTTGAAGATTATAGTTTCGTTGTCCTGGCTATGAAAATTTGCTCGATTTGGTGTAAATTAGGAAAATGACTATCTAAGTAATTACTTGTTAACATGGCAATTTGAATAATGGCATTGTGTTACATAGTTTGTGGATAATTCGTTATTGGCCTATCTTTTTGTGTGTGTGTGTGTGTGTGTGTGTGTGTGTGTGTGTGTGTGTTGTACACATAACTATTCGTAAAAGGTTATTTCCAATGCAAGCATAATTGTAAAACTTTTTGATATTCTTAGATTGATGAGTTGGTTTAGTTTTATAAACTTTTTTATTTTTGAAAGGTGACAATTTTTTGGAAGATACTTTGACATCACTAGAAGGTTTGAAAATTTTCCATTTTGAGGAGAAAATCTTTTGTAGGTGATGCACGGATATTGGAATAAGTATTGAGCAACATTCGGTATATCCAACAAGAATCCTACCAATGTTTGAATCCCGAACTCTCCATATGTTAGATATGGATATTCTACAATTACGGTTCCTTATGTTTCCAATTTCATGTACATCCGTGAATAGGGTTGCTCTTTAGCGTTTAAGGTAGTGATCATTGTTTCCCCTCACAAAAAGTCTTCATGATGCCATCCATCAATGACAAGCGGCACAAAACCTCAACCGATCATATTTTGCAATATGTTTTAGGCACATCCAACAAGGCTCCCATTTGGAAATGACTACGAGCGTAGGTAATGTCTGATCCATTGGAAAAATATGGAACAAAAAGCATGCATGCACAGGCCCTCTTTCCATCATGTAGCTCATCAAAGGTTATAAATAGGGAACAGTTTAGTTTAAAGATTATAATTTGGTTTTCCTATTGTCGAGAATTTGCTCAAATTGTTCTAATTTGGAAAAATAACTATCAAAATAATTTCTTGTTAACAATTTCAATAATGGTACCATGCAATATTGTTTACGGGTAGTTCATTGCTAGTCTATTTTTTTTTGTGTACATATAAGTGTGGATGTCTTCTACAATTTGTGTTTTGTGCATAATTGTTCACAAAGGCTTACTTAGCTCAAACATAGGCACAACAATGACATTATTTAATATTCTAACTTTGATGAGTTGGCTTAGTTTTATACTCTTTTTTATTTTTGAAATGTGACAAATTTGGGAAGACATTTTGACATCTCTAGGAGGGAAGATTAATTTTTTTTCCATTTCTAGGAGAAAACTAAGGAGAATCTGTTGTGGGCAGTGCACGGGTATGAGAAATAAGTATTGGGCAACATGAGGCAACTTAGTCAAAAATAGTATTGAGCTTAAGAATAATGTTCTTCCACGTCTTCTTTAGCTATATGGAGGGGTTGCTTAGTCAGGGTTGTTAACTTGTTCGTCAATTTTAAGGGACCAACAATTTTAGTCCTTACACAACTAAAGGAAACGGATAATTTTGAGGACAAATAGAATTTACTTTTCTTAATTTATTTTGTATGGTGTCAAGATTTCCGATCTAATGATATTTAATTTATTAAATAAAATGAAAACATGAATGAAGAGTTGGAAAGAAAAAGGTGGGAATTAAATACCTTGCACATCCCACAAGTTAAATTGTTCCTACGCGAATAATTTCTGCTATCTATACTTTGCTTTATTGTCTTGCTTCCATTATTCACGCAATTGCAATTTGTGCTTACGAGCCAAAATTAAAAAATAGTGAAAATCCAATAAGTTCCACGTTGGAAACCCAACCACATTGCTAGTATTGTAGCACTTTGTTTTAGTTTTAAGCTAAAGTAATTAAAGGAAAACAGGTAATGTGTGAACAACAATGAACAAGTGAGACCCTCCAACATTGGCCTTGCTTTAAGAAGCATGCAAGGCGAGAAGACAAATAATGGTATTGGTGATTGAGGATGAAAAATGCCTTAAACCATATCCGTTACATGTATAATTTCAAAAACAAACAACCTTATAGAAACACAAAATAGTAAAATCCATTGGGTGTATGATTATTCGGGAAAGACTATGGGTCTAACTCTCAGAGCACAATTTACTCTGGGACCCATCTAAGAATAAGGTGCAGCTGGTTGAATGAACTCGAATCTAATTGCAAGGCATGCTATTTTGCCGCGCCCATTAGGATTTCTGACGTGTACTGCCAAGTTGTACGGAGTAGTGGATGTCTATTCTGCAAATTGTGAAATCTACAAACAAGGAATGGCAAAATCCGCAATGAAACCGACATAAAGTATAGTATGACATTCATAAGGATGCTGTGCAGTGTCAGTTAGCCCCGAGTCACATATACAATGCCTTCGGCGTAATTAGTGATTGTTAATATCAGTGATTACTATACCACATTGTAATCAAGGTTATCTATATAAGGAGTCCTTATCTAATCTCATATCATTTGCCTCTATGATGGACCACAAATGGTGGTTCCAAATGTCAATATTTAATCCTTGTTCGCTACACCAGAAATTGTGTTTTTGTTGCCACATAATTTCATCTCCTTATAAAGTTGCTCTTACCTATGCTAGAGAAGGCAACTCATCCGTTTTAGTATCTAAATTGCAAATACCACAAATCTTTTGATATTTAAGGGATGTTCTCTGGCAAAAAGAATCATTCTGCATTTTGGGTGAAAAGATTGTCAACAAACACTCCTCCACTTGCTTATTGTTTACCTGCAAAGAATCAAATTTAGAGGCCAACGAGGTAAGCATATCTAGATTTAGATCCCCTACAAGATTGTTCAAAGCATATTTAGCCACAGTAGATGATGACGCCAAATCCATACAAGTCGACCATAAGGATAATATTCTACCTACATACTTTCCCCGCCTTGGGAAGAAACCTGAATGGCCTTGAATGGGCCTGACAATGAAAAGATTATGTTTCCATGTGGTAGGCACAAGTTTAAATCTAGGTAGGGGTAGGTTATGACACCTTGTAGTCTAAGAAAAGTTAGGTGCAGCAGGGCGCAAGGCATGTTGTATCTTCAAGGGAGCTTTCCTTTTACAGTCCTTCCAGCTCTTTAAGGTATTTGTTTCTAGAGACTCGTCCATAAGATCTCTTACGAAAGTGATCTTTAAGGTGCTTTTTCTATAGCATGTGTAGGGCACCTACCCAAGACGTACTAAACCATTATATGTAGTCTAAACCTTAGTATCCCTTCCCTCAGATCTCAAAGTCTACAATAGACTTTAAATTTATTTAAGATAGTCATCTTCATTTCTTACCTAGTATCTTCTCTGATGCATTCAAGGATAGGGGGTCAAATTAAGAACGGCCTTTTCCTTGCAGCAATTAACCAACTCCACCCCAAATCATGTTAAAATTTGCTCTTGCAGACAATCAACATTTTATTGATTACAACAGGAAAAATCTCAAGACTGATATTTAATCAAATGCTTGGCTCACTTTTTGATCTTCAAATTCTCGTCCCAGGCGTTACAATGTCTCTTAAACTTAATCATTTCATCATCAGGGTTAAAAACCCATCACAACTCTACTCTCTGCTTGATCTCAGGCTTTCTCAGATTCCATAACTACCACACATCCAAAAGGCTCTGTTTTCTCTCCTTGCAAAGCCCTATACTCAAGACACAGTCACAAGCTTCCTAGTGATTAAATTCTGAGACTCTCTCTCTCTCTCTCTCTCTCTCTCTCTCTCTCTCTCTCTCTCTCTCTCAGGATAACTCAAAACCAAAAACTGAACTTTGAAAGAGACTGGGAAACATATTAAACATTGGTTTCCCTTTGATTTCATCTTTTGAGTAATGTTTCTTCAATCATGATTCCAAGAGAAAATGAAGAGACCGCCGGATTTTACCTTGCTCCTTTAACAGCAGATTGTTTCAGATACCCCAAATAATCAGATTCATTTCTGTAGTCTTTGGATTCATTATTCTGTGTTTTCCAATCGTATCATGTGGACTCGATCTCAAGACCACAGAGAAATAAACCGACTAATAAAGAACTCCAAAATTGCTCCACGTGTCAGCATCACAGAGACAACAGAGAGCTCAAAGGACCTCCAAGAAAACTGTCAGTAAAGCTCCCCACAAGATCCAGATACGTGTCAGAATCTTGTTTCATGGAGGGAACAGATATCACACTCTTTGCCTTCAAAATTTTGCTTCTTCCCAGTTACTGTGTGGGCCGAGAGTGTGACAAAGTGGCAAAGCCTCGTTACACGGGTAATGAACACAAAGATACAGCTTGTATTAATAGAGAAAACAACACGACAGAAAGTAGAGATCTGGTGATGCCACAGAAACCCTAGGAAATCAGAAGAAGCTCCAATATCTGTGGGAAACACAGAGAAACCAAAGAAACCCCGAGGCACATGAAAATCCAGAGATTCACACACAACCATGCCATTCCCTGCAACTTGAAATCAAGATTAAACACGTGAATCTGTTTTCAAAGATGCAAGATTGCCAGTACCCCAAGATGCTCCTACATCATCCTCCCAAGCCCATGAACCATCTCAAGGCAGCATACTTAACGGATGGGCAAATCAATTTGAATCCCTTCATTTGATGGCAAGAGGAACTGCAATTCTAGCGTCATGTTGGGGGTGTCTTCCAAGTAGTGAGCTCAGTCCTCCAGTTTGAACAAGGATGGGGGAAAACTGCTTGGTTATTGGATGGTAATTGCAGGAATCTGTACGAAGAATCTTATCCATCCTGCCAGCATTCTCTCCTTGTAACATTTATTTTTCAAATGGTGGAGCAAGGGTTAGGTGGATATCAACTATCCTAATTAATCTCTAGTTATATAGTTTTGCACATGAAAACATAAAACACTAATTATAATTATGAGTCAGAAATGTGACACTCTTTGAAATAATACAATTTGCAACTTCGACTAGACATCTGGCCATAAAATGCATGCTTCAAAAAGACTTGGACTTCATATACAACACTCATCCATCTCCAGGGACATAAAAGTTGAGATCTTGAACAGAAACTCCTAATCAGAGAAAAACTGTACTGGTCGCATCAAAATCATAACTGATTGTGGCAGCAGACATGTTCCCATCATCTTATATGCTTAAGTGTTTTCTCTGAAGTGACAAGTGTTATATCTCTGACAGAGGAAATTCAAACTTTGGAGGTTACTATAAATTTGTGCATTGCTGAAAACATGGCAATCCTGAGAACGGTGTTTATTATCTCTCCATCTAGCCTTGAATTTATCAAATTTTGCAATGTACATTCTGTTGGCCGCAATACTGCGGGAACTCTGCAAAAGAACAACGTGCAGTTCCATGACTGTTTTCTTGCAATCAACATAAACTATATCAATGTGAGACAGGGAAGATTGTTTATGTGATAATAACCATCCCATGATAATTCCAATGCCTGGGAAGATGTGCAAATATGTTAGTTCTTGATGTAAAAATCACTAAAAAATGTCATATGTACAGATTACATCATTATATTTCATTGAAATGACAAATAACCCTCCAAAAGCACAACTCTGGAAGTAGCAGTCTCACCTGCACTGTTATAGTGCAGGTAATACAGATTCATGAACAAAATGAACCATTTTTCCTACACTTGCAAAATTGGGTTTCAAGTTATCATAAAGAAGCTAAAGCGTTAGGGCATAGACAATCCAAACCCGCACTTAGCCACACATTGATTCAAAGTCCATGACAAGCATGAAAAAATGAAAGAGACGAGGAAGGATATGTCGAAACAGGGCATATGTTTATACATCAAACTGGGGCTTGTCCATTTTTATCTTGAAAAGGCAACTAACAAGGAAAATTTAGCCAGAATTATGTTGTTGGCTATAATAGTCTCATTCACCCTTGGAATTCTCTCACCCAAAAGTCACTAATTCACCGTATGCACCAGTTTATACATGATGAAGGAAGAAATATAAACAAGTTACAAAATGGTATAAGAGGTGATAGATAATTGGTACCAAATTTCCACTCGTCAAAAAGAACATGCTTTTGGGTCAAACAATGCACCATTTAATCCACTGGTTTTTGTACCTGATCCATTTTACATCCTCAATCTCAATAGACAGGGAGTCCATTGCAAGAAATAGCTTCTAGAATGTGAGTTTCCACAAAATGAAGACTGGAAATATGATCTTGATCACATCATAAGAGTTCATGTGAAATAAAACTAGCATGAAATGGATCCAAATGAAGATAATATGAATAGCCTTGAATATCATGATAAGAGCACAGAAGTGAAATGAAACATCTAGGATACTCCCAACCCACAAATCTTCAATCACCGTTTGAGTGAGGATGACGGTGATTGAAGATGAAGCTTCCTCTACCTCAGTCTATATCGCTAGGCAATCCCCACTAGCTGAAGAGAAGGCCTGATAATCACCATGTAGCCAAAGCAGGACAAGCCTCTAGCAGAGGTGATCACCCAAGGATCATAGACAAGCACGTCTAGACCCATACCCATACCCAAGGAGACCCTAGCAGAATAAACCCTTCAAGAACCAAGGAGTAAGGAGTATTAGTAGATCGTGCACTCAAATTCATGACACTAAATAGCCATCAAGGACTTCAGGAGTTAAGTAAGGCAATGGCTGTCAACACACATCATAGAATCCATAGGTAGAATACTAGAATCCAAAAGCACTGGACCTCGAATGATGCATGAGCATCAAGGTCAAAGCAAATTTTGGTTCTTCTTAGCAATTTTGGCTTCAGTAAGTTTTAGAGGTCATCTAAAGTGATTGGCAATGGGTTCCAACCAATATTTCCCCTCCATGGTTTGTAAATCTCTCAAATTGGATGTTCCCTCCAAAATGCCAAATTTGAAAATTTGAATGTCTTGAGATGGTTTAGGTGTCTAAAGCCTAGGAAACGGTCATGAAACTTTGTAAAGGGGCTTGTGAAGGTCTAATGTGGAGAAAATAAACCTCCCAAGCTGTTCCCACATGTCCAAGTGAGTTTTCACCTTAGGGTATACAAAATGAATTGTAAGTTTGTAACTGTCTAGAAACAAAAAGAAAAAGGAGTTATTTGAATGAAAAGTGAGGAATGAGTTAGGAGGAGAAGGGAGAGAGTTTGGAATGAGGAGAGAAGCAATATAGCAAAACTGGAGGTGAGTGAAAACCACCTAGAAGGCCAAGTTGGTAATGGTTCTCTCAAGTTTGCATATACAGTCAAGAGAAGTCTGATGAGAGTGTAAGAAAACCAAACACCTTGGAAGGTCTGGGTGTTATCTTATGACAGTCTAGCCTAGAATCCAACCATTGATTTTCCTCATTTCTTTGTGTGTACTCATTGGTAAATGTTTTGGGGAGGGGCCGGAGCGGCATTTTCACTAAATGTGTAAATATACTTGGAGAGGGTGTAAATACTGAATAACCCCTATATTTATCTTGTAACAATCAGTTTGTGCTACGAAAAACCCTGTCTTGTAAGTTAACCCTGTTTTAGCATTTGAAAGTGGATATCAGAGATCCAGAACTACATCCTATCTTAGCATTTGGAGAACCCATCATAGAACCAAGAGACTGTGGGGATGGAAGAGATGATCAATGTATGAGGAACAAGATGCATGAGCAAGCTCAAGAAGCATTCAGCACAAATAAGGCTAAGGGAACTAAAGAACAAGCAAATCTGATGAGTATCCACAAATCATTGTCAAAAATAGGACTCCAACTGGAAAGGCAAATGGTCAAAGGTGTCAACATTGTTTTACATGGATGGTTTACAAGGACAAACTGCTATGTGGGAGTGCAACCTTATGGCCATGACAATAGCTCAATCTTCCAGTAAGGCCAACCAATTCCTTAAAAGGAAGCAAAAATTTACAATGAAGGATAGTAAGTTCAAAATAATGTTTGTGGCTCCTGATTAGAGGATATCCAAGAAAAGAGGGAATAGGAAATCAAAGCCTTCCTTCTTCTACTCACTTCATGTAAACAATATATACGCTAAATAATAAACATGTTAATATAATACAATGTGTAGGCAGTGATGCCTATGCACAAGCTTACCAGAAATATATATGGAATTATTAAAACGCAGCAATAAGATGGACAAAGCATTGTCAAATGAACCTGAACCTGTGGCAGTTGAACAAACAAATTCCCAAGGCACTTCTAGGAAAGCTGATTCTCATCATGGAGTTTCAAGCATTGCCACTTTAAAGCCAAAATTTGAACAGTAGACAGCTTAGAAAAGTCAGGTGGGCATCCTGAGTTTCAGAACGTGTTTATTCCACCTCACCGCGGTACACCTTTAACGAACATTAGACAGAAATCTACACTCCTATTTATGAGCAGATGGAGATTGACATTCGGATGAATATCAACGCTCATAGAGTTGAATTGAAGACACACTGTAATACCTATGAATTAGTAATCTCCCAAGAAAGTGTTGATTTTATTCATGCATTTATCCTTGGTTACAATGTACTCGATGCCACTGTCTGTATATAGAATCATTTGAGATTAGGGATGTTAAAACACTTCATGTAAAAGCATTTTTCTTGAGCAATTGAAAAGAAAATTGGGAAAGGTGGGAAGGCGGAGTTTGCAATTGAGAAATCAACAAGGATTAGAATTGTGATTACTAACACAAGAATACATATATTGGGATGTTTCTTGAATATTAAAGTTTCTAGAGATGCTTTATGCAACCTTATTTTAGGATCTTTGGCATGCAAGGTCTATTCAAAACTGAGAGTTGGGACGACACAAATGGTACCAGCTATTGTTTTTTTAAATTGAATGGAATGCAGGTCGGCAGCAATGTAAGATATGCAAGAGTTTACAGGGCAGTTTTGTTTAATAAGAAAATCGTGTAACCTCCTCCAAGAGACCCTCTATATGATGTGATATTGAGTTGAGAATGCCATTGGATAAGTATCGGGGCATCAACATATTGAATCCCACAAAAATAACAATTGAGCATTGCAGTTGACAGTTCCTATTCCTTGGTTTGACATGTATTGATGCCATTTCTATACCAACTTAACCTATGTTTATGACAGCAATAAAATAGATATGTTTTAAAATTCATGATTTAAATTTTTTTTTATGAGCTCCATTCAACCATGGAGAATTGGTCAATTTTTTTCACACATTGGGAGGATTGAGGCCATCCAATCTGTTAAGATTTTGGTCCTTTGCACAATAAGTTAAACAGACAAGAGCTTTGCTGGACTATAATCTGAACAGTAAACAAAAATGGTACACATGACAAAGACACGAGATTCACTTGCAACCCTTTCGGGTAAAACAGCCAACACAGTAACCTTGTTCTAATGCATTAACTTAGACACACAAGTACAACAAACAACCTTTAATGCATTGTTAACTAATCATACGATAGTCCATGCACTACACCAGGCAACTACAATACAATACATCAAATATTATCCATCCATTATACCACGCAACAATATCTTCAACTATGTTCTATGACAGAACACTTGCATACAAGTTTAGACTATACCATCTAACCATAACCAACAATCTCTTAGATTGTTGCAACTGTTCCTGATATTCACTCCTACGAGTTTGTAAGCATTTAAGCTAGCCCATGATGTCGCAAACTCCACGCACCAAAGAATCTACAGATTCCTCACTGACTATTGAGCAGAGCCATCATTCCATAACACTCTCCACCAACCATGTCAGAGTATACTCGTCATGTTTTTACACCTTCAATTGACAAGCCCAGTCAGACAAATGTCAACAATGCATCATGTGTCGCACTCCAATGTCGCACAGCTTCTCTACATGCCATAATGCAAATTCCTTGCGCACATACCTCTTGTGGGTAGTCCGCATACAACCAAAGGTTGTGGACAAAAATTCTATCCACGATGCATGGGTCATCTATAATGCCCATGTGCCAATATACATGTGCACATGCCCTCGTGCAAACCTTACTTGCCGCAATGTTGTGAAAACCTACGCAACATTCACATTTGGGCATATAGCCTTGCGTAGATCTATGCAAAGTTTAGACATTCCCAACATTCTCCCACTTGTTGAACACATTGCATAAAGGAGCACGGCCCATTCTTCGGCAACCACAAACAACCAAGCCCTTTTCTTTCCTAAACCGAGAGAACTCCTTAGTACCCACTGCCTTAGTCAATGAATCCACAACCTTCAAATCAATCTCCACCTTCTTCAACAATATCTCGCTTTTCCTCCATCACTTCCCTTACAAGATGATATTGCACGTCAATATGCTTCATGCAAGAATGATACTTAGGGTTCTTTGCTAGACAAATTGCACTTTCAATCTAACTTTACGGCCTTTTGAACGAAATCAACCTCGGCACATCAATGTGCTTCATGCGAGAATGATACTCTCGGTTCTTTGCTAAACAAATTGCATTTTACAATCTATCTTGATGGCTTTTTGAACTAACTCGCCATGAAAACCAAGCTTTGAAGCTCAAATCTTACATGAGTAGTTGCCATATACTCATTTGGTGGATATCACAAAACTTGCTTGATGCTTGCTCATCCAACTTATAACTCCACCGAACAAGTTGAATATGTATGCACTAGTAGACCTTTCGCAATCAACAATTAGAGTCGACAAAACCATGTAGACTCAACTTCTTGCTTACACAAGGATTTTCCTTATGCATGGTCAAAATTTCCCCACGAGATACTTAAATATTCTCTTCAACACAATCCAATGCTCCTTTCCTAGCTTGGAAATGTATTTGCTAACTACTCCTACATGTGAAATGTTAAGTCTTGTGCAGACTAAAGATTGCATACATCAAAGCTTCCCACCGCACTTGCATATGAAACCTAAGTCGTGTCCAACTCCTTTGTGTCTTTAGACTTTGCTTGCAATGGAACTTTCTAACTATGAAAGGTGTACAGTTTATTGTCTTGCATCTTGAATATTTCCAACATCATCTCAACATACTTCATCCGGTCAAACCAAAATTTCATGTTTACACAATCTCATTTGATTTCCATGCCCAAAATAAACTTTGCAGATCGAGATCCTTCATGTCAAGTTGTGCAGATGGTTATGACTTTACTGTTTTATCATTTCCTTGCAATTTCTAATTAGCAACATGTCATCCACGTAGAGAACTATAATGAAAAACTTTTCCCCTTCTTCAAGTACACACAAGGATCCGTCTTGATGTGTGCAAGGCCAAGTTTTAGCATGTAGCTATCAAATTTTGATTCCAAATCCTTGGTGATTGTTTCAAGCCATACAAAGACTTTTCAGTGGAGCAAACCAAGTCCTCTTTCCCTTTGACTTTAAAACCTTCTTTTGCTGTAACATGTAGATTTTCTCTTCAAGCTCTCCATGCAAAAGCATTGCTTTAACATCCATTTGATCCATCTCCGATCAAATGCAACGGTTGTAAGAGCTATAAGAAATCTAGAAGAAGTCAATTTCACAACAAGAGAAAAGACCTCACCAAAGTCAATCCCTTCGATCTAAATTATCGTGTGCATGGCATTTTTCTTGAAAACCCATTTGTGACCTACAATATTTCTTCCAAGAGGTGACTTAATCACATTTTAAGTCTCATTTTTATCTAGAGACTCAATCTCCTCCATGGATCAAGAAATTTTCTCTTTTGAACTAAGAGCATTGTGCAATGTCTTGGGATCATTACCATCGGTTCTGAAAGTAAGAAAACAAAATGGAAATCATGTGAGCTATACCTCTCAAGCATTTTGCTCACCCTTTTGATCTTCTCTCGCACAAGGGTTTCAAGTTCTTCCTCCTCTCGCCGCATTTTCATCACCTCATACTCAAATACAAGCTTTTCGGACTCCAAGTTAACCCACATCGTTTTTACTCTTTCTTTTAGTTGCTTCTTTAATTGTAGTTTATGCACAACTTCATCGCTACGCACAACTTGTTGTGCATGAATCATCTTCAATTCTCGAAAACTACATTTTGGTCAGAGACCACCTTTTATGTTTTAGGATTTCACAAACTTGTATACCTTAACACCATTACCACATCCAATGAAAGATGCACTTCTTAAATTTGTAATCAAGCTTTGTACTCTTCTCCTTTGGAATTTATACATATGCATCACAACCAAAAATTCTCAAGTGTTTCAAGGATGGTTTCTTACCAGCCAAAGCTTCTTGTCAAGACTTATCCTCTAACACCGATGATGGTGATCAATCTGCCAAATAACAAGAAATACTGATTTTTTCAACCCAAACTTTTGCTCCAAGTGTGCATCACTTAGCAAACTCAAGCCTTTATTCATCAACACCTTGTTCATCCACTTTGCAACTTCATTTTGCTAATGTGTGTATGGAGTTGTCTTTCGCCTTTGAATTTTGCACTACTTGCAAAATTCTTTTAATTCCTTTGAACAAAATTATCCTCCATTATCTATCTGCAAAATCTTCTTGTCCTGATTTTCTACAAGGCCTTTGAACTCTTTGCATTTCTTGAAAAATTCAGACTTCTTCGAGAGAAAATATATTCAGGTCTTCCCAAAAAAGGCATTTATGAAAGGAACATAGTACACGGCTTTTCCTAGTGATGAGACCTTGACCGCCCAAACACATTACTAGGTATTAGATGCAATATCTTGTTCACATAGTAACATTTGTGGGGAACTTAATTCTGCTATTTTTGTCATACACACAGTGCTAGCATATCAAAGTCCAAAGCTTCATCAATGATACCTTTAGCCAATCCTTTCGATTGTAGTGAGCACAATCCCTTCTCACCAATATCGCCCAACCTTTCATTCCAAAGCACAATCTTCTCTACCGGACGTAGTTTGGCTTCCTCATGTTTTCTATTGGTCATAGAAACAACAGTGTTGTTGCAAGCTTTAGTGACCATATTCACATTAACTTTAAACAAGGTTCCAATGTGCACTCCTCTTACCAATACCATGGCACCGTGCACCATTTTACAACCATCCTTCGCCAATGACACCTACACACCACCATTGCACATCATGCTAACTGAAATGCGATTTCTCGTAACACCTGCGAACACTAGGAGAGTCTTGATCCTCCCAATCTCAGAACCTTAACTTCACTCTTGTTCAACCCACAATCCGGTGAGTAAGGTCATCTCCCGAGAAAGACTTTGCCAACATTATATTGATTATACTTGCAAAATCACTCTCTAAGTAAGTCATATGATAGGAGACTCTTGATTCGATCAACCACACATCATAATATGCATATGTACTTAAGGCTACCAAGTATGCATCTCCATTTTCATCAATGAACCCTTTTTTGCTTGAGGATGGAGCATTTGGTGGTTTGTTGTTGTCCACCTTCACTTTGCAATCCCTCATAAAATGCGATGTTTTCCCAACATTCCAATATTTCTTCAAAGAAAACCTTTCCAAAACCTTAGACGTGCCTCTAGACTTTGCATGCTTATCCCTAAATCTCCACTTACTTTTGTCCTATGATAATCTCACACAACCAAAGCACCATCTGTTTGATGATCTTCAGCAGACTTGCAACTCGAATCTTTTAATAATAGGGCGCAACAATCTTATCAATTTTTAATTTAGATGAGTTGTAAGTAATAACCATTACTAGGTTATCCACATAAAAGTCTAGCAAAAAGCATAAAAGTGTGTAATATATCTTTCCTCATCATTCGTATTTATATCCACAAACAATAACTGACCAAGGATAACATCAAAGCATTCACGTGCTCTATAACCGAGTCACCATCATTCATCCTTAATGGATATAGCTTCTTGCGCAAGTATGGTTTGTAGACCAAAGATTTACGCTGGTTCAATGTGCCCAACTTATCCTATAAACTGAAAATAACTGACCAATCATAGGATTAAAGGCATTCAAGTGCTCTATAACTGAGTCACCATCATTCATCCTTAATGAATATAGCTTCTTACACAAGAACAATTTGTAGACCAAAGATTCACACTGGTAAAACGTGCCAAACCTATCCCATAAATTTTGTGTTGTCTTTTCATCAAATGCAATCAGTAAAACTAAATCTAGTAGACAAAATCTGATAAAAATTTGGACTTTCCTATCAACCTTTTTCCACTCTTCTTATTATATCCCCACAAGTGCTACTACTAACACAATGACCAACTGATCTCTATCTATCAAGATATCTTCCGTTTTGAGATTTCATAGCTGAAAGTGTTGTCCATTGAGCTTATCAATCTCTATTCTTGTAATTCCCGACATTTTCTATGCACAAAACTCCAACAAAGCAAAGCTCCCACTCAAACCAAGCACTTATTGCAAGCAAAAACAACTCTCACTAAGCTCCAACCGACTCTGATACCAAATGTTGGGATTGTGTCCCCTTGTACAATAATTCAAATTGAGGAGAGCTTTGTTGGAATATAATTTGAATAGTATATAGAAATGACACACAAGATAGACACAAGATTTCACCTAGGAAAACCTTTTCGGGTTAAAAGCCCAATACAATAACCTCGTTGTATTGCGCAAAAATAGACCAACTTGCAAATATAATAAACAACCTTTAATGCATTGTTAACTATCATACAGTACTTTGTGCAATAGACTGTGGAAGTACAATCCAATACATGCAATATTGTCCATTCACTAAACAGTGCTACAGTATCTTAAACCTATGTTCTACGACTGAACACTTGTATAAATATTTACACTATATTGTGAGAGATTGTTGGAACCATTTCAAATATTCACTCACAAGAATTTGCAAGTATTAAAGATAACCCATAACATCATAAACTCCACACACTAGATAATCCACAAATTCCTCGTTGATGTTGGAAATAATATTATTAGTATGTCACGTAGAATGTGATGTAATTAATATTAGTTATTTAGGTGTGTGTGTGTGTGTGTGTGCATGAGTTGTATTAATAACCCACCCCTATAGAATAGGGATTGTGTAGTTGTTTTTGAGAAGTTGACTCTACATTTGTAGGAGATCGAAGGACAGATGTATCTCTTTGTTTGATTAATAATTTGTTCGATTGCATTATTTGTAATTTGGTATTAGACCACAAAGGGATCAAATGAGAGTCTAGAAGCTTTTTCTACCTTTGTGTGAATAGCGTAGCAAAGTTTAAGGATCTTTTGCAATTATTAAGATTAGTTTTGTAAGGATGCAAATGTCTTGCAAGAATTAAATAAATCTCTATCAACTGTGAAGCTTCTTCTCACCATGTATCTTTTTGCCACATAATATATCTTGAATCTTTTCCTTCCATCTTTGTGCAGGTGTGTGTTGTTGTTCGTTGCTTGGCTACAAATTGTTTCACATGTGCATGTGATGCAATGGTGGCTAGGGTTCCCAAGTGAAGGGACACCTTACACCACATAGCCACTTGTTAAGAGTTAAAACTCACCGAAGCAAGATCTCAAAAACAACAATTAACAAGAAAACAACAATGTTTCTCTATTAATGCAAGGAAAGATTATTAAATTAGGCACAATAATTCAACCCTCCAATCACAGTCTTATGACAAGACTCTACAAGAATCCTTTTATTCTAGTCCTAGTCCTACCCGAAGCTTGCAGACTTTGCAAGGATTCTACAGAACCACAGTTGTCTCACACTCTTAAGGACAATTGATTGATTCCTTAATTTGGAATTCGGTCTCTTTTTCCTGGATCTAAGATGCTTCACAAGTTCCCAACTCCCTTCTACTTATAGAATTCGCAGACCTCTAGTCAGAGAACAAGAAGCCTTCAGCAAATACAGGTTGCCCCGCAAAATATTCCTCAACTTGCCTCTCGTGAGCCATTCATCAGCTCCAAAAATTCCCTTCCATTGGATAGAGCTTGGTCAAAGCATTTAGTTGGTCCCTAGCCAAAATAGACAAATCAAGGACCATGTGTGCTCTCTGCTAACAATATTAATTTCAATAAGCAATTATGTCTAACACAATTCGCATCATAAAAGCAAATGGGAGTGGTCCCCAAGAAAGTAGTATTTTGAGATGTTTCTAGTGTGGAGTGGCTTCCTTAGTGTATCACAGAATGGGGCAAGGTTGCAAGGCTTTTGTAGTGTTGTGTTGCTTTAGATAGATTTTTGTGAATTTAGATACATGTTTCATAGTATTGTGTAACTTTGTTCAAGCTTGCACAACATCCATAGTGTTGTCCGACTTGGATAAGCTTGTGTGGCATTTGCGGTGTTGTGCAACTTCAAACAAGCTTTTGCAACTTCTGCAACATTCGGATAAGCTTACATGACATCAAAATGTTGTCCGGCTTGGAAAAGCTTGCATGACATCAACAATGTTGCCCGGCTTGGAAAAGCTTGCACGACATCAACAATGTTGCCCGGCTTGGATAAGCTTGTGCGACATTCGTAGTTTTGCCAAACTTCAAACAAGCTTTCACAGCTTCCACAAAATGAATAGGGCAATGGGTCTTTGCACAATTTCCTTACAGCAGCAACGCATTGTGCAAATATTTATTTGCTAACTCTAAGTATTCTTGGGTGATACTAGATTGCTTATGAACACGGATGCTCCTACATCATACACGTCGGGTAAGAAGAAACTTGAAACTGTGCTCAAGCGGTATTCTAAAGGTCTAAAACAGAATGACCGAGCCTAGCAATCTCTCGCTTCAGTAAGCCAAGATGCATCTTCGGCTCCTCTACCTCTCCATTTTATCAAATATTCTTTATGCTCATTTCTATATGTTGTCTTTACTACGTGGTCCTCCAAAATGCATTTACTTTTTGCATGCCTCTGCTTTAGTAGTTGGTGCCTCTAATCAACTTTTGCATTGTCTTCTCTTCCACTTGTCTACCCCACAAAATAAGGGTAAAGATACACTATGTCAAGATAGAAGAAATGTTTATCCACACCGGAAGCTCCAACTCATATGCCTTTTCCACAAATCTTCTTAGGACTCAACATGGTCTAATCTTCTTCCACTTGAGTTTATCATACGTTCCTCGCAAGAACCTCTCCTTACACAAGTGCACAAGAACTAAATCTCTAACCCTAAACTCCAAGTGTCTCCTCCACAAATCTGTGTTCCTTGTATTGTGCATTGCTCTTCTCTAACTGTTTGTGCACTTGTTCGTGCACGCACTTCATGTACTATGCGAAGTCTTCTACATCTAATATTTTCCCTTCGACAAAACTCCCTCAATTCCGCAATTCCTCATGGCATTGTTTCGTATACAATCTGGAAAGGTGACTTCCCAGTGCTTCTGTTGACAAAGTTGCTACATGGGAACTCGGCCTATGCAAGAACTAAATCCCAAGTTCCTGCCTTCTCTCCTACCAAACATCTCAACAAATTGTCAAGGCTCTTATGACGACTTCCATTTAGCCATTCATCCGCAGTGTAAAACACAAAATTAAACTACAACCTCACATTCAGCTTTCTTCCACAAAGTACGACAAAAGTGGCCTACATATATGGTAGCCCTATCAAATACAATTGTGCACAGCAACCCATGCAGCCTCACAACTTCCCTAAAAAACAAGTTAGCAATATGCATAACATCACTTGTCTTCTTATAAGCAATAAAATAAGGCATTTTCGAGAAGTGGACCCAAGTAGATGGAGATGCATTCGAGGTGGGGGGGAGCAGCATGGTTCGCTACCCGCTTCTCTATGGCTTTCGTGATCGGAATGCAATCTATCTACCACAACAAAGATAGAATCATGACCTTCCTACATTTTGGGCAATCCCAAACAAAATCCATAGTTAGATGTCATGTCCCCTTTTTTTTGAAAAGTATAATAAATTAAGAATATAACTCAAGTGTCAAAAAGTCACTTATGTTTTATTATTATAAAAAAGTTACTTTTTGATAAAGCAATATCAATGAGGAAATAGAAAAGGGAAAGTTGTTTTGAGACTCTTTCATCGTGAGATGTGACATAAAAACTCATAAAAGAAGAGTGTGGGTGTCATTTGAGATCATCTTTTCCATAATATCATTTTAGATTTGGTGTTTGAGCTACCGCTTTAACATGTCTGCTATTTGAGGATGGAAACCCTCATCATTTGCAACAAGTCTCGGAGGACAAAACCCTCCTAATCTGCAGAATTTGGGGACAAATACCCTCAATTTCTCCTTGGTGATTTCATAGAGGTCATATTCGAGTTTCATTTCAGTCAATCAGAGTTAGGGCACATTTTTAAGGGAAATTTCAATGGTTAGCAGCTACGGCGTCTCTGCAAGAGATCAGATTTTCAGTCTTATATCAGCTAGGGCAGCCATCATTCAATGGTAGCAGCATTGGAGGGCATCTTGAGAGTGTTTTGAGGTCTTTTAGAGCTGGGCGAACCCCTAAGGGAGTGGATCAAACCCTTGTGGGAGCTATTGCAGGGGTTTTGGGTGGTGCATTTGGTGGTAGGGCTTGCACAAGGCCCTAATCTGCCCTAGGACAGAAACTACAGCCCTTCTCTCTTCAGATTTGGCATCAAACGGTCAGTTGTATTCCTCTTTTAATTTCAGTTCAGAAATAAATTCATCTGCTGATTGTAAAAATTATTTTCTTCCATATTCATGTGCAAAGTGGATTTATAAAGGCTTTGCCCCTTGTGGGTATCTCTACTTGTTGGTTTTCCATAAATAAAAGCAAGAAGTCAGACTGCTGTACTTTTTAATATTTTATTGATAAGGGTTTGAATGAAAAAAAATTCATTGCATATTCTGTATAAGGGTTTATGTGAATATCCAGGATTCATTATTTTGAGCTTTTAAGGGACATTACATTAGATGCTCCCATGGTTTCTCAGGTACTACCAATGGTCGATATAACCCCGTGTTTCGATTCTTCCCTTCCCCAACCGGCATACTCTTCATCTTTACACATATTTACGCACATTTGTAGTCAACCGCGGCCAAATATCCCTTTCTCACAATCGTGTCAAGGACTTATCTATCCCAAAGTGACCTAACATTCCTCCACAATGCTTCTCGCAGATCAAGTTCTATCATTGATCCTTGCAGTACACACAATTGTGTGCCTCTAAACAACCACCCTTCCTGTAGGAAGTAGTCTCGACAATGGTGTGTGGTCAACACTCACCGGTTATAAGCATGCCTTCCATGCTTCGCAAAATCTCCATCTCTTGTGTAGACTTCCTTCATTGCTTTGAACCCTAATACACTCACATCTAACTCAATAAGATGCATCTCCCGCTCTATGCTTCGCAATTCGGTTTGACTTCCCACTCTTGTGCTTTAGGAAAAATGAGTAACTCTACAAGAATTCAACCCATTTCATGTGTCTCTAATTCAACTTCCCTAGCTATTGATGAATTACAATGCTTGGTGGTTTGTATATAACACAAACTCTTTTGACAACAAATAATGCCTCCACTTCATTAGAGCTTGCATAATGGCATATAACTTTTAGTCATAAATTGAATACCTTCTCTTTCGTCACTCGGTTTCTCTCTAAAATAATCAATGGGTCTTCCCTATGGACTCATCACAACTCCAAATACAACTCCACTAGCATCGCAATCAGCCTAAAATGCTTTTCTAAAATCAAGCAAGGCCAAAATTGGTCGCTTTGTGAACTCCTTCAGCTTTTGGAATGCATACTTTGCATTTGTGGTCCATAGAAACTCCCTTTATCCTTCCGCATCACCGCAGCTTATTGGTGCGCAAATCTCACCGAGTCCTCATAGAACTTCTCAGAGAAGCTTCGGCCTCCGTGACACTTCTCAAGTGAGGATGCCCAATCCACCATAGCATGTACCTTCTTAGAATCCATCTTTGACCCTTCCTAAGATATTATAAATCTCATGTATACTAACTCATTCCACATGAAATTGCATTTCTTCATAATCACTAGTAGCTTCTCGCACAAACACTTTAACACTCTCCACAAATGGACTACGTGCTTCTCTTGCATTTTGCTAAAAAACTAGAATGTCATCCAAATAAACAATGACAAACTTACCTAGATAAGGCTTCAACAATTTGTTCATCAATCGCATGAACATGCTTGATGCATCAAGTTAACCCAAATGGCATGACTAAGCACGCATGCAATCCATCATGTTTTTGAAAGTAGTCTTCCACTCATTTCCTTCCTTGATTCCGACCTAGTGGAATCCACTCTTCATATCGATATTTGTAAAGTACTTTGCTCCACTCGATGTACCCATCAAATCACCCATACACGGCAATGGAAATTTATACCTAATAGTAATCTTATTAATGGCTCTGGAATAGCTTCACATTCTCCTTATCGTTGGTATTGTACATGGGATCAAAGACTCTCTAATTAACCCTTTGTCACAAGCAACTCTTGTACTTGCTTTCTTATCTCTTCATTCTCCATAGGTGGCAACCTATATACGGCTTTGTTTGGTAAACTAGCCCCTAGTATCGAGTGCATTTGATGACTGATATTGTGTATAGGAAATAAATCATCCGAAATATCCTTTATCATGATATCCACATATTCACCTAACATCTCTCGGCTTTCACGGGATTTCCTTAGTTTACGCGGCTTTAGCTTTCCCCATTTTCATGGGAGCCTGTACAAACACAAAACATTCCCTTTCATCTTTCAAAGTGTTTAGGAACTCTTTTTTTGAAACCAACAATACCTATGGACTCCTCTCAACTTCTACACTTGAGTCCTTCAAAGGCTTCAATGTACTTTTGTCCATCTTTCACCAATGTGTAGGTATTTGCGTGGACATCATGAATCATTTGTCTATCATATCGCCAAGATCTCCCTAACAACAAATGGCATAAATACACGGGCAAGTATATTGATAGGAATTCATTTTCATACGCAGCAATCTTGGTACGCATTTTGCATTGCTCATTCACAAGCAATTGATGCCCCTTCAACAACCACAACACCTTATATAAGGTTAGGTGGACAATTCTCTTCTCGCACCATACTTCTTAACCATCTCATCAAAAACAAGAGTACTAGTGTTACCACAACTAACAATGATCTTACAACAATTATATCCAAACTTGCAAATGGTTCTAAATAGATTTCTCTCTCTACGGACACTTCTCTTCTTTCACGGGTTTTAGCAACACCCTTTTCATCATAAGCACTTCACTGCGTTTTGGTTCTTCCGAGCTACTTGTCAACACGTGACTTTTTTGCGTTTGTGTACTTAGCAACATTACTATTATCATTCCTCCTATTGCCACAATTTTGCACATCTTCATGGACATTTGAATGCACGATGTCTAGTCTTTCCACAACAAAAATAGGTTCCACTAAATCCTCTTCATCTTTTATGTCTTCTTACTCGGGACGAAGCTCTAGTTCCACCTCTTCGCACATGAATCTGCTCATGTAAGGTGGTTGTTCTCTCCTTCATACACATGCCTTTGTGCATCACTTTGCACAAATTTCCACCTCTACATAGGAATTTTCATTTTCCTCTTAGGTTGTTTTGTTGTCTTCAAGACAACTTCTCCTCTGCCTTCAATGCAAATTGATAGGCTTCCTCCAAAAATATCAGCCTAGCCAAACCGAGTTCATTTTGAATAGAATTGTGTAGACCATTACCATACATTAAGATGTTAAACCAATAGAGCTCCTGGTGTACTTCACACGCAATTCTTCTTCGACGCAAATTTTGCAATTGCTTGAATAAATGGGCCTAGTAATCCACCAGCATGAACTTCACCTTCAACTTTGCTACCATTCAATCCCACTTCTTTATAGCTTACATTTACCTCTTTGGACTCTCTTGGCCTGCACATGATCCCAAAACAAGGATGTGTGTCCTTTCAACTTGGTACTGCAGATCTCACCTTGTTAGTTTCCCGCACCTTCATACTCAAAGTATTTTTCCATTTCTGTGATCCAATCTATCAGATCTTCTAGATCTAAGTTCTCAAAGTAGCATGGAACTTCTATTCGCAATTTGTTTTTGATCCTTGTCATTGCATGCAAGAATCGATCCTCTTGCTCGTCCACATATTTTGTTGCAACTTCTTGATTTGCAAGTGCTCTCACTTCTTGCTCATCCTGCTCTCATCTTCATGTGCAAGAACTTTACATTACACGGTTTACATGGCCTCTAAACGTGTTTGTATTCCTCTAATCACATCAGCCATGTCCGCAAGATGGTGCACTCGTTTAATCTACATGCCATCTTTTTCTCAAAATCTCTCAACAACAAGATTTTGCGACCACGCACCCTCTACCCAACGCAACAAATCGAGATGTCTACAACTACCTTCTACCCACACCGCAATATGGAAAGCAATAAATCCTAAGGTCACTCGCACATGATATCTATACCAATCTCTTCGAAGGATTTCCAAATCCTTGCCCTAATACCATCGATGTAGTCGCGGTCAAGTTTCCCAAGTATATGGACGCCTAACCAAAACAACCACTTGTCAAAGTTAAACCTCGCTGAAGAAAGATCCCATGCACAACAATGTTTCTCTATTAATGTAGGGAAAGATTATAGAATTTGGACAATGACTCAACACTCCAATTACAGACTTGTGACAAGACTATGCAAGAATTCTATCCTAAGCTTGCAAACTCTGCGAAACTTCTACAGAACCACACTTGGCTCACACTCTCAAGGAAAGATGGTTGATTCCTTAACTTGGAATTTGATCTCTTTTCATAGATCTAAGATGTCTTACAAGATTGCAGGCTCCCTTTCACTTATAGAATTCACAAAGCTTTGGTGGAAGAACGAGACGTCTTTAGCAATTAAAGGTTCCCCCATAGAATATTACTCAAATTGCCTCTTAGAGCCATTGATCAGCTCTAGAAGTTCCCTTTCCGTTGGTTCAAGCTCAGTCGAATCATTCGGCTAGTTCCTGGCCGAAATAGACAGATCAAGGACCATATGTGCCCTCTACTAACTTAAATATTGCTCATATATAAATATTGACAAGAGATTTTGTCTAACACAAATCTCATCATAGAAACAAATGGGCGTGGTCATGTAGGAATGAAGTATTTTGTGATGTTTCTAGCATTTGACGCCTTCCTCAAAGTGCATCACGGCATTGGGAAAGTTTGTGTGGCATTTGTAGTGTTGTGTGGCTTTAGATAGACTTATGCAGCTTTTGTAGTATTGCACAACTTTGTTCAAGCTTGCACAGCTTGGATAAGCTTGCATGGCATCGGCAGTGTTGCAAAGCCTTGAACAAGCTTTCATGGCTTCCGCAAAACATGAATAAGCTTGTGCAACATCTGCAATGTTGTGCGGCTTGGATAAACTTACGCAGAATTCATAATTTTGTGTGGCTTTGGATAAGCTTTCGCAGCTTCCACAAATGACCAATAAAATGGGTCTTTGCACCGCTTGCTTAGTTGTAGTGTGGCATTGCACAAATCTAACTCTTACGTATTTTTGAATGATGCGGATTGCTTATGAACCAGGATGCTCCTGCATTAGCGTGTGTCAACCTTTGTCAATCCATGTGATCAAACATCTCTAGCATTTCTGAATTAAGCTTTTGATCATTATTCTATCTGCATTTATTCCATCGCTAAAAATGCCCTTGTCAGTGAAGGTTGTCACAATGAAGATCCTGCTCTCTATTCACTGTTGGGTTCATACATTTCACTATTTAGTCTTGTGTGTTGAGTCATCAGTGACGCCCATGCATCACCGATTCTTTCGCTGCCTCGTATGCCTGCTGTGCACATTTCAGACATCTGACCTTCCGTGCAGTCATGTGTTCATGCTTTGTCTACCACAAAGCAGCCAGCCTTTTGTGCAGCTATCACTGCATCAATAATTCTCCACAGTGCCAACTGCATACATCCTGCCAAGAGTATAATTCTTGAATTGCATCATCAATTTTGGGTATAAAGTTTTTTGATAGCTAAAAGTTATAAAAACATTTACTAAATGAATTAGTTTACGGTTTTTTGGTCACAGGTTAGGTTTTTAGAGGCTTATTATTGAGTATAGTCTATGTTGTTTATAGTTTATAAGTTTGAGTAATCAAGTTAAGAAAGTCCAATGTTAATATTAGTATCTAAATCTATAACTTGTAATGTTGTGTGGTTCAAGTTATAGTTTGTTGTAGTGGTAATTTATCATCTGCCAAGAGGTTATTGTCAAACTTTTTTGTTAGTCTATTGTGTTTGTTTATTCTCGTGTGTCTAGTAATGTTAATCCAGACTTTGTTTTGTAAGGATGCACTCTCGGGTGAACACCACATCTAGCATGTGTCAGTTCAGTCTATGGGGATAAGGGGCACCAATAATCATGGATAAATTGAGTCTAGAGGAGATACTTGGGGGCATGGATTTTCACACAGGGCAAGTGAAAACCCAATTGTTGTGGATTGATAAGGACCTAATGACATTGTCAATGACACACAAAAGGGGATGAAATGGGCTTCCAAGGACCAAAAGGCAATAGCAATCATTGGTCTAGGATTTTCTGATGCTTATCTGCATCATATAAACCTTTCCAAGACTTCCAAGTTCATCTAGGAGACATTGAACAAACTATTTGGATCACAATATGGGAGTGCTACAATGGCTTTGAAACAAAAACTGTTCAGACTAAAAATGGAAGAAGGTGAGAGCATGGTACAACACATTAGTAAGTTTCGTTCCTTGATGAATCAGTTAGTTGGAATATAAGTTGAACTACATGATGAAGATGCAAAAGATTTTTCGTTGAATAATATGCCAACCAACTATTCAAATATAGTTTTTACATTAATTAAAATAAACCTCAGTCTAGAAGACTTGATTTCTTCCCTGCTTGATGAAGAAAACAAAATCAAATGATTTGAATCAGAAAAAGAGGAAAAAATAATGTCGTGACAAACAAATCCATTTCTCCTTTCAGGTTAGACAAACATGAGCCAACTTCCAAAGCTCTAAAAAAAAAAAAAAAAATTTGTTAACACTGTAAGCAACCTAGACACATTCTTATGAATTGTAAACTAAACAATTGCATACTAATTTAGACTATACTGTCTAACAATAACCAACAATCTCTTAGATTATTGCAACCATTTCCAATATTCACTCCTAAGAGTCTGCAAGCATTTGAGCTATGCCATGACATCATAAACTCCACAAACCAGATAATTCACAGGTTCCTCTCTGATGTTGAAAATAATATTGTATGTCACATAGAATGTGATGTAATTAATATTAGTTATAGGTGTGCGTTAATACAATTCACCCCTACTAAATTGGGATTGTGTGGTTGTTTGTGATAAGCTTGACTCCACATTTGTACGAGATCAAAGGCTATACGTATCTCTTTGTTTGATTAATAATTTATTCAATTGCATTATTTTCAATTGTTGACTGCTCAGTATAGTAATCATTTCATAAAGCTCCACCAGCTACGTCAGAGTACTATTAGCACGTTGTTTTTACACTTCCAGTTGACAAATCCAATCAGACATGTTGACAATGCATATATGTTGCACTTCTTCTTTGTGCACCATAATAAATCTTCCCAACGCACATACCTCTTGCACACAATCCTGCGCACAGCTCAAGGTTGCACACAAAGATTCTATCCACATTGCACAAGTCCTGCACAATGTCAATGTGCCCATATAACTGCGCACATGCCCTACACAAACCTTCCTTGCACAGCAGTGTTTGCGCAATTCTGCGCAACACTCACATTTGCGCATACAGCTTTGTGCAAATCTATGGAAAATTAAAACATTCCCAACACAATAAGCACCGTACAGTTATTATTTCAAATACACTCTAATAAGGGAAATGCCTATCGATAAACGATCTGATTTTTTTAAAGTATGTTAGTCAATATTTAATGCTCAATCCAGGTTCTCTTCTATGGTATAGTACCAAAGTAAGGGACCAAGGTACAATTATAGGTATTTGCAGCCAAATAACTATGCAGTGGCACATAAAGATGAAAATTGATAAAAGGTGGCTTCCTATTTGTCTGTTCGAAAGAAGTTCTTGATAAAAAGGGAGCATTGCTCCAAATAATGAGGGGCAACCTCAAGAATAATAGATGTCTACTACCCAAGAAGAATATCCATGCACATAAAACCACTCAAGGATTCATTGCACACAAATTAATTCAGTTCTGTGAACAATAAATATTTGAAATGGTATGGGAACTTGTTCTTGGAAATGTTGTTCCTTGCACATGCACAAACACACATTTATTTGTGTGTATTTATTGCTAATACTTGTTTTAACGTGTTCAATGGGCCCAGCTTTAGGCCCGTGTTTATTGATGTATAAAGGGCATAGTGTAAAGTATGAGTATTTGCAATAGAATAAGTATGAGATAGAACATAAAGATGAAAAATGATAAAAAGGGAGCACCGCTCTCCAAATAATGAGGTGCAACCTCAAGAATAACAGGAGATCCCTGCTACCCAAGAAGAATATCCACGCAGAGTGGCTTATTGCACACAAACTAATTGACTTCTAAGAATAGTAAATATTTGAATTAGTATGTGAATTTGTTCCTTCAAAATGTCACTTCTAAATTCTAGCACATGCACAAACACACATATAATTGTGTACATTTTTTGCTATTATTTTTCAACATGTTCAATGGGCCCAACTTTAGATCCACATTTATTGGTGTATCAAGAGCACAGCATATGGCATCATCTTTATCAAAGTCGAAGAAGTCCGCCTTGAAAATTTAAGGATGTCAGAAAGGATTTCCCTGCTGATACTTTCAATAGTTTAAGATCAAGAGGCAAATAAGATTCTTACTCGTCAAGAATAAAACAAATAAGTTGCATATTTATTACAAATAAGATGCTTGCTTGTAAAGAATTGTTTAACTTCCGTTGGTTCCCTACTTACAAAGCATTATTCAGGAGGTTTGGGCAACTAACTTTAGTCGGCATCTGTCTGATTAAATATCTTCATCATACAAGTTTGTTTTATCTGGCCAAACTTTGAACAATGATATCTATTTGAGGGTCAGAAAATGAAACAGAAACAAGATAATCATGCACTGGACCATTTTGTTTCGGTAGTAGACGTATTAGCATGTCCGCTTCTCATGACTACTTCACCCAATGGGTGGAAACAAATGATATAAATGATGAAAATATGGTCACAATCAGAAAACAATACACAGATTATCTAAGACTAAAGTAATTAAGGTTATCAGACATTCAAATTTGCTAAAAGGAAAGAAAATAATATCTGTATATGGTATTGAATACTGTGGAAGTAAAGTGCCCAAAGAGAATAAAGGCGTACAGTTACAACAATAAATAATCAAGATGATGATGATGACTTTTAACATCCTTTAGGCCAAATTGGTCTGCAGGATCTATCCAAGTGCATTTAATTATAAAGAAGATTGTTTCTAAGATTATTAATATTTATGACAAATTGTCCAGAAAAAATGACAGAACAAAAGAGAAATACAATATATATATATATATTGATCAATAATGAGATGTAGATAATGATACAACTACACGAATAGGCATTACTATATTGACGTTAATGGGGAATGTCAATAGACAAATCCATTCGAGGATAGTTTACAAATACAATGATAGTTAAAACAACTATTATATTTTCATACAAAATAAAACCAAACATGACTAAATATTGCACATGGTAACTAGAAATAATGGTGTTCCTAACCGACCCTCAACAAATTCAATGCATAATAGTTCATGTGATTACTGCAAAAAAATTAAAAGATAGGTATAGAGCATCATTTCTAAAGTTGGCATTGATGAACTAGACTTGGGAGACAGTACTGTTATATTTAATAAATGTATTCCTTGATCATATGCCTCACAGGAATGGGCATGCATACTAGTACAGATTGCCCACACACAGGCAGACACCAGACATACATTGAACCTACCTACCTTGATTCCGAAAATATTGTTACCACACACATACGCATACCTATACCCTACAGATTGATTCGTTGTACATCTGAATCAGGTCGGGTAGTAGCTTATATAGTTCTATAGTTTCAGCAATCAGCTAAATGTCAGCCTGCATAGCAGGAGTGAAGCTGCTAAAAACCAAATTTTATTTAACTCTCGGTTGTATCGCTAGTATTCTAGTACTTGAGCCTGTGAATTCAGAAGGAAGTTTTAATCATAGGGGAATATCTGGGCCCATTATAAACAGAAACTGGACCCTCTGTGGTATAGCTTAATCATTATGATAGATCGTGTCTAACATTTTAAAGCCACTACGATGTATATATAGAGTATTTAAATCCCATCCATATGGCACAATTGTCCTTTGTTGATGCGGAGCTTGATACAATTTAGTTAAAGGACAACACCAATTAGATCAACTTCCAAATATCAGTATCTTACAAGTCGAGAAACTCACTTGGTCAAGATTAAAATCCTTCTTTCTTGGTCAAATCTGCCCCCAACTTGCTAGTTTTTCCTTCTTTCCTCCTTTACCCTGTCCTAGGCTTCAACAAGTGATCTTTCAACAATATAGTGGTTTCAAATGCAAAGGACTCCACCAATTGATTCAATTCTTCCTATGACTGCCCTTGAGGCTCTAAGTGCTTCTTCAGTTAGCATTAGTAAGAACTCATGGCAGGGTAGAAAATGATTCCAACACCCTTTTATCTCTATGTGATGTATGCAAAATTTCATTGCTTGGTTCTTTGATTCAGTCTTCCTTCTCTTCTATTTCTGTCTACTAGCCTCCCTTTCTCTACCAGTCCAACTTAGGTGGATTTCCAACCTTATCTCTTGGGTTATGGTTTTAACATGCAAACAAATGACCTTTTCAAACACCCATTGGACCTAATTTCTTGTGTGAGGAGCTTCAAGTGGTCTACTTTTGCTAATTTTCTCCCGAACTCTACTTCCTAGCTTTCACTTTAGGTCTTCGGTCTTCCCTGGATTAGACTGTCTCAGTCCCAACTGTTATCAAAATCCCGACTTATACCCAATAAAAGTCTAAATTTCCTTCACAAATGGTTAAGGGAATTCACATTGATTGTTTATTTCAAATTTCAAGCCCAAATACTTTGATTCAGGCCTTCCTCTTATAAGCCCTAGCTTGCTTGATTGTCAAGTATAAATTGCTACAGGCGCTCCATATAACTGTCATTGACATTTTCTTCTTGGTGATAGATCTTTGCTAAATTTCTTTTGATTCTCCCTTAGACAACTTGTGAGATGTTTTCTAAGAACTCTTAGCTCTTGAAATGGAGTGGAAGACCCTTATCATCCCTTGTAACTAAAACTCACAGTTCTAAACTTCTTGTTACAGGCCTTCTAATGGAACTGTCAAGAATATCTCGACTGAGCCTGAAGGAATTGATCTTATTTCTTTTAAAACTTCTTCCTAAGCCTATGACAGAGATCCCTTCGAACTTGTAAATAGATTGGATGATTCATTATCAAGATAAGTGGGTTTCCCTCTTCAAAACCCTAGTTGAGGGTTTCCTGGGTCTGTGCAAGCCCGAGGATGGAGATTTTACAATAGAATCTACTAGAATCAATGTCAAAGTCTAATCTTCCTCCCTAAGGTATGTTTTAACACCTTTGAACGTATAAACGTACCAGTATTGCACTTTGCTCCACCTTCCTCCAACAGCTCTCAAGGTTTCACGTGCTCTGCCTTCTACCAAAACAGAGTCCCTTTGCTTCTAAGGGTTTATACAACAAATAATGATCAAATGGTTCTTTTCAAAACTCTCCAAGGCAAATACTATGATTGTATCTGCATTATGATGACCTTTCTCTCACATGCAACAACTCCTAGGGATCAAATCCTTCACTAGCAATCACAGTGTATCAGACTCCTCACTGTTCATGGACTGCACAGATTCTCAAGTTCTTTGGAATATCAATAACACAAGAACTAAATGAATTCAACATATATAAAACCTCAGAATACCTTATCTCATGATTCTTCATCCAGGTACATGCACCATAAAGCTTCAAATATCAACTATTAACAAGGCTATTCACAGTTTGCTAGCAAACCAGAGTTTCATTCAAAACCTCTTCAACTCTTGAACTCTTGGATCCTCATTCGAATGGAATGAGGCTCAATTGGTTACATTAAGGTTTTTATATGTTCATAAGTCCCTCTAACTGAATCTTAACCTCTCAACCCCTTGGTCACATGATGGATTCTTGCAAACCATTAAAGACACTCAACTAGGACTCCAAGTTCTAAGTTTCTAACACACGCAAACTATGCTTTCTAGACCTTTAGAGGTCAATTTACATGTAAGATAATCATAGATAACCTAAAGAGATCATCAAACTCCAAGACAAAGCCAAAATGGCTTCACAATTCAAATTTGCATATTTTGGAGGGAATTGCAAAGTTTGAAATTGTGAAGGACTAGTTACACCCTATCACACCTAAATGACTACAAATGACCTAAATAAACCATCCAAGCCAAAATTGAGTGACTACAATCCAAAATTGCATGTTGTTAGTCATATGTGCAAGTTGGGATTAGATGCTCCTGCATCATTTGTGCAGACAAAGTACAGAAAAAATGAAAAGTTGATCCATTTTATCAAAACGAGCCATGGTCTACGTATAGAAAAACAAAAAGACAAGTTGCCCTACCAAAGTGGAGATGCAAGAAATTGGGAGCATTGCAATTCTATGAGACAATAGATTAACCTGATTCCAGATGCATCCAACACAAATGTTCAGCATCCTACAGAATTACCAGTTGACTAAACAGTCATTTGTCACAATATAAACATTTCCTATAAAGTATCCTTGCTGACTTGAGAAATGCAATTCAGTGGAAAAATGTTAGCTAGTAAGGCATTAGAACAGCACCTGTGTATCAATACTTGAGTCTGTGGCTTCATTTTTCCACTTTTGGCATCCATCATTGCATTCAGCTACTCAAAATACAGCACATCTGGGATATGGTAAGTGTCCTTAATGCAAAGATATTCACAAATGTACTTTCAGGCTAAGTCACAAGGTTCGTGTTTGCGTTTATGTTTGACGAGGATAAAGTTCAGTTCAAGTTTGCCAAGGGATAAAGTTCAAGGAAAAAACGTCTTTAAGTTTGAACAATTTTCTTATATCATTTTGTTTTTGGAAAAAAAATCATAAATATGTCAGAGGGACATAGTGGAGAGAGCTTTCTGTCTGCTACTCTCAGTTGGTATATATATATATATGCACACATTTGTAAATTAGTGCAAAATTGTGTCAAAAACTTCCATACAGAAATAATCGATAGAGTTCTAGTTCTTGGTCGACAAGAATAAAGCTTGGCCAAATTCTAACTTTTCTATAAAACTCGGAGAACATTATGACATAGCTTTCAGGCATTGAAAATTTATGGACAAGAATTAAACTCACACACCAAAATCAAAGGGTGCCCAAAAACAACCCCTAAAGGCTTTCTGCATGGACCTGCCTCACTGCATGATACCCGAAGTAGACTCTGGAATACATGATAATAAATAAATAGGGACAGGGCAGGGCATCAATCATGATCTTACTAATACATATGGACTGTGCAAGACTAGTATATCTTGATCCATGCACCCATTGGGTACTGTCTAGTTTTCATCATCATGCATTTACTTGTTTGCTTGCCTTGTGTGTGTGGCCTTTGGCCTTCTCTATGTGTGTGTGACACTTAGTTGTCCCTTCTTTGCGCTCTTCGTTGCCTATTGCTTGTGAGGCCGTGTGGCCCTTGATTGTGTGCGCAACACTATTGTGTCCCTTGTGTGCGGCCTTGGCTGTTTATGTTCAACGAGGATAAAGTTCGGTTCAAGTTCGCCAAAGGATAAAGTTCAAGGAAAAAACATCTTTAAGTTCTTACAATTTTTTTATATCAATTTTATTTTTGAAAAAAATCATAAATATGTCAGAGGGACATAGTGGAGACAGCTTTTTGTCCGCTACTTTCAGTCGGTATATGTATACATACACACATTTGTAAAATTAAGCAAAATTGTGTCAAAAACTTCCATGCAAAAATAATGGGTAGAGTTCAAGTTCATGTTCGACAAGAACAAAGTTCGGCCAAATTCTAACTTTTTCTATAAAACTTGGAGAACCTTATGACATAGCTTTTAAGCATTGAAAATTTATGGACAAGTATTAAACTCACGCACCAAAATCAAAGGGTGCCCAAAAACATCCCAAAAGGCCTTCTGCATGGACCTGCCTCACTGCATGATACCCCAAATAGACTCTGGAATGCATGATAATAAATAAATAGGGACAGGGCAGGGCATGAATACATGTGGACTGTGCAAGACCAGTATATCTTGATCCATGCACCCATTGGATATTGTCTAGTTTTCATCATCATGCATTTGCTTGTTTGATTGCCTTCTGTATGTGGCCTTTAGCCTTCTCTATGTGTGTGTGACGCTTATCTGTCCCTTCTTTGCAGCCTTCGTTGCTTATTGCTTTGTGCGGCCATGTGACCTTTGATTGTGTGTGCGACACTATTGTGTCCCTTGTATGCCGTCTTGGCCTTCTATATGACTATGTGACATTTCCTACTGTACCTGTATGCTTATATGCTTTCATGCTTGTATACTTCTATGCTATCTCTTCCTGCCATGGTTTACTATGCACTCTCTTGTAAGGTCCAGTTCTAAATGGCGGCCACCTACAACTAGCTTCTATATGATCCAACAATGACTATATGCTACATCCAAAACAGACACACACTTCTATTCTTATCAGCCGAGCAATCTACAAACTTTCTCACTCACCTCAAAAGAGGGTAATGGGGTTATCACACGAATATCAATGCAAACCAAGTACATAGACAGATTACAGAATAGAGAGGAATAGAGTACAAAAACAAAAGAAGATGAACAAGTACAAATTATTCACAAAATTTCAACAGGGACAAAACCGTCCAACACATGGATCTAGCAGATGTTATTGTCCAATACGAACTGCACCGTCCTAGGTAGTTTTCTGGCAGCAAAATCAGAATTTTCTGGAACGTACAGACTTTTATATGTTTTTGATACAGGTTCAGGGACAAATTGCACAGTTCAAAGCAGAGATATTACAGTTCAATACAGAATGTGGGGGCATGAGTACTTAAAGTTCACTCCCAGAGTTGGCCTGATAGTGAAGAACTTGTGCTCTGAAAGAAGGCATACAAGTTTGAATCCTGCAGGGTGTAGGGTATGTATGCCTCATATTTGAAGCACGGTTAGGTGTCTCCTGTATATTGGGAATATGAGGTAGTCCCATATGCTACAAGCCACTTGCAGACCCAAAAACAGACCGCCCGGCATCGTGGACTATAAAACCAATTATTATTATATTTCAACATTGTACATCTCAGAATCATGAGCACTTCTATGTATTTATATTAATATGTAATGAGATGTAGATAATGATACAACTGCACGAAGAGGCATTATTTATATTGACGTTGATGGGGAGTGTGTCAATAGACACGTCCATTTAAGGAAAGTTTACAAATGCAATGATAGTTTCGTCACAAAATGACTATTACATTTTCATACAAAATAAAACCAAACATGACTACATATTGCACGTTGTGACTAGAAATATTGGTGTTCCCAACCTACCCTCAACGAATCCAATGCAGGATAATTCATTTGAATACTGCAAACAAAAATTAAAAGATAAGTATAAAACATCATTTCTAAGGTCAGCATTGATGAAGTAGATTTGGGAGACTGTACTGCTATGGTACATAAATGTATTCCTTGGTCATATGCTTCACGGGAACAGGCATGCATACTGGTACAGACTGCCCACACAGGCAGACACACCAGACATACATTGTACCCGCATACCTTGATTCCAAAAATATTGTTCCCACACTCATACACATACCTGTACCCTATGGATTGATTCCATATACATCTGAATCAGGTCCAGGTAGTAGCTTATATAATTCTATGGTTTCAGTGATCTGCGAAATGTCGGCCTACATGGCAGGAGTGAAGCTGCTAAAAACCGAATTTTGTTGAACTCTGTTGTATAGCTAGTATTATTGTACTAGAGCTTGTGAACTGCGAAGTTAGTTTTGATAGAGGAATATCTGGATCCATTATAAAAAGAAACTGGACACTCTCTGGTGTAGTTTAATCACGAAGATATATGGAGTCTGAAGTTTCAAAGCTACGATAATGTATATATAGAGTTTTTAAATCCCATAAGTATAGCACAATTGTCCTTTTTGCAGCCAAAGAAGTACAGTAAATATGAAAAGTTGATCCATTTTATCAAAAACAAGCCATGGTCTACGTATAGAAAAATTCCAAGGCAAGATGCCCTACCAAAAGTGGAGATGCAAGAAATTGAGAACATTGTAATTCTTTGAGACGATAGATTAACCTGATTCCCATATGCATTCAATGCAAATGTTCAGCATCATACAGAATTACCAGTTGATTAAACACAGTCCTTGCTTGCGAGATAAGCATTTCCTATGAAGTGTCTGAGCCGACTTGAGAAATGCAACTCTATGGACAGATGTTAGTTACTAAAGCATTATAACAGCACCTGTGTATGGATAGATTCTTGAGTCCATGGTTACATTTTTTCCCACTTTTGGCATCCATCATTACACTGTAACCTACTCTGGCATTCAGTTAGACAAAATACAGCACATCTGGGATACGGTAAGTGTCCTTGATGCAAAGGTATTCACAAATGTACTTTCAGGCATTGGAAACGTATGAACAAGTATTAAATTCACACACCAAAATCAAAGGGTGCCCAAAAACAACCCCAAAAGGCCTCACTGCACAGGACCTGCCTCACTGCATGATACCCCAAAGAGACTCTGGAATACATGATAATAAATAAATAGGGATAGAGCAGGGCATCAATCATAATCTTACTATAAGGCCTCTGTATCCAAGAAGACAGAAATAAGAACCAAAAGCATCATGAATTGTCAATGGGTTAAGAACCAGCCATGGGATTACACATGTCTAATGTTAGGAATGTCTCTGAACAAGATCATTGCACTCATTTCTTTATGAATTGGCTCAAGAATTCTGATATGAGCATGCCCATGGAAAGGCAGAGACTTGAAACTCTCTTCTAAATATGAAATGAGTCACAGGCCTACCACATCTCATTAATATGGGGAGGAGGGTTATCCAAGAAAGAAAATGACCTAATTTGTCGCCTAACTCATACCTTGCATGATCCATGATATTGCTTTCGAGGCCTTTTTGGGGGCCAAAAATGGCAAAAACTGTGGCATAACTTGACATTATCATTAGGCATGTCATGTTTCATCCTCCCAACTTAATTAATCCCTCGACTCTACCTTACTTGATTGAGGGCCTTAATCTTTCCTTAAGGAGGTTTGTTCACTTGCCCTCCCCTTTTTCTAGAAACTACCACTTCATGTTCGCTCACATTTGTTCTTTAATTACCACCCTCTTCTTTTATAACCTATGTATTTTCCTCTCGTTCACCCTTGGTTTTTTTTGGTTTTTTTACTTTTTCTCTTAATTTGAAATTTTTACAATTAATTACAAAAAGAGGGAATATTGATCCCTATAATTCTATATAATAAACCTGAATTGAGTTGTTTTACTATATTTAAGAACTTTTATAAAAGCTATTTCTAGGAGAAGTGACATTGAGGGATGGGCAAGACAAAATGAAAGATTCAGAGAGGAAAGGAGGTTGAGGTGTTAGCTCTACTACTTATACTTGGGGTGTTGCCCCAAAAATTCTTTATATAAGGGTGTTATCCCTAGTTGGTTCCAATCCTCCTTATACAGCTGAAGGGTGTTGTGGTCCAATTTCTTCTTATACAGGGGTTCTGTCCCAATTTCCTCATAAGCTTTGTACAAGGAGGAACTGAGCCACCACCCCGCATATAAGAATGAATCCCGCCAACAATTTCTGTATAAGGAATGAAAGGGACAGCACGCCTCTATAAGCAGTAATATGGTCAACACCCTCGTGAAAGGAAGGATAGAACCAATACCCCAAAAGCCTCTTACCTCTCAATCTTTTCTTCTGTCTTGCCTGTTGCTGACCATTGCAACTTCAAGAGACAAGGTTTTGCAAAACCCTCAGAAAAAAATCAAAGAACTCAGTTCAGGCCTCACTTACAGTTTGCATAGGATTTTGTAACTTCTTATATAGATTTAAAGGATCTAATACTGGTTTGTTTATGTAATTTAAATAACAGTGAACACCTATGTTTTGCAGGGATGCGTACTTGCACCTAAGTTTGCCATCCCCATCCCCATGACCATGCCATTTTCCTATTCAATACCATTTGTCAGATTTCGATAATACTTCTATGGATCTACTTTTTGTGTTCCCAAGTTCCACCAGAAGGGAACTCACTAGAACATTGAAAAAAATGGAAATCAAAGGGTGGGACTATTTTCCTATTCAAATACAATTTCTCAGATTTCAAAGTACTTCTATGGATCCACTTTTTGCACTTTTTGTGTTCCCAAGTTCCGCCAGAAGGGAACTCAATGGAACATGGAAAAAATGCAAATCAAAGGGTGAGGAGTAAAACCTTGGGATAAGAAAATAAGGAGAGGTATAATTAAAGAACATAGATGAGGGAACTTGAAAGGGTAGGTTCTAGAGAAAAGGGGAAAGGGGTAAGTGAAAGAAACTTAGAAAAAAACAGTAGATTAAAGACCTTAATCAAATAACCAAGTCTAGAGAGATTTATTAAAATGGAATGATGAAGCATGGCCTCCCTAATGAAAATACAATCAATTCTCTGAAATAAGGACTTTCCTACCCGGGGTAGGTAACACATTTACATGATCACATATCCTTGAGATGGAGAGGTTTTCAGGGGACGTCTTAAACAGGCAGTGAATGTCCCATAACGTTCTTGACATTTTGGTGGATATCTTCTGCCATAAAAAGAACAAGAAAATGCAAGAAAATAAAACACCCGCCCTAAGGCCAAAGGACCCCACCCAAGTCATTTCATACCCATTCAAACAAAGAAAAGAAACAGGAAACTTGGAGAGCATGCAAACAAACATTAGCAAGTCTTTGAAACAATCAAGCACTGCAATTAAACATATAATATTTGGCTCCTAGCATAATAGATTTGTGAGGAAGATTTTCATAAAAAAAAAAAGACAGCTGAGAGAAACAACCCCATTTCCTTCATGGTTCAATGTTTATGGCACTTCACTATATGTTTAAAAGTTTTGAATTTTACTGTGTGCACACGCACATGTGTGTCCAGACATATGCTGTACGTGCATACCCTGATTCTGAAAATAGTAATCCCACACTTATAACTACACGGATACCTATCCCCATGTCTCCTGGTAACTCTAGGTTAACCCTTGTACTTCTGAAAATTGAAAATAAGTCTGGTAGCATCTTATATAAGTTCTATGGTTTCAAATTTTCAATGAACTGCTAAAAATAAACCACTATGGCAGAAGTGAAGCTCTCAAAAACCTATTCTTATTGAGCTCTTAGTTATATTGCTAGTATTATTACACTATAGTCCATGAATTGGAAAACTAGTTTTGATGATAAGGCTACTTGTGGATGAGTTATAAACAGAAATTTGGTCCGCTTTTGTGTAGCTTAATGATATTTGGAATCTCAATTTGTAAAGCTTCTGCACATGTATATAAAAACTTTTAACCTCACCCATGTATATTAGGCCACTTTGTTTATGAGTAATAAAAAGAAATTCGACCCTCATTGGTATGGTTTCGTGAGATAACGAGTCTCAAATTTTAAAGCCTCTGCACATGTATCTATAGAGTATTTAATCCCAGCAATATAATACAATCATATAGTTTTGCGGATATGCACGTTATTGAAAACAATCTGTAGACTAACTCTAGAAAAAGGTGGATTGTGAAGACAAGTTGCTCTTCCAAAAGTGGAGATGGAAGAAAGTATGAGAGCATTGAGATCCTTTCAATTTCAAAAGAATAGTCAGGATATCATTTTTGAGTACAGAGACATTTGATAAAAAGTAAATTAATCCAACTCCTGCACTCATTCAATTGTTAGTTTTCAAATAGCAAGTATATTAATCTGATAATTACAGCCATTCAATCTTAATTTTCGGCATGTAACAGAACTAGTTATTCACTTAATAAAGCCATTTTTCGTATAATAGTCTTTATGAAGTCTCCGAATCCAATCATTGGAAATATGATGCTACTAAAGCATATGTAGAAGCACCTGCGTGTGGATGGATTCTTCAATCCATGGCTTTCTTTTCCCTACTTTTTGCATCCATCATCGCCTTCCGAGCTGCTCTGGCATTCTGGTACTCAAAATACAGCACATCTGGTATATGGGAACTGTCCTTGATGCAAAGGTATTCACAAATGGGAGTGCTCTCAAGCATTGGAAATGTGTGAAAAAGTACAGAATTCACAAACCAAAACCAAAGGGACCCCAAAAAAAGCCCTAAAAGCCCTCCTGCACAGATCTGAGCTACTGTATGGTATCCCAAATAGACTCTGGAATACATAGTAAGAAATGCAAAGGGCCAAGGCAGGGCACCAATCATAATCCTAGTACCTTTTCCTGAAACACCAAGGCCTCTGTATGCAAGAAGGGCAAGGTACACAGAAAAAAACATCATGAACTGTGAATGGCTTGAGGGCCACCCATGGGAATCACACATCTCCAATGCCAAGCATGTCTCTGGGCGAGATTGTTGTACAGATTTCTTTATAATTTGGTTCAGATATTCTGAAACGAGCATGCCCGCTGCGAAACAAATGGCTTGAAGCTCTCTTCTGAATATAAAATGTGTCACAAACCCACCAAGGCTGATGAATACAGGTAGAAGTGAAATCCATGCAAGGAAATGACCTAGTTTGTCCCCTTCCTCGTACCTTACATGAGTCAATGTTATTGCTTTTAAGGCCATTCTTGGATCAATAAACTACAAAACTAAGACCCAAATCCAGGGATCTTGAGCCCCTGCCCTCTGCAGTTATAATCTAATACAAATATGAGAGATCAGAGAGAGCATACCAAATGCCTGACCCACATACAGAATGGTTTCAATGGATGAAAACCACCCCAACGAAAAAATTCAATTGCGTAATTAAGATCTTGCGCTCTTGATAAACACAGCGCTGACTTGAAAAAACCTCAGATGCCCACGATAATCCAAATATCTCAGTTGTTGTGGACATACTGCAGAGTGTCGGAAGTAACTGACAAGTTGAGAAAAGAATAATAAATCTAGGAAGTGCTAAAGGAACTCCTGACACCTGGTAAAAGGAAAACCAATTAGGTATACATGGTTGAACAGGGAAAGAAGACAAAACAACTATTTGTCAAAATAGAAGTGGTGGTTGTAGATTCTAGGTAATCAGAAGCGGATAAGTATCGGGTAGCCAAGTGCCATATAGCTAGAAAAAAGTGCATTTATTTAAGGGGGGTATTTAATAGATGGTTTCAATTGAATTAAGATTTATGGCATGTCTTATACATTCTTTAGAACTATGGCTTTATCTTGTTCTATAATGTTGGATGTATGCTCTTCTAAACATCTTTCACAACAATCACTCTATGTTGCATCCTAGAGAAGGTATTGTTTTATGATGGTTTATAATATTTGCGTTGAAAGGCGTCTTATAAGTTAGAATAAGTCTTATGAATCGACAAGGCACATGTTATCGGACAGTGGAAAATGGTGCATAGGCGATGTTGGCGTCACGCACATGCTTTACAACCATCCATGCGGTCGAAGGTTGTCAAGTCGCAAACCTTAATCGGAAGCGTGTTTTGTATATTTCGTGGGGAAGTCCAACAATTTTTGGCGACGTGGGCGTAATGGAAGACGTTCCTGCAAGCTTGATCGTTGTCATTATTTTCCTTATGGCATGGGCTTTTGGGTGAGTAATCCTGCAAAAAGAAGGGGATTCCGCAAAAAGGATCACATGATGCATTTATTCCATAAAGACGAATACATTTTTTCATTTTCAACGATATTGCAGGTGAACTTTTCTTGCCCCTTTTCTCTGAATAACTTCAATATTACAACTCTATTAAACTTTTATTATCGCAGATATAATTCTTTTTTTTGTTTACTGGTTTGTTTCTTATAATATTGGGCAGTGGACGTATGGGAGCACGCAGGCCAAGGCATTGAAGAAGTTTCCAGCATTGTGATGGCATGCAGTTATGTGGAGGCCGAGGCATTTTTCAGTGATATGGGGTTGCTCCAGGGTTTGTGGCTAAGTGTGGGAGTCATCACCCCAGCCCTACTAAATGGGATTATGGCAATGCAAAAGCCCAATACTCTCAACTTTGTCCTTATTTGTTAAGATCGAAAAATATATGAGAAATAAAATGGAATTAAAACAAAAATAAAAGAAGTATGCAATTATAAGATAAACCCGAGATTTAATGTGGTTCACCCAATTTGGGCTACATCCACTAGAAACAAGCCAAACTTCTCCTTCAATCCTAAGGAATACAATACAATTCTCTCTCTTTTTCATACTCCAAAGAGTAAATCACACACACACACACACACACACACACACACACACACACACACACACACACACACACACACACACACACACACACACACACACACACACACACACACACACACACACATATATAACTTGTGCACCTCTTTGTAAAAGTTTGTTTCAACCACAAGCAACCTAAATATCGCATGCTTATAAAATAAAAGTTTGTTTCAACCACAAACAACCTAAATATCACATGCTTATAAAAGTTTGCTTCAACCACAAGCAACCTAAATATCACATGCTTATAAAAATAACAACTCTAGTCTATTAATAAGATAATGTTATTTTTATCCATGGCCATGATTTCCTCCCCAAAAATAGAACAAAAAAAACCAAACTCCCACTTTAACTTGCAATCAGGCTCCACAACTTCAACAATCTCCCACTTGGAGACTGACTGTTGCAACCCACTGTTACAACTCACCCTCGGACTCTTCTCTAACTTGTTTCTCTTCTTCAAGATCAATCTTGAAGACCTACCGAAGCCAAACAACCTTCCAACTTCTCTTTTGTCACCGCCTTTGTCAACATATCAGTAGGATTCGACTTGTATGGATCTTCTCCAACTTTAGTTGTCCATCCTCAAAACCGATCTAATAAAGTGATACCTAAGTTGTATATGTTTGGTTCTCAAATGGAATGTTGAGTTCTTTGCAAGATGAATTACACTCTGGATATCACTAAATAACTTGTAATCCTCCTACTTCTTTCCCAACTCTTCCATGAACCATTGCATCCATATCATCTCCTTACTTGCTTTACATAGTGGGAATATATTCGCCTCTGTAGTAGACAAGGAAACAATCTTCCGTAGTGTATAAATCCAACTAACTACCGTGCCACCAACAATGAATACATAACCTATGGTGCTCCTCCTATCATCCAAATCTCAAACATGTATGCATCGACATATATGTGTAAGGAAACCTCTGACCCTCCATAGCACAATTGTCTACTATTGGTCCCTCTCAAGTATCTGAGAATCCATTGGACTGCATTCCAGTGCTCCTTTCCTAGATTACTCATGTATCTACTGACAACTCCCACTACATGGACAATGTTTGGCCTTGTGCATACCATAACATACATCAAACTTCCAACTATTGAAGCATATGGAACTTTGGACATATATTCAATCTCTTCATGTGTTTTAGGACATTGTTCTTTACTCAACTTGAATTGCCTTGCCAACGGTGTACTCACTGGTTTTGCATCCTACATCCTAAACATGTCCAACACCTTGTTCACATACTCTTCTTGGGACAAAGTCAATATTCTACTCTTCTATCTCTATTGATTCTCATGCCAAGAATTTTCTTTGTTAGCATTTACATCCTTTATGGCAAATGCATTGGCTAAGCTGTCTCTTTAGCTCATTTATATCCTACATGTTTGATCCTACCACAAGCATGTCAACCACATACAACAACAAGATAATATATGTGTCATTATCTAGTTGTTATCCAATTTTCCCCTTGGACAAAATTGGACAAATAAGAACTTGCACGCAATGAAAATGGAGGAGTTGATCCATCAAGAGAGCTTGCATTTGAGTTGGTCCAAAAGGTTGAAGAATGCCTGAGAAAGTTGCAGAGTTTTTGGGAAAGAAGTAGTCTTAAATCCAAATTTTCTGAATTTGGAGGTGGAGCTTTTCGGAGGTAGGCTAAGGCAGATTTGGGGACTCAAAAAGGATAAAATTTTCTTAAACCTAAAACTTGAAAGTCGAAATTTCGTACTTTCGGGTTTTGAGGTTTTAGAGATCTCGAACGCAAAGTTGGAAAAAAATTCTGAAACACGAAACTCCGAAATTTCAAACTTTCGGGTTTCGGGGTTTTGGGATTTCGGTGAGCGAGAATGGAAAAGGAATTGCAAAGTTCAAAATCCCGAGTCCAAAATTTGGACTTTCGGGTTTCGGGGTTTAGAAGTCTCGATGGGTTTTGAGGTGAATAGTGCCAAAAGGTCAGAAGACTCGATATCGAAATTTGAAGTCGAAATTTCAAACTTTCAGGACTTTCGAGTTTGGGTTTTGGAACTCTCAAGCCCCAAAACATAAAAACAAGACCCAAAGTCCGAAATTCGAACTCTAAAAGTCTGAAAACTTTGGACTTTAACTTCGGGTTTAAGAGTTTTGGAACTCTTAGGCGAAATTGGCAAGTGAATAGTAACCCAATCTCTTAAATGAAAATTTTTGAAATTCCAAATTTCTAGATTTTGGAGGTTGCATGCTTTTCGGACTCAGGATAGAATAGAGCCAATTACCTGCCAGCTTTTACAAAATGACACCTCGACCTTCAGATGGCCATAACTTTTGACTACGAGCTCAGATTTGCACAAGAAAGGACTTTTTGGAAAGATCTCGACGTCTTTCTACTCAAGCTCTCTCAATTTGAGTGAGACTAAGTTATTAAAAATGAAGAAATACAGTCCTCCATTTTTTAGAGTGTCAAACTTCTCACCTACCAAAGTAATGAAGTATGGGCTTTCTTCTTGCCGAACAAGAAAGAGTACATGGAGGTATGGGTTTTGTCATGGCACCCATCATTGTTGCAGGAGAATTCAATGCATTTCTTGGGTAGTTGGAGTAGGATTTCGAATTATTCTCTCCCATTTCTCTCATTCTTCCTATATATTGTAAGGAGGGGCATTTTTCTAAAGGTTGGATAATTTTGCTTTGCACCCTCCCTTCTTCCTTGATCTGTAAGTGAAATTGTGGAGTTCAAACCTCCCATCTAAATTGTAAAATGCAATCTTGCCTCTTGGCCATTGTAATGCACTGTATCAAATTTGTGGAGCAATAAAATAAGTCATGGATGATTTCAACCCTCTCTTGTGTTCATTGCCTTCATCGATCTCTCATTGCAATTTTGGTTATCTGTGCATGGTGGTTGTATTACATTTTTAATGTTTTGTGTTTAAATGCAAAACATGTTTTCAACATTCCTTTGGTGCATCACCTTTGTTAGTTTAGGTTTATTTTCTTACATCTCTTAACCCTGTCTCCTTGGCAAGTTAGAGTAGGCTTTAGAGCATATCATGTACAATTTGAATGTGTGCATCCGAGCAGGAGGAATAGTAACCGACCTTCATCTGGGAGAGCTTTCCCGATTGAAAAGTCCCACACTTTGGGAAAATCTCCATGTTATACAATCCCGTTAAGAGTTTCAACCCATCGAGTTGCGGACATTTAGGGAGTCTTTGTGATTACGCATCAACACTAGTCTTTTAAAATAAACACAATGATCGAATGACATCTAGAGTAACCATGTTCTATCATGAACCTATCAAATCTTCAATTACAACTTGTCTTGGAGCTTGTTTAAGGATATAAAAGCTCTTCTTCAATCTGCACACCAATTTCTCTTTCCCCGACTTCATATCATACGGCTGCTCCATATAGATTTCTTCCTCCAAATCACCATGAAGAAAAGTAGTTTTTAAATATGATTGTTCAAGATGCAAATCTTCCATAACTATGAAACTTAAAACATTTATAATGGAAGTCATTTTGACAATAAGAGAGAAAATTTCATCAAATTCTATACCTTTTTCCTATGCAAATCCCTTCACAACAAATCTTTCCTTATACCTCTTTTGCCACCTTCTTCTTCCTTCAACCTGTAAACCCACTTGTTTTGCAATGCTCTCTTTCCGCTAAGCAACCTGAACCAAATCCCAAGTTTGGTTGTGTTTTATGGAGTCCATCTCCTCATCCATGCCTTGCTCCCACTTTTTGTGTTTCTACCTGCATTGCTTCTTCAAAACTTTCTAGTTCTCCACCATCCGTCAATAAACAATAGTAAAGCTGATATGAAGATAATCTTACAGGAGGTCTACTTACCCTAGTAGAATGTCTCACAAGATTTTTTGGAGTTTGAGGCTCTTGTTGTTCTTGTTGATTTTGATCTACATAATCAACACTAACTGTGCTAGGATTGATGCCAACTTGTTGATTTTCCAGCCCTTTGAGCACTTCTCTATCTTTTATCTCATCAAGTGCTACATACTCAGACTTTTCTAGCTTCTTATCATGTAGTTGTTCCATGTACATAACCCTTTCATTGAAAATAACATCCCTACTCCTAATGATTTTCTTCTCATCCAAACTCCACAACCAGAATCCAAAATCATTAGTGTCATACCCAATGAAAGTACATTTCTTTGACTTAGCTTCTAGCTTGGTCCTATTCTCTTTATCAATGTGAACAAATGCTTCACAACCAAAAACTTTCAAAAAAGAATAGTTTACCTCCTTATCAATCTAAGCCTCCTTTGGTACTCCACCTTCCAAAGCACTTGAAGTTCATCTATTTATCAAGTAAACAACAAAGTATCTACAACATCCACCCAAAGTTGTAAGGGAAATCCAACATGCAATCACATGCTCCTTATATGCTCCACGATAGTCCTATTCATTCTTTTTGACACACCATTCATTTGTGGTATTTGAGGAACTCTCTTTACCCTACGGATTGCATTCCGTGAACTTTAGTTATTAAATTCATTGTTGCATTACTCTCCACCATTATCTAATCTAAGACACTTCAACTTCAAACTTGTTTCATTCTCAACCAAAGCTTTCCACTTCTTGAAAGTATTAAATACATCAGATTTCTTCTTTATACAATAAACCCAAACCTTCCTAGTAACATCATCAATAAAAGTAACATAATACCGTGAACCACCAAGAGAAGATACAGAGCCAACCCCCACACATCTGTATGAAAAAGCTCTAACTTGTGTTCCTTCTTAGTTGATCCAACCTTGAGAAATCTCACACGCTTTTGTTTCCCATACACACAATGCTCACAAAAGTCCAAGTCTATGTTTTTCAAATCTGACAACTTTCCCTGTGAATGTAAAATCTTCATCCCCTTCTCACTCATATGGCCAATTTTGTGATGTCATAGAGTTGTGTCTATACATGTAGTAGCTAAAATAGAAGAGGGATCAATACTAATAGTGGATAAATACAAAGTACCTACTTTCTTACCTCTTGTAACCACAAGAGCACCCTTGGTAACTTTCCAAGAATCTGTTATAAATATAACCATACAACCCTCATCTCCTAATTGCCCTACAAAAATTAGATTCCTCCTCAGGCTAGGAACATGCTTGACATTATTCAACACCCAAGTGTTACCATTCTACAATTTAACATGAACACTGCCTTTTCCAACAATGTTACATGGCTCATCATCACCAAGATATACCTGCCCAAAATTCCCTTGAACATAATCTTGAAAATATTGTCTATGAGGAGTTGCATGAAATGAAGCACCAGAATCTAAAACCCAAGATTCTAATTTACTATCCAAAGAAAGAATAAGAGCATCTTGTAACACATCACCTGCTATGTTTGCCTCTTTGTTCCCTTCTTTTTGATCTTTCCCTGATTTTAAAGACCAACAATCTTTCTTTGCATGTCCTACTTTTCCACAATTCCAGCATACCATCCTACTTCTATATTTAGATCTTCCCTTCTTAGACCTTCCACGGTGTCCATAATTTTTGCTTTTTCCTTTTGTCTTCCCTTGTTCTCTACACTCAAAGCATTGCCGGATGACTCACTTGCGATTTTTCTTCTCATTTTCTCCATTTGTCATCATCTTTGAGGGGGTCGAGCCCTATTTTCAAGTTTTAGGGTCTACATAAAACTCAAACAATCTACCTTTTGATGGTTGTTCGATAAATTCATTTCTCCGAAGACCTAGTATCTCTTCATTTAAATGTTTGAATGTATAATGAGAAAACGACTTTGATTTTTTTAACTATAAGTTTTTTTCCATTTATAGTATGTTATTTTCATCATTAGCTCAAGTGCTTGTTTTTCCTTCTCATTATCTTGGGACAACTCACCATATGTGCTCTTCTCTTGCAACTATAACTTAATTTAGGAACTTTGTTTACGGTTTGTGTAGACAAAAATTATGCACTTTACACGCAATTTAGCTCGATCTTGTACTACTATTTAGAATGTTCTCAAGTGGTTAAAGTACTAATTAATCCCGAGTTATGTTTTCACTCCTTGCCATTTTATCAACATATGAAATTTACTCAAATTTTGGAGAAATAATAAAACCATCTTGTCATTGCTTGGAAAAATGACTGCCACTCTTAAGGTAAAATGTTTTAATTTCTCCATTTGTCGTCATCGTTGAGGGGTCGAGCCCCATTTTCAAGTTCTAGGCTCTACATAAAACTTAGACACTCTACCTTTTGATGGTTGTTCTGATAAATTTGTTTCTTCAGAAGACCTAGTATCTCTTCATTTGAGCGTTCCTAAATGTATAATGAGAAAACAAATTTGATTTTGTTTTTTAACTCGAGTTCTGTGCCATTTATAGTCTATTATTTTCATCATTAGCTCAAGTACTTGTTTTTGCTTCTCATTATCTTGGGATAACTCACCATACAATCTCTTCTCCTGCGACCATAACTTACTTTATGAAATTTGTTTCCTGGTTTGTGTAGACACAAAATTTTGCACTTTACACATAATTTAACCCGGTCTTGTACTACTATTTAGAAGGTTCTCAAGTGGTTAAAGTACTAATTAATCCCACATTTTGGCCATCTTTATTTTATATTTTTTTGCACTTCCGTGTATTTTCCAGCACATACCCACCCATTTTGCAATTGCCCCATCATTCTAGCCCAAATTGGGCGCTCCGACTGTATTAGGCGCCTGGTCCCACTTATGGGCGCCCCTAGTCTATGCACATCCTTTTCCTACTTTCTTTTGGGGCTTTTCTAGCCATTTGTTGTCTTTATCTTTTTCTCAGTCAACCTTGTCGGGATTAATTACAAAATAAACTTGAGAGCCCTATAAATATAAAGCTTATAAGACCATAATGAGGGTCCTAACGTCACATACTACTATCACTCCATCTAGAGTTGCATCCATTACATCACTTGCATCCATTAGTGTCATGCATCAAGGCTAGGAGATCTGCATCACACACACTGCATAGGGGAGGGATTCTATTATATTCCATGCACACATTCTACTTACATTTTCTATAGTTACTATTGCTCGCTACTTCACAAAGTGTGACTGACACAAGAGCACCTAGGGCACGACATGCACACACACACACACACACACACACACACACACACACACACACTAGAACTACATCCAGTCCGAAATGTAGTGCAACACTTAGTGATAAGACCACTAGTTTGGTAGTTGAGGTCATTCTGACCCATTCATATGTATCTTTTCTTTTTCTAGGGTTTGATACTTCTCTTTGCATTGCAGCCATTCTCCAGTTCATCGAAAAATCCAACATGTCAAACAAGTAGGATTTTAGACCAAGTTGCGACACTTCCAAACTCAAGTTTATAGATTTTACAATGTTGAGTGCCAGATTATAGACCGGGGTTCCCAGTGACGATCGAGGCACCTCATACATCTCGAGATCCACCAAATATACCCTTCGTAGGGTCCCCTGAGTGTTCATATGCACTTCCAAATTTTTTTATCGGACTGCGACAAATTGCAACCATATTCTCCAATCAACTAAGTTATTTCCTTCCCTTCTCTTACATACTTAGGGTTTCATTTCACTTAGAATAATTAATTACAATTATTTCATATTGTTTTAGTTCATTTATACAATGTTTTAGTCCTCTAAGTTAGATTAACATTAATACCCTAATACCTCATTTAGGTCCATTAGGCCCCAATTTTTGTTAATCATTTTGGTGAACCCAACGTCTCCTTCTACCACCTTCTAGGTCTCTTCATCCTACCCTCATGTATATTTCCATTATCGAATTTCTACTTACCGCCCCAATTTTCTTGACTGAGTTCAAAACCTCTTTGCTACTACCAATGTTTCTATTGACATGCATCCATATTCCATGTATGCAACATTTGTTGAGGCCTTTTCACAACATATCACATTCCAAGTCCACCCTTCACTTGAAATTCACCCCTTTGACAATGGTCCACCACTTTATATTATGTCTCACATCTATAATGTTGTTGTCAAGTGCACTCTTATCGATAATGGCTCTGAGCTCAATCTATGCTCTATGACCTTTCTCTAGGCTTTAGGTTTGTATGCTCATGACGTTAGCCCTTCTTCCCTTTCATTCCATGGTTCTAATGGTTCTGTCCATCCATTTCTAGGCTAGGTTACCTTACCTTTCACTTTAAGACTCGAAACTCTCCCTACCTTGCCTTCTTTGTCATTGATTTTTCCATCACATATAATTTTAAATCGGAAAACCATGGCTTCATGCCATGCAAGCTATTATGTCCACTATCCATAGTTGCGTCAAATTCTTTTCATGAGCATATTGAGTAAACCATATTCCGTGATCATGATCCATCCCAAGATGTGTGTGCGTGACCCTCATACTAGCATCACTATGCCTCACATTGATACTATAGACAAACCTCAACCTATGGATGATCAACCTCATTTACCACCACTTGACAATGCCATCATTTTATTAGATGTTATCCCTCCCACACTATCTCCTACCACTGCTATTTTTCCACATACGACACCTATTCCACCCACACATGACATCCTTCCTTCTTCGTATTCATCGTTACCGTCTACCCCTTTTACATGTACACTTTTCATTCATGACTCCTATTGGGAACATGTTCCATTTGATCCCGCATATGATGAAACCATCTATTCTCCTACTAGTCTTGCTTACCTTGGCTTTAATTTTGAGGACCTTTAGCCTTCTACTCATTCCTCTCATCTCTATTATGGTTTTTTCACCATCACCGTCGCTTATGGTTTGTGTGTCTTTGATCTCCTAGTCTATCTACCATGTACCCCTTGTTCTTCTCCACTCACATTAGGGGACTCCTAGATTACTTACATCAGAGGTACATTAGACCCTAGTCACACTGATATCTCATTCCCCATGCCCTTTGGTTGCATTTTCATTTGCAATAGTTCCTTTCTTGGCTACTCACCTAACCTCACTCAATGGTATGCACACGATTGTCCGATTCCTCCATTTACTGATGAAGAATATGCTATGGGCATGTACCATTTGTCTCTCACTGGCTCATTACGTGATCAACCTCATACTATAGCCTACCAAGTTGCTAATTCGACCCATTTGACTTTGATCCAAAGGACGACGATCTCCTTGATGAGTTCACCTAGTCCCATACACACTAACGTCGATGGGAATATTCTATCACATACTTATCCCCCTCTTATTTTATCCTAACTATGTAATCTTCAATCACACATTTCATAACTATCACCCGCTTATATATCATGCGCATATCACCACACCCTCGTTACCCGATGACACGCTATTGTGCTTCGGTTCACACTTTCACACTGACCGTTGAGGGATTACCATTACACTGAACCCCACACACCACACATCCTACATCATCCTATCTCTGGTCATTTCTACATCGTTTATCTCATACACGCTACACTAGTCCTCATTATATGAGTCTAGTTTTATATTTCATCCATACATTTCATATTTACACTAGGTCACATTATCCATGGGTCTAGCTTTACCTATCACCACTACCTATTCTATCTACACCTATCATCACACTTTCTACATTCTACCACACATCTACACACTCTATTCACCATTTGGTCACCTATACTACATTGTTCTATGCGCGCGCACTCAATATGTTATGACACACTCTAGTTCCTCAGTCCATACTCAACTGTCAAGGGTTTACCAATCAAATGGACCTTCCCTACATGCGACATGTCATCATACCACATTCATCAGACTAGTGACCAACACTCTAGGCTATATCGTCACCCACACTCATCATCACATACCATAGTGGTATACACCTTAGGTTAAATCACCACTCTTTTCATCAATCATACATCATTATATTCCATTCTATCATATTCTATTATATCCTCCTACTACATTTTCTCCATTCCAAATTATTCCATTACATTGTCATGCCCTCCACCATCATGTAGTGGTATACACCTTAGGTTAAAGCACCACTCTTTTCATCAATTTCCCATTATTATCTTACATCCCATTATCGCATGTCGTAGTATCCTATTCTAAGTCATCCTATTACATTGTCATTTATCTTACTCATCACTTAGTGGTATACACTTTAGGATAAATCACCACCTTACTCTCACTCATCACTTAGTGGTATACACTTTAGGCTAAATCACCACCCTCGCCTTATTCATCACTTAGTGGTATACACTTTAGGCTAAATCACCACCTCATTCTTATTCATCACGTAGTGGTCTACGCTTAGTGCTAAATCACCACCATTCATTATCCACGCATACTCATATATGCTTCATACACCCTCATCACCCATCTCATAGTGACATATACTATAGGCTAAATTGTCACCTTCTTCTTTCATCATGTAGTGATATACGCTTAGGGCTAAATCATCACTCGTCTATTCAAAAAAGTCGTGGTATATGCTTACGCTATAGGGTCCACACACATCTCCCCATGTCACATTTCATCACCATCACATATACACACTCATCGTAGCGCACTAGACACAACCAACACTACTCGACCACTTCCTGATGATACACTCTCATTTATGGTTCATTGTTGATTGATGAGGGGGAAAATAAAATGAACCTAACTACATACACTTCTATCCGCTCACCCTATCATTCCATTTTGTTTTCCATTCCATCCATCCACAACATATTACATTATCTTGGGGGAATTTACTTTTTCTTACTAGTGTTTTGCATGATCACTTTACTACACATGTTAGCTTTCTTTCTTATATGGCATTATCATACACACATGTGCATTCACCTATTTGTTTAGTGTGATCACATATATAAGAAATTTACACTCGACACGACGATGCTCACCTTCTACCCTTACTATTTGGTCACCTGGGGCATCCACATTTCACTCATATAGGTGTTGTTTTTTCATTTTATATTTAACATCTTATACTACTTGTTCATACACGTTTTGACATATAGATTATCATTCTAACATGCTAACAAGTGTTCCATGTGCAAAACTTATTTTTCAGGATCAAATGTTTCCACGAATACTTATTTGTTTCTACTTGTCTACTTTGTTTGCTATTGTATATGGGATTTTCCCTTTGCTTGTGTGTACACTTGTCTCATGTTTCGACCATGGTGGTCTTGAGTGTCTTTCGACATCGTGAGTGATGTCCCTTGTTTGTAACTCAATTTGTGTGGTCTTCTTGATTTTTCTTATGTGTGTTTGCACTACTGTGTTTGGTAGTTTTTCTACACTTTGTGTTCTTACACTAACTACATGCATGTTCTTGCGGACTAATAGTTATTTTGGCTAACCATCCCCTCTTGTGCACACCTTGAAGTCTACCAAGCGCTTTCCCTTCCCCCTATAGGGATGACTTGGTTACAAGTCAGAGTGTAGTTGGTCCTCTTTTGGGGCTGCATTATCCTTCTAGGGTCATCACATGCACCCCTAAAGAGGGGAGCATCATTGTGGGTTTTCTATTAACACAACGCATTTTCACCAGTTCACACACATCGAGTGAGTTCAGACCAGTCTATGAACTCCATACACAACGTTACTGAGGCTTGGAGGTTATAGTGGGTGTGCCTCTCTACACTTCTTCATCCAGTGGCATCAGATCACCCAAAAACTAGGACAATACAGAGATCTCTTGAAAAATTTCAGTAGAAGTGGTTAGAGTTAGAGGACACAAAGCATTTCCTACCTACACTTCTTCAGCCAGGGTGGTGTGATATCACCCGAAAAACTCACGACAGAATAAGATATCCTTCTACACCCTTCTTCTCGACATGGATTAGGTGCACATGTTCCATTTATGCTTTTCCTAGTGTATTTTATGAATGTTTTTACATACATGCATATTTGACTACGTGATCATTTTCTCTCTTGCAGATCTCACATATGATGAAACAAGCAATCAAATTGGGGGCAACAACTATAACAACAAAAACAAAGACAACAACATCGAAAATGACAACACACCACTACAGACATTTGCTTTAACTAACCATACAAGTACACTACACACAAAAGATGTGATTACACATGTGTTTCACCCTAGGTTCACTCTCATCACTTTTTATGAGCATTTTTCATCTTTAGAATCCACACTCCTCCATATTTTCCCTTTCAAAATGAACTCGTTAAGATATTTTGAAAGTTTTGGACTTAGGATTCCATGGCGTTTAAGCCATATCTCGTTATGTTTTCACTCCTTACCATTTTCTCAACATCTAAAATTTACTCAAATTTGGGAGAAATAATAAAACCATCTCACCATTGCTTGGAAAAATGGCCGCCACTCTTGAGGTAAAATATTTCATTTTATGCATTTGCCATCATCATTGAGGGTCGAGCCCCATTTTCAAGTTCTAGGCTCTACATAAAACTCAAACATTCTTCCTTTTGATGGTTTTTCTGATAAATTAATTTCTCCAGAATACCTAGTATCTATTCATTTAAACGTTCCTTAACGTATAATGAGAAAACAACTTTGATTTTTTTTTTTAATTTTGATTTTTTTGCCATTTATAGTATGTTATTTTCATTATTAGCTCAGTTCTTGTTTTTGTTTCTCATTATCTTGGGACAGCTCATCGTATGAGCTCTTCTCCTTCGACCATAACTTTCTTTATGAACTTTATTTCTCTGGTTTGCATGGCTCTGTGCATTGTTAATTAAATACTTGATTTAAAGGACAAAGAAACTTGATAGTAAGACTAATTTGATCAATCCTTCTCGAACAAACCTACACTTTTACATTCTATAAAGTCTGAAATTGCTTTGAATGCGGGATAACAATGGAAAATGATACTTGCTTGGGCTATTAATTTCAATTTCATGGTTTTCTTATGCTCACACTCGACGAGTATCATTGTGTTTGAACACAACTCGTCCATTGGTTATAAAAATTGAAATTATGTCCCCATATTTTCATTTATCTATTTGTAATATGTTTATTGGATGGCTCGATGTTTCATAGTTACCCAATTGCTCATAGTTTATCAATATATTTAATCTAGCCTAGGGTTTACTTTTGATAGAATCTGTGTTCACAAGCCAATGTCAAAAACAACTCCATCCACATTTGAGTTCTCCATGCTCTAGACAACAAATCTTAAAAAATACTTCAACGATTATACGGTGTAAGTTTCAAAAGAAAATTAACTAGTGGAAAATTTAGTAGCTCTAACAAATTTGAATTTTGTCCATAGTTTTCCTTCTTGCAAGAAATTTTAGTAGAACAATTTCGTAAATGTATACATCATATTTTATTATTAAGCCTTGATATTCTTGCTTATTCATGGTCAATATAACCAATGGTATTGTACGTGGATGAAAATTGACATGAAACCTTCAACCGAACTCGACCCCTCGAGGTCGTATCAGAGCAGTCGATGTTGAATGTGTGTGGCTAACTACATGAGGATAAGTGACTAAGATCTGGTAGTGTGATCTCCTGGTAGCTGAGTTGGTAAAGGGGAGATTTAGAGGCTATGAATGGGTAGCGTAAATTCCCTATGGTTTGTTTTCCTAACTTGGATCTAAGTGTTGATCTAGTTTGAAGTGTCCAAATTAACTAAGAATCTATGTTATTGCTGAAATGGAAACTAATATAAACAAATCACAAAAACTAAAATATTACAATGACAAACAACAATTTACTTTCATTCTAAATAATCAAATCTACTTCTACACTAAAACTAAACAAGCGAGATAACCTAATGTGGTTATTCACGGTGCTTAAGTGTATGATAACATAAAACAAGAACTTTTCCAATTAATCTATGCTATGTAGATAACCTCCTACATATATTCTCTCCTTCAAATCCATAGGGATGGGAAGAAGAGGATCCATCACCGAGAGCTGTTATTAATGATTTAAACCATCTTAGAAATTAACTAATTACTTGAAAATGAAAGGAAATTTATTTCTAATATATTTGATATGATGTAACAATGATAAATTGTAGGAATAAAGGAAATCAAACAACAAATCCAACCTAGAATTCACAGAACAGAGGTAAATCCAGCTATGTAGTAATTTTTCCCCTCAGTTTGTCCCTTTCTTTCTCCATGTGTTCATATGAGTCCAAGGGATTGGGAATGTAAGAACATCAACAAGAGAAGAATCTCGAGAAATGGTAGCTTGAAAGAAGTCTAGTTGCAATGCAAGTAGAAGAGAGATAACACAAGATATCTCGAGCTTGGCTATGTAATTCTTAACAGGATTATGACAACAATACTATGTAATATACACAAAAATTCTCAGGAATTTTGCTTGAATACAAACATGGAATATATAAGAATTGGTGGGATGTGCCTTCATGCACAAGGCAAGAAGAGGTAGTTTAAACTAATTAAATCTATTTAAAAATAGAAGAGGGAAGGAAAACTAAGCAATCAAGACTATTTTTAGGAAATTTGGTTCACAAATGCATCCTAAAAGTTAAGTTAAGTGAAGCATCACATGTCAAAAACACGCATGGTGGAATTTGGAAAAAGCGCTGGGGCTACCCTGCTGGGTGGTGGTTTGAACCGCCACCTAGGCAGGCGGCAATCCATGCACTAAAGGCCAAAACATGCACAAAATGAAGTGGGAAGTTGAAAAAAGCATGGAAAAGCTAAGTAAGGATGTCTAGGCTACAAATATACAATGCAAATGGGTTTAGGAGCTCGAACATCTTCTGAAAGGACATGAATCATCATTGGGGACTTTTGTAACTATTTTTCAAAACGTAGCACATCTAATTTTAGGCGTGTACATATTGCCCCCTCGGGGAAGCGTATTAGCCATAAAAATGCATAAAACTTAGAGTCCGAGTATGAAATTCTCGAAATGGGGAGTTAGAAGCTATACCTGACATGCCCGTGTGTCGAAATGTTTCCATCCAAACTTTGGTTGCTGTAAAGCGAAAAAAGTCTCAAGTGCAAATAGATAAAATATCAAAAAATAAACACTAAATTAAAATGACAAGAGAACTTACCATTTGTGCGGGGATATAGAAATATACCTATGCCAATGCTCCGACCTTGTGAACACATACACTCAAAACTATATATATATATATATATCAAAACAAACTCATTTTTCAATTCATTTGCGCATATTAGTTTGGTGATTTTTGAGCTTTGGACCTACGATGACCATTTTTGTCGAGATAATAGTCAAAATGTTCTTTGTGAGACCGTGATTATGCCTCCATGACCGAAAGATCGACTCGTGCGGTCTAAGGTTAGGTTTTCTCACTTTTGTGTTTTTAAACCTATAATGTAAAAATGTTAAAAAAGTTTACCTCCATGGAGGGTTCATTTTTGAAATTTCTTGTCTTATAATGAGTCTTTAGGGGACGCCCATAGTCTTTAAGACGCCCATCTTTTATTTTGTCTAAAATGGTATTTTTGTATTTTTGGGTGTTTTATAGGGTTAAAACCCATTTGTCAAATCGGTTCAAGACCGCCACCCAAAGTAGGGCAGCAGTCATGGAACCGCCGCCCTGGGTGGCGGTTCTGAACAGAATGACCAAAATACTTGCTATCTTGATTTTTTTTGAATTTTTGATGTTTTGACATGTTTTTGATGAGCTTACCTCTTGATATACGTTACTAAATTTCTCTTTTTCTATGTTTTGGTGGATGCAGAAGAAGGAAGAATACATCCGTTGGAGTCATGAGAGGGAATGTGATTGGCTCCTAGAGATTTTGGACCAGCTGACTCAGGATGAGACAAATATCCTCCAGAGAGTAGGGATATGGAGGATTACACAGGTACCTCATGTTACTCCTACGAGTCACATATTGTGTGACTTATTTTCCTACTAGGATGTAGACTAGAACACTTTTTGGTTGCCAGGTGCCAAGGGTGAGTGGACTATCACCCTGGAGGATGTGTATCATATTCTTAGGCTTCTAATACTTGGGAGGAGGTTGACCTTGAAGACAACAAGGTCTAGATCTGAGATGACTTAGTGGGCTGCTTATATAGGGGATGTTGTTGTATCACTTGGCTCGAAGAAGGGAATGAAAGTTTGATCTATTTCTATTGCTCCCATTCCTATCATTCGCAGAGCCATCATGGGTATCTTGTCCTCCCAGTTGATCGGGGACAAGGAAGGTGACACTTCTTTCTTTGTTGGGCTCCCATTGTTGCACAGATTGAGGGACATGGCCATATCTATGCTTGGGAGAAGACATCCTTGGGACCACCTACCATGATCTATACATGGTCGTCTAGGTTATAGGGACAATTATTGATCCATCCCACACTAGTCATGAGCTGGGTATACGAGCGTATTACCCCTTATGGGCGGGAATATCGGTGCGGGACCAGGAGCTATTCGGGAAGCTAGGTGGACAACAATGTTAGTTCTTCAGATGCCACATCATCAATGGATTCTTTGAATTCATCAGACATGGTTGCCATACCCTATCAGAATATGGCAGGGTTATGGGGGTAGGAGGTGACCATAGTGGTAGCTTTCTCCACTACTAGTCAGTTGGTTGATAGATTAGGGAGGGTTGAGATTCACCCATTTGGATGTGTTCCTCAGCCGATCTGGCCTTCCCTACATTGACATGCTTCCTCCCATGGGACCTATGTACAAGACCATTCAGGAGGCCCAGAAGGGCCCTAAAGGAGATCCTGGCTGGAAAATGGTTACTCCAGGGGTGCCCATTATAGTTAGGAGGGTGGTTCATGCTCAACGCAGGTAACTAGTGCCCCAGGACACCCCTACTCTAGATTGAGGCTGCTCCCACTCCCGGAGAGGAGGATGAGCCCATTGACGTAGACTCCAACTCTGAGGAGTACACAAGAGATGAGACCGAGGAGGATTCGGTTGGAGAGGGGACATGTGATGAGGGGTTAGGTGGTGAGGCTGGCAGGAAAAATCATATGGAGGTGGAGGAGAGTGACCCCGAGTGGCATGACACTCAAGATGTCCGAGAGAAGAGTGAGAGGAGGCGAGTGCGGAGAGAGAGACCTTGGTCTTGGAGGGACCACTTCCTCGAGATGAAGAGGGAGATGATGAGTTTGTGATAGGACAATGTCTCACCTCTGGCTTTGGGAGGCCCACAACCACCAAAGAGAGTAGCAGCAACAACAACCACCGACACTACTTGGATGCCTGGAGATCTAAGTATGTTGATACTCTTCCTTGACTTTTTTGTCGATTGGAAATGTTAGTTGGTATTTCTTTTTGTTTTGTTTTATTTTTTTTTTTTTAATTTTCTAACTCGTTGTTTCTTCTTCTTTTCTTGCTTGCAGCGATTACACAGGAGTGGCAAGAGATTATTCGACGGTGTGCACGAACACCCCTGCGATCCCCTTAGGGAAGACCCGAGATGAGATGACTAAGGATTCGGGCCAATCGCAAGAACCCGTGACACACCGATGTGTTTACACCTATCTAGAGAGCAGTGAAGGTGATGACCTCTCTTTGTACTCAAGTGGCTGGGTATGAGGCAGCAAGAGATTGATGAGGCAGAGTTGCTCTCCCGGCGAGACCATGACCATTGGGCATTTGTCACCATGAGCACTCCCACCATTCAGTTCATTCTCATCGTCGTAACCAAAGTAGGAGTCTTGGACACAGTCGTGCACCATTCGAGGGATCCCATAGGGAATGATAAGTCATTGGGCCTTTTATTTCTTTGTTGCCATTTTATCAAGATTTATATATTTTTTTAATATTTTGGGCTCATTGCAAGCGTTTTGACCACGCCTAGCGCGTGATGGCATTGTACAAAACTATGACACACCATGATATGTACAGATATCTCTTTTTGGCTCGGTTATTCCTTACATAGAGTTGACTTCCATTTATGATTTGATTCACATGTGTACTCTTAGATGTTTAGAATTTCCATTTTTATATGATTTTAGAATGTATGTAGTGGATATGAATGCTAACATAATGAATTTTTTTTTTGTGTTTTGTAATGCTGATATATGATAATGCAAATACACTGTAATGTTGAACTTTAGTTTCTCTAAGCAATTTTGATACTTCGTATTATTTTGGCAAGATGTGATGAAAGAGTGATATGATAAGTGAATGAACTTGCCCCACTCCTAACTCCACGCAACCAAGTAAGATGCGAGGGCTCAACACCAAGAGCTAGAAGGGGCACGAGCTATAGAAATTTGTTGAATGGTAATGATGAGAGAAAGACAAGGATTTGGAAAAACCAAATTGAGACACTACAACCTCATTCTACTCAAGTTTGCTTCATAATTTAAAATGTGAAATTCTTTCCATTTTATCTAGACTTAGATCCGTAGATGGCCACTTGGTTGACAAAATCTGGTTTGAGGTTTTAAACTCTTTTTGGAATTTTGGACATCTAACTCACTTTGTTTTGATTTATGATTTCACAACATTTGAATGAACTGTTTCTAATTTTCAAGTTTTTCAAAGAGACTCCCTACACCTTACCCCATGCTACTAGTAGGAAGTATGGGCTCATCACCATAGACAATGCATAGGAAAGTAAGGGCACTTATCTCCTTTCCCAACCCTACATCACTAGTAAGAGACACAGGCTCAACACCAAAGGTTGGTAGGGCAAAGAAATGTGTAAAATAATTTTTTTGTGGATTTACATTTGAATTATTTATCTAGGAAAAATGTCTAGAATGTTCTTATTTCTAAAGAGATGTATACGGGATAGATGTGACACCATGAAGCTTCTAGAACATATTATAGGCAAAGACACCTAATCTAGAAGAAACTATATGTAGAACTAAGTATGCAGGCCTTGGTATGGTTACTGTCAAAGCTTTGTCTTATCTTGCTTGGATTGATGAAATGATTCAGAAATAATTGATGACATCGTGAGGATTTGAAGAGATCTGATTTGAATGTTTTGCCAATCTTTTCAGAAGTTTTTAGGAATTGCTATAAGAATAAGTCCCTTGATCAGAAATTTTACAAGATGAAATGGCAGATGAAAATGCAATGTAGATGTAGTAATATACATATGGAAGTGTAGGTAAAACTATATGCCATGATGTCTAAGGTGAAGAAAGTTGACGAATATTGAATTTTTCACCCCTAAAAGTACACAACGGAGAACCATGATCCTTAAAATTTATGTTTTCTTGACAAGGGCCTACCATTATGGGTTTAAACTTACAACCCTTTCTCATGAGTGTATAACTCCAATCATTAAAATCATTTGTTTGAAAGAGGCATTCATTCACCTCTTTCTCATGTTCTTGTGACATTGTGTGTGGGTGAGCACGACTATGTTGCTTGGCCTTGTTTCCTATGTAGAGTGTTGTGTTTACTTGTGACACTTGCTAAACGATGAGGCTTGCCACATAGATATGAAAAGCTTAGTTTCATATGCACATGGGTTGAAACCGAGGTTTAGAATAGAACAACCCTCAGAGATGGTTTTGATGGGCATCGTTTCAATCTCAAATTTCCCTTCTTCATTTGTTAATTCTATCATGTTTACACCTAGACCTAGGTCGTCGGAGGGAAGAGATGCTAAACCAAGAAGACTACCCATCCCCTATGGTTCAAATGGGAGGAAGATCAAATCATCACTCTCTAAGAGTTTCATAATTTCACTTTGTGGTTTTAGTGGACACTGTTTCCATAGATATTGATTTACCCTTATCTGTTTTTGCCACCTCAAATGTTTTTGGGTCAACAACTTTAGCCTTCGGCATACTGGGGTGATTGGGACTAGCTCTTTTGATGGAGGTGGTTTGTTCAATTGATTCGCAGGAAGTTCATACTTTGTATGGACTCCTTCTTCTTCTTGATGTTTTCTAAATGCATATCGAAGGGCTTAGGGTCCCCTTGAGCGATGAAAAACTTCCCCAAATGGAGGAATCTAATCTCCTGGAATAGGGTAGAAGGGATATCCTTCATTTGATGAATCCAGGGTCTCCCAAGGATCATGTTATAACTTATTTCCCTATCGATAATGTAAAACTCCGTCAAGATGGTTTTTGGACCAAGCATGATTGGAAGAACTATGGTTCCAATCGAGGTCACTTTAAGACTGTCGTACCCCCATAATGTGTTTCTTGTAGAGGAATAATTTGTCTCTCCATATCCTAAATTTTACAAGAAAGAGAAGGGAACCACATTTATAACAGCCCCGTCATCAATCATGGCTCTCTTAATGTAATTTTTGTAAACCCAAACTTGCAAAAATAAGGCAGGATCACCTCTTCGAGCAATTTCAGTGTCATATGACATCTTGTCTATATTGAAAACAAACCCAATATCCCTATCATTTGTCCTGGAGGATGTATTTCAAAGTCAATATGATTTATTTGAGTGCTAGGAGGTGGGTAAGATGGATTAGATGACCAAGACCCAGTGCATTGAGCAATGTAGAACGATACAGGTGAATTTTTCAACAAATCTAGAAACGAAATGTGAGAAAAGGTCTTGTTCAAATACGATATTAAATCATAGGATCCTATTGGTTTTGAGATTATAGGAATTTCATCCCATGGGAAGGAAAGAGTAGGTAGGGGTTGTGAAATGTACTCCTTCATCTGAGTTGTTGCATTAATTTTTGGATCAACCTCTAGCTCGACTAACCCCAAGATTTTTGTATTATCGTTTGAACCAAGGTTAGGAGCAACTCGAGAGTTGCTTAGAAGTTAAGGCTTCATGATCATTGTTCCCTACAAGAATACCCTTATTTATATTTTGAGGATTCACTTGGGAATCCCAAGATGTTTAGGGTTCACATTTTGAGGTGTGACAGGTTTGATATGACTAGGTTGCGGGTTTGTTTCAGGATTTGTTAGGAACATGTCTACAAAGAGTTGTCTTTGGTTTTCGGGAAGTCTTTGTAGAAAATTGTTGCAATCATGACAAGTCCTATCATCATGACCTCAAACCTTATGGAAACCACAATATAGGTTAGGGTTATAATCTCTTGGCCTTTGATAAATGTCTTGTTGTTGTTGGTTATAACCTTGGTTGTAGTTTTGAAATTGGTTATTATAACCATGATTTGTTTCCCCATGGAAAATGTTTGATCTTGGTTTGGGCCTTGGGTTTGATTTTGTTTTTAGGAGGGACGATTCACGTCAATTGTGTTGACATATGACACGGTGTGAGGGCCTTTTTAATTTCATAATTTGTTGTTATTGTTAGTGTTATCATTGTTTGGAAAACCAATGTTCTTGGATTGATTTGTAGCACTTTTCATGGCAACACTATGTTTGTGATTCATGCCCTTAGGTCCTTGGTTGTTGGCACCATTGTTTTGATAATTTACATTATTTTGATTTGGGGATACCAATTTCCCATTGGGACCATATATCTTACACCCATTGTCTATAGTGGCTTGGTCAATTCAAGTGTACCCTCCAACACTTCCTCGTAACTACAAAAAGGAAAATTTTAGACCTCCTCCCTAGTCTCTCGATTGAGCGAGTGAAGGAAAAGATCAAAAAGTTCTATCTGGTCCATGTTGGGCACACTTGCAGAGGAATAAAGAACTTGGTGCCATCTCTAGATGAAATGGGTGGCAAATTCATTTTTCTCTTATCTAATATGCAGGAACTCCCTAATCCATGTACGCAACAAATTGTTCATGTCAAATGCTTTGATGAACTTGAAAACAAGTTGTTTAAAGGAATGTATAGAAAGCTTCGGAATACGGTAATACCAATCCAATGTGATTCCTTCAAGAGTATTTAGAAATATCTTAGCCACCACAACATCCCAAGGAAGTAATTCCTTGATAGCAGTAGCGTAGGCCTTGATATGAGCGTTCGGGTCTCCTTCTCCCTTAAATTTTGGAAGATCTAAAAATGGGTGTGGAAGCATGACACCACATATGGTGAAGTCAAGAGGCTCCTTTAAGTACTCAGCGTATGTACCCATTGCGTAAGATTCCACCATTGAAGATCCTTAATGAGGAGGTGGAGGAGGAGGAGTTGGATAAGATGCATTATAAGCATTGACAGGAACATATGGGGTCCCTTGATATGGCATGTAGGGAGCAAGAATGGTATATGGGTCCATCAGGGGTTTTTGAATACATATGCATGTAAGGTGGGATAGTACTAGGATATGGACTAGCGGGCGTAAAACCAGGGAACGTCGCATTGCTGTTGTGGCGGCATTTAAGAACACACTTCCGACCAACCCTTGCATAGGATAAGCTTTGAGAAGGATGAGGAACCATCCCTAGCATGTTTAATCCTGTGAGGAGATGACCTAGATTTAAATGAACCGCATAACCTTGTTACATAGGATATTGTGTTGGTTGCTCATTGGAAAGGATGTATCCTTTGTTGTCAATTGGATATCCCGTGTTTTCCCTACTACATGTGTTTGTTGTGAAGTATGGGAACTTTATAGTTCTCTAATCCTCCCTACTAAAGTAGAAATGAGATCGTTGGGAGAGGATTGAGTCCCTTGTTGGGGTTCATGTGGCGTAAGGTTTGATTGAGCAGGCTCATGATACCCTGTCATGAATTGTTCAAAGTGTTATAATTATTGTCTTCCTTAGAAGTAAGAATCTTAGGATAGACATTCGAAAATCTAGGAGGTGTATCCTTCATTCTATCTAAAGACTCATCTATCTGACGAAGAGGATTTGTTATTCGTGTGAATGTATCATCTTTTGTTGATTGCATGGCAATGTGAGGTCTTGACAAGACTCTATGGTAAGAACCTATTCCGTTTGTGATAACAACATGGTTTGCATTGGGTTGACCATATTACATGTTTAATGGTTGATCAACCTCCTCCATCCTTACATAGCTAATGGGGTTTGAAGTGTAACTAGGAGAGGTTTGGACGTTGCTTGTGTACTTATTGCCCCACCTTGAAAGAGAAAGGACTGTTGTGGTTGAACGTTAGTGTAATATCTATCGAGCTAAATGGCCTACCAAACTCTCTTCAGGACATATTTTAGAAAGTGTAAAATACCTACCAAAATAGGGGAAGAAATGGAGAGGTTAGGTAATAGCAATGAAAGAAAAGGAAACAAAAAGGAATTAATCCTTCATGTTGGGTTCACCAATTTGTACGGATGAAAATTGACATGCAACCTTCAACCACACTCGACCCCCGAAGGTCGTGCTAGAGAAGCCGATGTTGAATGTGTGTGGATAACTACATGAGGATCAATGACTAAGATCTAGTAGTGTGATATCCCGGTAACTGAGTTGGCAAAGGGGAGATTTAGAGGCTATGAATGGGTAGCGTAAACTCCCTATGGTTTGTTTACCTAACTTGAATCTATGTGTTGATCTAGTTTGAAGTGTCCAAATTAACTAAGGATCTATACTACTATTGAAAGGGAAAGTAATCTAAACAAATCACAAAAACTGAAATATTACAATGACAAACAACAATTTGTTTTTATTCTAAATAATCAAATCTACTTTTACACTAAAAATAAACAAACGAGATAACCCAGTGTGGTTATTCACATGTGCTGAGTGTACGGTAACATAAAGCAAGAAATTTTCCAATTAATCTATGATATGTAGATAACCTCCTACAAATATTCTCTCCTTCAAATCCACAGGGATGGGAAGAAGAGTATCCGTCACCGAGAGCTTCTATTTATGGTTTAAACCCTCTTGGAAATTAAATAATTACTTGTAAATGAAAGGAAAGTGATTTCTAATCTATTTTATATGATGTAAAAATGATAAATTGTAGGAATGAAGGAAATCAAACAACAAATTCAACCTGGAATTAACAGAATAGAGGCAAATCCAACTGTGTAGTAATTTTCCCCCTTAGTTTGTCCCTTTCTTTCTCCATGTGTTCATATGAGTCCAAGGGATTGGGAATGCAAGAAAAACAATAGAAGATGCTTGAGCAATGGTAGCTTGAAGGAAGTCTAGTTGCAATGGAAGTAGAAGAGGGATAACACAAGAGATCTGAGCTTGGCTATGTAATTCCTAGCAGGATTGTGGCAATAATACTATGCAAGATACACAAAATTATCAGGCCTTTTGCTTGAATACAAACATGGAATATATAAGAATTGGTGGGATGTGCCTTCATGCACAAGGCAAGAAGAGGTAGTTCAAACTAATTAAATCTATTTAAAAATAGAAGAGGGAAGGAAAACTAAGAAATCAAGACTATTTTTAGGAAATTTGGTTCACAAACGCATCCTAAAAATTAAGTTAAGTGAAGCGTCACATGTCAAAAAAATGCATGATGAAATCGGAAAAAGTGCTTAGGGCCGCCACAGCAGGGCAGGCGGTGGTCCAGAACTAAAGGCCAAAACATGCACAAAATGAAGCGGGAAGTTGGAAAAAGTGTGGAAAAGCTAAGTAAGGATGTCTAGGCTACAAATATACATTGTGAATTGGTTTAGGAGCTCGAACATCTTTTGAAAGGACATGAATCATCATTGGGGACTTTTGTAACATTTTTCCGATAATGTAACACATGCAAATTTGGGTACGTATAGGTACCCATAACATAGGTAGAGGTGTGGGTTTTGGAGTTTCATTCTAATTTACAGACCACCATTTACTTATTTGTACAAAAATCCTCATGATGTCCTATATGAAGGTTTATATTGGGTTTCCTCCAAAGCATCCTTCATAGTTCGTTCTGTTGATGTGTAATCACAACACCCTTGATTGTTTGCAACTTGATAGATTGAAACTATTAGTGTGATTGCATAACATGGAGCTTTTCCCAAAGTGTGGGACTTTTTGATCAGGAAAGATCTTTAGATGAAGGTCGGTTCATATTCCTCTATTTTGATACACACACTCAAATTGTAGAGGATCTATCCTAAAATCTACTCTAACTTGTTAAGGAGTCAGGGTTGAAAAAATTGCAAGAAATTAAACCTAAGTTACAGGAGGTGATGCACCAAAGGAATGTTGAAGAACTTGCCTTGCATGGAAATGAACATGAAACAAGATTTAAGAGGATGAACATCAACCCAAATCAGTTTCTTATCACCAATTCATTCACCATTAAACACAAACCATTAAATATGCAACACAATTTAACATGCACATTTAACCAAAATTGCAATGAGAGATTAGGAGAATGTGATGAAAATAATAGAGGGTTGAACTTCAGCCATATACATGTATTATTTCTCCATAGATTTGATACATTACACTACAATGGCCAAGATGAACTAATTTGCATTTACAACTTGAATGGGAGGTTTGAACTCCACAAGTTCACTTATAAACAAGAGAAGAAGGGAGGGTGCAAAGAAAGATTATCCAACCTTTTGAAATGAGCCCCTCCTTACAATATATAGAAAGAATGAGAGAAGGGAGAGAGAAGGATCCAAAATCCTACTTCAACCACCCTAAATGCATTAAAATCACCTGTAACAATGATGGGTGCCACTACAAAACCCATGCCTCCTTGTACTTTTCCTTGTTGGAGAAGAAAGGAAACCCATACCTCATCATTTGGGTAGGTGAGAAATCTGGAAACACCCTCTAAAATGGTGGACTGTATTTATTCATTTTTAAATACTTAGTCTCACTAAAAATAATAAAACCAGTCATAGTTGTGTATAGGACACTGAGATCTTTCCAAAAATTCCAATTTTGAGCAAATCCAATCTTCCGGTCAAAAGTTATGACCATATGAAGATGAGGGTGCCATATTGCAATAAATGTGGTTGGTTATCTCTACCTTTTGGACTCTGAACTTGCATCCCAATCTCCAAAATTTGAATTTTTCAGACTTTCAAGATTTGGGACTTTGGGCATTTTGATTTCAGAGTTTGGGTTACTATTCATCGCTCAAGTTGGTTTGAAAGTTCCGAAATGCCAAACCTTTGATGTCTGAAATTCAGACTTATGAGTTCAGACTCCAAAACCATGTTGTATGACACTATTCATCACTTGAGAAATTTTTCAAGTTCCAAAACTTCAAATTCCAAAATTTAGACTTCGGGTTTCAGACCTTTTTCTCTTTCGGGGGTTTTAGGTTGGGGTTTTGGATTTGGGATTTAGGATTTTGGGGTTTTGGGATTTCAGAGGTTCGGATTTTGGGATTTTGGATTTCAAGATTTTAGAGGTTCGGGTTTGAGGATTTTAGGGGTTTGAGTTTCCTTATCCATCGGGATGCATGAAACCTTTGACCCTCCTCTGCGTATGGCACTATTCACTGCTCGACCCGAAATCTCTCGATCTTCGAAGTCCAAAATTTGGACTTTAGAGTTCGGACTCTGCCATCCCTGATCTACGGAACCATTGACCCGAAAATACGAGCCTTTTTGGACTTTTCGGTTTCGGGCTTTCGAGGTTTTTTCTTGTTTTTTTGCCTTGTTTGTCCGCCAAAACTTTGAACTGTAAAACCTCCAAATTCCGAAGACTTTGAGCTTTAATCCCCCATTTTTACTCATCTCAACTCGAGCCTCCTTCAATTTTTGCCTTCAACATCATTTCCATTGCTGATATGATATCTGCTCGCAACCTAACCATCATAATCGAAATGTGAGCTCCCATGGCTGAATGATCCCTCCAATTTATCAGTGTGCAAGTTCATGTTTGTTAAATTTTTCCCGAGGGGAAAATTGGATAACGATTCCTTTTGATGAAAGTTGTTTTTTCTAAGCATGTTTGAGCTCTTCAAATATATAATTCGTACTTAATGATCACTTGATGAGAAAACCACTTGAATGTATGCTCCTTGTTGAATACCGTTCTATCAGCTCTTAAGAATGCCTTGAAATAGGTATTGTTTCTTTTCACTTGTGCACATGATCATTTCTTCCTTTTAATATTGCAAATCTATTTTTCCCTTATTAAATTTTCTTCCCTTTTTGAACCATCTAAAATGTACGGCTAGAAATTGACCCTTGTACTCGGTACCCATGTAAACCTTGAGAAAAACTCAATATTATTTGGTCCGAATCTTTACAAAAGAATGCACTATGTTGGAATTACTACCTCTACTTATTCATTTTATTGTGCTCTATCATATGGATTTTGTTTTGAAATTATACACACTACCAATTGATAAACCAACACCTTGTTCATTTGAAAATATGTCACCGTAATCTGCTATTATTTTTGGAACTTTGCATTATTATAACTTGGATGGATGTAATGGCATCAAAACTCAATCATGTTTCTTATATTACTCCACTTTGTGTTAATCTTTACGGTTGAATACACATTACCCATTTTCATGATATGGTTATTATTGAGGGATTAAATGTACATTAAGTTTGAACACTTTGCTACTTTTCGTTGAATGCTTGGAAACCTTTGAAAGCTGCATGGTTGTTAATAACTTACCGAGATTTGAAAATATGTAAATTTATAACTTTGTTGCAAAAGTTTGATTCTTTGCTTTGTAACTTTTGTAAACCGAAAACAATCCTCTTGTTGTTGTGAGCCTCTTTTCACCTTGAAGACTATAAAATCTAGAAAAAGGAAATATGAAACAAAATTTGTAAGAACTTGTATTTTCATAACACCTCGAAATATGGTATACCTCTTGCATCCATGTTTTAGTATTTACAATATACTTTCATATTTGTCATTTGATCATTTTAATGCAAAGTGTATAACTAATCTCCATTTCTTGGAATACTTGTCCTTCCTTCCATGAGAATGATGTCATATTTTATCTCCTCTTAAACATGTGGTTGTACTTTGTTGTAAGAAAAATGCATTTAAGACATGAATCTTTGCATTGATTGAACTCTTCTTTGATATTTGTTTGCATCTTGTAATTCTTCATTTGTGTGGCAACGATGCTTTAATTGAAGATAATATCATTCTATGCTTGATATGAAATTTATAGTTTCGCATCCTGTTTTTTTCTTTATGTACTCTCTCCGATTTTCATGTACTTATTAAAGAAAGTACCTTTGTTCGAAGTTATGAGTACAATAGAAGGGAAAATCCACAAATCTAAGAATTGTTTCTTCTTCTTTCGTGAGTACTGTAGAGGACAGAGGTAAAGAGTGGCAAGGAAAATAGGAAGCTGAAGACTATGAGAAAATCCATTGAACATGCAATGATGGATTTTCCCTTCTCTTTTATTCATAGCTTTATACACATGTACTTTATTTTACTGTGCTTGATTTTCAGAGTTATTCCCCATGGCTTGTGTGGGTCCATTGTACTTTTAATTGTGAAATAAATGAAAACATTATACCGCAATGATTTTGTAAATACTTCTTTTACATAATTTTTTATCAACATGGTGTTAAATGAATTCTTTGCAACTCATACACTAGAAATTTTCATCTAATCATAATTAATGAACTCAAAGTAACTTGATAAAACTGAAATGTGAATAAAATATAGGAAACAACCTAATTCAATTTTTGAAATGGGTTGTCCTTGTGTAAGTTTTGGGATGTCCATCTTCAATCTTACTTGTCATTCCCATATGTGCGTGGTCTTGCATTAGTTCCCGAGGGGATCATGAACGATCGTGATAGAGATGACAATTAAAAAGACATCTTAGGTGGAAGGTTGTCATTTTGAAACCAAAAAAATTATAGTTCATGCCAAAATCCCTTTAGTTAGACCCCTTATACCAATCCCTTCAATCTGAGAATCAAATTTTTGAGTTGACCTCTCACACGACTGCGAGAAATGTCAACATGTGGTTTACCTAATTTGGGATAAATCGACCGAAACAAGCTAGACTTATCCTTTATCTAGTCCCAAGGAATACAATACAATTCTCTCTCTTTTTCATACTCCAAAGAGTAAATCCATGCACATATATATAGCTTGTGCACCTCTTTGTAAAATTTTGCTTCAACCACAAGCAACCTAAATATCACATGCTTATAAAAATAACAACTCTAGTCTATTAATAACAACTCCAATCTATTAATAAGATAATGCTATTTTTATCCATGGCCATGATTTCCTCCCAAAAATAGAACAAAGAAAACCAAACTCCCACTTTAACTTGCAATCAGGCTCCACAAATTCAACACCGACAAGAGAATTTTTCCTACCCACTTAAGTATCGAATCAGTAATCTAACCGTAGAGAATTCATGTTTTGGATTGAGATCCAAGTGGTGTTGGTTTTATAAATGGGAAATTAAGTGCCAAAAATAACCAATTTTGTAATATGATACATTTTTATTTGGTGGCCTCAAGGAGGGTGTTTTTGTGGTGATTCATACAAAAATTCAACAAGATGAAAAGCAAAATTGAAATCCTTTTTTAGGTCCTTTTCTCTTGTGAGCTCAAGAAAAATAGTCTTAGAAATTGATATTCTATAATCTATATATTTCCTTTTTATATTTTTTCCCACCCTTTATTACATCAAAGACCCTTCCACTTCTATTTGAAGTAATTGTCAGATGAAGTATATACTCCAGATAATTAGAGGATTTCAAATGAGAAATCAAAATGGAGTTTGTCTAAGCTTATTTGGATCGAGTTTGATTTTCCTTATTTCAGTTATATGGTGGGTTTAATGTCACACATTCCTTTGTCATTGCACATTAAAAAAATTCATTTTAAATGACATTTTCTCCTAATTATATCAACCGAGCTTAAATTGGTAGGTCTACATAGAATAATGGTACTCTCATCCGAACGCGACTAACCAATTTAGGCTTTAGAGGATTATGAGGTTCAAATCCTTCTAAAAGGGCCTTGGGAGTAGTTTGTTTCTTTTTCCTACCGGGCTTAACTAAGATTACATACTTGTGGCAATGACTTCATTAGGTGTGCTAGTTTAGATAGATTAAGTAGAGTCTCAATCATTTTTATATATTAATTATTATTTCTTTCGCATCGCTCCGATTTATGAATCCATTGTTTTCTATTGAAATTTTTGTTTCTAGCTACTTTGTTTACCCAAATTCTTAGATTGGTGGGATTTTTTTGTTCAAGTTGGTTCTATAAAGCCATATTTTTTGATGAGACATTCTTTCCTTTAATGTGGAAAAATGCACTTGTGGCTTGAAATTTTCTTTTTATTGGCTCAAAATGTAGTCATGATTTTCACTTAATGTAGGCACTTTCATAGAGCAAGGTGAAATTCCACAGTTCTATTTTGAGAAGTATCCTAAAGAAGCTCATGTTTATGGATTTCTCACATGGAATTGGGTATTGGGGCTTTGCTTAGATCATGTCTACATAGCTCCTTATTTTCTTGGCTTGGTTTTCCTATTGGCGTGTTATTGATGGCTTGTACTACCACAACAAAAATACCAATGGTGAACGTTGCTCATAGGTCCACCTTCATTAAAATTTTATCATCACTCGCGATGTCTATAATTTCCTTTAAAAATGAAAGATATATTAAAATGTAAGTTACTAAGTGTTTGCTTCTTATTCTTCTCATTACATTTCACAATAAATGTGAAGACAAAATATAACAAATATGTGCTAAAATTTATAAGAATGAATCAAATGAAATAATGTCTAAACTTCAAAATTGTTACTGTAGAGTAGGAGGCAATGATTAGATTTATCTCATAGAGAGTTCCTTGATTTAGTGTGGTTAAAAAAATGAATTTAGTATCTACTTTACCTATTTTTGCCCATGTAAAATTTTGAAGCCTAAGGCTTACTCTCTTGCATCTTTTAAAGTTGGTAGACCGAATAGTGCTTCATTGTGCTCTTTTCTACAACCTTACGTTTTGGCCATGATATCTTATGGTGGACTAATCGAATAGCTATTTCCCCAAAAATAATGCAAGAAAATCAAGTCAATACACATGCAGACAAATAGCTGGGTTGATCAAGAAAATGGAAGCATTTCAAAATAAATAGAGCAGTCCTACAAATGGACTGGAATTTCTCATTAAAAATTGTGCTTATAGGGGAAAAAAGATGGTTAAAATCCAAGAGGATTTATGTTCAAATTTTTGAACACTTGAAAAATATAAGACTCTATTGGAGTCTGAATCCAATCTCCATATCATTTTTGTGAATTGGTGTGGATCGTTCCACTGTGGAACCAATCCCATGATAAACAACACTTGTTGCAACTTGGTAGAAGATATGTCCACATATTTATTCA